>JBBCBC010000008.1:19301721-20021978 GCA_037126765.1 Stenogyne calaminthoides | reverse complement strand
AAGGGGTTTCCTTACATTTTGCTAATAATAATTGTTATTTTTCGCTTAACGGTGTTATGTATGGAAATACTCCTTTATCGAATGGTTTATACTTGTTGCATTGTGGATATAATGTTCTTAATATACAAAATAAAAGACTCAAACTTAGTAATCATGAAAACCCGACTTACTTGTTGCATTGTAGACTTGGTCATGCAACGTTAAGAAAGTTGGACTACTTAACCCCATTCGACTTTGAGTCTTATGGAAATTGTGAATCTTGTCTCAAGGGCAAAATGACCAATAAACCATTTTCTAGGAAAAGGGTTCGTGCCAAAAAAGTTCTAGAGTTGATCCACAGTGATGTCTGTGGACCATTGTGTTAGTATTAATGTCCTAGAGACAATCCATTGTAAGGACATAATGCTAAGATAATATTTAGTATTAGTTTAATATTATTGTTTATTTAATATTAAATATATGGCATTACACTTGTTAGAATATTATGTTTGATTGTTTGCATTTGTTCTTAATTGTGTTCTCATGAGTCATTGTTGTCATTGAGGTTGTGAGAACTCAGATGACTTAAGCATGATTCTCAAATAGCCCCGATCGAGGATCATAAAAAATGGGATATTAATGATGCAATTGAGATTGGTGTGTGATCTGCATCATACTCTTAGAGAGTGTAGTAAGATCTCACTTACTACGAGATACTAAGTATCTCATGATGGATGCACAAATACCTTAGAGGGTATTGGTATACCCATCCGTGAAATCGTTTGATGTAGTTTCACTATATTTGTCTACGAGTGTCTCTCTTAGTGGGAGCGATGCGATACTCCTTTGACTTGAGGTCAATACGCACGACATGTGTGGAGTGATGAACTTTGACGATGACCGACGCTTGCACCCTTCCATGGGTAGATATGGCTTGGATTGGGTTCATCACGAAGTGCATGTGCGTGGTAGTTGAGGCAAGTATAGGATTCATTCCTCAAAGTGGATTTAGAGAGAATACCCATCTTCTCATCATAATTGGATCAAAGACATTGGTTAATGCACATCAACTTGAACTTTGTGGCCAAGTGTGATATAAGTGATAAATTAGTGATTAGAGATAATATGATTAAGTTATTTGAATAGACACTTCATCATGTTCAAGACTAATCGAGTATTCGTGAATGAAATGAGAAAATCGCAATAGCCCATGTTTCAGTTATAGGTAGTTGTACGTTTCTCGCAACGTACCTCATATATTGAGAATGTTTGATTTATTGTCTTGAGTTCAATTAAGACCGTTAGTTTGACTAATTGTTCGATATATGAGGGTCTATGGGTCACACAACAAGTAGTTCCCTTTTACGAATTATGGTTGATTGATTAAATGTTAAATTGGATTTAATATTTAATTTATGGAGAATTAATTAATGATAGATTAATTTGGAATTAATTATTATTAATATTTAATTAAATTGAATTTAATTAAATAGGATTCTCAATAATAATATATGGAATATTATTATAGGATTTAATATATATAGAATCAAATCCGTTGAGATTTGATATATATGAGAATTAAATCCGTAGAGATTTTATATATGGAAATTAAATTAATAAAATTTAATTTAATTTAAATAAGATTAGGGATTTTATTTCTCAATTGGGCTAGCTTATGTTTTAAGCTGGGTCTCCCTATATATATGAGCTCTTGAGAATTCATAATACAAGTGTTCATATTTTCTCCATAAAATCTAGAGTTAGAATTTTCCTAGCAAATTCGTCTCAGGATTCAAAGCTGACAAATCTGTGCAAGTCTGTGAACGGGGATTACGTGGATACCATAGTTGAGAAATCTGCTTTTGTAAGATTTCTAGTTATGTTTATTCGTACTCGTTTATGCAATTAACTGTTGGGAAAATTGATTTTTTCGTCCTGTAAGTTCGACATATTTTGATCTTGGTTCTAGTAACTTTGGTTGTTTGATTTTTGTCCTATATCTTTGTAAAATTTGACTTTTTGGTCCTATGACCTGTTATCAAAGGTGATCTTTCAGGTAAATCTGACGTGAATTTTTTTTTTAATTAAAATAAATGCACATGTGGCAATTAAATCCCTATTTTGGAAGCCCCTTTTTCTGCAAAACACTTAATTCTTGAATCCCGCAAAACATGAAACCCGCGGCGTATTAAAACCAGACCCCAATTCGTCATGTACAATTCGTCACTGAATGCTCTCCAAAAATATATGAGGTCAAATTTCTTCTTATTTCTTCCTACACACTTTCTTCCTTATAGTTGAAAGTATTCCAGCAATAACAACCACTGCAAGTGGAAATCCTCTGGAATCCGCTGCAATTTTCATACCTATCGCGTGCAACTCAGGAAGGCAAGGTTGATTTCTGAAAACCAACTGTACCGACATCGGCTTCAGTAATTCGCTTTGTTCGATTGAGCTTCAATTTCTTGAAGGTTGTGGACCACCTATTTCCTTGATGGAACACTGCAAAGAAATTAGATCCTCAAAGAGATCTGTGATTGGATCATCCACATCAGCAATTCGCTTGTCTTCTCTATTCATAAGATCCTTGAGATCATAATTAGAGATTCAACAATGTGGGTTTCATGTTTTGCAGGCTTCAGGAATTAAGGTGGTGTTTGTTTTCAGCCGGGGAGGTCCGGATGGGGGATGGGCCCCCCCGTCCCCGTCCACTTTTCGGATTTTCACATCTCATCCTCCATCCAAATAAACATTCATCCCTATTATACATATGTACCCTAAAACTATCACATCACTACTTTTCTTACAACCAACTCATTCTCTCTCATACTTTTATTACAACAATTCATTATCTCTCCTACTTTTCTTACACTTTTCTTTCATACAATCATTATCATACTAACTAACAATAATAAAATAATACATCATCATAATTAAAAAGTATTAATTTAACATAAAGTTCCATCCATTTCTCCTACATCCAACTCAAAACAAACAAGAGATTACTATTCACAAGATTTCACTCATCCACCTTTTTCCCCCATCCGGATTTGCCCCATCCACCTCAAGCTCAAAACAAACATACCCTAACTGTTTTGCAAAAAAAGGGCCTCCAAAATAGGGATTTAATTGACACTTGTGTATTTATTTTAATTAAAAAGAAAAAAAAATTCACATCAGATTTACCTGAAAGATCACCTTTGATAACAGGTCATAGGACCAAAAAGTCAAATTTTACAATGTTATAAGACGAAAATCAAACCGCCAAAGTTATTAGGACCAAGATCAAAATAGGTCGAACTACAAGACGAAAAAATCAATTTTCCCTTAACTGTTCGTTGTTGGTGAAATGTTTATTTCCGCTGCGCATGTATTACGTATTTATGTGCCTCTATATTCCAACACACTGCCCATTCTAGCTAGGGATCACTTCGGCTACTTCATCACTTTTACTGATGACTTCTCAAGGTACGGGTATGTGTATCATATGAAACACAAATTCGAATCCTTTGAGAAATTCAAAGAGTATAAAGCTGAAGTAGAGAAGCATCTTGGCAATAGTATTAAGACTCTTCGATCAGATCGAGGAGGAGAATACCTTAGCCATGAGTTCACTGATTACTTGAAGTTACATGGAATCCAATCACAATGACTTCTCCCGGAACACCCCAAATGAATGGAGTTTTCGAAAGGAGAAACCGAACCTTGTTAGACATGGTAAGGTCCATGATGAGCTTTTCCTCTCTTCCAACATTCTTGTGGGGATACGCACTCCAAGCCTCAATCTACATTCTGAATATGATTACATCCAAATCGATTGAGCATACGCCATAAGAGCTATGACATGGCAATAAGCCAACTTTCTCACACATAAGAACGTGGGGTTGCCCCGCGTTTGTGAAGAAAATGCTCACTGACAAGTTGGAATCAAAAGGTGAAAAAGGTTACTTTGTGGGATATCCTAAGGAAACTAAAGGATATTACTTTTATCTACCTGATAAACAAACAGTGATTGTTTCTAGGCAGACCAGGTTCCTCGAAGAAGACTATGTCTTTAAGGAACAAGGTCTTAAGATGATAGAACTTGAAGAAATTCAAGAACCACAAACTAACCAAGAGACTGATAACTTGTCAAAGAAACGAGACAATGAATCAGTGGGAGCATTCAGCAGCTCTCATGGTGGAAGTTTATCACTTAGTGATCCTCTTTCAGCTAGTGGGGGCATATTTGGAGTTGCATTGCCTTCACAACAAACTCCAAGTGGGCTGAATGAGAACAGAATAGTTCAAACTCCCGCCCAAGAGGCATCTGAAAGTGTAGCTCTTGAGGCCTCTCCGGGCATGGGTGAAATTGATGCACCACAAAATTTTTACGATCAGAATGTACAGCCTGCACAACCACAGCTCCGTAAGTCCACTAGGATTCGTAATCCACCCACTAGATATTATGGTTTCCTCGTAGATGAACATTATGACATGGAGATCTTGGATAAAGACGACCCTAAAACTTACACTGAGGCGACATTAGATGTTGACACAGAGAAGTGGCATGAAGCCATGAAATCCGAAATGGACTCGATGTACACAATCAAGTCTAGGACTTGGTTGAACTGCCAAAGGGGGTCAAACCCATAGATTGCAAATGGGTCTACAAAAGTAAGACTGATGCATATGACAAGGTACAAATCTACAAGGTTAGGTTGGTGGCAAAAGGTTATAGTCAACGCGAAGGTATTGACTATGACGAGACTTTCTCACCAGTTGCTAAGATCAAGTCCATTAGAATTTTACTTGCGGTAGCAGCACACCATGATTATAAGATTTGGCAAATGGACGTCAAAACAACTTTTCTCAATGGCAACATTGACAAGGAAGTGTTTATGACTCAACCAGAAGGTTTTGTGTCAAAACTGAAATCTAGTCTAGTGTGCAAGCTTAAACGATCCATTTATGGATTGAAGCAAGCTTCTAGGAGTTTGAATATCCGTTTTGATGAGGCTGTCAAATCTTTTGACTTCTTCAGAAATTCGGAAGATCCATACATTTATCGTAAATGCAGCGGGAAGAATATTGTTTTCATAGTCGTATATGTCAATGATATATTGATTATAGGAAATAATATCCCGCTTATGCAGTCAGTGAAAGATTGTTTATCAAAGACCTTCATGATGAAGGATCTTGGTGAAGCCTGCTACATCTTAGGGATCAATATCCACAGGGATAGATCCAAGAAGATGTTGTGGCTGTCACAGTTCACCTACATAGATAAAGTGTTGAAGCGATTTGCGATGGAGAATTCTAAGAGAGGTTCTCTACTGGCATGTCATGGGATAAAGTTGTCTAAGAATGATTGTCCTTCCACAGACGCTGGTAACTAGCACATGAAGGATGTACCATATCCATCTGCAATTGGCTCCATCATGTACGCCATGACTTGCACTAGGCCAGATGTGGCCTTCGCTGTCAGCACCACTGGTAGATACCAACAGAATCCGGGTGAACCTCACTGGATTACTGTCAAGAACATTCTGAAGTACCTCAGACGTACTAAAGATTTCTTTCTTGTCTACGGAGGACAGTCAGAGCTAGTTGCAACTGGTTATGCTGTCACGCAAGTTTCCAATCCGACTATGATGATTACAAATCATAGTTAGACTATATTTTCGTTCTCAATGGTGGGGCGGTTAGTTGGAATAGCTCCAAACAAGAGACTACCGTAGACTCAACAATCGAAGCTGAGTACATTGCTACGACAGATGCTGCCAAAGAGGTTGTCTGGATAAAACATTTCTTAAATGAACTAGGGGTAGTTCCAAGTGTCAGCAGTCCAATAAAGTTATATTGTGACAACACTAGTGCGGTTGCGCAAGCTAAAGAACCGAGATCCAATAACAGAAATAAGCATGTACCGAGGTGTTATCACTTTATATGAGAGATAATTGCTAGAGGAGAGATAGAGTTAGAACGTACTCCCACAGAAGATAATTTGGCTAACCCATTCACCAAGGCTTTAAGTATTCATGTACACACTAGACATTTTAATGGTCTAGGGGTTAGACATGTAGGTGATTGGCTCTAGTTCAAGTGGGAGATTGTTAGTGTTAGTATTCTATAGACAATCCTTTGTAAGTACATTATGCTAAGATAATATTCAGTAATGGTTTAATATTATTGTTTATTTAATATTAAATGTATGGCATTACACTTGTTTGAATATTATGTTTGATTGTTTGCATTTGTTCTTACTTGTGTTCTCAAGAATCACTGTTGTCATTGAGATTGTGAGAACTTAGATGACTTAAGCATGATTCTCAAATAGCCCCGAGAAACCGTTTGATATAGTTCCACTATATGTGTCTACAGGTGTCTCGGTTAGTGGGAGCGATGTGATACTCCTTTGACTTGAAGTCAATACGCACGACATATCACGAAGTGCATGTGCGTGATAGTTGAGCCAAGAATATGATTCATTCCTCAAAGTGGATTTAGATAGAATACTTATCTTCTCATCATAATTGGATCAAAATCATTGGCCAATGCACGTCAACTTGGACTTTGTGGCCAAGTGTAACATGAGTGATCAATTAGTGATTAAAGATAATATGATTAAGTTATTTGAATAGACACTTCATCATGTTCAAGACTAATCGAGTATTCGTGAATGAAAGGAAGATATCGCAATAGCCCATATTATAGTTCTGGTGTAGTTGCGTTTCTAAACGCACCTCATATAATGAGAATGTCTGGTTTATTGTCTAGGGTTCAATTAAGACCGTTAGTTTGACTAATCGCTCAATATATGAGGGCCTATGGGTCACATAACAAGTAATTCCCTTTTACGGATTATAGTTGGTTGATTAAGTATTAAACTGGATTTAATATTTATTTTATGGAGAATTAATTAATAATATTAATTTGGAATTAATTATTATTACTGTTTAATTAAATAGGAATCCCAAAATAATATATGGAATATTAATGTAGGAAAATATATTTAGGGAAATTATATCTAAGAGATATGATTTGCAAGATTAGAAAATATCTTCCTAATAAAGATGGCTTAATCTTTAAGTTGGGTTTCCCCTATATATAGGACATCCTAGGGATTCATTAATCACTACAAGAAACCTAATTTCTCCATAAAATCTAGAGTAAGAATTTTCCTAACAAATTCCTTCTCAGATTCAACGCTGGTAAAATCTATGCAAGTCCGTACGAGGGGATTACGTGGATACCGTAGTAGAGAAAACTGCATACGAATTACTATAAGATTCTTTGTTGTGTTTATTCATACTGTTCATGCATTAACTGTTTGTTGTTGATGAACTATTAATTTCCGTTGCGCATGTATTACGTGTTTATGTGCTAGTATATTCCAACAATTATCCCCCACATTACATTGATACACAAGTTTAGAAGATTAGGTTGTCCTTTTTGACCTTAGTTCTTGGAATCTCCAATCAGCTAAGTAAGGTTTTCCTTCATCTCAACTCTTTCCAGTGGCGAATGCAAAAATTAAACTCAGGCAGGGCAAAAATTAATATGAAGTAAAATAAATAAATAAAATTATACATGAAAATAAATTTGCAATTAACCTAAAATTTAATAGAAAAAGTTCAATTCCTTAAAAAAAATAGTAAAATTCAACTATTATAATGTAGAGTAAGTCTTGTGTGAGACAGTCTCATAGTGAGATAGTATTATAATTTTGGAATGACTCGTTAACACTTTGGAAAGGATCATTGAGACCGTCTCAAACAATAATTGACCTATTATATTTATATCTAATATATTTAAGTAAAATATGTGGTTAACGAATGAGATTCGTTTCATCTAAAAGTTCGAATTTGTGGAGAGATGTGAAATTAATTCATTTATTTAATTTCTCTAACACTCACACTCACTCGTGCACAACATGAAATTAAACATGAAACTACTGCACCTTATTCACCTCAACAAAATGGTATTGCGGAACGAAAAAATCGGACTTTAAAAGTTATGATGAATGCAATTTTATTAGATTCTGGTTTGCCTCAAAATATGTGGGAGAAGCAGTGTTGACTTCTAATTACCTTTTAAATACGGTGCCTCGAAAGAAATAGATAAAAGTCCATATGAAATATGGCATGATCGAGCACCATCCTACAAATATTTGAAAGTGTGGGGGTATGTTGCACAAGTTGCTACTCCACCACCTAAAAAGTTGAAAATAGGTCATAAAACTGTTGATTGTGTATTTATCGGTTATGCACAAAATAATAGTGCTTATAGATTTCGTGTGCATGGATCTATATTGATGATATCCATAAAAATATGATTATGGAATCAAGGAATGCTTCATTTTTTGAGCATATATTTCCTTGGAAATCATGCACTAAAGCTAGTACTTAAAAAAGGCATGCGGATACAACAATAGAAAATATTGTTGAAGAAGTAGAGGTTGAACCTAGAAGAAGTAAAAGAGCTAGGGTGAAAAAAATCTTTTGGTCTGGATTTTCTAACATATATGCTTGAAAGTTAGCTTCAAAGAAGCTGTAAATTCTTTTGAAGGTCCTCTATGAAAAGAGGCAATTCAAAGTGAGATTGATTCCATCTTGCAAAATCACACTTGGGAATTAGTGGACCTTCCTTCGGGAAGTAAACCACTAGGGTATAAGTGAATTTTCAAAAGGAAAATGAAAGCTGATGGGACCATTGATAAATATAATGCTAGACTTGTAATCAAATATTAAATACAAAAAGAAGGTCTTGACTATTTTGATAAGTATTCTCCCATGACGAGAATTACGTCAATAAGATTAATAATATAAATAGCTTCTTTGAGAAATCTTGAAATACATTAAATGGATGTAAAAAACACTTTTCTAAATGGAAGAACGTGAAGTTTTCTCAACTCCCGGGCAAGAGAACAAGCTGTGTAAATTGGTGAAGTCTTTGTATGGCTTGAAAAAACACCAAAACAGTGGCATGTTAAATTTGATAATGCCATGTTGGAACATGGATTCCGAATAAATGAATGTGACAAATGTGTTTACATAAAAGAGACCGTAGATGATTATGTAATCATGTGTCTTTATGTAGATGACATACTTAACATTGGAAGTAACGATAAAATGATAAAATCCACTAAAAACATGTAAATTCAAAATTTGACATGAAGGATATGGGAATTGCTGATGTAATACCTGGGATTAAAATCCATAAGATATATGAAGGGATTGTTTTGTTTCAAGCTCACTATATTGACAAGACTCTAGAGAAGTTTAGTAAAGACGATTCAGGTCTTGCTAGAACTCTAATAGATCTTAGTCAATACCTAGCCAAAAATAAAGGTGAAGGTGTAAGTCGAGTGGAGTACTCAAGAGTAATAGGCAGTCTAATGTACTTACGAGTTGTACTAGACCGGATATAGCCTATGTAGTAAACAAGCTAAGTAAATAAACTAGTAATCCCAGTGAGAGTCGCTGGAAAGCTATTGTACGAGTACTTAGATATTTAAGCATTATACGAAATATCCAGCTGTAATTAAATATTGCAGTGACGCAAATTGGAAATCCGAAATGAAGGACACTAAGTCAACGAGTGGATATGTTTTCATTCTTGGCGGTGCAGCTATATCATGGAAATCTTATAAACAAACAGTAATTGCAAGATCCACCATGGAGTCTGAATTTATAGCTCTAGATAAATGTGGTGAAGAAGCTAAGTGGCTTAGAATTTTTTTGAAAGATATTCCAAAGTGGACAAAATCAGTGCCACCAATATGCATTCATTGTGATAGTCAGTCTGCAATTGGAAGAGTACAAAGTAACTTGTACAATGGTAAGTCAAAACATATTTGTGGTCGACATAATACTATTAGACAACTACTCTCAACTGGAGTTATCTCAATAGACTACGTGAGGTCTAAGGATAACACTGCGGATCTGTTAACCAAAGGGTTAAATCGAGAATTAGTTGCAACATCTTCAAAAAGAATGGGACTAAAAGCCTTAAAAGAAAGAGTCAAGGGCAGACCTACCTTAAGTCAAGAGGGAAACTGGAAAGTGCCCCACCTGACTTTTAAGAGTACATTACATATTTTTATGTCAAATTAATTTCTTATTCATTTTTATGTTTGGTAAGATGGCAAGTTAGGCACCCTACTAACTATGAAAATGTGGGTGTAAGTACAAATCTCGTGAATTAAATATAAAACATGGAATATGATTTTACAACTTATTTCTTCGAATTGAATTGTTGAATTTTTGCGGGTTCAAACTCTAATTTGTTCCTCTGATTCTTCTCTTCTTTTACTTTGACCTTGACTTGGACAGATTTTGTAACGGTCCTCGCCTTAATCTTATCTGGAGTTGAAGTGGTGGATTTGAGTTGTTTCTGGACTGCTTGCACGAAGAACACTTGAAACTGATGAAGAACGTCTTCAAATATTCAAAGTTCGCCTTTGAAGAAACGTCTGATCGGAGGGGTTTCGAGCCTTAATCTCTGATCAAACGTTGTTTCTGGATGTTTTGCACGAAGAATACTTGAGGTTGCTTCGAATCTTTAAGAACGGTTTTAGAGAGTCTGGACTTCACGTCTTTGCTCATTGATCGTCTTGAATATTGATTTGTCGAATGAAAAAGTTTGCACCCCTATTTATAATGTAAGGGATGACAATTTAGGTGCCACGTGGCGGCCTCAGATTGGTCAAAGGTATTTGATGGCGTAATTAACTTAAATCATTTAATTTCATTGGTATGTCATTAATTCTCCACCATTTATGACGAAATATCAGTCCGATTCGCCACATACAAGTATCTGGATGCTCGTAAAATTTGACTGGCTTGTACCGTATACATATTAAATATCAGTTATTTAACTATTTTATTTTGAGAATTAATTTAGTAAATTCCCAATAAATAAATAATTTTATTTGATATTAATATGAAATTTGTACACGTGTCACCATTTAATTGGGTGCAAATTTTATTTGCTTACAGTGGGTTCAAACTCCCAGTAAGTAGAGTAATTTTTTACAACGTGATTTGTTTCATGTACAATTATTTTTAATAAGATATTTTACTTAAATATATTAAATAGAAATATAATAGATTTGGTTCATATACAATTATTTTTAATTGAAAACTCATACTTGCCACCCCTATCACTTCTCAACATTTTAATCTTTCGATTGAGTTGATTTTCAACTTCATTTTTATAAAGAACAAATTTATCAAAAGCTTCGTGTCGGGATATTTTAGTTTTGATGAATTATGCCAAAACATTATCAACTTGTGTTTTTTAAGCTAATTTACAGATAACAAGTTGAGGGGGAACGAGAGAACAAATTGAGGGGGAACTCACGAAAATCAGACAAAGATGATCGAGATCGGTGAGGTCGAGCAGATTTAGACCGAGAGATCGAATGAGTAAGAAAGAGTTTTGAGTCAACTGATGAGTGAAAGCAAGATCAGAAGAAAAGATAAGTTAAGCCAGCTGATCAGAAGAATCAGAAGGTCAAAAGATCAGATGACCGAAACGGACCTAATCGAAGACCGGATCGGATGACCGGATGACTGATCGAAGACCGGATCGATGACCGGATGACCGGAAGATCGAAAAAAGGTTGCGGATCGGAAGAGGAGCGGATGAGACCGACGAGATCGGGCGTGATTGAGATCGATATGAAGATGAGCGGATGATCAAGATTAGGCGTGATTGAGATCGGATAAAGTAAACCGATATGCTAACCTAATATGCTAACCTCGATGAACTAATTCATGCAGATAAACCGATATATCCGACTGATGCTATAATCGATCCGATCATGTGAACCGATCGATCAAAGCAGAAGAAATCGAGATATCGAAAAACCGTAAATATGCATACCAGATCGTAAGAGAAGTCATCGTAAGAGAAGTCATCCAAGTCATGTGCACCGAGAATCGTAACGCCATCGATGATCGCAAGCTTGAAAGCAAGTGACTGAGGGTCGATTGTTCGAAGACGTAAGAACCAACTCGGTCGGATGAGTGTCAAGATACCCGACGATAAGGTCCGGGCTCAAGAGAAGTCACCTAAAGGCTCAAATGCACTCGAAGTTCAGATGAAGAACCAAGACTCAAGATGTCTCGAAGACACCGAGGCTCGAGATCCCTGAATGGTTCCAAGGCGAGGAATCGAGGAATATAGCCGTTGAATCAGCTGACGTGGACCAATGAGAGGAAGACAACCAGCCTGGAAAAGCTGCAGAACCTACAGAGAATAGTATGAATTTGAATGTGACTCCATCCAACGGTAACATTCAAATCCACACTATAAATACAAGTTCTTCCTTCATTATCAAGGGTGAAAAGCGGAAATGAGAAGATAGCAACGATGCTACAGAGCCAAAGAGAGTTAAGCTTTCCCACCCTAGAACACAAGTCTATAGATATACAAATATATTCAAAGAGTGTTCTAGAACCCAACCTAAGCAACCCACGATGTATCTTAAGCTTAGAGAGATTTTTCCAACCTTGGCATTGAGGCTAAATCATTGTAAGGGAAAATCTCACCATAGTTGGAGACAACACCAAATCCAAACCCCATGGTGAAGTGAGGTAGTTGTTAGGCAATCCCGTGGAGGGTGATAAGTCCCGTTGGAGTGTGAACTCGTTAAACATCTGTAGGCAATCCCGTGGAGGGTGATAAGTCCCGAGGCGAACCCGAGAGAGGGTTATAAGTCCAGTTCGAGTGTGAGCTCGATAAATATCTATAGGCAATCCCGTGGAGGGTGATAAGTCCCGTTGAAGGAATTTCTCTAGAGAGGGAGAGTAGATGTAGGACTGGTTGTCCGAACCACTATATATTGCTGTGTTGTTTACTGCTTTATGTTTACTTGTCATATGCATCTAGTTATAAGCAAAACACAACACATGAGCTTAAAAAAAAAAATTGGAAACAGTCTGCCCTCACCCCTGTTTTATATGCATCGAATTTAATGTTTTCGCTTCCGCACGCGCAAAATGGTTTTTCCCACTGGGACCAACACTTCGTCTTTAACAAATTTATCAAAAGCTTCGTCTTTACTTTATAGAAGATACACATAACAATATTTTGTGTTATCATCTATAAACGTGATAAAATATTTATTTCCACTACGTGTTTGCATGGATTTTAAATCACACACATCGGTGTGAATCAAATCAAGCGGTTCACTATTTCTTTCAATAGTTTGAAAAGATAACCGAGTCATTTTTGCTTGTACACAAACTGTTGGGATTCCCCAACAAACCTCACACTTATGATTTGTGCGTATATTGAGTTTCGGTATACTATTTAAATTCATCAATTTTCTTAATGAATTTAAATTAACATGTCCCAAACGACCATGCCAAATAATCGACGACTCAATAAAACAAACAGAAGTAGATGCATTCTTATTCATGTTCTTTTTTACGATCACACAAACACACCATTCTTGGATAAAATAACTTTATCCGATGTACAATACGAAATCCATGCTTATTCAACAAAGATTCGGACACCAAATTTTTACTAATGTCCAGAACATACAATACATTATTAAGTGACAATTCTTTCTTACTAGTAAATTTCAGTACAACTTTGCCTTTTCCCTTGACATTGGACGTTGGTAAATTTATGAAGAGCTTTTCTTCTGTCACGATTTCATCAAGGGAGATAAACAACCGCTTAGATGAACAGATGTGGCGGGTAGCACCCGTATCAATCCACCATTCACGTGGGTTTAAACCCACCATGTTCACTTTGGACAAAACAACCACAAGGTTTTCGCTATGCACCATTTTGACTTGTTCCTTCTTCGGCTTTCTACAATTGGCCGCACGATGATCGGGTTTGTCACAGTTGTAACACTTTCCCGTGAATTTCTTTTTAAATTCTTGTTTTTTTGGTCCCAATTTAGCATTGTAGCCAGCACCAACTTTCTCTTTCCCTTTACACTTCGAGTTTTGGCCTTGTTCTACAACATTGGCCTTGTGCTCGAAGCTTCTGCCATCTTCTTCAATACGAAGACGAACAACAAGTTCTTCCTCATTCATCTCATTTCACTTGTGCTTCAAGTAATTCTTGAAATCTTTCCAACCGGGTGGCAATTTTTCAATAATCGTCACCACTTGAAAAGTTTCGCTCAACACCATGCCCTTGGCATGAATATCATGGATTAAAACTTGTAAGTCCTGCACTTGATGAACAATAGGTTTAGAATCCACCATTTTATAATCAATAAATTTACCCATGATAATTTTTTTTGCACAGGCATCTTCGATTTTATACTTCTTGTCAAGGGTCTCACATAATTCTTTCACAGAAGGTACCCCAATGTACACATTGAACAGTTCATCCGAAAGACTATTCATCAAATAGTTCCTGCACAAAAAGTCACAACATTTCCATGCATCAAGTGTATTCACAGCTTGAAAATCTTGTTCGTTTGGATCCTCGGGCAAACTAGGAGGATCCTCTTTCAAGAACCTCACAAGGTTCAACGTTGTTAAATAGAACAACATCTTTTGTTGCCACCATTTGAAATTCAAGCCATTGAATTTCTCGAGCTTATCATGATGGTTGATCGTAGCTAGAATGACAAGAGCAGATGAAGAGGTTTGAATGACGTTGGTATCAGCCATCTCGTAAGGTAATATTTCATTTTAAGACTGTTGGAACATGCACAAGAGATGATTGAAAATAATAAAAATATCGAGGCTCGTGAAATTTGCGATTTCCTTAAATCAAAATACTTTCCTCGCTCTCGGTGCTAGTGACTCTAAGAACGTCCGTTTCCCTGGATACAACAATCACAACAGGATATTTAGCACGAACATCATGCTCTAGCGAACTGGAAATCTCCTAACTTACACTACTGGATGGCCAACGAAAATAGAAAGTATTTGACTAGCAGAATGCTGGAAGTGTTACTTTATAATCTCTCAAAATTGTATCATTCATCCATTCTGAACTGCTCTATATATAGAGCCTAAAAGAAACACGAAACTGATGGATCATGAGCTTTCATGAGCCTTAAAATGGCTGACAAAAATTGCCACAAAATTAAAATTTG
This sequence comes from Stenogyne calaminthoides, assembly GCA_037126765.1. Lineage (NCBI taxonomy): Eukaryota > Viridiplantae > Streptophyta > Magnoliopsida > Lamiales > Lamiaceae > Stenogyne > Stenogyne calaminthoides. The sequence continues at coordinate 20,006,935 of JBBCBC010000008.1, read as the reverse complement.
GATTTGAGTTCTATTGTAACTTCTCCTTGCACTGAATTCTGACATGTGAAACTGTCATGCAAAAATAAATTTCGAAACTGCTCACTTGAATTTTAACAGCCACATGCACATGCTAGAAAATATAAATAAATTTGAGGTAAAAGTTATTTTGCTCGTCCGCCACCAAATCGGTGCGACATTCATGTATGCAGGTCAAACTCGCACACAAGTTCACTCCTTGAAGGCCAATTTCGGCCATGATTTGCAACCCTCCCCTGCGCGCCTGTGTGGAGATTGTAGCATAATCATGACATTTATTTACAACACACACATGTGGGATAGATACTTTTCCCTTTATTTTGACTCCTTATATACTCATTCATTTTCTTCCCTTTTTCCAATGTGGGATAGAGATTTTTCCCTTTCCCTATAAAATTTTCCTAGTTACAACTTTATTTCTCATTAATCAAATTTTCCAACAGAGAGAACGTTATTTAAAAAGTATCACTTTAATTTTACTTCCACTATATTACTCTTTACAAACACTTATATACAATATTGAACAGGAATCAAGATATGTGCAATATTCCTCAATCCTATTCACTTTTGGGGTTCTTCCTTCTTTTTCGCTTCCTTCTTCTTCACATCTATGTATCTCTTTATTCTTCATGTCTTCAAAATCTCTTCAGTACCTCTCATCTTAAGCTCTAGTTAAACCTGGCCTTTTTTTTTTCGTTTTCTTATTATGTTATTCATTCTTTAAATATAGATTTTTTTTCACATTTTGTATTTATTTTGTTGACGTGGTAACACATTTTTCTTCGTACTAGTAACGTAATTTTTAATACCTTATATTTTCTACTGAAAAGGGAAAGTATGCTTTAATTTTTCTTACAATAACACATAATTGTCCTTACAATTACATATGTTTGCTCTTTATAATAACATAGACCCGGGAGAGAGTTTTTATATTTTTCATTTGCGTAATTTTTTGGAAAAGTTTATTTGACCCAATTCCAACCGCGAAGGATTCGTGAGTTTTTAACCCCTTTTTTAATTGTGCTAATATTTCATAATCTCTTAAACTGAAATAATAATTTTTTGTATACCATTTATTTGAAATTTTTTAGTCTCTTAAACTAAAATAATAATTTTTTATGTAACATTCATCTGAAATTTTAATATAATTACATCATGGTGTACAATTGATACTCTTTTATTTAATCAATAATTTAACCTTAAAATATCTCAACTCAACATAATTTAAATTACAGTGGAATAATAAGAATTTTATATCATCTAGAAGTTCGAATTTGTAGAGAGTTGCGAAATTAATTCGTTTATTTAATTTCTCTAACACTCTCCCTCACTCGTGGGCTTGATTCTCTTACTCCATCATTGAGAGGAGACCCATCAAGTGAACAATTTAATATGGGTGGAGTTGCTTTCAGCGGAAATCGAACTCAGGACGTGAGCGTGAGCCTAAAGCTTCTGATATCATGAAAGAATTTCATCTCATCTAGAAGTCCGAATATAAACTTAAGCTAACAATTATTCATTATTACAGATTTATATTAAATTAATAGCAATTTTGGTTTAAAATATTTTATGTAATACATAATTAATCAAAAAAATAATTATTCACTAAATTAAATATATAATTCACTCAATTGCTATGTTGTACAAAATAAATAAAAATGTTAAACCTCTAACTTTTTATATAAGAACACGATACAATAACATAATACACTACAAAAGAAGACGTGTTCTAACAACATAATATTAACAACAGTTTAATTCCCATCACAATTTGGGACAGAATTGCGAAGCGACGAGTTAATCGGTCAAAATCAACAAAATCTACGACGGTTTCTCAAACCGTCACTATTTCCGTTGGTTTTTCGGTCAGGCATTAAACGACGTCATTTTGGCATTATTTGTGACGAAAAAAACCGTAAAAAATTACGGCTCAAATTTATGATGGTATTTTCGATGGTTATTGGCTCAGATTCCGCGACGCATCGCACGCGATGCACATTTAATGTCACTGCCCAATTTGCAATGGAAATGTTTGTCGAAAATTTTGATTTAGGTTTAGAAACCATTGCTGAACTCACCACCATAAAACCATTTTTCGCCAGTTCTTCTTCTCTACACGAAAAAGAAGCAGTCACCAATGAAGCATTTCATGGCTTCCGGAGAACCGCCATTGAACCGATCATTTCGAGCACACACCAACGATTACATCTTCACGCGCTCTCGAATTCGACGGTAAATTTTTCAATCTTTACCCGTATATTTTATTTACCCATTTGTGTGTATATATATATGTGTTTGTTTATGTGTGTGTATATATGTTCGTTTGTGTGTGTATATATATATGTGTTTGACTTGTTTGTATGTATATATATCAATGATTTTATAACCGGACCGGACCGGCCGGTTCAACCGGTTTAACCGGGAACCGGTCTCGGAACCGGTCCGGAGACCCCCTAAAAACCGCTTTTGCGGTTGGACCGGTCAAAACCGGACCAAAATCGGTCAACCCGGTTTAACCGGTTCTAATTTAAAAAAAAAACTTTTTACTATATATATCAAGGTCCATCTTCATCCCTTTTATAATACTTCCTCTCACATTTTTCTCCAACACTTTTCAATGTGGGATAAATGTATGAGGTGAGAAAAATTTAATAATACTTCCTCTCACATTTTTCTCCAACATTTTCAATGTGGGATAAATGTGTGAGGTGGAAAAAATTTTATAATACTTCCTCAAACATTTTTTTTCCAACACTTTCGATATGGAATAAATGTATGAGGTGGGACAAATTTTATAATACTTCCTCTCACATTTTTCTCCAACACTTTCGATGTGGGATAAATGTATGAGGTGGGAAATTTTTTATAATACTTCTTCTCACATTTTTCTCCAACACTTTCGATGTGGGATAAATGTAAGAGGTGTGAAATTTTTTATAATACTCCCTCTTACATTTTTCTCCAACACTTTCGATGTGAGATAAATGTATGAGATGAAACAAATTTTATAATACTTCCTCAAACATTTTTCTCCAGCACTTTCAATGTGGGATCAATGTATGAGGGAGGCAAAAATTTATAGTACTTTCTCTCACATTTTTCTCCAAGACTTTCAATGTGGGATAAATGTATGAGAGATGGGACAAATATATGAATCAAGGTCCATCCTTTTATAATATTTTCTCTCACATTTTTCTCTAATACTTTCGATGTGGGACAAAAATATAAGGTCCACCTTCCCCCTTTTATATTACTTTCTCTTATATTATTGTGTTATAATTTATGACTATGACTTTTGTTGTGTTTTCTTAAATATGAAAATTTATAATATATATATTTAAATTTTTGTAGGTGTATACTTATTTTATTTTTTTAACTAAACATAAGAAATATTAACAAAAATTAGAAAGAAATCATTTTAACGGTTGAACCTCCGGTTGAACCGGTCCGACCGGTTGAACCGTTGTCCGGTGGTCTGTCCGGTTCGATCACCGGTTCGGTTATGAAAACATTGATATATATATATAAACTTGTTTGTATGTATATATATATATTTATATATTTATTTGTGTATATGTGTGTATATATATGTATAATAGATATTTTTTTAGTTTATTTGATCATGTTAGTATGATAATTTAATGACTTAATTGCGAATAAAATCATCACCTTTTCACAAATTGCAATTAAATCTAAACTTTTGAATTTTGGCAAACAAATCATCACTTTTACTCTTTTTTGCAATTCCAATTTGGGGCAGTTTGCCCCCTTGCCCGAAAGGTGATGTGTCCAAATATATACACAATCATCATCCTAGTGAGTATCTACGTCAATAAATAACTATACCCATAATAAAAATCATAATCTAATTTCTTCTAATAAGATCAAAATTAGAAACCAACACAAAAAAATAATATTCAAAATCACAATTATAAATAAAATTGTCATTATTAAAAATTAACACAAATAATATTTCTTAAGGAATATTATTTTCCCCCCGAGTAACACAATATCAAATAAAAAAAAATCAGGAAAGTAAACTTAATGAACATTTTCCCCCAACCCATGTTTCTAGCAACCCTCCCCAATCTCACTCCCATTCCAGTTGCCCCTCCATCTTTCATTCATATTCCTTCCCCCCAACACTTGAATTAATTTTAAAATGTGAATTGATCACCGCACACGCCTTTGAAAACTCTCTCGAAATGGGTGCTCGCTTTTTGTAAAGGAGCATGGTATATATAGCGAGCTTGATTTTTTTTAATTGCAGAATAGTATGATTTAGTGTAATTGGATATTGAAATTTTTTGTGCAATTAGATTTGGAGAATTTAGGATTTTTTACAGAATTAAGATTACTTTGTGAAGATACGCTGGCAAAAGGAATGTTAGTTGGTTGTGGGGCAACGATGGGATGGTGGGGGTGGGGCAGTTGCGGAGGCAAATGAGGTTTAAGATGAAGGGATTTTGGTGTAATTAAATTTCTGATATTTTTTACAAAATCAATTTTTTTTCGAGGATGAAGATGTGAAGAGGATGAGTATTTGATTATTAATTTTTTATTTTGCATCTTAATTATTTTATTTGTAATTTTTTCATTTTATTCTTTTAATTTATAATTTATTTTTTCATTTGTTTTTAAAAGTGTTTTTTCTAATTTTTTTATTATTATATTTTTTAAAAAGTAGGTCCTTGATGCATGCTCTAAAATATGCAAAGTCTTACTATGTGGATTGGATTGCTGAGTTTTATGCTAACCTCAAAAGAATTATTGGTAATAGAATGTTTTCAAGCTTTGGGAGAGTTAGATTCAGGGATAACTTTGTGGTCATTATGCCTGATTTAATAAACAAGGTTTTAAGGACTAAGCCATGGTTGAGGATAGAGTATATTATATAAATGAGGTGATTTTGGTTCTGACTGGTGGAAAGCATGGTGTTTGGACTTTACAGTTTTCTGTTGTACATTTGACTTCTTTACATTTTGTGATGCATAAGTTGGCAGTTACCAACTAGTTACCCACTAAGAACTTCACTGTATTGACTAAGGAATACGTTTTTCTAGTGTATAAAATAGTCCACCTCAACAAGTTCAATTTTGGACAAACTATTTTTGACAACATGATCACTCTTGTTGGTAAGCATACTAAGACAGGATGAAGTCCTTATCCTGTTGGGGAATTAATTGCACGGATCTATTCGGGATGAATATTTAAATACAAATTTAATTCTAACAATTATTACTAGCATGAATTAATCCTATATTAATTCAAATAATAATTCAACAACAAATCATGCATATAAACAGTTCACATAAATTCTACGCATGCGGAATTTCTACGGGTTTACGTGAACTAACCTTTTGGAGTGGCAATTGTCTCATCGATAAAAACACACCAAAAAGTATTCCCAAGTATTCCCTAGTCCTTGCAAGTCAATCCGGTGGAAGGAATCTCGCGAACAATTAACAAAAAGGAAAATAAAAATTTGTTGCACCACCTTTGTGGATTTACTAATTTTTCCAGCACATGGAATTGTACATAGGGATGAAAGAATCATCCCCTATTTATAATGAGGTGGTGGCCGATTTTTGGTCAAGGAATAGGGAGGAAAAAATCTTGTCTTGATCTCCAAGAAATCTTGAATATATCTCATATATTCTTTTCTCCATAATTAAAATATTCCACAAAAATTCCAACTCCTCTTGTTATAGGATATTTCGAAATTTTAAGGAAAAAGAAACCAAGATTTGGATCTTCATGAATTTATAAGATATACTTGTATTGCAAGAATACATATGTATCTTCCATAATATCTTTTCAAGAAAATCAAGAAAATCTTTATCTCCCTTAATTATTCAAAATTTTCAAAATTTTCATAGTAAATAACCAAGTGGGAGATTTCTTGAATTTAATGAGATAATCTTGTATTCCAAGAATACTTATCTTCATTCCATAACAAAATTCAAAGAAAATCTTTCTCCCTCTTTTATTTACTATTTTTGAAAAAATAGAAAAAATATGCAACAAAATTTATTTTATTTTTAAACACCTTTTTCAGTTATTGGACTTTATGTTGGGCTACTTGAGGGGCCTTTAGGAGAATTAAGATTGGACCTTCCAATGGATCTTGAATTATCAATATTGAGCCACAATATTATTCAAGCCCATAAATATTAATTAATCCCCACTACATAATTAATATTGCACTATCCATCTCAACCCATATTACAGTCAATATGACTCCCGGTTATTATTTCCCGTGTTTAAGATTATCTAGCCCATTAATTAATTCCAGCCACTGAAATAGCTTTCCATTAATTAATATCTTTTATCCTTGGTAAAGGAACGATTCAACATTATTATCCATACCGGAAACTAGTTCCACTTGCAAGATTTGGTATGATAAAACTTATGAACCTCCCAAGGGGGCAAATCGAACAAGCGTACTTGCACACGATTCTCCGTATTAAATCTTAGTAATTGCATGTGACCAATAATATTGCCCAAGATATAAAGTATTGAATCTCGTTGATTCTCTACCCGTAATAAGTCAAAGCAATAATTACTAACCACACGCGATCCTATTTAAGTGACAAAAATTAAGAAATAACGAACCACTGAGGTCTAATTCATCCTAGTTTAGTTCTGAAGAATTTGTCCTCCTGTAGGTCCTCTTCAGTGCACTAGACATGCACTAGTGTAATTTCTTGGTCAAGACAAGCCAATCTGAGTCTTACACTTCAACCTTTCACGATGGATTGTTCATTTCCATCTAGGTCGTGAATGGTGTACTTTTGGTTACAAGGAACTGTTAATTTAATCTTCTGTGATCTGGTATCACTAAATTAACTACAATGTAACACGTATTATTTATTGAACAGTTATGCAGTAAATATATGTAACATTCGATGATTTTTAAAGCATCAGTGATAAACAATTTATTTCAGTAAATAAGTCCGAAATTCAGTTTGATTATACAAAGTAAAAACATACTTTCCAGTATAATCCCAACAATCTCGCACTTATACTCAAAGTCTGCTTTTAAGTATATTACAACATGTCTCGTGTAGTTCCTAATATGTGACATGAAATGTCACCTACACGAACTTAATAATGTCTCCCACTTATACTCAAAGCAGATTGGCAACGGGTCTTGACTCACATTCCTTCCACATGTCTCTCGAATGTATTCTGAGGCAGACCCTTTGTGAATGGATCTGCTAGGTTGTCTTTTGACGCGATCTTTGCCACCTCTATATCTCCTCTCTTAACGATTTCTCGTATAAGACGGTATTTCCTTTCAATGTGTTTGCTGGTCTTGTGGGCTCTTGGTTCCCTTGAATTTGCAACTGCTCCGACATTGTCACAATAAACAGTGATTGTGCTGGGCAAATTCGGAACTACATCCAAGTCCACTAGGAAGTTCTTGAGTCAAACCGCTTCTTTCGCTGCCTCGCAAGCAGCTACATATTCGGCTTCCATGGTAGAATCTGCGATGCATTTCTGCTTAACGCTTCTCCATGTCATGGCTCCTCCCCCCACGCAAAACACACTACCGAAGGTAGATTTTCTGGAATCTAAGTCTGATTGGAAATCCGAGTCCGTGTAGCCGATGGGGATTAGACTATCTGACTGATAAACCAACATTCTATCTCGAGTTCTTTTCAGATACTTCAGAATATTTTTAGCTGTCGTCCAATGTTCTTTCCCCGGGTTACTTTGATATCTTGCCACCATGCCAACAACAAAGCAGATATATGGTCTCGTGCACAACATTGCATACACAAGGCTTCCGACAGCCGAAGCATAAGGAATGCCTTTCATGTCATCTATCTCCTTTTGTGTCTTAAGGCACATTTCCTTGGATAGATGGATTCCATGTCTGAAAGGTACGAAGCCTTTCTTGGAATCTTGCATGCTGAATCGTTTCAAGACAGTGTCTATGTATGAAGCTTGCGATAAGCCTATCATCATTTTCTTGCGATCTCGAGTGATTTTGATCCCAAGGATGTGCCCGGCTTCCCCAAGTCCTTCATATCAAACTGTTTTGAAAGTCATGCCCTTACGTCTGATAACACCTTTACATCGTTCCCGATGAGCAGAATGTCATCTACGTATTGTACTAAGAATACCAATGCAGTTCCGACACGCTTTTTGTACACACAACTTTCGAACTTGTTTTGATCAAACCCATAAGACTTTATTACATGATCAAAACATTGGTTCCAAGCTCTGGATGCTTGTTTGAGTCCGTAAATGGACTTCATGAGCTTACAAACTAGGTGTTCATGGCCCTTTTCAATGAAGCCTTGGGGTTGTTGCATATAGATTTCTTCATCAAGACTTCCATTAAGGAAAGCTGTCTTGACATCCATCTGCCAGATTTCAAAATCGAGATGTGCAGCAATCGACAAGAGAATCCGGATGAAGTTGAGCATCGCTACAGGTGAAAAGGTTTCCTCATAGTCGATCCCTTCTTTCTGAGTATAACCTTTCGCCACAAGCCTTGCCTTGAAGGTTTCCACCTTCCCGTCCGGTCCCCTTTTTCTCTTGTATACCCACTTGTAACCAATGGGTTTCACCCCAATAAATGGTTCGACTAGCTCCCACACTCTGTTATGATCCATAGAACCCATTTAGGCTTTCATTGCTTTTTGCCAAGAAACCGCATCCTTGCCTTTGATTGCCTCATCATATGTCCATTGGTCTGATTTGTCTTGTCCGGGAATCAAGTCCAAGTACTCTCCTATCCCCATGAATCTCTCGGGCTGTCTTACAACCCTCCCACTACGACGAGGTTCCGGATGTGAAAGTGTGTCGTTTTGTATGTCATCTTGTACAGTTGGCAATGAGGTTAGCCCCCTTAGCTCATTTAAGGTAATCTCACTTCTGGTTCTTCTTTCGTTCATATAGTCTTCTTCCAAAAATCTAAAGTGGGTGCTTATTACCACCTTTTGATCTTCGGGACCATAGAACATACACCCTTTTGTTCCCTCGGGGTATCCTACAAACAACCTTAATTCTGATCGAGGATCCAATTTTCCAGCTTCCTTGTCCAACACGTAGGCCGGACACCCCCAAATTTTCATGTGTCTCAAACTGGGCTTGCGCCCGGTCCACAATTCTTTGGGAGTTTTGGGAACCGATTTGGATGGCACCAAGTTCAGAATGTAAGTTGTTGTTTCCAAGGCATGACCCCAGAACGACTTGGGAAGATCCGCATAACTCATCATTGATCTAACCATTTCCAAAAGAGTTTTGTTTCTTCGCTCTGCAACCCCATTTTGTTGAGGGGTTCTGGGTCCCTTCATCTGACAAGTAGTTCAAAAACTCATCGCTGAGGTAATCGCCTCCACGATCAGATCGTAGAGACTTGATACGTTTTTCCCTATGATTCTCTGCTTGAGCCTTACATTCTTTGAATTTCTCAAAGGTCTCAGATTTATGCTTCATAAGGAAAATATAACCGTACCTCGAGTAGTCATCAATAAAAGTGACGAAATACTCATAACCTCCTCTTGCTTTGGTTGACATTGGACCACATACGTCTGTGTGAACGATTTCTAACACTTCTTTGGCTCTGTTCCCCCTGGCTCCAAATGCCCTCTTGGTCATTTTACCCTCCAAACATGATTCGCAGGTTGGAATTGGTTCAACTTGGAGAGACTCCAGTGAACCGTCTTCTACCAACCTTTGGATCCTCTTTGGATTAATATGTCCCAATCTTAGATGCCATAGAAGTGTTTCGTTCACGTCTGATGAACATTTTCTTTTATCGAAAACAATTGATGTGTTATAGGATGCATTTCGTGAGTGGTGTGCACAGTTAATTGTATAGAGATTATTCGACAATGTTCCATGACATATCATAAAGAGAAATGGTAACAACTTTATCAAAAGTAACCGAATATCCATCAAGGTAAAGTTTAGAAACCGATATTAAATTCTTTCTAAAATTCGGATCGTAAAGAACATCTCTTAAAATCAAAACTCTGTCTTCAAAGGACAGGTGCACTTCTCCCACTGCTTCAGCTGCCACTCTCGTAGCATCGCCCAGTGTGATGAGGATCTCACTCCCACTAAGTTGCCGGGTCCGCTTGAACCCCTGTAAAGTGAAACAAACATGATCAGTGGATCCCGTTTCCACCACCCATAAATGGGAGGCATACGCCGCTAAGCAAGTTTCAACAACTAGTGCGTGAGAATTACCTTTCGTTCCATTCCTTTTGGGTTTGGAACAGGCTGACCTCCAATGTCCTTTTTCACCGCATTTGAAGCACCTCCCATTAACTGGCTTACTCACTCCTCCACCTCCCTTCACCTTTTCTTTGCCATTGGCAACACTTGAGTTCACTTGCTTGGGGTTTTTGTCCTTTTTCTTGTTCTTACCACCCCTTGGCCTAGAAGAAGAAGAAGGTCCATTTGCCACCAAGGCTTGGCTCTTTTGCCCTAATATCGCCTCTGCCGAGACCAAAGCTTGCAATAGATCAGGCATCGAGAACTTCTGATTATTCATCTGGTAGTTCAGCCTGAACTGTTCAAAAATTTTCGGTAGAGAGTGGAGCACGAAATCGATTTGGGTCTTGATGTCGTATTCAGTGCCAAGTACCTCAAGTTTGTTAAGGTGAGCCATCATCTGGAGAACGTGCTCCCTTACGGGCGTTCCCTCCACCATTTTTATAGAGAGCAAGTCCCTCATGGTGATCTGACGAGCCACATGGTTCTCATGTTGAAACATCGCTTTAAGACTAGTCATGATGTCTGCAGCGGTCTCAACGTTCTGGTGTTGGTGTTGCAACACATCTGACATAGAAGCCAAGATGGAACACTTTGCCATTTCGTTGGAACACTCCCAGTCTGCATACTCTTTCTTAACCGATTTAGTTGACTCATCGTTTGGCTTTTCAGGTTTAGGTGTAGTGAGAACCCAGTTATGGCTTTGTGCAGTGAGGACAATAGTAAGTTTACGACTCCAATCAACGAAGTTTTCACTAGTAAGCAAATTGTCTTTAAGTATATTGAACAATGGATTAAAAGGTTGCGACATGATGAACTGAAATAAATAATAATATGCATAAGCACAAATATATCACAAAATTCGATCACATGTTTCATATTAAAATCTCAAAAAAATATGAACATGCATCAGCCAACATCTCCAAACAGTTTAAATAAGCCACGTGGGGTGGGCCATTATTTAAACACATTCAAGCAGGTTACAAACAAGAACAGTTACAAACCTTTAATATCTAGATTAATAGTTGGCTCCCACTTGACCAATATAAAATTGACAGGGACTTCGGGAAAGTATATGCATATCAATTTTATACCTAAGTAATAACCATGATTAAATACAGAATTATTATTTCGCTTTGAACGAGCCTCCTGGGGAGGGTCATCGTCGCCACTAGTAATAATCCACAATCATCCATTTGGAATTTATTCATGTGAAAGCTATCTTTTGACCGTCCCGTGGGGGGAATTTCACCAAAAGAATTCACAAATAAATAAATCATGGAGGTCAAAATTAATTCAATTTTATTATCCATAAAATTGTCAATTAATTGTTTAAGCATACTTAGTAATTTTCGAAAGTGAGATTTTTCAAAATGTTTTCTCATGCATAGCAAATGTAAACACAATTTAAATAAGCATAAAATAATGCATAAACATCAAGACAAAAATTAAACATATTGGGCACATATATCTAATTGTCATGGTTAATTTTGTCATGTCTTGATCTTGAGAAATCATCTTCATAGCCTTCATCGTTCGTCTCGAAAAGCTCCCACTTGACCGACTTAAAAAAATGCCTTGTCATGCCACGTCATCGAGTGCCCGCCTAGCACTCCCCCGGCCGTGTCGAGTGGCGTCCATGCGCGTGTGCCTAAGCGCCCGACGCACGTCACCCAACGGTGCTCGGCAAGTCTCGGCAGGGGTCGGCGGCCGTGAGGATCTGCTTCGTCGTCGCACCCGCCAAGATCGCCCCAGCGTCGCTTTCGTCGCCCTCGGCGGCATTACCCGCCCGAAGCCCCCTCATTTGGCGCTTCCGCCCGTCTGCGAGGCTACCGCCCCCGCCGCTGGGCTGATCCGTGGCGCTCCTCCGACCCTCTCCTTACGCCGTTCGCACCGCCAACGTCCGTGTCGCGCAGATGCCTCCTTTGCGCGTTTAAGCGCGACGACGCTTCCCCTACGCCGGTTCGGATCCGTCTTTTAATTCTTCGTCTCCGCCTCCGTTTCAGATCCAGTTACAATTTATTTACAAAAATAAAAAAACCTAGATCTAGACTAGTTTATTACATTGATTAAATCAAACAAATTCTAATCTACTCATGGATTTTCTCACGAGGCAAAACGAATTTGAACGAATCGAATTAAAAAACCACAATTTATATGCATGCATAAATAAACACATTAAATTCCATGACAATTGGATACCTGCAAAAAACATCTAGCAATTCTACTATCCAATTTCAAATTTAATGAAAACGAATTAAATTACAATTTAAAAATCAGAGCCCGAAACTGTGGCTCTGATACCATTGTTGAGGAATTAATTGCACGGATCTATTCGGAATGAATATTTAAATACAAATTTAATTCTAACAATTATTACTAGCATGAATTAATCCTATATTAATTCAAATAATAATTCAACAACAAATCATGCATATAAACAGTTCACATAAATCCCACGCATGTGGAATTTCTACGGGTTTACGTGAACTAACTTCTTGAAGTGGCAATGGTCTCGTCGATAAAAACACACCAAAAAGCCTTCACAAGTATTCTCTAGTCCTTGCTTGTCAATCCGGTGGAAGGAAGCTCGCGAACAATTAACAAAAAGGAAAATAAATTTTTTTTGCACCATCTTTGTGGATTTACTAATTTTTCCAGCACATGGAATTGTACATGGGGATGAAAGAATCATCCCCTATATATAATGAGGTGGTGGCCTATTTTTGGTCAAGGAATAGGGAGGAAAAAATCTTTTCTTGATCTCCAAGAAATCTTGAATATATCTCATATATTCTTTTCTCCATAATTAAAATATTCCACAAAAATCCCAACTCCTCTTGTTATGGGATATTTCGAAATTTTAAGGAAAAAGAAACCAAGATTTGGATCTTCTTGAATTTATGAGATATACTTGTATTGCAAGAATACATATATATCTTCCATAATATATTTTCAAGAAAATCAAGAAAATCTTTCTCTCAATTATTCAAAATTTTCGAAATTTTCATAGTAAATAACCAAGTGGGAGATTTCTTGAATTTAATGAGATAATCTTGTATTCCAAGAATACTTATCTTCATTCCATAACAAAATTCAAAGAAAATTTTTCTCCCTCTTTTATTTACTATTTTCGAAAAAATAGGAAAAATATGCAACAAAATTTATTTTATTTTTAAACACTTTTTTCAGTTATTGGACTTTATGTTGGGTTACTTGAGGGGCCTTTAGGAGAATTAAGATTGGATCTTCCAATGGATCTTGAATTATCAATATTGAGCCACAATATTATTCAAGCCCATAAATATGAATTAATCCCACTACATAATTAATATTGCACTATCCATCTCAACCCATATTACAATCAATATGGCTCCCGGATATTATTTCCCGTGTTTAAGATTATCTAGCCCATTAATTAATTCAAGCCACTGAAATAGCTTTCCATTAATTAATATCTTTTATCCTTGGTAAAGGAACGGTTCAACATTATTATCCATACCGGAAACTAGTTCCACTTGCAAGATTTGGTATGATAAAACTTATGAACCTCCCAAGGGGGCAAATCGAACAAGCGTACTTGCACACGATTCTCCGTATTAAATCTTAACAATCGCATGTGACCAATAATATTGCCCAAGATATAAAGTATTGAATCTCGTTGATTCTGTACCCATAATAAGTCAAAGCAATAATTACTAACCACACGTGATCCTATTTAAGGGACGAAGATTAAGAAATAACGAACCACTGAGGTCTAATTCTTCCTAGTTCAGTTCTGAAGAATTTGTCCTCCTGTAGGTCCTCTTTAGTGCACTAGACATGCACTAGTGTAATTTCTTTGTCAAGACAAGCCAATCTGAGTCTTACACTTCAACCTTTCACGATGGATTGTTCATTTCCATCTAGGTCGTGAATGGTATACTTTTGGTTACAAGGAACTGTTAATGTAATCTTCTGTGATCTGGTATCACTAAATTAACTACAATGTAACACGTACTATTTATTGAACAGTTATGCAGTAAATATATGTAACATTCGATGATATTTAAAGCATTAGTGATAAACAATTTATTTCAGTAAATAAGTCCGAAATTCAGTTTGATTATAAAAAGTAAAAGCATAATTTCCAGTATAATTCTAACATATCCAAGTCTGATAGCTCATTTTCTTGAGAAATTGGAGTTTCCTAGACCTAGGGGTGAACAGATTAGTAGCTTTGTTGCAAACTTTAGAATTTCTACAACTCTGAAATTTGGTGACAGGATCGTTGACTTGCCTTTGACAGGTCCTGCACGGCAGAATCCAAATGTTGTCCATTTTGTTGGCAACATTCCCTACAGCTTTACCAGAACTGATAGTAAACCTTCGGTCATTTTTAGACAAGCCTTTGTGATTGATATGATTGATTCTCTACACAACCAAATAGATGGCTTAGTACAACATCAAATATTTTGAAGGAATCTCTTTTCCACTCCAACGGGGGGAGGATCACCTTATGATGGACCTGATGATGGAGGGAATGGTTCAAATGCTGATGGAGTTGGTCCTTCTGGACATGCTAGTGAGAAGGATGTTGAAGGAGCTGCGGCTGAAGGTGTCCAGACTGATGTTGATAAAGAAGTTGATGATGTTGTGAAAGATGTTACTGAAACTGCAGTAGTTGAAGTTGTTGATGCTGCAATGAAGACTGATGTTGAAGAAGAAGATCATGAGGAAGACAGTGTTGATGATGAAGATAATTATGATGGTGCTGAGGATATGAGTACCACACCAGATAGAAATTAGTTTCTTCTGAAACTGCTACAATTCTTGATGACATCTATGGTGTTGGGAATTGGTGATTAGATTGCTGATAGGAGGGTTTCACAAGTAAGGGGGAGCAAGTGCAGACTATGTTGATGTAGCCATTTCATTTGGCCCAGTCCTACACTTTACTTCATTATTGAAATTTATATTTGTTATGTAATCATTTATTTACTGTTTTTAGGTTAATTTGTTAATGGAAAACTAGTTGATAGGATTTAAATTTCTGTCATGTTAGATATTTACTTTCTGTTTGAACAATGTTTGGCCTAAGCACACTGCTTTTGTGCTTAGTGTTTTATGTGATTTGGTTAAGTAGTAGTTGTTTTACGAATGACTATTATTTATTTATTTCCCGACACAAGTTATGGTTGTTATTTTTAACATCAGGTTTATTGTAGTAGAAAGGCCAAATTGGGGGAGTTTTTTTATGTTGTGGAGATGTTGTTTCATATGTGACACGTCATTCTGGACAACATCAGTAATTTATCCTTTCTTCTTACACTAACTCCGGTATGTTAGATGTTCCTTTTTATGTTTCTTACACTGTAGGTTGACGACATGGTGGTTATTATGTCAAGCGGTTGCAATTGTAAGAGTGGGAGATGAAATTAACATAGGTGATTACCTCAAGATCATGGAGTGGTGTGTGGAGATTTTCTACGTTGTCCAAACCAAGTTTAGTGGATAGGACAATGCAGTTGGGTTCGAATTCTATATATACACACTGCATTGAATGTTTACAAGTGAGCAAGATCAATATTTCAATTCATCTTCTCCAAATTTTGAAGATAGTATCCAAGAATAGTACTTTTAGGAGTGTGAGGGTCGATGCCATTAACTTGTACTGGTCGAATGTATTCCAACATTCCTATCAATATGTATTTGTCTAAGTAACATGTATATTAGGTTGAATAAGATCTCTAGTCATACATGTGAAAAGATTGTTTTGGGAAGTGTGTTTTTACACTATACCTTTTTGGGTGGTCTTCTAAGATGTCTTTGTTTGTATCACTACTTGTTGTAATGAAGTTTTTTAGCCATGAGGCTCGTACAGTCTTTATTAAGACTATACACAATTTTGAAATCCTTTGCAAAGTTTTTTAAGAATCCCGCTGTTTATATGTTGTTGTGTATGTTGCATAACATTTTTAACAACACTTTAGAAAATCACTCACGCTCACTTTCAGAATATAATATTCAAAAGCATTGATGAAGTTCAAGTGCATATTATTAGGAATGGTTTTGTTGCTCGTTATTACAATTGGACAAGACATGGTGAAGAACGATGGAATATTAATTGTAATGATCTTGTAATCGAGAGTGAGGCACATGTCGGTGGTAGCAGTTCTTATAATCCTAAAGTCGAGATGGATGCACCTGATATGTATCGCATAATGATTATGGAAGCTGGTTCTTGTAGTGCTCCTCCTAGGTTTCAATTTGAGATATGGAGTAGGAACCAAATGATAATTCATTTAAGTTCGTATGATGCTGATAGCAGCTGATCAGGATTTGTATGATGGATGTGATACTCACTCTCAGTTGTCATTCAATGCTCGACTCAAGCCATCAAATATGAAAACAAACTCTCAGTAAGAGCATACAATCAAATAAGTTCGTTGTTCCATGAAGTATGCCCTCCAAATAATAAGGTCCCTAAAACAGAATATCATAACAAAAGACCGTTGAAGAATATGGGTCTACCGTTTGAGAGGATTGACTGTTGTGTCAACGGTTGTATGTTATATTGAGGTAATGATGAAGAAAAAAGTTCGAATTCACGTAGGGTTTGTGGCCACGCAAGGTACAAAGAGGCTCGTCGGAAAAGGATTGGTGGTCAATCGAAGAGGACGATCAATGTCGCATATAAGAATACGTATTATCTTCTTATCATTTCTCGTTTGATAAGATTGTATCAATCTAGTGCCACTTCTAATGATATGACATGGCATGCAACGAATTCGTCTAATCATACTTCGGGAGAGATACGACATCCTGTAGACTCGATGGCTTGGAAACATCTTGACTCTGCATTTCCCGATTTGCAAATGAAACTAGGAACATGCAGTTGGGTCTTACCACCAGGGGCGGATGTACTACAACGCAAGGCATGGAAAATGTCTTGCCTGGATTTTAGACGCGAAATACCTATTTACTCTTAGTGTATTTTACAATTTTTAAAATAATTAATACATAGAATAAAGAAATTAGAAAACTAGCATCAATAATTACAACGCGCAGAGAAGCGGAACAGATTTCAGTTTCACAAAAGAAAAGAAGAGGGACACTGCAAAACGCACGTTCGTCGCTACACACACCAATACACAATCAAATATTAGAAACCCAGGCGCCATGATTTCAGATTTGTGCTTTGATTTTCATGAGATTCTAGGCCTAGCACTAGGTATGTTTAATTTAAGCCCTAAAATATTTTGGAATATCTAATTAAGAAAAATTAAACCCTAATTATGTAGTTATTGTATGAAATTTTTATTTAATTTAAATATAATAGTGAGAGTTTGAGAAACTTTATTATCGTGAATTCATGATGATGAATGTATAATTTGTATTTTGCAATTTCCATGGCTTTAACTAATTAGGGATAGTAAGCCTTTAACTAATTAGCTGTAAAGAATTCATGTCTTTCTTTGGAAAATTGCTAAAGGGTAAAGGAAAAATTAGGGAGAGATTAAATAATGGTATGCGAGGGCGAGACAATGTTTTTGTTTGGGAAATTGAAACGGTATGAACTAAATAATTAAAGTACATGAGAGAGATTAGAGAAAATAATGATATTAAATAAGTAGAGCTGGAAGTTAGAAACTTTGGGAATTGGGATCAGTGGAATTTTGATTTTTGTGGAACATGGGGTCGATGAGTTTTATGCAAATACTATTATATTAAAGTTGAGTTTTTTGTGCAAAGAGTTGGTGCTTCTTTTACACTATTGATTTGACTTTAACCTTAAGTTTTTCTTGTCTAATGGTAGTAGTCCTACGATTTGTGGATAAGGGATGTGTGCTTGAAGTATATTGGGATTTAATCATGTTGATCGTACTAGTGCTCGATCACTTAAAAGTGCACTTGAAGATCTCTTAAAAATTCACATGAATTAAATATATCCATGTTGCGTGGACAAGGTGATGATGGAGCAAGTAATGTGTGAGGCGAGTTTAATAGAATGAAGGCTTTTATCTTGCAAGAAAATAAAACAACCTATTAATATCCATTGTTTTGCGCATCAACTTCAACTTGCTCTTGTAGTGTGGCGAAAATAATATTTGTATTTGTGAACTCTATGTTTTGATTTCTTATGTGGTTAATGTTGTTGGGGGTTCTTGTAAGCAAAAAAAAAAGGTCTTTTACGATAAAAAAGAAGCATCAAGGACTATTGAAGCCTTGGAAAATGAAGAGATTGCTAGTGGACAAGGATTGAATCAAGAAAGCACACTCATTTGTCCTTGTGATACGCGTTGGAGCTCACATATTGTACTATCTTAAGTTTAATTAAATTATAAAAGATGGAACAATACCACTTCAAATGGGTGAAGTGTCACATCTAAAAAATGAAATGCTATCTTTTGACTTTGTTTCTTATTTGCATTTGATGAAGTCAATATTGAGAAAAACACATGATTTATGCAATGCATTTGAAAGAAGAGATCAAGGTATAGTGAATGCCAATGTTTTCATAACCGAACCGGTGATCGAATCCCACGCAGACCACCGGTCGGCCACGGCTTCAAACCCATGATTCAACCGTTTTTCTATGTTTAGTTAAAAAAACAAAATAAGTATACACCTACAAAAATTTAAATATATATTTTATAACTTTTCATATCATATTTTATAAATTTTGTCCCACCTCATACATTTATCCCACATCGAAAGTGTTGGAGAAAAATGTAAGAGGAGTATAGATTTAAAATTTTAAATATTTAATATAAATTAATAATTTAATTTTAAAAAAAAAAAGAAAAAAACTGGTTATTTCCGGTTGAACCGGGTTTTGACCGGTTCAACCCGATTCAACCTGAAATCCGGTTATTTAGGTGTTTTTTAACCGGGTTACCGGCCGGTTCCCGGTTCAACTCGGTTTTGAAAACATGGGTGAATGCTATTAATCTTGTTTATATATCTAAGAGAAGACTTCAAGAAATGAGAGATGATGGGTGGAGTTCTTTGGAGGATGATGCATCTATTGTTGGGGAATAAGTTGCACGGATCTATTCGGGATAAATATTTAAATACAAATTTAATTCTTATAATTATTACTAGCATGAATTAATCCTATATTAATTCAAATAATAATCCAACAACAAATAATGCATATAATCAATTCACGTAAATCCTACGCATGCGGAATTTCTATGAGTTTACGTGAACGTACCTCTTGGAATGGTGATGGCCTTGTTGATTAAACACACCAAAAGAACCTTCCCAAGTATTCCCTTAATCCTTGCTCGACTATCCGGTGATAGGACGCTTCCGAACAATTAACAAAAGGAAAATAAACTTTGTTGCACCACCTTTGTGGATTTACTAATTTTTCCAGCACATGGAATTGTACTTGGGAATGAAAGAATCATCCCCTATTTATAGAGGAGTGGTGGTCGAATTTTTAGGGCAAAAACAATGTGGAAAAATCTTTTATTGATCTCCAAAAATCTTGAATATATCTCCTATATTCTTTTTCTCATAATTATAATATTCCACAAAATCCCACATCCTCTTTGTTATGGAATATTTTCGAAAAAAATAGGGCAAGAATCCAAGATTTGGATCTTCTTGAATTTATGAGATATTATTGTATTTCAAGAAATACATATCTTTCATAATATCTTTTCAAGAAAATCAAGAAAATCTTTCTTTCCCCTTTTTTCTCAAAAAATTCGAAATATACTATATGGATGACTAAGTGGGAGATTTCTTGAATTTAATAAGATAATCTTGTATTCCAAGAATACATATCTTCATTCCATAACAAAATTCAAAGAAAATCTTTCTCCCCCTTTAATCCATAAATTTCGAAAAAATGGAAAAAATAAGGCAACAATATTTATTTTATTTTAAACACATTTTTCAGTTATTGGACTTTATGTTGGGCTACTTAGGGGGCCTTTAGGAGAATTAAGATTGGACCTTCCAATGGATCTTGAATTATCAATATTGAGCCACAATATTATTCAAGCCCATAAATATTAATTAATCCCACTACATAATTAATATTGCACTATCCATCTTAACTCATATTACTGTCAATATGGCTCCCGATTATTATTTCCCGTGTTTAAGATTATCTAGCCCATTAATTAATTCCAGCCACTGAAATAGCTTTCCGTTAATTAATATCTTTTGTTCTTGGTTAAGGAACGGTTCAACATTATTATCCACACCGGAAACTAGTTCCACTTGCAAGATTTGGTATGATAAAGCTTATGAACCTCCCAAGGGGGCAAATCGAACAAGCGTACTTGCATACGATTCTCCGTATTAAATCTTAGCAATCACACGTGACCAATAATATTGCCCAAGATAAAAAGTATTGAATCTCGTTGATTCCCTACCCATGATAAGTCAAAGCAATAGTTACCAACCACACGTGATCCTATTTAAGGAACGAAGATTAAGAAATAACGAACCACTGAGGTCTAATTCTTCCTTGTTCAGTTCTGAAGAATTTGTCCTCCTGTAGGTCCTATTCAGTGCATCAGTCATGCACTAGTGTAATCTCTTGGTCAAGACAAGCCAATCTGAGCCTTACACTTCAACCTTTCACGATGGATTGTTCATTTCCATCTAGGTCGTGAATGGTGTACTTTTAGTTACAAGGGACTGTTAATTTAATCTTCTGTGATCTGGTATCACTAAATTAACCAAAATGTAACACGTACGATTTATTGAACAGTTATGCAGTAAATATATGTAACATTCGATGATATTTAAAGCATCAGTGATAAATAATTTATTTCAGTAAATAAGTCCGAAATTCAGTTTTGATTATACAAAGTAAAATCATACTTTCCAGTATAATCCCAACAATCTCCCACTTATACTCAAAGTCTGCTTTTAAGTATACTACAACATGTCTCGTGTAGTTCCTAATACGTGACATCTAATGTCACATACACGAACCTAATAATTTCTCCCACTTATACTCAAAGCAGATTGGCAACGGTCTTGACACCCATTCCTTCCACACGTCTCTCGAATGTATTTAGAGGCAGACCCTTTGAGAATGGATCTGCTAGGTTGTCTTCTGACGCTATCTTTGCCACATCTATATCTCATCTCTTAACGATATCTCGTATAAGATGGTATTTCATTTCAATGTGTTTGCTGGCTTTGTGGGCTCTTGGTTCCCTTGAATTTGCAACTGCTCCGGTATTGTCACAATAAACAGTGATTCTGCTGGGTAAATTCGGAACTACATTCAAGTCCACTAGGAAGTTCTTGAGCCAAACCGCTTCTTTCGCTGCCTCGCAAGCAGCTACATATTCGGCTTCCATGGTAGAATCTGCGACGCATTTCTGCTTGACGCTTCTCCATGTCACGACTCCTCCCCCCATGCAAAACAACTACCGGAGGTAGATTTTCTGGAGTCTATGTCTGATTGGAAATCCGAGTCCGTGTAGCCGATGGGGATTAAACTATCTGACTGATAAATTAACATTCTATCCCGAGTTCTTTTCAGATACTTCAGAATATTTTTAACTACCGTCCAATGTTCTTTCCCCGGGTTACTTTGATATCTTGCCACCATGCCAACGGCAAAGCAGATATCCGGTCTCGTACATAGCATTGCATACATAAGGCTTCCGACAGCTGAAGCATATGGAATGCCTCTCATGTCATCTATCTCCTTTTGTGTCTTAGGGCACATTTTCTTGGATAGATGGATTCCATGTCTGAAAGGTACGAAGCCTTTCTTGGAATCCTGCATGCTGAATCGTTTCAAGACAGTGTTTATGTATGAAGCTTGCAATAAGCCTATCATCCTTTTCTTGCGATCTCGAGTGATCTTGATCCCAAGGGTGTGTGCGGCTTCCCCTAAGTCCTTCATATCAAACTGTTTTGAAAAACATGCCCTTACGTCTGATAACATCTTTACATCGTTCCCGATGATCAGAATGTCGTCTACGTATAGTACTAAGAATACCAATGCAGTTCCGACACGCTTTTTGTACACACAACTTTTGAACTCATTTTGATCAAGCCCATAAGACTTTATAACATGATCAAAACATTGGTTCCAAGCTCTGGATGCTTGTTTGAGTCCGTATATGGACTTCATGAGCTTACAAACTAGGTGTTCTTGGCCTTTTTCAATGAAGCCTTCGGGTTGTTGCATATAGATCTCTTCATCAAGACTTCTGTTAAGGAAAGCTGTCTTGACATCCATTTGCCAGATTCCAAAGTCGAGATGTGCAGCAATCGATAAGAGAATTCGGATGGACTTGAGCACGGCTATGGGCGAAAAAGTTTCCTCATAATCGATCCCTTCTTTCTGAGTATAACCTTTCGCCACGAGTCTTGCGTTGAAGGTTTTCACCTTCTTGTCAGGTCCTCTTTTTCTCTTATACACCCACTTGCAACCAATGGGTTTGACCCCATTAAGTGGTTCGACTAGCTCCCACACTCTGTTATGATACATAGAACCCATTTCGGCTTTCATTGTTGTTTGCCAAGAAACTGCATCCTTGTCTTGGATTGCCTCGTCATATGTCCATGGGTCTGATTCGTCTTGACCGGGAATCAAGTCCGAGGACTCTCCTATTCCCATGAATCTCTCGGGCTGTTTCACAACCCTCCCACTATGACGAGGTTTCGGTTGTGTAAGTGTGTCGTTTGGTATGTCATCTTGTACAGTTGGCATTGAGGTTAGCCCCCTTAGCTCATTTAAGGTAATCTCACTTCTGGGTCTTCTTTCGTTCATATAGTCTTATTCCAAAAATCTAAAGTGGGTGCTTATTACCACCTTTTGATCTTCGGGACCATAGAACATACACCCTTTTGTTCCCTCGGGGTATCCCACAAACAACCTTAATTCTGATCGAGGATCCAATTTACCGGCTTCCTTGTCCAACACGTAGGCCGGACACCCCCAATCTTCATGTGTCTCAAACTGGGCTTGCGCCCGGTCCACAATTCTTTGGGAGTTTTGGGAACCAATTTGGATGGCACCAAGTTCAGAATGTAGGCTGTTGTTTCCAAGACATGACCCCAGAACGACTTGGGAAGATCCGCATAACTCATCATAGATCTAACCATTTCCAAAAGAGTTATGTTTCTTCACTCTACAACCCAGTTTTGTTGAGGGGTTCCGGGTGCAGTTAGCTGGGATGCAATTCCTTCATCAGACAAGTAGTTCAAAAATTCATCACTGAGGTATTCGCCTCCACGATCGGATCGTAGAGACTTGATACGTTTTTCCCTATGATTCTCTGCTTGAGCCTTAAATTCTTTGAATTTCTCAAAGGTCTCAGATTTATGCTTCATAAGGAAAATATAACCGTACCTTGAGTAGTCATCAATAAATGTGACGAAATACTCATAACCTCCTCTTGCTTTGGTTGACATTGGACCACATACATCTGTGTGAATGATTTCTAACACTTCTTTGGCTCTATTCCCCTTAGCTTCAAATGCCCTCTTGGTCATTTTACCCTCCAAACATGATTCGCAGGTTGGAATTGGTTCAACTTGGAGAAACTCCAGTGAACCGTCTTTCACCAACCTTTGGATCCTCTTTTGATTAATATGTCCCAATCTTAGATGCTATAGAAGTGTCCCGTTCACGTCTGATGAACGTTTTCTTTTCTCGGAAACAGTTGATGTGTTATAGGATGCATTTCGTGAGTGGTGTGCACAGTTAATTGTATAGAGATTATTCGATAACGTTCCATGACAGATAAATTTATCATAAAGAGAAATGGTAACAACTTTATTAAAAGTAACCGAATATCCATCAAGATAAAGTTTAGAAACTGAAATTAAATTCTTTCTAAAATTTGGAAAGTAAAGAACATCTCTTAAAATTAAAACTCTGTCTTCAAAAGACAGGTGCACTTCTCCCACTGCTTCAGCTGCCACTCTCGTAGCATTGCCCAGTGTGATGAGGATCTCATTGTCACTAAGTTGCCGGGTCCGCTTGAACCCGTGTAAAGTGAAACAAACATGATCAGTGGCTCCCGTATCCACTACCCATAAATGGGAGGCATACGCCGCTAAGCAAGTTTCAACAACTAGCGCGTGAGAATTACATTTCTTTCCATTCCTTTTGGGATTGGAACAGGCTGACCTCGAGTGTCCTACTCTCCCGCTTTCCAAAACTTTCCTCATGCTTGATCCCATGCTTTTATTTGATGTTGAGTCTGCTTGGTTCAACTTTCTTCTCTTTTCATCCAAAGTGAGAGCATTTACAAGATCATCCACTGTAAAATCTAGATCTTCCATTAGATACTCAAGATAGTGGTGATTATAGCTCTTTGGTAAGGATTGGAGAATGAAATCAATCTTCGTCTTGAAATCACATTTTTCGCCGAGGATCTCAAGCTCCTCAAATAGCACCATAACCCTAAGAACGTGCTGCGCTGCAGTCGTCCCTTTTTCCATTTTTAATTTAGCAATTTCTTGCTTCACACTTTGGATTTCCATATGGGACTGATGTACGAACATCGCTTTGAGATTCTGTAAGACGTCTGCAGCTGACTCATATTCTTGATGAAGGTGTTTCAATGCATCTGACAGATGTGCCAGAATTGTATCCTTCATCAATTCATTTGCCAGCTCCCATTCACCATATATCATCTCATCCCATATTCCGGCGTCCTTAGCTGGTTTTTTGGGTTTTGGTGTATCAAGTACCCATTTGGAAGGTGATGCGGTTAGGACAGGTTTTAGTTTGTATATCCAATCAAAATAGTTTTCACCAGTAAGAAAATTGTCTTTAAGTATATTGAACAGTGGATTAGAAGGTTGCGACATGATGAACTGAAATAAATAATAATATGCATAAGCACAAATAAATCACAAGGTTCGATCACATGTTTCATATTAAAATCTCAAAAAAATATGAACATGAATCAGCCAACATCTCAAAACAATTTAAATAAGCCACGTGGGGTGGGTCATTATTTAAACACATTCAAGCAGGTTACAAACAAGAACAGTTACAAACCTTTAATAGCTAGATTAATACTTGGCTCCCACTTGACCAATATATAATTGACAGGGACTTCGGGGAAGTAAATGCATATCAATTTTATACCTAAGTAATAACCATGATTAAATCTGAAATTATTATTTAAACTTTGAACGAGCCTCGTGGGGGGGTCATCAAATAAGCCACTAGTAATAATCCACAATCATCCATTTGAAATTCATTCATGTGAAAGCTAACTTTTGACAGTCCCGTGGGGGAAATTTCTCCAAAAGAATTCACAAATAAATAAATCATGGAGGTCAAAATTAATTCAATTTTATTATCCGGAATAAAATTGTCAATTAATTACTTAAACATACTTAGTAATTTTTTATGGTGAGATTTTTCATTGGGCAACTCTCATGCAAACACATTTAAACAAATTAAATAAAGCACAAGAAAACACAATAAATCAAGCAAAGCGGAAAAATAAACATATTGGGCACAAATTATCCAATTGTCATGGTTTGATTTTTCTTGACTTGATTTTGAAGAAACGCCGTCTTGAATTTCTCCCACTTGATCGTCTCGAAAAGAATTCGTCTCTCGAACGCCACGCCCAGTAGCTTTCGCGGCCGGGATGCACGCCATCATCCCGGCCCCTTGGCGGCGGCCCGCGTCCGTGCAACTTAACACAGCGCAAGATCGCCCATCGGTGCTCGGCGACCTCGGCAGGCTTCGCCCGCGTCGGCCTCGGTAGCCTCGGTAGGGTTAAATTGGCGACACGCCGCATACCGTCTCAGCATCCACTTGCGTCGGCCTCGCCTTTTTGCAAAACTCAGCGATCTTTAGGTTCCCCCACGTGCCGTGCCCACGCTGCGTTTGTCTCTTGTGCCCCGTCTTCGTTCGCCTTCGTTCGTAAAGCCGGCGCCCGACGGGCGCAGCGTCGCTTATCGCCCCGTCTTGCCGACGGTCGACCCTCGCAAGCGCTTTCGGCCTGGGCCTACCCACGCCGCAGTCGTGCACTAATGCGTTTACATCGCGCGCGTGACTCCCTTGGCACGTTTCGAGCGACGCACGCCGCCTACGCCCGGTTCTGGATCTTATCCTTTAATTTTTCGTCTCCGCCTCCGTTTCCGATCCGGTTACAATTTATTTACAAAAAATAAATAAACCTAGATCTAGACTAGTCTATTACATTGATCAAATCAAACAAATCCTAATCTACTCGTGGATTTTCTCACGAGGCAAAACGAATCAGAACGAATCGAATTAAAAATCACAATTTATATGCATGCATAAATAAACACATTAAATTCCATGACAATTGGATACCTGCAAAACAGATCTAGCAATTCTACTATCCAATTTCAAATTTAATGAAAACGGATTAAATTACAATTTAAAATTCAAAGCCCGAAACCGTGGCTCTAATACCAGTTGTTGGGGAATAAGTTGCACGGACCTATTCGGGATAAATATTTAAATACAAATTTAATTCTTATAATTATTACTAGCATGAATTAATCCTATATTAATTCAAATAATAATCCATCAACAAATCATGCGTATAATCAATTTACGTAAATCCCACGCATGCGGAATTTTTACGAGTTTACGTGAACGTACCTCTTGGAATGGTGATGGTCTTGTTGATTAAACACACCAAAAGAACCTTCCCAAGTATTCCCTTAATCCTTGCTCGACTATCCAGTGGTAGGACGCTTGCGAACAATTAACAAAAGGAAAATAAACTTTGTTGCACCACCTTTGTGGATTTACTAATTTTTCCAGCACATGGAATTGTACTTGGGAATGAAAGAATCATCCCCTTTTTATAGAGGAGTGGTGGTCGAATTCTTAAGGCAAAAACAATGTGGGAAAATCTTTTCTTGATCTCCAAGAAATCTTGAATATATCTCCTATATTCTTTTTCCCATAATTATAATATTCCACAAAATCCCACCTCCTCTTTGTTATGGAATATTTTCGAAAAAAATAGGGCAAGAATCCATGATTTGGATCTTCTTGAATTTATGAGATATTCTTGTATTTCAAGAAATACATATCTTTCATAATATCTTTTCAAGAAAATCAAGAAAATCTTTATTTCCCCTTTTTTCTCAAAAAATTCGAAATATACTATATGGATGACTAAGTGGGAGATTTCTTGAATTTAATGAGATAATCTTGTATTCCAAGAATACATATCTTCATTCCATAACAAAATTCAAAGAAAATCTTTCTCCCCTTTTAATCCATAAATTTCGAAAAAATGGAAAAAATAAGACAACAATATTTATTTTATTTTAAACACCTTTTTCTGTTATTGGACTTTATGTTGGGCTACTTAGGGGGCCTTTAGGAGAATTAAGATTGGACCTTCCAATGGATCTTGAATTATCAATATTGAGCCACAATATTATTCAAGTCCATAAATATTAACTAATCTCACTACATAATTAATATTGCACTATCCATCTTAACCCATATTACAGTCAATATGGCTCCCGGTTATTATTTCCCGTGTTTAAGATTATCTAGCCTATTAATTAATTCCAGCCACTGAAATAGCTTTCCGTTAATTAATATATTTTGTCCTTGGTTAAGGAACGGTTCAACATTATTATACATACCGAAAACTAGTTCCACTTGCAAGATTTGGTATGATAAAGCTTATGAACCTCCCAAGGGGGCAAATCGAACAAGCGTACTTGCACACGATTCTCCGTATTAAATCTTAGCAATCACATGTGACCAATAATATTGCCCAAGATAAAAAGTATTGAATCTCGTTGATTCTCTACCCATGATAAGTCAAAGCAATAGTTACCAACCACACGTGATCCTATTTAAGGAACGAAGATTAGGAAATAATGAACCACTGAGGTCTAATTCTTCCTTGTTCAGTTCTGAAGAATTTGTCCTCCTGTAGGTCCTATTCAGTGCATCAGTCATGCACTAGTGTAATCTCTTGGTCAAGACAAGTCAATCTGAGCCTTACACTTCAACCTTTCACGATGGATTGTTCATTTCCATCTAGGTCGTGAATGGTGTACTTTTAGTTACAAGGGACTGTTAATTTAATCTTCTGTGATCTGGTATCACTAAATTAACTACAATGTAACACGTACGATTTATTGAACAGTTATGCAGTAAGTATATGTAACATTCGATGATATTTAAAGCATTAGTGATAAATAATTTATTTCAGTAAATAAGTCCGAAATTCAGTTTTGATTATACAAAGTAAAAGCATACTTTCCAGTATAATCTCAACATCTATTTTTGTGCAAAACATGGCATTGAAGTACCAGATCTGAATGATGTTTTTGTGGATGGAAAAAGAAAAAGACGAAGAGCTAAAAATATGACAAACACGCATTGATATCATGTGGAGGTATTTTCAACTGTCATTGCTATGTAGTCACATGAGCAAAATAGTCAATTCAATAAGAAAAATATAGAATTGTTGCTTTATGTTGCTTGTTTAAATCCGTTCAACTCTTTTGAAGCTTTCAAATCAGTGAAGTTAGTTCGTTTATCAGAATTTTATCCAAATGATTTTCAAGGTCTAGAGATATTGGCATTGTCGGACCAACTTGAGAATTTTATTTTAGATATGTGTTCAAATTTTGATACTTCAAACGTTAAAGGGTTTCGTAAGTTAGCTCAAAAAATAGTCGAAACAAAAAGAAATGGAGGATACCCATTAGTTTACAAGCTTATAAGATTAACCTTGGTTTTGTCGGTTGCAATTTCTACAATGGAAAGAGCATTCTCTGCCATGAATATTGTGAAGAATCAACTTCGCAACCGAATGGGTGATGAGTGGATGAATGGTAATCTGGTAGTGTAAATTCAAAATGAAGTATTCAATTGTGTATCTAATGAAACTATGATTCATAGATTTCAAAGTATGGCAAATCGTCGTGGTCAATTGTAAATTTATAATCCAATGAAATTATCATTCATAGTTACTTTTAGTTTTATACATATTGTTTTTTCTTTATTCTTAAAGTTGTGCCTTACCTGAAAATTATTTCTGCGTCCGCCCCTGCTTAGCACTGGTGATTTTTGTCCATTTAGGATGCATGGTAAGCAGTATTCCTTATGGTCCGTTATATTGAATCTGTATAACCTGCCTCCATGGATGTGTATGAAGCCCCAAACTATGTTCTTCATCGTATTGGTGTTAGGCCCAATGAATCCCAAGGATAAGCTATATGTTTATCTTCAACCATTGATAACAGACTTGATATATTTTTTGCAACGGGAGTGCAAACTTATGATGTTTCCAAAAAGCAAAAATTTGCGATGCAAGCCACTGTATTGTGGACCATTATCGATTTTCCCTTGTATTCTATGTTATTTGGGTGGAGTACTGGTTGGAAACAAGCATGTCCGTAGTGTAGGAAAATATGCACCACAGATGACTGAAAAATAAAATAAACGAATAATCGAGGCACATGTCAAACACGCTTTCCTTAAAATAAATTATGTCCTTCACTTTCGGTGCAGGTGAATCTTTAGGACACTTGTTTCCTAGGATACAACGACTTAAGAACAACGATATTAGCACTATATCTTGTTCGAGATGAACTGAGATGTTGCCTAAAATATATCACTGGAGCAAGAACGAATTTAGACAAAAATGATATGTTGGCAATTGCCGGAATATGTATGCATCGTTTCACCAATTCATGTTTCATATTTTTCCAAGATGTCTCAAGTCGTTCGTCATTTTTTTCGTCTTCGACTAAAATGCACTACTTATAGCATCATTGAAAACGTTCGGCATTATGAGACACTAATGGCCTCAAAATAAAACCGACAACCTGAAATAATATACCATTAATTCAGGTTTTAAACTTTCAATTAATTCGTTGTAACCGTCTCAATAATAAATTCAAAACGTACATAACGTTTTTTCTTATTATTTTGTTGCAGCCGTTACGTGCCAGCAATTAAACGAGAAATAAAACGAGGCAAATTCACTTCCTCATTTGTATTTTTCCAATGTGGGACAAAAGCTCCTTGCTTTTTCCTTCCCAATAATTGGTTACAACAACTTTGAAAATTAATTTCTCATTCATCCAAAAATGACCAATATTTTCCAACACGTACTGCATATCGTTTTGATGCTTCCAATCTTCCGATTAGCAGAAAAGTGTCATGGTTCGACAACCATCGAAAGTTTTTACCTGTTCATCATCCTTTTTGAAGGAATTAACTTTCATTCATCAAGAACGTAGAGATTACAAAGAAAGCACTGACCATTCGGACAGGTATTTCATTAGAGGACCACTACGTCATGTCAGCACATACCATGGGCGTTATATAAATGACTAAAAATTTCATACAACTGAGTATGAATCTACCAAAGCGACTACAAACGGTGGTGTTTGCATCAAGAGTGAAAACTTCAATGCAGATCAACGTGATTACTATGGAGAGCTACAAAAAGTTGTTGAAGTAGGATATTAGGGGTATTTTGCGAAGACCGCGGTGTTGTTCAACTGTGATTGATTTGATCCATCCGATTCAGGAATAAGAATCCATTCAGATTACAAACTAGTCGATGTTCATCAAAAAAGGAAAATCATGGGTATGATATGTTTGTGTTTGTTGTTCAAGTATCTCAAGTACACTTTGCACATACCCAGGGCGCGGTCAAGTAATGACAGGATGACTATTTGCAAAGTAAAAGCAAGATCATTTGTCCTAAAAAGAATAAAAGTAATGAGAAAGAAGAAAGTATGTTCCAAACGGAGGAAAACGACTCAAAGTGAGGTGCATTCTGGAGATTGTAGTCTTTTTGTAAAATTAACATCTGTAAATCCAGATATGAAAGAAATTGAGAGCGACGAGGAGGAAATGAACGAAGATGAAGATGAATATGAATATGAGAATGAAGATGAGGATGATGACGAGGATAAGGATGTGATGACGATGACGATGAAGAAAAAGATGAAGATGAAGATAAATTAATATAAAAGATAAGAAAATTTAAATTGCAATTTTAAAAGGTTATAAATAAAGAAATTTATAATTTAAAATGGAAGAAAATTAGAAATTTTGAGATAACATTATTAAAAATACAATCTTTAAAATAATATAAGATAATATAATTAGAATTTATAAAGAAAATAATTTATTATAATTTTAAAATATTTAAAATTAATCAAAGTACATATATATAATAAATTGATTTTTTTTAATAAAAAGAATCGTATAATTTCAATACATATATAATTAATGTTGTAAAATAAACTAATGAACGCAAGTGCCCAAGCGAGTGAGCGCCTACCCAGGCACCCAGTCGGCTCTATTTATTGCAAGCCTATACAAGGTGTCTCATGTTAATAAGGAAATGGTTCTTGGCTCGGGTGGTTACGACCGTTTTACCGTCGTAATTTTCGATAAAATTTGCAACGAAAATTTTGTCATTATTACTGACATATTTTTTACGGTCATTCCGTCATAAATTTACGATGATATTTTTGTTGTAATCAAATTTATGACAGATTTGCGACAAATTAGCAACAAATATTTGACCAGAATGTGATTGGATCTAAGTATATATTTACGACGGTATTAACTGTCGAAAATTTGTGACAATCAATTTAGTGAAGGTTTTTTTTATCGTAAATTCGTCATTAAAGGTGTTTTGCGACAGTTTATTTGTTGCAAATTCGTTCGTTAAACACCATTTTTTTGTAGTGATATGAGAATGGCATAAAATTGTTTGTTAGTGTTTAGGATTTTTCTATTCAATCATTATATTAATGTGAGCAGGGGCGGACACACATAGAGTCCAGGGAGGGCAAGTGCCCCACCTGACTTTTGTGTTGTTATATATTTTTATGTCAGATTACTTTTAGTTTTGATGTTTGGCAGGATGACAAGTTAGGCACACTACTAACCATGGGAAGGTGGATTCGAACCCCCACACTATTTATATATCTATTTTTGCTTTTCTAAACATATAAGTATATATCTATTTTTGCTTTTCTAAGCATATAAATACAATTTTTTTCTTTTTTTTGCTTTTCTAAGCATATAAGTACAGTATTTTTTTTAACATGTTATAAACTTTTGTATTTTATTTCATACACAACTACTTTTAACTACAACTTTTGTTTTTCTAAGCATATAAGTAAAGTATATTTTACAATGTTATAAACTTTTATATTTTTTTTATACACAATTATTTTTAACCACTTATTTTACTTAAATATACTATTAAATAGAAATACAATAGGTCAATTATTATTATTTAAGACTGTTTCATGGATTCCTTTCAAAGTGTTAAAAATTTATTTCCAAACTATAATATGTCTTAATGTGAGACCTTTCTCACAGAAGACCTACTCTACATTATAATAATTGAATTTTTACAATTAAATTTGAGGTTAATTGTAAATTTATATTTATATATAAATTTTATTTTTACTACTTCATATAATTTTTTTGTCCTGCCTGAACTAAGTTTCTGCGTCCGCCACTGAATGTGAGGACATGAAATTTTCGTGTAGAGTCGTATTCGTGTCATCCAATTAAATTTGATAAACAATATATGCAGCGAAATCATGAAATAATAATAAACAATTCAATTCAATACTTTGGCTGTTAGAAATACCACATGCATGTGAGACATATAAAATTGAGATAACAATCTCTTCTTTTTTTTTTTTCGATTCAATAATCAATTATCTAAAACAATAATATGAACATAAGTTTATAATACTAAATGAATTGGAGAACAAGAACCATAAATCATAAATATAATCCAATAAAATATATATAATTTTAAGCATAAATATGTATATCTATAAATATATTAAATTTCATCAATATCTTCAGATCAATATCTTCTTTGATTTTTATGATCGCATCTCGATCATTCTCTCTGAATCGTGACGATTTGTCTTCGAATCTTGAGAAAAAATTTCTTGATCCCGAAGAGAATGATAGAGATAAGATCACGAAAATCTTAGAAGATATTGATGGAGATAGATCATTCATGTTATGTTTTTTAGATTTAGATAGTTATGTTTAGGATTTGATTTGCTTTTATTATATTTAGAGTCTATGTTTTTTGTTCTCTAAGTTATTTATTATTATAAATAGGTATTCTTATTATTGAATTAGATGATTGATTATTGAATAAAAAAAATAAGAAAATATATTTTTATCTCAATTCTATGTCTCTCCAACTGGATTCATAAGGGCTCAAAGTATCGAGTTGAGTCGTTTATCTTTGTTCATGATTCCGGTGCACCAATATTATGATTTCATATTGCTTTTTTATTATATTGTATCGTGTAATTGTGTAAATATGTAAACAAACTCTCATGTGAAACTTGATAAACTTATACAACTACTCTTATAAATTAATATCAATAACATTTAATAATATCATCTTAGTTTATAGTTTAATGATATCAGTTGATAAGTGTAATGATATTAATTTTTAAGTGCAATGATATAAATTTCACGCTATTTACAAATTTCACTGTAAGGCTTACTCATAAATAATGTATAATACAAATTAACTTAATTTTTTTCTTATGGTGTCGATACGAAATTTTTTGTGTTGGCATCGTGTTTTAAAAAAAGAATTTCATATCACGGTGTATAATTATTGGGTAAAACACTATACAAAAATATGAATAGTCAGTCACTCTTACCTCTAACACACTTCAATGTAAACTAAAGGACACCTTTATATTGTTGAAAAGTACATGTGCGTATCACGAGAAAATCGGAGTACTGTTGCGCGCATATCATGTCTAGCATAGTTGTAAATATAAATAAGAAAATCGTACTCATAAATTATGTCTTAAGCATATGCACAAGATTCTTAGTTTTATATGCATGTTAAAAAATGTTATGTTTGAAGGTTGTCTGATTTTATAAAAGTTAAAATGTCCATGTATACTTTTCTTTTGGTTTACTAATAAATTCTTGTATGAAATGTGGTCGATTCAAATTATATATCTTGATCGATTTGTATTTTCCTTTTTTGAGTAGGTGTCATGGGAATTAGATTCACGTAAATATTTTTTTTAAGTAATACTCCCTCCGTTTCGAAATAACGTTCATGTTTACTATTTTATTGTATTTTAGCGAGCGAATTTTTTATTAGTATTTAAAATGATAAAATATTTTTTAAAAAGACATATATAATAGAGGAGATGTTGATCTATCATACCTGTAACGCCCCGAATCCAGAATGTAAGCTCTTGCACCTTCGACACTCCAAACTCGGGTCGCCACTTAGTGATTGTAAAATCTGAGCTTAAAAATTTCTTTTTTAAAATATAACGACAAGTATAAGTATTACATTTTGCAGCGGAAAATATTAATGATAAATATAAGTTATGAAAAAGCAGTGTGGGTCCGTTTATTAAAACTAGATCATTGATAAGTATTAGTTAATTTTAAGGATATCTTACAAGATAAACATCTAGCAACTTTTAAGAGAAGGTTCATTACTTGACATACAAATATATCATCAAGTGTTAAGAGTAATGACATTTATTTAAAGAGTCATATATATTATTATTATCAATATTAACCAGGGAAAAGTTTGTGTCATCCCTGCTGCAGCTCCGACCCCTCTCGATTCATGTCCTGAAAATATCAAACTGTGGGGGGGTGAGATAAAAATCTCAGTAGGCAACTTATACGCTGTTACTCATACTGGTCACCGAAATAATTAAACTTGGTATTTTATTGTATATTGTTCTTACGCTTTTGCATAGTTAATTTTTTGGTATTCATGGTAGATTAATAGTACATTCACATTCATAGCTTGAATTCCTAATAGTACACTCTCGTTCATAGTTCGAATAATAGCAACTTAGAATCTCCTTTATTAATAGTGGAACAACATTGGTAACGACTTGTAACATGAAATCCACATCGTATTTTTTTTTACATCATAGTGGGACCACACTGCCATGTGCAATCCTCATCGTCTCCTTTTCATTATAGTGGGACCACACTGGTAACGACTTACCACGTGCACTTCCCATCGTCTCCTTTTCATTATAGTGGGACCACACTGGTAACGACTTACCACGTGCACTCCCCTTCGTCTCCTTTTTCATTATAGTGGGACCACACTGATAACGACTTACTACGTGCACTCCCCATCGTCTCCTTTTCATTATAGTGGGGACCACACTGGTAACGACTTACCACGTAAACTCCCCATCGTCTCATTTTCATTATAGTGGGACCACATTGGTAACGACTTACCACATGCAATCCCCATCGTCTCATTTATCGTATATCATATATCTCATATCATCATATCATAATCATAATCATAATCATAATCATAATCATAATCATAATCATAAGCTTATTTTGGAAACTTTATATTCTTATATACTTGTGTTCTTTGGTTATAGATTTGTGTTTGTTTAGTCCAGTTCAGATACACCAACAATCCTTGTAACATAAACCACTGCATACAAATAGTGTCACCCACCTTATTAACTTTTAAGAAAAGTTACAAACTTTGAAATCGGTTCGAGAGTTTGAGCGTGACGGTGATCGTCCGAGCTTTGATTCGAGCAGCACTTCCCCTAGTACAATATTTTCAAGTTCTCGTCATTAATTACTTTTTTATTGAAGTAAATTATTCGTAAGTTTATCGATGACGTTAAACCCCGTTCTTTAGATTTCCTTACTCGTGAGTTTTTGTCGAACTTTTACTTTAAACGGCTATTGAATTTTATTAATGAAAGTCCTAAATTTTTTCTCGAAAATAGATCTTAAAGGACTTACAATTTGTGGCATAAAAGAAAATGAAACACGTAAGGTTTTTGGAGATAAAATTATTCAAATAATCATAACTATCCAATAATCTTTTAAAAGTTTCAGTATTTAGTTTTGACATTTTTCGGAAAGTTAGTGTCCCAAAATTTTATGATTTCCTTTCATATTTGTGAGTTGTTTCCCGTTGATTCGCTTATCCGATCGAGACGAAACTTTAGGGTTTTTAACGGTTATAATCTGAACTTTACTGGCACGAAAAATTGTTGGAAAATAACGAACATAAGTTGGTTAAAAGTATCATGAAAGTCAGGTATTTGAAACACATTCCTTGTTCAAAGAAAACGCCCAGTTTTTGTCTTACTTTTAGAATGTACCTAAATTTTTATAAAATAAACGAAACGACTCAAATTTTCATATTTAGAAACTGCAGTATGTAGAGAATATAATCCTTTTTTTCTCAGTTCAAAAGAAGTTTTTATCAGAAAGTTATAGACGAGTGAAGTTACCTCCTCCACACTAAAATTACAGAATTTTTCCAGCACGTCATACTTTTCGAAATAAATCATAACTCCGATTCTACCTAATGAAAAATTACGAGATTTTAAAAAAATACAGTAGACTCGATGAATTTTAACTTGCCGCTAGTTTCATCTCAAAATGATTTCTAGAACTTGAGATATGAATTTTTAAAGTTATTATTTAGGAATTTGGAGTAGCAGTTTTTTCTGGAAATTCCAGTTTTCGAGCGACCATGTTTAATCGTAAAAACGAGCAGTGTAATGACACCAAAATTGAGTACTGAGACTACGATCACATATTACACATATAAGGGATCACAACGGTGTTTTAAGACACAAATTTTCAGTACAACAGAGTACTCGACGGCGTAGCCAAAAATCAGTCGGAAACAGTTTTGACGTTATAACTTGACATTTTTGAATGTAAATTTCGGCAGCATAACGACACTATTTTTGAAAACTAAAAACACGAGCGTGAATTCCACACTTCAAACAACATGTACGAGTTCTAGTTTAGCAAAATCCAACAAGTTCAAACACCAAAATACTTCACCGAAGATCATACAAGCACCAAGTTTGAGTTTTGTTCGGAGGTTACCTTTGTCGTTCCTTCCCCTGTTTTCTACAGCCGATCGGAACTCCCTTGCTTCTTAACAACTTGGAGCCCCTTGATTTGGGTTTTTGATAATGGTTTCATGCTTGAATTCAAGAAAAATTGAAGAGTGAGAAAGAGAAGATGAAGCTGTGAGCTTCATGGAGTCAAGGAAGTGATTTCTTATCTTTTTCATGGATTATAAGAATTGTATGGATTGATTACCTTGATAGATGTTATTGGATGATGGATGAAGCTCCTTGCAGCTAGAAGTGAAGAAAAATCAGTTGCTTCAATGGAAGGAGAAGGATCGAAGCTTGAAGGTGAAGAAGAGAAAGATGAATTCTTTCTTTCTTGAAGCTATGGTATAGATGATCTTTTTGTTGGGTGTTGGGGAAATAATTTGGAAGGGGTTCGACTCATTTTTTGCTTGTGTGAGATGGTTGATTATTGATAGAGTATGTATGTATATATAGCAAGGGTGCAGAAGTCGGAAGTCGGGCGTTGTATGACCGTCTAGCTCCTAGGCCGCCTAGGCGGCCGCCTAGAAATAACCTAAAAAAAAATTATAATTTTTTTCAGAAAATAAAAGCAATTGGCAGCAAAGATGTATACATCAAATAAGCTGCCAAGCATATTAGACATTAAGTAGTCTATTTCAAAAAGCATAAAGCTGTAGATCTATGAGGCAATGACTCTATACTTATAGGCTATAGCTTTTCCCACACTCTATTTCTTCTTCCTGCTACTTCCAATTCCACCCCCTGTTCAACCTTTTTCCCCCATTTCTTATACTTACCAACAAACACAAACAAACGATGAAATGAAATAAGAATAACCCATATCAAATTTGAGGTGTGTGCGGCGCGAGGGCGCTGCGGTGGGCATGGCAGCGAGCACAGTGGCAGTACGGCGTCAGGAGCGGTGAGCTTAGAAATTAGGGTTTCGATATTTTTTTGTGTCACTCTCTTCTCAATTTCTGGTAATGGTGTACTGGTGTGGGTGGAACTAAATAAAATAGAAAAAGAAAATAATAAATAAAGCGCCTTGGTGGAGCCACGATTTGGCCGACTTGGCCGCCTAGACGGCGCCTAGGCGGAGCCGAACTCCTCCAGACGATTTTCTGGCCGATTTTGGAGAAATCGGGGCGGCTGGCGGCTGCCTAGCCCGATTTCTGCACCACTGATATATAGAGGAAGAAGAGAGGGGCGATCAAAATGGAGGAAAAATGAAGGACTCTTGTGCAATTTTACTTTAATGAATAGTTAGAGGGCATGGTGGCGAAACGTAGGTCAAACGTCGAGTCGTGGCTAGGAACGAATGCCATAGGATATTTATTTGATTGCAATATTTGTTACAATTAGTATTATCCGTATTCTAGAGTCGCAGTTTCGTTAATTAAAATTCACGGCTTCGTTAGAATTAATTGTTTAGAACTTTTAGCAATTAAATCGTCACGTTCTGAGACGAAAATTATTTATTTAATTATTTACTTAAAAATTCATTTTTTCTTAAATTTCTCAATAATCCTAATTTAGTTAGACAAAGTAGATTTTCCATCGTCGTATTTATTATTCATCAGATTTCTGATTTTTATATCGAAAATCCTAATTCGTT
This sequence comes from Stenogyne calaminthoides, assembly GCA_037126765.1. NCBI lineage: Eukaryota > Viridiplantae > Streptophyta > Magnoliopsida > Lamiales > Lamiaceae > Stenogyne > Stenogyne calaminthoides. Next base: position 19,968,207 of record JBBCBC010000008.1, on the reverse strand, counting down.
GATAATATTGAATTTCCTTTCTTTATATTGAAATTAAATATTATTATTAAATATTTTATGATCAAACCTTAATTAAATATTTTGTTACAGTGCTAGGAGTGCTCGCGGTTCGAAGTGCTCATCCGTTCCATGAAAAATCAAAACCTTTGCAAACATATACGCTCTAAAATCATTCGAATAATCCTTAAATCAAATATTCATTTTATTAAACTCATTTATTTTATTATTCTTATTAAAATTGGGATGGGGTATTACAATACCCCTCCTTAAAAGTTACTTTATCATTTCAAATATTAGTAAACAACTCGTTCGCTAAATCTCAATAATAAAGGTAGCGTGCACGTTATCTTGGGATGAAAGTAGTACCTTTTAACATATGAAATATCATGTTTTAACATACAAATTAGTGCTCCCTTCATCTTGGGATAATGTGCACCCTATTTGGGCACAGAAGCTAAAAAAAAACTTGTTTTATTCACATATTTTATATCAATTATAATGATATTGTGAGGTGTAGGTTTTGAGTGTTTTACTATTTTAGAAAATGTGCACATTATTTCGAGACGGACCAAAAAAAATTGTGCATATTATCAAAGGACGAAGGGAATATCATATTTTTAAAAAATAAAAAATCAAGAGTTATTTTTCTCAAAATTACTACTTCACATACTAAATAGTACTACCTCCGTCCCCCAAAAGTATGCTCACATGGTTAAAACATGTTTTACGAAAACGTAAATTAAGTCCATTTATAAATAACATAATTGATTGTGAGTAAAGTATAATAATAACTTGAGTAATTAAGTGATTGTTGGATGATGAAAATAAAAAAAATTGTGTCCATAAACATATTTAATCTACATTTTCGTAAAACATGTTTCAGCCCACTGAGCATACTTTTGGGGGATAAAGGGAGTATTATAGAGTTCACCACAAAACTTCCCTATGCTAGGATTTAAACAACAATTATGGAGAAAATAATGAAAGCAGGAATTAAGAAACACAAATTTGGTTACCCAGTTCGTCAGGAATGACTACGTCTGGGGGCACTACCAAGCCCGGAGATCTACTATTTTCGTGTGATATGAGTGATACTACAATTACAATGAGTCAAAAGTATTTGAGACTAGGCCGAAAAAACCCTAAATCCACGTGCAGGGCCTCGGAACCGCTCGACCACGGGCCTTGGTCGAGCGGTTCTGCTCAAGCTCACATATGGTCGAGCGTCGTGCGGGCGCTGCATAGGGGGGGTGCTCGACCGAGCAATAGTCCTCGACCCCAAGCACTGGTCGAGTGCCTCCCGCGCGCTGCATTCCCTTTTCACTCAGGCTCCAACAATCCCAACACCCTAAATCAGGTTTATAAAATCCTTAGTCTTCTTTCTTAATATATATTAACATCCGTCTGATGTGAAACAATCTTAATTTTTTTTTTTTTTAAAGTGTTTTTTCCTTGACACGATGTACAATTAATGAAGTGGGAATAATTTAGAAATTGTTTTGATGTGGTACATTATATAGGAAAAGAATTTGTGTGAATTCGAGTTCACGATAAATTTTATTTCTTCAATATATATTACAGTTATATATATATATACGCACTATTATTATTATGCACAAACTTTATATTTTTTAAATAGTACTAGTATTTATCCTTTCAAAAATAATATAATTGTGGTATTTATGCATAACAGTGATAGAGTTTATGTGTAGACCTAATTTACAGGAGAATTGCTCTTATTATAGAAAGTATATACTGACCTAATTGCTTTTGTAATCCACATTTTCTTTTAGGGTCGGTGTTGTATCCCACAAGGTGTACCATACATTCCATAATGTATTTTACAAACTTATAACTTGTTGCACTTAAATTTGTGATTTGTTACACTGAAACGTGCAATAGTATTTTACAAACACAGGTTTCATGATTCAACGTAACAAGCCACAAGTTTCAATGTAACAAGTTGTAAATTTCTATAATACACTACGGACTAGTGGACGATGTACCTGGTGCGCAAGAGACTCATTAATCTTTCTTTCATATTTTATAAACATGACTAGTGGAATTTATGCTCCATTAGACAAATATATATTCTTAGTACAAGAAACATGCACGCGCTATACAAAATTATAAAATTCCAATTATACATGAATCATGATTTAATTGCATATAATATTATTCCACAAGCCGGCAAAACTATTCCAATTATTCAGTACTTACTCTTAATGCATTATGCACACACTTTGTCTATAGCATCTATGACAATTTGAGGTCCAAACCCCGTCAGCTATATATGGCTGGTTTTTCAGAAGTGATACGATCACGATGTGTTTTGGTTATCGTATTTTTTTTTTGTTTGGTTGCTTCATGCTTGGACTGATTCTCTCACATTTCCATTTTCCTTTTAATACAATATCATCATTTAGTAGTGCCTTTCAAAAAAAAAATCATCATTTAGTAGTGTAAAAAGCAAAAAAACACCCCAATATTTCATCTAAAAATGCACAAAATTAACACTCATATGTTTTGAAAAATGCATATAATTTTTTTATATTTTATTAAAGTATACACACTCTCCCTTATGTTAGTAAATATATAAATCTCCCGTATTTCATATAAAATGCACAAAATACCACATGTTTTATATAAAGTGCACAAAACGCCCTTGTATTTCACTAAAATAATGCTAAATTAAGATGCTCTCTTGTGTTGACCTGTTTCTTTTTTGTCTTTTCAAATGTGGTATTTCGTGTACTTATGGTTTATTTTGTAATTGATTATGTTTTCCACTATTTAGTACTCCCTCCGTCCCCTAGCAACATGCACACTTTCTTTTTTCGTCCGTCCTTTACCAACTTGCACGTCTTAAAATGACAAAGAATTTACAATCTCCACCCTCACAAAATACACATATTTACACATATGCCATTACTTAATCATCAGATTTTAAAACTAATATAATCATATTTTTTACTAGAAGCCCACTTAACACACCATTATCCTAATTATAAATTCATCTCCCTAATTAGCCCAACCCACTTACAAAACCCAACTCACTCTCATTTTCTTCATTACCTATCATCAGATTATTCATCTCTCGTCAAACCATAATCGCTCATCTCTCATCTATCCCCACGAAACCCTAATCTCCTCCCACCCCCACCGATCAAACCCGATTTTCGATCTATCTTCAGTCTTCGGTCTCCGGTCTCCGATCTTTATCGTGTCCCTAAGCAATTTGCCCATATGAAACCCTTCGGTTTTGCGCCGAATTCAGAGATGGATGATTCCCTTGAAAGTTCTTTTGTGCCGAAATCTATCTTGGTTGATTTCTTGGAGGATTCATACGTTCTTGAAACTCCGATGGTGGTGGAGGAGGAGTTTGTCCTGGATCTGGAGGAGCGTGCCACCTATTCGCTTCCCATGACTCTTGAGTGGTCTGATTAATTGGAGAGGCACTTCCATAAGTTACTTTGCAAATGGATTCCTGGACTTAGGTACTGTGATATCTCAATTATGCTTTCACCTTCTACTATTTGTTTTTTATGCATTTGAGGCTTCACAACTCACTTTCTCAATTTATGTGCAGAACCGTCCCGAATTTTATTCCCACTATGTCGGTTTTGATCGATTATGACCATTTGTTGGCCGAATTTGAATCTGTTGTGGCCGATTCTCCTTCGGAGATTGATTACTCCAACGAAGTTGTGCCCGATTTTGAGGACGAGGATGAGTCAGACTCGGAAGAACATGTGTATTATGGTCTCTATAATTCGAGCCATTTCGCCCCTGCTTATAATCCCATTTATTATGGGCCCTGCTATGACACTAGTATTGAGTGGTCTGGTGAAGTGGAAAGCTACTTCTATGAGTTAATTTGCAGATGGTTTCCTGGGCTTAGGTACTCTGATATCTCAATTTAAGTTTAAACTTATGGCATGTGTGTTGAGATGATGATATTTGCATTAATTGTGCTGAAACTTGAATGTTTGTGATGCAATTGATCCTGATTTGATGCTAATTTGATGATGATATGTGCATTTTTTTACTGTAAACCCTATAATCATGATTTTGGTGTATAACTGTCAAAATTTGCATGATTTGTGAAGAAACTTGACTGTTTGTGATGCATTTGAGGCTGAATTGATGATTACATGTGCATTTTTTTTACTATAAACCATATAATCATGATATCCAGTGTGGTATTTAGTCACCTCTAGTGTTAAACCAATGATAAATTTCTATTTTTTGAGGTTAAAGTAGAGGAGTAGGCTTGTCACTCTGTGTAATCATGATTTTGGTGTATGATGGTCAAAATTTGCATGATTTGTGGGTGGTTCTGTGGTATTTGGCCTATGATGAAGTTTTTCTGAGGCAATTGTGACTATAAATCCTAAAGTCTTGAAAAACATTGTGTATTTAGTCACCTCTAGTGTTAAACCAATGATAAGTTTTTGTTTTTGAGGTTAAACTAGATTAGGAGGCTTGTCACTCTGTGTAATCATGATTTTGGTGTATGATGGTCAAAATTTGCATGATTTGTGAAGAAACTTGACTGTTCGTGATGTGAATGAGGCTGAATTGATGATTACATGTGCATTTTTTACTGTAAACCCTATTAATCTTGACATCCAGTGTGTATTGAGAAAGATCAGGTCCTTTTCTAGTGTTTGTCATGGTATGTTTTTGTACTTATGGGTATTCAATTACCAAAATCTGTAATGAATGTGGTTGTTGTTGGGATAACATATATCAGGATCTATTGGGATACCTCATAAATACAAATTTAAATCAACAATTATTACTAGCATGAATTTACCTAAGTGAATTCAAATAATAATTAAACCAACAACAAACATGCAAATAAAATTTCACGTAAAAGATCCTAGCATGCGGAATTTCTAAGAGTTTATGTAAATGTACCCGTTGGAGAGACGATCTGGGACAGATAGGATCAAGTATCTGAATACCCACCAAAAGTCCTTCTCAAGTATTCACAAGTCCTCGTCCAATAACCCCGGTGGAAGGTTCTCCGATGAACGATTTATAAAACAAGGAAAATAAAAATATTGTTGCATCACCTTTGTGGATTTCTAATATTTCCAACACATGGAACACTAGTTGGGAATGAAAAATTCATCCCCTATATATAAGAGGAGGGGGTTTCGAAAATTTCAACCACAATTAGGGCTAGGAAATATATTTTCTTGATCTCCAAGAAATCTTGAATATATCCAATATATTCTTCTTTCCATGTGTATTTTTCCACAAAAATCTCACACCCTTATTTGGCCATAAATTTCGAAAATTTACAAGAAGATTTGCAAGATTTGATCTTTCTTGAATTTATGAGATATTCTTGTATTCCAAGAATACATATCTTCCATAAAAATTTTCCAAGAAAATCAATAAAATTCTTTCATCCCTTTCTTATACAAGATTTTCGAAAATTTTACTATTAAAGAAGTCAAGTGGGAGTTTTCTTGAATTTATGGGATAATCTTGTATTCCAAGAATACATTATCTCCTTTCCATAAAATCTTTCCAAGAGAAATCCTTCTCCCACTTTTCTTTAATATTTTCAAAAATAATAGGAAATATTGCAACAATAAATTTATTTTATTTTAAGCACCTTTTATTTATTGGACTATAATTTGTGTTGGGGAAAGATTCGCACATATCTATTCGGGGTGAATATTTAAATACAAATTTAATTCATTAATTATTACTAGCATGAATTAATCATATATTAATTCAAATAATAATTGCAACAACATATCATGCATATAAAAAACCACGTAAAACCTACGCATGCGGAATCTACGGGTTTTACGTGAACGTACCCTCTCGGGATGGCGGTGACTTGATTGGACGGACTAACCAAAAGGACTTCCCAAGTATTCCCTTAGCCCTTGCTCAACTATCCGGTGGAAGGACACTCGTCGAACAATTAACAAAAGGAAAAAATAAACTTTGTTGCACCACTTATGTGGATTTGCTAATATTTCCAGCACATAGAATTGTACTTGGGAATGAACTAATCATCCCCTATTTATAGGAGAGGGAGTGGTCGAATTTTATGTAGAAAATCAATGTGGGAAAAGACTTTTCTTGGTCACCAAGAAATCTTGAATATATCTTCTATATTCTTTTTCCCATAATTAAAATATTCCACAAAAATCCCACCTCCTCTATTATGGTGATTTTTTAAAAATTTAGTGTTACAAGAATCCAAGATTTGGATCTTCTTGAATTTATGAGATATTCTTGTATTTCAAGAAATACATATCTTCCATAATATCTTTTCAAGAAAATTAAGAAAATCTTTCTTGCCCACTATATTTTCAAATTTTCGAAATATTCTATATAGATAACCAAGTGGGAGATTTCTTGAATTTAATGAGATAATCTTGTATTCCAAGAATACATATCTTCATTCCATAACAAAATTCAAAGAAAATCTTTCTCCCTCTTTTATCCATAATTTTCGAAAATTTAGAGGAAATATTAAGCAACAATATTTATTTTATTTTAATCACATTTTCAGTTATTGGACTATTTGTTGGGCTACTCAGGGGGCCTTTAGGAGAATTAAGATTGGACCTTCTAATGGATCTTGAATATCTAATATTGAGCCACAATATAATTCAAGCCCATAAATATTAATTAATCCCACTACATAATTAATATTGCACCATCCATCTTAACCCATATTATAGTCAATATGGCTCCCGATCATTATTTCCCGTGTTTAAGATTATCTAGTCCATTAATTAATTCAAGCCACTGAAATAGCTTTCCGTTAATTAATATCTTTTGTCATTAATTAGAGAACGGTTCAACATTATTATCCATCTGGGAAACTAATTCCACTTGCAAGATTTGGTATGATAAAACTTATGAACCTCCCAGGGCAAATCAAGCAAACAGTGCTTGCACCGATTCTTCGTATTAAATCTTAACAATCACATGTGACCAATAATATTGCCCAAGATAAAAAGTATTGAATCTCTACGATTAAGCTACCCATGATAAGTCAAAGCAATAGTTACCAATCCCACGTGATCCTATTTAAGGGGCGAAGGTTAAGAAACAACGAACCGAGGTCTAATTTTTCCTTGTTGATTAAGAAATTTATCCTCCTGTGGGGTCCTATTCAGTGTAGCGGCGATCATGCACTAGTGTAATCTCTTGGTCAAGACAAACCAATCCCGAGCCTTACACCTCAACCTTTCGCGATGGTTGTTCATTTTCGTCTAGGTAAATGAATGGCGTACTTTTTAGTTACAAGGGATTTGTTAATTTAATCTTACGTGATCCGGTATCACTAAATTAACTCTGATGTAACACGTCACGAATTATTGAACAGTTATCACGAAAAATATATATAACATTCAATCATATTTAAAGCATCGGTGATAAACAATTTATTTCAATAAATAAGTCCGAAAATTGAGGTTTAGATTATACAAAATAAAAAGCATACTTTTTCAAAGATAATCCCAACAATCTCCCACTTATACTCAAAATCCGCTTTTAAGTATACTACAACACGTCTCGAGTAGTCCGTGACATCTAATGTCACCTACACGAACCTAATAATTTCTCCCACTTATACTCAAAGCAGATTGGCAACGGTCTTGACACCCATTCCACTCACATGTCTCTCGAATGTATTCAGAGGCGGACGCTTTGTGAATGGATCTGCTAGGCTGTCCTCAGACGCTATCTTTGCCATATCTATATCTCCTCTCTTAACGATTTCTCGTATAAGATGTCTTTCCTTTAATGTGTTTGTTTGACTCGTGGACTCTTGGTTCTCTTGAATTTGCAACTGCCCCTAGCAGATATTGCTAGACAAATTCAGAACACCATCCAAGTCCACTAAGAAGATCTAGAGCCCAATCGGTTCTTTCCTTTGCTTCTGGCGACTACTTACCCGAGTCCCATGGTTGAGTCAGTGATACATTTCTGCTTCCCACTCGTCCATTTGATGGCTACACTTCCCAAATGGAAACACACTAACTGAGGCAGATAATTTCTAGAATCTATATCTGATTGGAAATCCGAGTCCGTGTAGCCGATGGGGATTTGAGTATCTGACTGATAAATCAACATTCTATCCCGAGTTCTTTTCAGACACTTCAGAATGTTTTTAACTGTCGTCCAATGCGCTTTCCCTAGGTTACTTTGATATCTTGCTACCATTCTCATAGCAAAGCAGATATTCGGTCTCGTACACAGCAATTCTAGGTCCCGAACGGGTTTAGTGAGGGCAGAAGTCTAGAGGGGAGGGGTGAATAGACTTCTGCAAACTTTTTGTGCAGATCAAGTGTGAGGGCAGTTAGCCTGATCAGATTGCGAGTGAATCAGTTTGGGCTGATAACCAACATACTAATTGCCTGAAGGCAGATTAGTTCGGTAACTATCAGTTTAACTGATGTGTGCGGAAGCTTAAGTTTTACCCGTGAAAAACCAATTTTTATAAATCAGATTCCAAAGTTAGTGTTTTAACCAGTTGACTGAAGTGTCAAGCTTGATCAGATCAGAAGCTTGGTGCTAGCTGATCTCAACTTAGAATATGTATGCGCTTTAAAGGTTGTGTGTGTAGCGTTAATCAAAGCGGTAAAAGCACACAAAGGTTTATAGTGGTTCGGACAAACCAGATCCTACATCCACTCTTCCCTATCACAAGGGGCACCAACTTAACCAAGCTGAACTTAGTTTTATGTGTTAGTTCAACACAAGATTACCGACAGGATATTTAAGGAGTTCTCACTCAACCGATCCCGAAAATCGAGAACTAGAAACCCTAGTCGAAATTCTGCTAAACAACTTAACCTAACTTGGGTTTGGATAAGATTGTTTTGGTTCCAACTATGAAATCTTTTCTAGTGTATAAGGTAGCTATCGGCTAGATGAAAAAGATTTCTATGCTAAGAACTTATGGGATGAACACTTAATAAAATAATCTTCTTGATCGTGTTCTTCGTGCGGAAATCGATAATTGCTTGAGCTTCTTGATTGTTCGGTGTTTTAGTATCTTCACTCTGAAGTGTGATCCCATATTTATAGACCTTGAAATCAAAGAGCCGTTGGAGAGCAATTTGAATTTCGGGCTATATTAAATAGGTTTCTTGAGGATTGATGTGGCGTCTTTAGGAACGGCATGGCGAAAAAGTGTGAACTTGTATTTTATAGCCGTTAGAGAGAGCGACATCAAATCCCTTTAATTGTCGGCTCCGATCATACGTGTCTTGTTCTTATTGGTTAACGATGGCGCGCACTTTTCGATGTTTGTTCTTCCAACTAAGGTTGACATTCTTCTTGTTCGGATCATAGGCGTATGATTAGGTGAAACATCGGTTTTTCACGGTGGTGGTCTTTGATCGATCGAATCGATCGGTCTACTGATGGAGTCTTCTGGTGCTTGGGTTGACTTAGCTTCAACTAGCGGACTTACGGTGATGTAGGTATTCTGGTCTGATCTTCTGGAAGTCATCTGATCTTCAAGTATTCTGAGTTTGAGCTTTATGACTTCAGCTGAGATATCTGACTTAGATCAGATCGATCTGATCTTCTATTCTTCTCTAAAGATTCGGCACCGGATGATCGGTTGTTCTTTGGATCTTCAGATTCGACTTATACATATTGAGGTTCCCCCTCAATATGTGACCTATCTATTACATCGGTTGTTCTATCTGATGAATTATCAACTGGTATTCTATAAACGGTAATATAAACATCAGTCAGCTAACAGGTCTGACTGGTCCTATTACATGTCTTTCTGGAACTTTTATCAAAACTATAAATTTCCCAACAGTAATGCATACATAAGGTTTCCGACAGCCGAAGCACAAGGAATACCTTTCATGTCATCTATCTCCTTCTCGTCTTAGGGAACATTCTCTTGGATAGATGGATTCCAAGTCTGAAAGGTACGAATCCTTTCTTGGAATCATGCATGCTGATTCGTTTCAAAAACCAGTGTCTATGTATTAAACTTGCGATAACCTGATCATCATTTTCTTGCGATCTCGAGTGATCTTGATCCCAAAGATGTGTCCGGTTTTTCCCTAAGTCTTTCATATCAAACTGTTTTGAAAGCTATGCCCTTACGTCTGACCACACCTTCACATCGTTCCTGATGATCACAATGGCATCTACGTATAGTACTAAGAATACCAATGCAGTTCCGACACGCTTTTATACACACAACTTTTAAAATCGTTTTGATCAAACCCATAAGACTTTATTACATGATCAAAACTTTGTTTCCAAGCTCTGGATGCCTGTTTGAGTCCATAAATGGACCTCTTGAGCTTACAAACTAGGTGTTCTTAGCTTGTTTCAATGAAACCTTGGGGTTGTTGCATATAGATCTCTTTATCAAGACTTCCGTTAAGGAAAGCTGTCTTGACATCTATTTGCCAGACTTCAAAGTCGAAATGCGCAACAATCGATAAGAGAATACGGATGGACTTAAGCATGGCTACGGGCGAAAAAATTTCCTCATAATTGATCCCTTTCTTTCTGAGTATAACCTTTCGCCATTAGTCTTGCTTTAAAGGTTTCAACCTTCGCGTCCAGTCCTCTTTTCCTCTTATATACCCACTTGCATCTAATGGGTTTGACCCCATTAAGTGGTTCGACTAACTCCCACACTTTATTATGAAACATAGAACCCATTTCGGTTATCATTACTGTTTGCCAAGAATTTGCATCCTTATCTTGGAGTGCCTCGTCATATTTCCATGGGTCTGATTCGTCTTGTCCGGGAATCAAGTCCGAGGACTCCCCTATTCCCATGAATCTCTCGGGCTGTCAAACAACCCTCCCACTACGACAAGGCTCCGGTTGTGAAAACGTATTGTTTGGTATATCATCTAGTACAGTTGGCACTGAGGTTTGCCCTCTAAGCTCATTTAAGGTAATCTCACTTCTGGGTTTTCTTTGGTTCATATAGTTTTCTTCCAAAATCTAAAGTGGGTGCGGATGTCCACCTTTTGATCTTCGGAACTATAGAACATACACCCTTTTGTTCCCTCGGGGTATCCTACAAAACAGCCTTAATTCTGATCGAAGATCCAATTTACCGGTTTCCTTGTCCAACATGTAGGCCAGATACCCCAAAGTTCTCCTGTGTCTCATACTAGGCTTGCGCCCGGTCCACAATTCTTTGGGGGTTTGGGAACCGATTTGGATAGCACCAAGTTCAGAATGTAAGTCGCTGTTACCAAGGTATGACCCCAGAACGACTCGGGAAGATCCGCACAACTCATCATTGATCTAACCATTTCCAAAAGAATTATGTTTCTTTGCTCTGCAACCCCGTTTTGGTGAGGGGTTCCGGGTCTAGTGAGCTGGGATACAATCCCTTCATCAGATAAGCAGTTCAAAAACTCATCGCTGAGGTATTCGCCTCCATGATCAGATCGTAGAGACTTGATACGTTTTTCCCTATGATTCTCTGTTTGAGCCTTAAATTCTTAGAATTTTCAAAGGTCTCATATTCATGCTTCATAAGGAAAATGTACCTTGAGTAATCATCAATAAAATTACTCATAACCTCCTCTTGCTTTGGTTGACATTTGACTAAATACATCTATGTGAACGATCTCTAACACTTCTTTAGCCACATTCCTCTTGGCTCCAAATGCCATCTTGGTCATATTACCCTCCAAACATGATTCGCAGGTTGGAATTTGTTCAACTTGGAGACACTCCAGTGAACCATCTTTCACCAACCTTTGGATCCTCTTTGGATTTATATGACCTCATCTTAGATGCCAAAGAAGTGTCTCGTTCACGTCTAATGAAAGTTTTCTTTTCTCGGAAACAATTGATGTGTTATAGGATACATTTCGTGAGTGGTGTGCACAGTTAATTTGCATAGAGATCATTCAACAACGTTCCATGATAGATAAATTCATCAACAAGAAAAATGGTAACAACTTTATTAAAAAGTAACCAAAATATCCATCATAAAAGTTTAGAAACTGAAAATGAATTCTTTCTAAAAATCCGGAACGTAAAGAATATCTCAAAAATTAAAGCACTGTCTTCAAAAGACAGGTGCACTTCTCCCACTGCTTCAGCTGCCACTCTCGTAGCATCGCCCAGTGTGATGAGGACCTCACTCCCACTAAGTTGTCGGGTCCGCTTGAACCCCTGTAATGTGAAACAAACATGATTAGTGGATCCTGTATCCACCACCCACAAAATGGGAGGCATACACCGCTAAACAAGTTTCAACAACTAGTGCGTGAGAATTACCTTTCTTTCCATCCCTCTTAGGTCTGGAACAGGCTGACCTCCAATGTCCTTTCTCACCGCAGTTGAAGCACTTCCCCTTAGCTGGATTGTTCACTCCACCACCCTTCTTCACCTTATCTTTGCCATTGGCAATACTTGAGTTCACTTGCTTGTGGCCTTTGTTCCTTTTCTTGTTCTTACCACCCCTTGGTCTAGAAGAAGAAGAAGATCCGTTTACCACCAAGGCTTAGCTTTTCTGCCCCAATATCGCCTCTGCCGAGACTAAAGCTTGCAAAATATCAGGCATCGAGAACTTCTGATTATTCATCTGGTAGTTCAACCTGAATTGTTCAAAGCTTTTCGGCAGAGAATGGAGCACGAAATCGATTTGGGTCTCGATATAAATATTCGATTGCCAAGTACCTCAAGTTTATTAAGGTGAGCCATCATCCGAAGAACGTGTGCTCACACGGTGTTCCTCCACCATTTCCATAGAGAGCAAGTCCCTCATGGTGATCTGACGAGTCACACGGTTCTGATGTTGAAACATCGCTTTAAGACAAGTCATGATTTCCGCAGCGGTCTCAACGTTCTGGTGTTGGTGTTGCAACACATTTGACATAGAAGCCAAGATGGTACACTTAGCCATTTCGTTAGACCGCTCCCAGTCAGCATACTCTTTCTTAACCGTTTTAGTGGACTCATCTGATGGTTTATCCGGTTTAGGTGTGGTCGAAACCCGTTATGGCTTTGTGCGATGAGGACAATAGTGAGTTTTCGATTCCAATCAACAAAATTTTCTCCAAAGAGCAAATTGTCTTTTCAAGATATTGAGCAAGGATTAAAAGGTTGCGACATGATGAACTGAAATAAATAATAATATGCATAAGCACAAATATATCACAAGGTTCGATCACATGCATCATATTAAAATCTCAAAAAAAAATATGAACATGCATCAGCCAACATCTCAAAACAGTTTAAATAAGCCACGTGGGGTGGGTCATTATTTAAACACATTCAAGCGAGTGTTACAAACAAGAACGATTACAAACCTTTAATATCCAGTTAATAGTTGGCTCCCCCCTGACCAATATAAAATTGACGAGGACTTGAGGAAGTATATGCATATCAATTTTATACCTATGTAATAACCATGGTTAAATACGGGATTACTATTTCGCTTTGATCGAGCCTCGTGGGGAGGGTCATAAATCGCCACTAGTAATAACCCACAATCATCCGCTCGAATTCATTCATGTGAAACCTATCTTTTGACCGTCCCGGGGGAATTTCTCCAAAAGAATTCACAAATAAATAAATCATGGAGGTCAAAATTAATTCAATTTTATTATCCTAATAAAATTGTCAATTAATTATTTAAAACATACTTAGTAATTTTGAAATTGAGATTTTCCATTTGGCAACACTCATGCAAACACATTTAAACAAATTAAATAAAGCATAAGATAGCACAAATAAATCAAGCAAAATAGAAAAATAAACATAGTGGGCACAAATTATCCAATTGTCATGGTTTGTTTTTTTTTGGCTTGATCTTGAAGAAACACGCTCGAATTTCTCCCACTCGTTAAATCTCGAAAAAATACTTAAATCTCGAACATGCCATGCCAGCGGCTTCGCGGTGCACGCCACGCCCGCGGCGGCCCCACCACCCGGGGCAGCCCTAAGCGACCTCGACACCGCCCGGCCCGGGTCGTGCCCGCTTGATGCCTCGGCTGCGCCTCGGCGATATCGGCGGGTCGGTAGTTCTCGGCGGCGTCTTGGCATCGCATCCGCATCACGCCTCCATCCGCCTCGCCCGTCCTCGGCGGCGCCAGCGTCTCCGTCTCGCCGCAATCTTGCCGCCGCCAGCTTCCGCCATCCGCTTCGGCTCGAGCTCGCCACCGCCCGTCTTGCTTGCCCCCTCATCCTCATCCGCTCGGCCGCTGGCCTCGCGATCAAGCGTCAGCGTGCCGCGCCGCGCTTGCGCCCGCCACGCGGTTTACGGATTTTAATTCCTTTAATTCTTCGTCTCTTCGTTCTACAATTTATTTACAAAAACTAAATAAACCTAGATCTAGACTAGTCTATTACATTGATCAAATCAAACAAATCCTAGTCTACTCGTGGATTTTCTCACGAGGCAAAACAAATCCGAACAAATCGAATTAAAAAAAAAACCACAGTTTATATGCATGCAAAATAAAACATTAAAATCCATGACAATTGGATACCTACAAAACAGATCTAACAGTTCTACTATCCAATTTCAAATTTAATGTCCACGAATTAAATTACAATTTAAAAAAAAATTCAGAGCCCGAAATAGTGGCTCTGATACCAGTTGTTGGGGAATGATTCGCACAGATCTATTCGGGGTGAATATTTAAATACAAATTTAATTCATTAATTATTACTAGCATGAATTAATCCTATATTAATTCAAATAATAATTGCAACAACATATCATGCATATAAAAAGCCACGTAAAACCTACGCATGCGGAATCTACGGGTTTACGTGAACGTACCTCTCGGGATGGCAGTGACTTCGGTCGGACGGACTAACCAAAAGGACTTCCCAAGTATTCCCTTAGCCCTTGCTCAACTATCTGGTGGAAGGACACTCGTCGAACAATTAACAAAAGGAAAAAATAAACTTTGTTGCACCACTTGTGTGGATTTGCTAATATTTCCAGCACATGGAATTGTACTTGGGAATGAACTAATCATCCCCTATTTATAGGAGAGGGAGTGGTCGAATTTTATGTAGAAAATCAATGTGGGAAAAGACTTTTCTTGGTCACCAAGAAATCTTGAATATATCTTCTATATTCTTTTTCCCATAATTAAAATATTCCACAAAAATCCCACCTCCTCTATTATGGTGATTTTCGAAAATTTAGTGTTACAAGAATCTAAGATTTGGATCTTCTTGAATTTATGAGATATTCTTGTATTTCAAGAAATACATATCTTCCATAATATCTTTTCAAGAAAATCAAGAAAAACTTTCTTGCCCACTATATTTTCAAAATTTTGAAATATTCTATATAGATAACCAAGTGGGAGATTTCTTGAATTTAATGAGATAATCTTGTATTCCAATAATACATATCTTCATTCCATAACAAAATTCAAAGAAAATCTTTCTCCCTCTTTTATCCATAATTTTCGAAAATTTAGAGGAAATATTAAGCAACAATATTTATTTTATTTTAATCACCTTTTCAGTTATTGGACTATTTGTTGGGCTACTCAGGGGCCTTTAGGAGAATTAAGATTGGATCTTCTAATGGATCTTGAATATCTAATATTGAGCCACAATATATTCAAGCCCATAAATATTAATTAATCTCACTACATAATTAATATTGCACCATCCATCTTAACCCATATTACAGTCAATATGGCTCCCGGTCATTATTTCCCGTGTTTAAGATTATCTAGCCCATTAATTAATTCAAGCCACTGAAATAGCTTTTCGTTAATTAATATCTTTTGTCCTTGGTCGAGGAACAGTTCAAGATTATTATCCATACCGGAAACTAATTCCACTTTCAAGATTTGGTATGATAAAACTTATGAACCTCCCAAGGGGGCAAATCAAGCAAGCGTACTTGCACACGATTCTTCGTATTAAATCTTAGCAATCACATGTGACCAATAATATTGCCCAAGATAAAAAGTATTGAATCTATCTGATTCGCTACCCATGATAAGTCAAAGCAATAGTTACCAATCCCACGTGATCCTATTTAAGGGACGAAGGTTAAGAAACAGCGAACCGCTGAGGTCTAATTCTTCCTTCTTCAGTTCTGAAGAATTTATCCTCCTGTAGGTCCTATTCAGGCATCAGTCATGCACTAGTGTAATCTCTTGGTCAAGACAAACCAATCTGAGCCTTACACCTCAACCTTTTGCGATGGTTGTTCATTTCCATCTAGGTCGTGAATGGCCTACTTTTAGTTACAAGGGACTGTTAATTTAATCTTCTGTGATCTGGTATCACTAAATTAACTACAGTGTAACACGTACTAATTATTGAACAGTTATGCAGTAAATATATATAACATTCAATCATATTTAAAGCATCAGTGATAAACAATTTATATCAGTAAATAAGTCTGAAAATTCAGTTTTGATTATACAAAGTAAAAAGCATATTTTTCAGTATAATCCCAACAATTTGGGCTACTTGAGGGGCCTTTAAGATAATTAAGATGGATCTTTCAATGGGCTTCTGAATTCCAATATTAAGCCACAATATAATTCAGCTCATTAATATTAATTAATACCACTATATAATTAATATTGCACTATCCAATCTTGATAGGCCCGGTGGGAAAACCCATTTTGCGCGTGCGGAAGCAAACATAAATTGCGATGCATATAAAAACAGGGGTGAAGGAATGGTGATTACAGATTATTGCGTTTTAAGCTCATGTGTTGTGTTTTGCTTATAATCGAATGCATATGACAATATAAGAACATAAAGCAATAAAGAACACAACAAATTATAGTGGTTCGGAGACTCAAGCTCCTACATCCACTCTCCCTGTTCCTAGGGAAATTCCTTCAAACTGGACTTATCACCCTCTCGGGTTCGCCTCTAGATATTTAACGAGCTCACACTCCAACGGGACTTATCACCCTCACTCGGGATTGCCTACAGATGTTTATCGAGTTCACACTCCAACGGGACTTATCACCCTCACTTGGGATTGCCTACCCTCCCTTTCGGGATTGCTAGATGTTTACCGAGTTCACACTCACCTACAAACTTAACCGACTGATTTGGATAAGGTTTGTTTGGTTTCCAACTAGGTTGAGATTTTCCCTTACATTTGTTTAGCCTCAATGCTAAGGTTGGGAAAATCTCTCTAAGCTTAGGATACATCGTGGGTTGCTTAGATTGGGTTCTAGAACACTCTTGAACATATTTGTATATCTACAGACTTGTGTTCTAGGGTGGGAATGCTTTTGGGTATAACTCTCTTTGGCTCTGTAGCATCTCGTGCTATAATTTCCACGCATCCACACGAATAATGAAGGAAGAGTTTGTATTTATAGTGTGGATTTGAATGTTACCGTTGGATGGAGTCACATTCAAATCCATACTATTCTGTAGCTTCTTGCAGCTTTTCCAGGCTGGTTGTCTTCCTCTCATTGGTCCACGTCAGCTGATTCTAACGGCTATATTCCTCAGATTCCTCGCCTTGGAATCATTCAGGATTCTCTGAGTCTCAGTGTCTTCAGAGACATACTGAGTCTTCAGTTCTATCTAAGTCTTCAGGTTTATCTGAGTCTTAGATTTCTCATCTGAGCCTCAGGATACTTGATTCAGCAGACTTCTCTTCGGCGGACCTTGTCTGATCAGGCATACTGACACTCAGGCTGACTGAGTTCAGTTCTCTGAATTCAGACATCCTGACCTTCAGGTCACTTTGACTCAGGCTATCTGATTTCTTCTTTGCCTGATCTGATCAGCTCGACTGATCAGATCAACACATCTTCAGATCAATATCTCAGGATAGCATCAGGTCAGTACATTAGGTTTAGCATATCAGTTTAGCACATCTGATCTCAATCACGTCTGATCTTGATCATCTGCTCATCTTCATATCTGATCTCGATCACGTCTGATCTCGATCAGTCTCATCTGCTCCTCTTCTGATCTGCAACCTTCTTTTCTGATCTTCTGGTCAGTTTCTTTCTGATCAGCTTGTCTGCTCTTCTGATCACCATATCAGCTCAACTGTTCTTCTGATCATCTGATCAGGATTGTTCTGGTCATCTGATCTTCTGATCAGCTGGCTTAGCTTTTCTTCTCTTCTGATTTTGCTCAGCTCATCAGTTGACTCCGAAACTCATCTAACTCATCTGATCTCGATCAGTCTCGTTTGCAGCCTCGTCTGATTCCGTGAGTTCCCCCTCAATTTGTTCTCTCGTTCCCCCTCAACTTGTTATCTGTAGATTAGCTTCAAACACACAAGTTGATAATGTTTTGGCATAATTCATCAAAACTAAAGTATCCCAACAAATCTTAACTCTCGATTCTACATATTCGGCTTCCATGG
Source organism: Stenogyne calaminthoides (assembly GCA_037126765.1). Classification (NCBI taxonomy): domain Eukaryota; kingdom Viridiplantae; phylum Streptophyta; class Magnoliopsida; order Lamiales; family Lamiaceae; genus Stenogyne; species Stenogyne calaminthoides. Next base: position 19,949,870 of record JBBCBC010000008.1, on the reverse strand, counting down.
TAGAATCGGCGATGCATTTCTGCTTTACGCTTCTCCATGTTACAGCTCCTCCCCCCAGACAAAACACACTACCCGAGGTAGATTTTCTGGAATCTAGGTCTAATTGGAAATCCGAGTCCATGTATCCCAATGGAAATAAACTGTCTGACTGATAAACCAGCATTCTATCTCGGGTTCTTTTCAGATACTTCAGAATGTTCTTATCAGCAGTCCAATGTTGATTTTTGGGATTGCTCTGAGATCCTGCTACCATGCCTACGGTGTAGCAGATATTCGGTCTCGTACACAATATTGCATACATGAGACTTCCTACTGCCGACGCATAAGGAATCCCTCTCATGTCATCTATCTCCCTTTGTGTCTTAGGGCACATGTCTTTCGATAGATGGATTCCGTGCCTGAAAGGTACAAAACCCTTCTTGGAATCTTGCATGTTGAAACACTTCAAAATGGTATCTATGTATGAAGCTTGCGATAAGCCGATCATTCTTTTCTTTCGATCTCGAGTGATCTTTATCCCTAGAATATGACCGGCTTCCCCTAAGTCCTTCATATCAAACTGTTTTGACAGTCATACCCTTACGTCTGACAAAACCTTTACATCGTTTCCGATGAGCAGAATATCGTCTACGTATAGTACTAGGAATACCAAGGCAGATCCGTCACACTTTCTATAAACACAACTCTCAAAATCATTTTGATCAAACCCATAAGACTTTATTACATGATCAAAACATTGGTTCCAAGCTCGAGATGCTTGCTTATGTCCACTTCCTCAGCTTGCACACAAGGTGTTCTTGGTCTTTTTCGATGAAACCTTCGGGTTGTTGCATATAGATTTCCTCGTCAAGACTCCCGTTAAGGAAAGTTGTCTTAACATCCATTTGCCAGATCTCAAAACCTAGATGTGCAGCTATTGCCAAGAGAATATGGATGGACTTAAGCATGGCTACAGGCGAAAAGGTTTCTTCATAATCGATACCCTCTTTCTGAGTGTATCCCTTTGCCACTAGCCTAGCCTTAAAGGTTTCCACCTTTTCGTCCGGTCCACTTTTCCTCTTGTAGACCCACTTGCATCTAATGGGTTTTACCCCATTGGGTGGTTCGACTAGCTCCCACACCTGATTATGATCCATTGAGCCCATCTCGGCATCCATTGCAATTTGCCAGGATTTTGAATCCTTATCTTGGACCGCCTCCTTGTAGGACCAGGGGTCTGATTCACTATCCCCGAGGACCAAATCCGAAGATTCTCCTATCCCCATGAATCTCTCAGGTTGTCGGACAACCCTCCCACTACGACAAGGTTCCGATTGTGTCGGTGTGACGCTTGGTATATCAACTTGTACAGTTGGTATATGAGTTTGCCCTCTTATTTCATTTAAGGTAATTTCACTTTTGGGCTTTCGATTATTTATAAAGTCTTCTTCCAAAAATCTAAAGTGCGTACTTATTACCACATTTTGATCTTCGGGACCATAGAACATACACCCTTTCATTCCCATGGGATATCCAATAAACAGCCTTAGTTCTGATCGTGCATCCAACTTACCGGCTTCCTTGTCTAGCACGTATGTCGGACACCCCCAAATTCTAAGGTGTCTCAGACTGGGCTTGCGCCCGGTCCACAACTCTTTAGGGGTTTTGGGAACCGATTTGGATGGCACCAGATTCAGAACGTAAGCCGCTGTTTCCAAGGCATGACCCCAAAACGACTTGGGTAGATCTGAATAACTCATCATGGATCTGACCATTTCTAAGAGTGTTCTGTTTCTTCGTTCTGTAACCCCGTTTTGTTGAGGGGTTCCAGGTGCAGTCAACTAGGAAACAATACCCTCGTCTGACAGGCAGTTCAAAAACTCATCGCTGAGGTATTCGCCTCCACGATCAGATCGTAGAAACTTGATACTCTTTTCCTGATGATTCTCCACTTCCGCTTTGAACTCCTTGAATTTATCAAAGGTTTCCGACTTGTGCTTCATAAGGAAAATGTACCCGAACCTTAAGTAATCATCCGTGAAAGTCACGAAATACTCATAGCCACCTCTAGCTTTAGTTGACATTGGACCACACACGTCAGTATGAACGATTTGCAACACTTTTGTGGCTCTATTCCCCTTGGCTCCAAATGCCCCCTCCAAACATGATTCGCAGGTTGGAAGTGGTTCTAACTGTAGGTCCGAGAGCGAACCATCTTTTTCACCAACCTTTAGATCTTATTTAGATTAATATGACCCAGTCTTAGATGCCATAGAAGTGTCTCGTTCACATTTTCTGAATGTTTTCTCTTATTGCAAGAAACAGTCGATGTGTTATAAGATGCATTTTGTGAGTGGTGTGCACAATTAATAGTATAGAGATTGTTCCGCAAAATTCTATGACAGATAAACACATCGTGACAGTAAACAGTAACTTGCTTAGAAAAACGAACAGAATATCCATCATTAATAAGTTTAGCAACTTAAATAAGGTTTTTGCCAAAAACTGGAACATAAAGAACATCTCTTAAAACTAAAAACGTGTCTCAAAAGACAAGTGCACGTCTCCCACTGCTTCAGCTGCTACTCTCGTAGCATCGCCCAGTGTGATGAGGACCTCACTCCCACTAAGTTGTCGGGTTAGTTTGAACCCCTGTAAAGTGAAACAAACATGATCATTGGATCCCGTATCCATTACCCACGAGTGGGTAGCATACGCCGCTAAACAAGTTTCAACAACTAGTGCGTGAGAATTACCTTTCTTTCCATTCCCTTTATGATTGGAACAGGCTGACCTCCATTGTCCCGAACTTCCGCACTCTCAATGTTTCCTCTTGCTTGAACCTTCACTTTTGAGGGACATTGATCCCACTTGGTTTAGCCTTTCTTTATCATTGTTCTTACCACCAATTGGCCTAGAAGGAAAAGAAGACCCTTTTGTGACCAAGTACTTTTTCTTGAGCTCTGTTTCCTCTTCGACCAATGTGAGAGCATTTACTAGATCATCCACAGTGAAATCTAGATCTTCCATTAGGTACTCTAGATAGGGATGATCATAACTCTTTGGCAGAGTGTGGAGAATGAAATCAACCTTAGTTTTGAAATCACATTTTTCGCCAAGAATCTCAAGTTCCTCAAAGAGAACCATAACCTTAAGAATGTGCTCCCTTGCGGTCATTCCTTCTTCCATTTTTATCTTGGCCATACCAAGCCTTATGCTTTGGATAGCTATATGGGTCGAATGTGCAAACATCTCTTCGAGATTTCGCATAATGTCTGCAGCTAATTCAAATCTTTGATGAAGGCGTTTCAACAAATCAGACATATTTGTCAAGATTGTTTCCCTCACCAGTTCATTAGTCAACTCACATTCACTATGTTCCATCTCGTCCCATATACCAGTATCTTTAGCAGGTTTTTCGGGTTTTGGTGTGTCAAGCACCCATTTGGATCCTTGTGCAGTTAGGATAATCATAATTTTTCGTTTCCAAACAACATAATTTTCACCAGTTTATTGATGGTCTTTAAGTATAGAATACAGTGGATTAAAAGGTTGCGACATGCTGAACTGAATAAATAACAATTTGTGTAAGCACAAAATTATCACTCGATTTGATCACATAGTTCATATCAAAATCTAAAAACAATATGAACATGCATCAGCCGACATCTCTAAACAGTTTAAATAGGTCACGTTGGGTGAACTGTCTATTTAAACACATTCAAGCAGATTACAAACAAGAACAGTTACAAACCTTTAATTCAAAATTAATAGTCGGCTCCCACTTGACCAATATAAAATTGACAGAGACTTCGGAGAAGTATATGCATATCAATTTTATACCTAAGTAATAACCATGATTAAATACATAATTATTACTTCGCTTTGTACGAGCCTCGTTGGGAGGGTCATTGTCGCCACTAATAATAATTCACAATCATCCTTTTGGGAATTTATTCATGTGAAATCCATCTTTTGGCCGTTTCGTTGGGGAAATTTCTCCAAAAGAATTCACAAATAAATAAATTATGGAGGTCAATTTGACGTAATTTTATTATCCGGAATAAAATTTGTCAACAATACATACTTAGTAATTTTCAAAAGTGAGATTTTCTTTTAGACAATTCTAAATCATGCAAACACATTTAACAAATAAAATTGCACGAATTTAAAACAAGCATCAGGATTAAATAAATCACGTTGGGCACATATATCCAACTGTCATGGTTTAAATTCCAAATCTTGATCTTTAAAATCGTCCGTCCTTTTGCTTTCATCATTCGTCTCGAAAAGCTCCCACTGAATCCACAACAATTCTTTAAAACGTCCTCCATTTTGGGTTAGGACGACGTCCGGAAAACAAGTAGCTCGAGACCCAGAACGCAAGTCGCATGCGCCTAGGCGCACGCCCCGGTCCGGGTCGGCCATCCCTCCCCGTCGCCCATAGCCTTGCGCGCGCAAAGCATCGCCCTGACGCGCCCGCATCCGGGGTCCTGTGCCTCATCGCCCAGCTCGGCCATGCACGCCTCGCCCGTGTGCACATGCATGTTGCGTACAGCCCATGCACACGTCCGGCGCGCGCCATGCGCACGTCGCATGCGTCGCCCGGTGCCCGACGTCCAATAGCCCCGTCAGCGTCCCGCCTAGCGGTGCGCGCGGTCGCTAGGCGTTCCGCCTAGCCCGCGTGCTCCGCCTTAGCTCGCGTACGTCCGGGTACATGGACGTCCGTCTTTAATTCTCCGTCTTCGTTCATGATCCGGTTACAATTTATTTACGAAAAATAAATAAACCTAGATCTAGACTAATCTATTACATTGATCAAATCAAAAAAATTCTAATCTACTCGTGGATTTTTTCACGAGGTAAAACGAATCTGAACGAATCGAATTAAAAACCAACAATTTATTTGCATGTAAATAAGCACATTAAAATACCATGACAATTGGATACCTGCAAAACAGATCTAATAGTTCTACTATCCAATTTCAATTTTAATGAACAACAATTTAAATTACAATTTAAAAGATCGGAGCCCAAACCGGGCCTCTGATACCAGTTGTTGGGATAACATATGTTAGGATCTATCGGGATGACCTCATAAACACAAATTTAAATCAACAATTATTACTAGCAGGAATTTACCTAAGTGAATTCAAATAATAATTAAACCAACAACAAACATGCAAATAAAATTTCACGTAAAAGATTCTAGCATGCGGAATTCTAGGAGTTTACGTAAACGTACCTGTAGGAGAGACGATCTGAGACAGATAGGATCAAGTATCTGAATACCCACCAAAAGTCCTTCTCAAGTATTCCCAAGTCCTCGTCCAATAATCCCGGTGGAAGGTTCTCCGATGAACGATTTATAAAACAAGGAAAATAAAAATATTGTTGCACCACCTTTGTGGATTTCTAATATTTCCAACACATGGAACACTAGTTGGGAATGAAAAATTCATCCCCTCTATATAAGATGAGGGGGTTTCGAAAATTTCAACCACAATTAGGGCTAGGAAATATCTTTTCTTGATCTCTAAGAAATCTTGAATATATCCAATATATTCTTCTTTCCATGTGTATTTTTTCCACAAAAATCTCACACCCTTATTTGGCCATAAATTTTGAAAATTTACAAGAAGATTTGCTAGATTGGATCTTTCTTGAATTTATGAGATATTCTTGTATTCCAATAATACATATCTTCCATAAAATCTTTCCAAGAAAATCAAGAAAATTCTTTCTTCCCTTTCTTATACAAGATTTTCGAAAATTATACTATTAAAGAAGCCAAGTGGGAGTTTTCTTGAATTTATGGGATAATCTTGTATTCCAAGAATACATTATCTCCTTTCCATAAAATCTTTCCAAGAAAAATCATTCTCCCTGTTTTCTTTAATATTTTCGAAAATAATAGAAAATATTGCAACAATAAATTTATTTTATTTTAAGCACCTTTTATTTATTGGACTATAAATTGGGCTACTTGAGGGGCCTTTAGGAGAATTAAGATGGATCTTTCAATGGGCTTCTGAATTCCAATATTGAGCCACAATATAATTCAGCCCATTAATATTAATTAATACCACTATATAATTAATATTGCACTATCCAATCTTAACCCATATTACGGTAATATGGCTCCCGGTTATTATTTCCCGTGTTTAAGATTATTTAGTCCATTAATTAATTAAGCCACTGAAAAGCTTTATATTAATTAATATCTTTATCCTTGGAGTAAGGACAGCCCAGCTTTATTATCCATACCGGAAAATTAATTCCACTTGCAAGATTTGGTATGATAAAGGTTTCGGGCCCACCATGGGGACCAATCAAGCAAGACTTTTGCAAGCACATGATTCTCTGTATTAATTTAGCAACTGTCGTGCAAATAATATTATTGCCCAAGATATAGGGTATCGAAGTCGCAATGATTCTCTTCCCATTTATAAGTCAAAGCAATAACTACTAATAACACACAGTCCTTATTAAATGACAGAGATTAAGAAATCAACAACCACTGAGGTCTAACTCTTCATCCCTTAAGTCAGTGCGAATTAGTTTATCCTCTCTGTAGGTCCGCTTCAGCGCATCGAATGCATTAGTGTAATCTCTTGGTCAAGATAAGTCAATCTGAGCCTTACACATCAACTTCTACCAATAGATTGTTCGGATCTATCTAAGTTGTGAAACACGCACTCATTTACAAAGTACTGTTAACGTGATCTTCTGTGATCTGGTATCACCACGTTAACTACAATGTAACGCGTGCTACGAACAGTTTGCAATAAATATATATAACATTCAATCATATTTAAAACAATAGTGATAACCAATTTATTTCAGTAAATAAGTGTTTAATACATAGGTTATACAAAGTAAAAGCATACTTTCACGTATAACCCCAACAGTTGTTGTAGAAGAAATGTGTACTTATGGTGCTAAAACAAGTCTGTAATTTAAGGAGGGAAGATTTACTTTGTAATTTCAGTTCAATCACCATATAAGACTGATTAGATGGATGACTTTTGGTATATGATGATCTATATTTACCTTGGGAATAAACCTCTTGTTTTTTCATGTCCTGTATGGGTCATCTTCATCATCAACTTTGTAGCACCTCATACTTGCTCTTGTCAGAAAAAAAAACCATTTCTCATCAATGTGAATGACATTATGCATGGTTTCATACTTGATTTTGTTGCTTTCCCTGTCAAGATGCAATGAACGTAGGTTGTAGTTGAGCCTTTGCAGCTGATTTGCCTCTGTAATGGTAGGTTTAATGGCATTTGTGTGGGGTTTTATCTTTCTTTGTTTGATTCACCTTCCAACAGAACTCTTACTCACCTTTAACTCACTAGTCAACCTCCTAATTGTTGTTCTTAGTGAAAATGGTATGCTCTTCATCTTGTCCACATCTAGTTGTAGTTGTGCCCTATTTAATGTGCCTTTTTTCTTTGACTTGAATGAAACAGGACCACCTTCTAACATTTGTTTTTTTGCAGCTGCCCATGTGTTTTGGGTGGTCCTCCTGCTAACTCCAAATGATGCAGCTGCTTCTCCTACTTTCCCATGATTCACGACTCCTTTTTTGCTGTTAGCAATGAGGAATTGGGAAATCATATCCCTCTCTGATGGAGAAAGATTTGGTCCTTTTTTAGTGTTTGTCATATGGTAGATTTTGTGGTATTTATGGAATTCAATGAACAAAATTTGCATTGAATGTGGTTGTTGTAGAAGAAATGTGTATTTATGGACCCTAAACAAGGCTGAAATTGTAGGAGGGAAAATTTACTTTGTAATTTAAGTTAAATCAGCATTTCAGACTGATTAGACGGTTTGTACTATTGGTGGGAAGATTTTCCCACACTTTTAATTTGTGAAATTTGAATTTTTTGAGTATTTTCAGGAGTTTTTGGGTTTTTTTTAACTGTTCACTTTTTGGGGTTTACTGTTCATCCGAATTTAGGGGGAAAAGGAGAGAAAGATTAGAGGATTAATCCCTCTTAACTTTTCATCTGATTTGTCCACAATACCCCTTTGAAAAGTCAACATTATACCAAAAAGATGTTCTTTCTTAATATGTGTGCAAAAGTAAGTGTGGAGATTGGTGGGGGGCGGAGGGAGTACAAGTTTAGATGATTTTTTGTATAAATACTTATGGTTTATTTTGCAATTGGAATTTGTATTTGAAGAATTTATTAAACTTATAAATTAATGAAAAAGACAATGAGAAAAACTACTACAATTAATAAAAAGTATACAAATAAAAAATACAAATAAATTAGAGTAAACTAAAGATAGATTCATTAAACTCAATATTTATCAAAGATTGAGAATGTTAGATCTTCAACAACAACAAAAAAGCAACGACATGAGTACAACAAGAAACCTGAAAACATAAAATATCAATTAGAAAACTCGAGTTACATATATGCTTAGTTAAAAAAAAATGATAAAAATGAATTTCCTTCATATTTCTATAAAAACACGTGCAAGAGGGTTTTGTGCATATTTTGTGAAATAATTGGGGATTTTATGCATATATTATAAAACACAGGGAGGCTTTATACATATTTTATGAAATAAAGAGGTAATTTTTTATTTTTTTTTGTATAAACTTGAATAAATATCCAGTCTCACCAAGGGCAAGTGACACACACTCTCCTTTAAAAATGACGAAATGGGATTTTGTACATACTCTAATGAAATATAAGGGGGGTTTATGCATTTTTGGAACATATAAATATTTTGTGCATTTTATATGAAACACAAAGGTATTTTTTGCTTTTTACCCTAATTTAGCATATATGACCTATTGTCCTTTATTTTAGGCAAAGTTACCTTATAACTAACTTATATATATTTTGCGTATTTTTTTTAATAATATTAATTATTTCAATAAAAAATATTAATTTTTCTATCATAGAGTAATCATTATAAACTAATTGCAAAAGAAAATTATTTTTACCGTAAAGCCTCTATAAATAAATACTCTATAAATTAATAAACTCTCTAAACTATTAATTTTTTCCGGTCCCGGCTTGGGCAAATTAAAAATTTCATCAATTTTGACAAGATAATAAGATAATAATTTTTCAAGAAACCCATATATAAATTTGTGGTCCCATCAATATTATAAATTAATAATTTCTTCAAATTACCAAAATAACTAAGGCAATTAGTAAAATAAGAATTTATTATTGATTGCTTCCTATTAAAATTCAAATCTACTTGGAGCTCATCTCTAACTCTTCATATCTCATCCAATAACTCGGGTGTTGTATTCTCAAATTGCACCAAAAAGTTGTGAAGTTCTGGATGTTATAAGTGTTTTCTTCCTTGTAATTGGTTCCAAAGGTATTGTATCATCTTCTTTGTCATCCTCCAAATTATTCTAGATGATGATTTCTATAATTTCTTCTAAGCTATGAACTTCAGAACATGTTTCATTTTCATCCGAATTATTCAATATGCTATTAACATTTATTTTTTTATGGTAACCAAGACCATATATCATTGTCTCTAGTTCTTAAATGTCAATGTTGAGATCATTTAAATTTCTTGAACTTTCACTACTTGAGCGAATTTTGCAATATTGGAAACAATTTGCTATTGAATCTTGATGAGCATTAGTTGTACTGGAAAGAGACTCTTTTAAATAATATTCCCTCCATTTTTTATTAGATGTCACTCTGTATTTTTTAAAACAAATTAAGGACATATTTTTATGCCAAAAATAACCTTATTTAAATATTCTTAACAATATTTATTATTGGCTGAAATTATACACACAACACATTTTGTAGGAAATTTGAAATTAACATATTAAAGGTACATATGAGATTAAGGGGGAGAAAGTACCAAAACAACATCTATTATACAAATATTTCAAAAGACTAAAATGACATCTAATAAAATTATAAATAAATTAATGTTTCTCTAAAATAATTAATTTTTCTGATCCCAACAATATTAATTTATAGAGATTTTAGTGTTTTTTTTTTTTTACACAAGACCATTGTGTCATTAATATATAGTTGTATATATATAATCTTATAGGAATGATAAAATGACTTTTAAGGAGGTGTAGAATAGATGAGGGGTAAAACTATCATACCCCACCATAAAATTTTCTTTATTATTTCAAATATTAATAAACAACTCGCTCGCTAAAACACGAGCTAAAAAATGAATGAATAATCTAAAATAGAACAGGTGAAGTATATAAAAGCATATATAAGCTCCAACAATTTCTAGCAAAAGAAAAAATAAGTACTATACGTACAAATATGAGTTGTCTACCTATACGTACAAATATGAGTTGTCTACTATTAAGAGCAACACTCATGTGAACCAGATTCACACATGAACTCTATCACTGTTATGTGTAAAAACTATCACTATTATGTACAAAAACTTTCATTATTTAAAAATATAAAGCATTTTCTAAACAGTAATTGTTTTTTTGTTCATAACAATGATAGTTTTTATACATAACAGTGAGAGTTTTTGTATGTAACAGTAATACTTAAATAACCGAGTTTATAACATGAACCAAGTCTATACAAGTTTTTGTCTACTATTAAACATAATCTAAAGCCTCTGCCCATCCATCCTTCATAAGAAGCAAAAGTAAGTGAATAGTTTATGCATCATAAAAATAACACTAGCATTGATTTTCGTATGTTGTACAAACTACACAGTATATGGGTTTTACTTGCAAAAGTGCTCTGTTTAAATATTCAGACTAACAAAGAAAAATGCAATTTTTTAGTGCTAAACCAAACTCTTTCTAGATGGCTAAATTGTAACCCGAACCTTCAGTGCAGTTTTGACACTTTGATGTTTCAACTAACAAACAAATCCTTTATATTATCATAAAATAACTATATATGAACAAATTGGGGTAGAATTTCAATAAATATGCTTTGGGGATCATAACAAATGATAATAGGATAAAAGCAAAAAGATTAACGGACTGAGACTATTAAAAAGTACATCACAAAATTGGTTGAAAAAACGAATAAATCCCACACATTTATATAATCTTTATCCAATCTTCCTATTAAAAAAAGGCACTCAAAAGGCTATATCTCCTATATGGCACAGTTAGACTCCATAGGGAGCAACAACATCAACTCTCCAACAAAATTACAATTCCCAGGGCCCGAACAAAGTATTAAATAACATCCTAACAAAACTTTGTGGAATTATGGCTCAATTCTTCCCCCATCAAATTGACTTCTCCTATATTTCTCACACAGGAGTTCAAATAATACAACCCTGTACAGAATTCTGACGCCTCGGGCTACAGCTTCTTGTTGCTTAAAGTCTATTTGAAGATTTGATAAATCACAAAAAACGACTATCACGAGTTTAGGGTACACCTTCAAAGCACAACAATTCTGATACAGAACGAATGTACACCTCCGACGCAGGAAGATGATCAGCAGGATAGAAGAAACTTTCAATTGATGACTATACCCGATATTTCAACAGCTTATCTTTCACAGGTGGCTCCAAGGCAGACATGCATTGATCCCATGGCCCGTCTTTGAGCATCTGAGCATTTTTTAGTTATTTAAGAGTGTCAAATTTCTCTTATCATCTTTGGTCCTTAAAGTTTTTTACATTTTTCCAGTTTAGTCCCTCACTTGCATTGCACTTACTATCTAATTTAGTATTGGAAGTATAATTAAACTCTCATATTTGGTCCCACCACTAGTTGACTGATGTAATCAACTATTTGGGGATGCTAAACGTAATTATTTAAAAGTTGTACTTAAATATATAATTATAAAAAAAATCAAAAATCTTTTGAATATTACATTTAGCACCACCAAGTGGTGGGACCATCTGTGAAATGTATACTTGCAGGCCCAAATTTAATAGTGAGCGATAGATGGGGACCAAAAGCTGGGAAAAAGTACTTTAGGGACCAAAATTATATTATCCCAAACAGCTTATATGGGAACTTCAAAGGAGATGCTTACTTGCTTATACCCATGCAACACTTGGCAAATATCATTGTGTAGGTCCTCACTCCTTATTTCCTGTGCAGAGAGCACGAGATGAAAAACAAACCAACATTTGATACTCTCTAGCATACGAAAGTTAGCAACTGGTTTCATAATAGGGAAAATTGTTTTTTTTCTTAAGGTACCCTTATTTTGGTTTTAGTCCTGTGGACTTTCACGAAAATAGTCCTATTAACTTCCAAGGTTTGACATTATGGTTCGGTAACCGGTTGTAGAAGGTGAGAAATCCGGTTGATGCTGACATGACATATTCTGATTTGTTCACGTCACCACGTGGCAAAATATGATTGGTCAACTGGATGTTTCACCTCTTACAGACGGTCAACAGTCCAAAATGTTGAAATATTGAACACTACATGACTATTTTCAATTCATTAAAGTCATCTGGACTAAAATCAAAAAAGAGTAACTTAAAGAACTCAAAAAAACTTATTTATCTTTTCATAATATGGTAATACATCACTTACATGCCAACTTGCAATGGCCTTGCACATGAAAACAAGAGAATTCAAACCCCCAGATGGGTTTGCTTTAACCTGAAAACCATGAATAACACTAAGTCAAAAAACAAAATAAATCGTAATGAATCTAAATCCCTTTTAAGTATCAGAACAGCTATTTTTTACCATTGCACATAAACCTCTGAACGCATCTTCCTTCTCAACATCATCACGTATCCTATCATGAGTTGAAAGAAAATTAAAAGTAAACAAAATTTAATGTTTTAGACAATTATGCATGGACAAAACAATGATCTGAGTTAGCCATAAAAGGTAAACATTACATGATGTTATTGTTTAGGCAATGTGCCGCAGGGAGAATGTGGGCACACTAAATTTCTAAATTAAATAAGAAGTACTATTCTCATTTGTCAACCCTAAGGTTTACTAAAGAATATATCAACTTACGGGAACACCAAGCAAATACTTACATGGACAAAGCAATACACCATGACTGCATAAAATGCTCCATGTGTGGGGAAACGAACTCTGGACAAACCCAAGCAAGCCGTCCAAGAGTAATGGCACTATTTTCTATGAGAGACTTGTTGAGGCCCTACATAAAGAACACCAACACAATAAGAAGACAAAGATCAAGTATGCTTTTGCTTTTCTTTTTCTCCAATTGTTACCTATGATATGAGTTTGTATGACAGAGGAACTGCAAGAGCTAAAAACACACATTCATTTTATATCTAATGAGAAACATGATTTCAGAACACAAGTGCAGGGGCGAAAGCACATCTCTATCCAAAATAAATTAACATTTGCCTCCTCTCCTATAATTTACAGCAAGGAGATGAATTCTTTCAGGAAATAAATCTACTTTACATGGTCAACTTTGTTGAAAATTTCCCTGTCCTAATATTTGTGAATGGTAAAATCCTTTTTAGCAACTTCCTGAAAGCTAAAATGTCACAGCAACATAATTAACGTAATATGCAAAATCTAAATAATAATACATAACAAGTAACACCATTAGTGAAAAGCTGCACAAAGAAAGAATTGAAGCAAGTTATACTTCCATTTGTGAGCCCAAAAGCACAAAGTTCCAGCCCTAACCCCTAGTCACAAAATAATAGGATATAGATAACCCATATTTGATGGCAGACTATAGCACAAGAAGAACAACAGCGAAAATTAAAACAGTGGGGTATGGATTATCACCTCAGGGTGTTGAAGTATTTGGACTAAGCATGAGATCACAGACATAACTACAGGTGAGACCTCCTTCTGAACCTGAAATTTAATTTACCAAATCATACAGGTAAAATCTCACATAAGTATGAACTACAAACTAGAAAGTCTTTCTACCACGCAGCTTGAGTTGAAAAAGAGAAAATAAAGCCACTCAATTGCATACAACGGAACCAACTCATATAGACTGCAATTCCACTTGTTGTGGAGATCAAAATGCTAGCACTATATATCTTCAAATAAACCAGGCTTTTTCATCTAACAGTGACTTTAAGGTTGAAGCTAACAGCACAAAAGCATGTCTAGAGTACAAATGCCAAAAATAGAACACAGCATAACTGAAGAATGTTTTAAGTTCAAGAATGATACTTGGCATAAGTCGTAGTTTCAAGAAGTCATGATGTGAAATAAATGATATGTACCTTTACTGCTAGCTCTCCGATAGCCCAACATGCATTGTTGGCAATTGAGACAGTTTCCTTGAGCTTTGGGGTGTTCTGATAAGAACAGTGATCAACAAAATGATGAGAAATGGAGTTGAATAACTATAGCCACTAAATCAAGAGTAATGGTGTACTAACCAATTGTTTAGCGGCAATATCCAGAAATTCAATTAAACGGGGATGCAAATGCACCGGACACACCTAATCAAATCATTGAAAATGAAGAGTGAATTCTTTTCACACTAGAGTTATAAGTTATAACTTCTAGAAAACAGTCCAAGTAATGATGTCTTTTTTTTTCACCTTAAAGGCCACCAAGACATAGAAAGTAATAACTCATTTAAAAGCATAAGCAGGTCACGATACATACTAGTTTAACAGTTGGTCCCAACTTCAATAAAATCATTTTTAACTTACTCTAGCAAGGTCTCCAAGTAGTGCAAAAGCACTTTGTCGAATGTCATAGGCATCATCCATACAGCATTGTAGCAGCAAATCCCTTAAATTACTTTGTGAAACCTGCAACAAACAAAGATAAAGCAAAAATATAATTAACATACCAAAATATAATGCAAAAATATAACAAGCATAGCCACCAGTGATACCATTCAAACATTAGAACAAATGAATTAAAAGAGAAGGTCCCCAAATATCATCAACTTCATCAAGTACAATATTCATTTTACCATTTACATAGTTCTTCAAAAATTATACTTTATAAAAGAGCATTTGTAACATCACCTGTCCATCAGAAGAACAGGGTAGTCACTAAGTGAGATAAATCTTCCATAACTAAAAACTAGTGGAGCTCTTATACACAATTGTCTATTTTTTATATAAGAGATGGCAAATGGAAGTACCAAACTCTCTATTCCTGGACCAAGACCCTCGACAAGTCCAGAGAGGAGATCCAAGGAGCACACAATAAATTCTTTCTCATACTGAGCCCCAGCTGAAACGGGATTAACCTGAAAGCAAACCTCCCAAACTCAGCCGAGTTATCAAAACATAAATGCATTTATAGCAGTTACAAGAAAGATATTGCCATAAAGTAGCTGACTAGAAAAAAAAAGGTCTCTATTACATGCAATAAGATCGTTGGCAATAAGGAAAAGCAAACTGAGATTGAGAAATGCAAGAAAATAGATGCTAGAATGTGGTAATGCTCGAAACTAAGAGCAACTTCAGCAAATTACAAGTCTTTATAAACTATTGATGAGTCTATGCAAGAGGGATGGCGATGGGGCAGGGCGGGGCGGGACGGGACAGGACGGGACGGGTATTTGAAGTCCCAGACCTGCCCCGTTGCTTATGTGGGACAGGGCAAGCCACTATGGGTCATCAGGTGAGGCAAGGCGACCGAAGCAGGTCACATTTTATTATCATAATAAAAATAATACATAATATATTTAAAATATTTAACTTAAATCAAAGATTTCAATTAAAAAAATAATAGATTATAATAGAATCGTGTTTATTGACTTTCTTTTACCTTTTAAAGATGTTAATATAAATAAGAATTTTTTATTGCAATATCATATTACATTCCATATTATGTTTTATCAATATATTGACCTAAAATATATTTAAAAAGTTGAATTTTATTATTATTTATGCAATATACACTAATAAATAAATAAAATATATATTATATATATACTCCCTTCTTCCCGAATTCGAAGGCGGGTTTACTGTTTGCACGCAATTTTGTGAGCGAGTTTTGTATTAGTAATTGAAATGATAAATTGATTTGAAGGAGGGGTATGATAGATGAGAGGCTCATCTATCATACCCCTCCTTAAAAATCTTATCATTTCAATTACTAATACAAAACTCACTTGCAAAAACACGTATGAAAAGTAAATGTGACTTCGAATCTGGGATGGAGGTAGTATCATATAATGTTAATACTAATATGTTTGTATATATGGTATATTTTAAAATTTTAATAACACAAATGCATCAGAATGGGCCAGTTCACAGAGCAGGGCAACCAAACAGAACTGGGCATGTCGGGTCTGCTATGGGGCGGATCAAATTGTCATCAAGTATGTGTCTAGTTAGAAAGGACAACTGATATGGCAACATTAAAGATTGCTAGTTAAATCTGATTACATGGCTAAATGCAACTGTTAAGCTATTAAAAACATAATACTGAAGCTAATGAATCAGAAACCAGGTATCAAATCAATTAAAACCTTTGCCAATTGTTGAGTCTGAACGCAGTTTATGCACCTCTGAAACACTGGCTGAGCAAACTGTGAGAATCCAGAACCCAGTGCCTGCACAAGTACCAATTTATTGAACTTCTGTATGAAATAAAGAATTCACTCCAAATTCCATACATTGTTGCAGCAACTCAAAATTCAAATATAGATTGCAAAGAGAGTACTAGTTGCTACGGTTGAATGCAAGAAGTAAACAAAATTCATATGTGGATTGCACATCTTTACTAATCTTAGTTCTGTAGAGCTCTCATAAATTAATGGAATAAAATGCCATTACATCTCCAAATTATTTGTGATCTCTATCTTAAAATTATAGGATAAGAATCTGTATAACTAGAAGGTCAAATAAATATCAGTGACAAATAACTCGTACGAACTTGGGTCTAGCAGTCTAATGATTTTAATTGACTCGCATAATATTATATGGATCATAGGCAACAAAAAATGAGGGCCAATTTAGGGCAGGATAATCAAGAAAATAGCAGAATATTTGTACCTTAAATAAACTGAACTATTTCAGAGAAAAGTAGGAGTACCTGAGCAATTGACGTAAAACATTCCAAAAGCGGGAAAAGATCTTTATCAGAGTCTGAAAGTTGCTGCCACTTTGCTATCAATGGGGGCATTAAGATTTCAAGATATTTAGGCTGGAATTATCAACACAAAAAACTTGGTTAATATAATAATGGGGGGATCTTTTCCTCCAATAATCACCACTAAAAAACACGACCAGAATATAAATAAAGACCCGTTTCAAGCATAACAATGCATATTAGTTTTACCTGATTCAGGTCTCCTCCAACAGCATCAGCTAATGTTCCAATAGCATCATATACAATCCTAAGGTTCCGTCTCTACAAAGAAAGATATGTTTAATTCTACAAGAAAAACAAATACACAAAGCAGAATAGGCACTGGAAACCAAATACATTAATATCTTGATATCTCACGGATAATATCATTGATAAATCAAATACATTTGGTCACTGATATTGAGAACAATATTCATAAAACCATAGAAAATATCAATAAATATTGGTATGCAAAATCAATATCGGTTAACCTATTGTACCAATTGAGCCTAATATCGGTTAAATTTGAGAAAATGTCGATAAATTTCGGAAAATATATATAAGTAACATAAAGATAACATTATATATTATATTTTTTGTATATTTATCACAAATGTAAAATTTGTTCAAATTATTTTGTTAAATTTGTATATTAAAGGTGTATTATAAAATTTTCATAATTTTTTAAATTTACCGATATCGATATATATTTGTCAATATTTTCACATATTTAATGTCTTAATACTTCTACGATACCGATATTTTCAATCTTGCTGGAAACATATTATTGCTTAGATGCATAATTGACGTTCATTTCCAGCAAGATAGCATAAGGAGACAAAGTATAAAAGGTAACATGACTGAACCTGATATTTCGCAAAGGCCGCCATTAAGTGTTGCAATATAATGTCAAGTCGTGGTGCCAACTCATCCCCGGCCTCCTGCATTATACATAAAAGGTATAAGGATAATTAAATAAAACTTTAACCCAATAATGTTTGGAAGGAGGAAAAGGAAGGGGAAGACAAGACCTCTTCAAGTGTAGCAAAAGCTGAACAAGCAGCCTCTTGCACCCGTTTATTATCATCTAAAATTCTTTGCAGGAGTCCCATAAGAATTTTGTTGAAATGTTCATGGCCTTGATGAGAAATAGTCTAGAACAGACATAAGAAAAGGCTGTCAATTCAAATGACCTAAGCAAGTTGCTCGCATGGTGAATAAACGAAACCTTAAAATAAATAAATACCAGTATGGAATCTAAGAAAGTATGAAGCCACCAGTGAGGAGGAGCAGAACAAATTCAACACGTAAAATAAAGAATTTATAATTGTTGTTATATATATGCAGGTTTAGCGATTATGCTTATCAAGATTTGGCAATCTCAAAATAAAAGTAAGAGACATCTAACAAACAATAGAAGTCCAAATCAAAACAAAACGATGACATGAGAGTCAAACAACATATTGACAGTTAATTCCTATGTAGCTCGGACTCAAGTGAGGGAGTCCGACATGGGTGTGTATCTAGAAGTCCGACTCTTAAATTTTCTAAATATAGGATACTGGGACACGGCTAAAAAGGATCCTAAATTAGGATACGGGTGCAGATATACGTCTAATAGAATATTTTAGGTGAATAAAGTACAATATTTATATATACTACTCCCTCCGTCCCATTAATTTGTTCACACTTTCCTTTTCGGCTTTTCGGTAAGTCCCATCATTTTGTTCACACCCTAAAAAAGGAAAACCCTTTATAAACTCCACCCTCACAATATTCACAAATTTACACAAAATGGCATTACTTTTGGGCCCACATATACACGCAAGTCAACTCATCCCTTTACTTTATACATAAATGTTTACAAAATTACCCCTTAAAACTCTACCCATCATTCAATTTTCTTAATATGTGTGCCACTCCACATATGAACAAACTAATGGGACGGAGGGAGTATTATATATTACTTTTTATTAAAAAATAAACAATTAAACTAATTTAATGTCTTAGGCAGTCGGAAGCCTAAAAGTTAACCTGATTCTTTTTTTCTAGGTGGACATGGATACTAAGATTGTGGGAAACAAGAAAAATTAATTGATTCCTATTTTTCGGGTAGTGGGAAACTAAAAAGTTAATGATTTCAAATTTCAATTAAAAGAAAGAAGTAAATTAAAAATTAAAACCTAAAACCTAAATACGGTTTGGTCAATACGCGCCGCATCACATCACTTCTCCTTTCATCCCCTGGTCATCGTCTTCATGGAGGCATCTGAGGAATAACGGCGCTGCACTCCTGAAAACTGCCGAGTCCCCGGAGAAATGGAGAATCCGGTGCGTATCCCACACCAGCACCCGTGTCATATCCGAGGGACACCGGTACTTCTCCATTTTTGGAGAGTTTGAGCAACATAGGATAGGTTAATTCAAGTTGCTATATCTGATGGAAGTATGTCAGTATGTCTAGGCTCTAGCAAAGAGAAGAAGCTGCTATTTGGAATCTGATTTTATAAAACATGTGACAGCTCTCCTCTAATGTAATATTAAAGATCATCTTTTGATTATTATCTTTATGTAAATAGCAATTTTAAATACATATCAATGCAAACTAGCCAGAGAATGTGATAATACACTCTGTTTAATATATAAGGATTGAGTTCACAACAAATATGTCGCAACTAACCGGATAAAAATTATGAACTATTGAAAATGCTTCATACAAAAAGCAAGGGATCTCATTTGATCTTTATTTCTAAATCTATGGAGTTGATTTTGATCCTTTGCCGGAATTTGGCCCACAACAGTTTTGCAATTATCACTTGAACACATAAATAAGTTCACGATTTTATAGTTTATGGTTTAAGCGTGTGTGTGAGAGTTAAACATCGCATATGGATTTTCTTATGTATGGGGCGGGTGTGTGATAGACCACCAATCATTATGTACCAGTTAGAACTTGGAAGACATTTCAAATAATATAATCTCACTTGGCATTCGCCATTATATGCAATACATTTTCTTAAGACCAGAGTGAGGTTTTTATGTGTGCTCAAGTTTGCACTGAATTGCATCTTAGGTACTAAATAAATTAAAAATATCAATATTGTTGGCAATTTTCGAAGAGAAAACAAACATTTCAATATATTACCTGAATAATATATTTGCTGAAACGTGACAGTGTCCAGCAAGAGATGCTCCGTATCAAAGGAAACTTGTCATCTAAAAGTGGGATAAGAAATGCAATAATCTGCCAAACAAAAAGAAGATAAGTATATATTAAGAATATTAAGATTAGGAAAAGCATAGCACTCTACTAATAGTCACAACTTGAAGTCCTGAATATAAAAATAAAAAAGTAGGATAATCAGACTTTAGATGAAGGATCAGATTGTTACTAGCCCATCTTAGCATACTACCTCAGATAGGTGAGGATAGAGGCCATTAATGCAACCCTCGCCTATGGCACCAAGTGCCAAAACCGCAGCTTCCCTATCTTTCCAAGCTTCATCACCTGGAGTAGACAGCTTTGCCTGCAAAAGAAAATTTACAAAAGAGTTATGTAAGCCTGAGTTACATTTCAAAGATGACAAGAAGTCTTGTATGCACCTGGTGCACCGTGCAACTCAAGTGCATTTTAAAAATGTATTAGTTGTTTTCACTGAAAATTATTAGTTGTATACAGTTGCACTGTACATCTGGTGTGCACAAGACTTGCTCTTCAAAAATTAGAAAACAAAGAACAAGTGAACGACAATCAATTAAATAAAAAAGCACATGCGTTTATCTTCCCATTGTTATCAAATGCCACATTATAAGCTGCTAGCTTCCACCAGTAACTGCTTGAGACTAAGGTCAATCCTTTTTTCCTTTTATCTTTGGCCTTTTGTTAAAGTATAGACTCGAAAACAAAACATAAAACAGCATTCAGACTGGATTACTTAGGTCAGATTCAGTCAAGTATGTATAATTTCAAAAACTAAAATATCTGATCGATTCCTTGAAACTTTATATATACTAATATCAATAAACGACCAAAAGTAAGCAACAGCCTTGTTCATTGAGCATACAATTATATACAGAAGCTGTGCTAGTATACTGTATACCTTAGAATTAAAAAATCACTCACTACTACTTTGTAATGCTCCTACATAAATAATACTCCCTATGTCGCATAAAGATATCAATAAATACCCATATTTAACGAATTTGATCATATGCCCGCAGGTGGGCACAAACTTATATGTCCACCGCTTATGTGGCGCGCCACATATGCAAGGTCCCCACCATCATTAATTAGTTTCTTTAATTAATTCAATCTTTTCATTTATATATATTCCATATTTTACCCAATTTTATAAATTATATTAATTTTTTTTACCCGACCTGGACTCAACCCGATCCGAACTCGAACCCGGCCCGAGTGGTTCATGGTTCACCCGGCCCGAATGGTTCATGGTTTAAGATTCATAGTTTAGGGTTTTGGTTTATATAATTAAAAAAAAATTACGCGACCCGGACCCAACCCGACCCGAACCCAAACCCGGCCCGAATGGTTCATGGTTCAGGTTTATATAATTAATTAGAAGATTGAATTAATTAAAGAAATTAATTAAATGATGGTGGGACATTCGCACCACATAAGCGGTGGGCATATAAGTTTGTGCCCACCTGCGGGCATATGATCAAAACCGCCATATTTAATGTATATTGGAACAAAACTTTTTCATTTTGTCATTCAATAGATAAAGGTATATCAGAAACTTTATAGGTAAAATCCAGAATTTCAAACACAATAAATGATGTTTTATTGGTCTGTGTGAAAAATGAAAGTGGGCTACCTTTGTGAGGCGGAGGGAGATTCGTATGCCTATGTCGAAACATTTATCAAGCAGTTACATCAAGATTAGATTATTTAGTGTCAAACAACATAAGAATACATATCAAGTAACATAAGCCTTCTAGAAATGAGCATGGTGTTCAAAGAAATTAAAAGGCAATTCAATGATATTCACAACAACCAATATACGCAAAGTAATGCAGAGGTCTCCAACTGAAATTCATATTAGATCAGGTCCAACTTCCACAAATTGTTCAACACTCTTCAACATAGCAAATATTTAACCCAATGTGAAAAGAAACATATCCAGTAGAAAAGGTTGAACGGAAAAACAAAGTGCAAAACTAAAATATAAAAACTCACCTGCACTATGGGCATCAAAGTGGGTAAAATCTCATCTCCAAAAACATTGGAAAGAAAATCCAGAGCAGCAGCACTGCATTTACGTAAATTCCAGACATTTACAATGTCATCCTCCTACAGTTACAAAATCAGCCACGTCAAGAATATTATACTCAATGCTTGAAAAGTAATACTTATCCCAAGAGTGATGTAAAATGCAAGGGATTGGGGATATAACTATATCGCACGGTGACTATGCGTGTGTTTGATTTGGGATTACAAAACCAGATTTTGGATTTCAAAATCTAAATCCGGTTCTACTTTGATATTTTAGAATTCAATTTTTCTAAAAACCCAATACATCCTACCGCAAAAAAACCTATAAACACTATACATACCATTTTTTCCTGTCACACTCTCCCCAATGTCCATTAATGCAGATATAATTTTTTTTATTCTCTCGTCCTTCATTTATCACTTTTCACACATTCTCACTTTTACAACTTTCAATAAAACAAACTAATCATTAGAATTACTATCAATAATAATATAATAATACAACATCACACGTTCTTACACATCAATTTTACATACAGTTAAACTCTTTCCCACTTAAATCTCAAAACTAACACTTATCATTACTATTTATCAGGATCTTGAGATTCACTGGATCTTGAAATTCAGATTTCAAAATCCACTATATCACAAATCAAGCATGCCCAACAAGTTTTGAGGTTATTCATTCACTCAGCCTGAATAGTTATGATGAAGGAAGAATACATACTTCATCTTCTACGTCCTCTGATCCATGAAACCGTGATGAATGAAAACGAGGCTTCAGATCCTGCATGAAAAACTAGCATCAGGAATACATCACAAATCAACTTAATTTATATAAAGCAATATCAAGAATTGCAACTGAACCTGATCTCGATCTGGAAGAGATCCATCCTCCTACAAAGAGACGGTGAATGAGAAACAAACATATTATTCATGCAAAATGGTTGAATTAGGATGGATTCAGAGAATGAAACAGTCAATAAACCTCAGCTTCTACGACAGATTCATCATCATCAGCATACGCCATGTTTGAGAGCAAAATCTACAGTACATTGTATAAAATAGTTAAATAAATAAAACAGTTAAGTGTACGATTATAAAGGTGGAAGAGAGCTTTGCTTGCATCATGAAGCATACTGGTATAAGACGCGGTAAAAACTCTCTTAAGTTTTCAGGTGGCAATTCAGCTTCGCAATAAGCAGACCTGCCAAAGGCATGTGAGCTACTTAAGTACAAGAAGAAAATGTCATGATTCCAAGAGTTGAAAACAAGGGTGAGAAACAGTTGAAAATTTAGAGCAACAATTTCATAGGCAAACAACCGAGAAGCTAGAGAAAACCTTCTTCAATTTGCAAGACAGTTAATACTATTTACAATATAATTGAAGGGATATGCAAAAAACATTGCATAATGATTGGTTTTCCATAATGACAGAACATAACCAAAGCGCCTAACAGAACAATTTCTAAATCAAACTTACAGGCTTAGAGCAAATTAATCTAGAGCAATTAACAGTTCCATTAAGGCTAGATTATCCTTTTTTCTTCCTCTCATTCAATAAAAGGGGGAATGTACATCCTGTTTTATAGAGCACTATGAATTGAAGAAGTTTAGGACTCTCCATTTTCAACCTAAAACTATGCATTAATAATTCAAAACTTCAGCATGAGTATGTATATATAAACACAAAACCGAATGCAACCTAATCTCAAAATGCATTGAAAGTTATCACAATTAGAAAATGTACATACCAGAGGAATTCGAGAAACATCCCCCACAGAAATATTTTATTGAAGTTAGTTAATTAGTTAAAAATAGGTTTTAAAAAGCTAAATACAGAATATGGCACCTCATACTAATTAACAGAACACAAGAAAAATCTCAAAGTTGAAATATCACATGTGTCACCTTCACCATATATAAGAACTCAGCCACAAAGAGAGGGAAAGAATAATAAAATTCAGAAAACAGAAGATCTGACCATCATCCTAAATCATAATTACTAAATAGAAACTCCATGAAATGCAGACATATGGTCCAGGGAACAATAAACTAACCAGAATTCACAGGCTTCTAGAGCCACTTCTTCGTCAGGATCCTTATTGACTATCAACATATACTCTATTATGTTCCTTAGATGTGGCTGCAATATTTCACGGATACGATATTAGGAACATTAGCAGAAAAAACCTTTAAATATTAAGCATTGGTAGCAATAATAGACCATAATCACCCATAGAGTAAGCATCTAAAAAGAACTGGTTCTTACCTCCAAGACAGCACAACGTACTTCAATTAGCTCAACAAATGCCCCGCATACCTGTTCAGGATAACAGCAAAAAAAATCAGCTGTAACCAAAATACAGTTTCCCATACAGATTAGAAAATGTAAAAGCCATCAAAAAGCTTAAAACAAATAACTTCTTAATAGAAATATATATCATGCTGAAAGACAGAGCAACAACTAGAAAGAGAAGGGGGCAAAATAAGATGACACATTTAGTGCAAATGCATAATTTGTAGAATCTAAACTAGACACAAAAATATACTCGCAAAGATAAAAAATGCAATATAAGGAACCAATAGAATCGAAGGTTAAAGTTCCAGACATATACATGAGACTAAAAACAATAGTTGATGCAAAGGATAAATTAGACTAACCTCAAACCATGTAAACAAATAAATGCTGAATACTGTAACATACTAAAACAAGACAAAATATATCCATTACCAGCAAGGTTCCATAAAGCATACCTCACACGCGATACACTCAAAATAAGAACAGGCGCAAAAATAATGTAGCGCTTTTTTTAATGGACGAAACTTCAAACTAAACTAAACATGATCTCAATACTCATTCATGTGTGTCCATCCTCACTCCTCAGTGCAAAACTTCACGTTTCACTTTGCAAACCAACTGAAGTTTATAGTTTCAATCTAGTTTAAGCATATAATAACCCTTCAGAAAACAACAAGCTGAACTGAGCATCAAATAGGCTAATGGTTTGTCAAGTTCAATTCTTCTAGGGACACACTTATGCTTATAAGCCTAATTAATGATCTAAAATAACACAAGAAAAGGAAGCCTGACAAGCCTAAGAAGTAAAATTAATTGCATTTTTACCATGTGAAAAGAACTGAAACTATTGCTTACCAACTTCCGGACTTCAGGAGCAGGGTCATTGGCAAGAACAAACAAACCTTGCAAGTATTTATCCATGGACAGAGATAGCACCTAAAAATTTGGCAAAATATCACAATGGAACAGTCCTGTGTGAAAAACAACCCCAAATGGAGACTGGAAAAAATAATATAAAGGCTAATTGAGCTTATTCACCTTAGGCATTAGCATAATGTACTGATTCACAGAGCCCAAGGAAAGCTTTCTTAATGAACTATGTGGTGACTGGAAAAGCTGTTTTCAAAGGACAAAAGTGCACGATATTAAATATATTTCTTTTTCTTTTTATGGTGGAAAGTATGGGGAGGATCTTTTCGTTTCCTTTTTTTGAGGTGAGATAGAGAGATGAAATTGTCGCAAAACCTGGAGAAATCTCGGAAGAAAAGCATTAATTGGTCTTTCTGGTAATCCAGGAATGTCGGAATCAAGAACTTGGGGCGCATCTTCACAAATCTATGATCAAAGATGCCATTATGATACATAGATATTTCAATATAATAATCAGAAATCGACTTCACATTAAAATAATAAAAATCACAATCCAGGAGCAATATCCATTTTTAGATCTTTGTAGAAGTATAAAGTCACAGCACTTGAAAAAGAGACATACAGCTCTATGTGTAAAGGCCTATACCAAAATGTTGAGAAATCGCTAGGCATCAGGCTTCCAAGTTCGGAAGTTCCAATTGGCGAGTACTTGTTCTTTTGTTTTAGGTTAATTATACATCTATGACGTTTTGACTCTGATATTTCAACATGTTTTATAGGTTAATCCACTCAAGACAAACAAGCGATTTAAGCTCATTTAAAAGACTCTCTCGAAAACGTTAACATTATCTTGTACTAATTTTAGCTCTCTTATTATACTGCAAATGAATCATTGCAAAGATCTTACTAGACTTTTTTGCATCTTAATATTTAACTCGACAATATTAATTCTTATTTTATTTTTCACTGTTAACAATATGCTAGCAAGTGTGTACCCAAATAATTATGCGAAGCTAGCAACAAAATTTATCTCACAACCAATAGATAACAGACACCGATCCAGTCCAACAAAAATAAGACTAAACATATGAAAAGATTCAGGCAGCACCTAATCCAGCCTATGCAGGTGGCGCCTAGAAGGCTAGAAAGGCCATTTAGAGAAGCATTTACAAACATGCATCAATCACATTGAATCCAGTAAAGCTAAAAAGAAGTACATCAAAGTATTATTTGGCTTTTATCATATAATCCAAAATAGCCCATGAAAAGCTTTCCAGATGGGCAGTCAACGAAAGAACGCACAATTAATCAAAAAAACTGAAGGCGCTCCCATATGTAATTTTTATACAACCCAAAAAAACAAGAAAATCATACCTTCGACAATGCATCCATCGCACCTTCCATGTGATTGAAATCATTACTATCAAGGCATTTCACAAGTGAAAGTAGCAATTCAGGCCATCCTGCTACACCACCAATCTGAACAAAAGTACTTATGATGGTCCCAGCTGTGGACCTGATTTGCTTGTATGCTGATCCCATACAAGGTAACAACGCTGATTTTATGTATTGTTGATTCAAAAGAGGCATGGTTCCAAATGCACTTCTAAGGTTATTTTTCAGAAGCAGACCTGCTGCTTGTCTAACTTCAACGGATTTCCCCTGGCATCAAAATTGTAAGTTTCAGTATTCGCTGACAAGATCTTGTCAATCGCACGTGTTTCTTAATAATTACAGAAAGTCTATAAACTTAAACTAGATCTCTCCAGCTATAGTGATGAATTTCAAGCCACATTAACCAGTTAAGTATTCATACTTCCACTAACATTTTCTCATCTTTATTGGCAGTTCATCCAGGGGAAATTCCCTCAAATGTAATGGTAAAACTCACTAGAGTACAAAGGGCAAAACATTTTGAAAACAAGAATAAGGGGGTATGTGGTAATTCAAAGCGAATGTACATGAATGAAAGAAATTTATAGTGGAAAATCAATGTTATAGTAGAGGAATCACCGAACATCAACTTCCACTCCATTTTCATTCTCATTCCCCATTTCCCAAACCACTTCATAAGCATCCCCTAAGTTCTTTCAATCAGTTTTAATGATACTCAAGAAAACTATAAAGAACCATTAAGTCCTTATATGAGACAGAGTCTCCCAATGGAATAGTTCATTCAACAGTCAAAATTTACTAACACTGTCCAAAAAATGAATGACTCCTCTTAAGCCCTAACAGCCATATACTTCCAAAAGCATAACTTTTCTCCAGATGACAAAAAATTCAACACAGCGTAATAGATTAAAAGCAGTAATCAATAAATTCAACTAATCACCAGCAACATCCAGACTCTCAACAACCTCCAAATTTCAAATATAAGCTCACATCAAGGGTTTACAACCAAAAGCATACCTCCGTCAGCGCGAAAATAAAAGCAAGGTAATTGTTAAAATCGGGGAACTGAGAGTAGTGCTGAAGCCTCTGCCAAATCACCGTCTTGTCATCGGCGGTGGGAGCCATCTGCTGCTCCAGCAGCCCACAGATCTCCCGTAGACCATCCGCCTGCGGCTGCCACGCCGCCGCTTCGGCACCGCCGCCACCAGACGCCATTGTTCTCTTCCTTCAGAGGCAAATTAATCCGATTCTCGAACGAGGAAACAGACAGCTGATAGGAGAGATCGCACTTCAATCAATTTCAGAACAACAGCTTGGAGAGAGCGATTGCAGAAGCAGAGCCGAAGACGAAGTTGAAGGCTCTGTTCCGAGGGAGGAAGAAGGGGAGAAAGACTGTGAAATTGTACAGAGATGAACGTGGGGTTTTCGCTTTGAGGGGGAGTGATCTGGTACGGGCGGGTGTAGCGAAAATGATTGGCTCATCGAATCGGCACTTTGCCCAAACTTCTTTGACAAAAACTTGTATGGAGTTGGTTCATACTATAAATTTGGTTTTTAATTCATGGCATTTGACCCTACCCATGGTATTTTACGGGTCAAGTTTAGTGGTTTAAAAAATGTGTTAAAAATATATTTAATGGGTCAAATAATCCAAGTTCAGGACATGAACCTGGTTCATGAGAGACTTACTCAACTTCTTTTTAGCCCACCAAATGTTTATAAATTGAGATAATTGTTTTTTTTAATATAGTTACATAATAATAAAAAATAGTGTGTCTCATGTACACCAGTACTGTATATTTTACAATGTATTTTAAAAATATACAATTTGTTATATTAAAAAGAACAACTTATTTTTTCACGCTTCATTATATGAAGTTATATATTTTTAAAATATACTATAAAGTGTACGGTGCAATCAGTACATAAAAGACCTAGCCAATAAAAATATATGTTTGTTGTATAATTTTGAAAGGTATGTACTATGCCCATTTTTTCAAATTACAACCTATATAATATTTTATACGATTGTAATTTATACTATACAAAATTAATATATTATAATTTAAATTTGTAATATTTTCCAGTATGTGTCTAAGTGTCTTGCACACCCATGACTAGAGTTATTTTGTTTCCATTCATATTAATTATTGTGTTTTTTTTTAACGAAATTTATGAACGTTTCTCACCTAAATTACAAAAATTCCTAATTTCAGGACAGGGAGAGAGGCACGACGCAATAAGGGGCAGGAATCGACAAGTATAACATCGGTCATAAGCGCGCAAGACATATGCTGTCGAAAAATACAACAAAATAGAATTTATGTTGCAATGGGTTAATTTGTATATTATAGATAGCAATTAGATAAAAAAAATATAATACATATTGTAAATTGAAAATAAAAAATCATAGTATAATGAGAAGACATTATATGCACATTATGCATTGGAGACCGTTATTATTATTGTTTGTAGGAATTAACATCTTACTTATAAAATGTTAACTAACAAGGGTCCACATAATAATTTATCCAGTATAATTTGCAAATTATCTATAATTAAAAATTTGTGGAGCAATCCGTTTGTAATGGATTTTGTTAATATGATCTTAAGTACATACATGACTGACTGCAAAAACAAATTTGACAAATACTGAAAAATAAAATTTTAGTCATATTTAAATAATTTGTCAACTCGAAACTTTATTTGAAAACTCATTTCCTGTACTCAGTGTTATTGTCCGTGGTGTTTCACTCTTTTGAATTTTTAACACACGGGACTTAGGGTATCGTAGTTTGTTGGATTTTTTTATTATTTCGTGTGTCATTCATTCATATTAAGTAATATAAAATGGAACACCAATTATTGAATTGGTGATCCCAAGCCGTTAAAACCATTCAAACAAAATTCATTTCATGTGACAAACAACAGTTGAACTAATTGGAAAAAATTATTACCACAGTAATGGTACCTAATAAAATGCAATCAATATAATATTCACAATTAAAAATATGCATACTTCTTGCAACTTCATTTATCAAAATAGACACTGAAAAATGGGTTGCAATGATCTGGGTCCGTTTAGCTAAATTTATTTTAAATGTTTTATAAATTTTAATAATTTACAAATATTTTAAAAGTTTATAAGATATAAATTATAAGTAGCTTATAAATTTTTAAAATATTTTAATTAATTGAGGTTATAAACTATTTGATAATTTAAAACAATTTTTTTAATTTAAATTTTTATATAAAATAATTATATTTTTACTTTTATTTTGAGGTCAGGTGGGGTGGGGTGGGGTGGGGTATGGTTAAAAAAATAAATTGGAATATTATAATTTTTTTTATAGCTTATAAGTTGTGAAGAGTTTATTTTTGGGTGCTTGAGAAAAATTATAAGTGAATATAATTATTTAGAATTATGTGCAGAAGTAATTTGAAGTATTTTGTTATTTTTTTAATTAAAAAAGTTGTCCAAAGCTATAAGCTAAACGCTGAAAATGAAGTGCTTGTTTTCAATCCCTTCTTGCACAGTGAAAATAACTTAATGTTGAAGTAGGTGAGACTTTCAACTTATTTTGAAAATAAGCGCTTCTGTGTAACTAATAGAGACTGCAAACAAGTTCGAAGTGTTTTTTGATAGCTTATGAGCCTTTTTAAGTACTATCAACTTATTTTTCAAACACTATTAACTTTTTTTTTAGAATTTTTGTACAGACATTATCAATTTCTAATATTAATCAATTTTCTAATAATCATTAATTTTAATTAAGTATTCAAAAGTATAATTTTGTACAAACAAAATTACTGAGTTTATAAGCTTCTAGACAGCTTATAAATTATTTTTGAAGAGCTTATAAGCTGAGCCAAGCTATGCTATACTATATGAGTGGATGTAATGTGTATCCAAGAGTACCGTACATTCATATTGCATTTTAAAAATATACAACTTATTATACTGAAAGATGCAATTTGTTTACATTGAATCGTGCAATTATTTTTTCATATTAAGAATTACACGATTCAATATAAATAAATTATATGTTATATTAATAAATTGTATGTTCTTAAATTGTACTATATAAGTGCAAAGTGTATCAGAAATACATGTAGAAGACTTAGCCGCACTATATATGTAAAATTATGTGGAATGTGGTATTTTTCTTTTTCTTGTTAATACATGTAGCATTCATAAAGGAAACATGTATCATTATTTGTAGATATATAATTCATCAGTGTACTTTGAATATAGTTTTTATCTTTTTGGGTTGTGGGCCCGTGGGCAGTGGATGGTGGGGAGCAGATAAACCCAATGTGAGTTGTTTAGGGCATTTTTTTATTTTTTTTTACTATTTCTCACTAGAAAAAAAGAATTAGAAAAAAAAGAATTATTAGGGTTAAGAAAGGTGCTTGTCCTACTTCTTTTTGTTGGATTTGGACCATTGGGGCGTACCTTTTTGTTGGGGGTGTCAAAATTATGGTATCCTAAGCTAATTTTTAGATTTTCCTTTTATAAATTAGAAAGATTATTTCACTGTTGAAATTAAAATGTTACCTGATAATGTAAAATTTATATCAATATTTCATAATTTTATTAACTTTGAAATTATAAATATTACAAATTTTTTATTTGTATACAATAAATAAGAGACTTAAACCTAAAATGCATCAGTTTATTAAGATGAGATGTGTAAACTGATATATAGATATGTCTCATGTTTGTTTGCATGTCAATTGGATTTAGCTCTTTAATAAAGTGATGATTTAAAATACAGTCAACACTGCCCCCTGAAATTAGGGTTCATCTTCTCAAAATCCACTATCCTCTCTCACTCACAATTGGGAAAGGGATTAATGGCAATTATAGAGAATCGAATAACTAATTTCAGAACATTATTTCAGAGCAAAATTGATTTTTCAAATACCAAATTGATTTTTAACAACCAAAATTTGCTAAATACCATTTCAAAATTTTGCAAATTCTGAAGACGCTCTCCTGGCTTTAGCAGAATAACAGCAGTAGATGATTGACAGTTTTCGTGATTCTGATATATCAACTTATGTCTTGGGAGAAAGATAGACTATAGTGTGGTGGTTGGTGTTGGTTTATAATAGCACAAATGATGGCTTGTAAAATTAGTTAGTTCAATCTATGTGTTCAAAGGAAGGAGCGGGTAGACATGGAGTTTGCCTCTACTATAAGTAAAAGAGGGCACTGGAAGAAGGACTGCAAGGTTCGGGTTGCAGAAACGAAGGCACTAGGTGCTTTTGGCACTAGAACATGTATGTTTGTTATTAAAATAGACATGTCCACAAATAATGTTAATTGTTGGGCATTAGATACCAGATGTGGCTCACACATTTGTACGAATGTGAAAGGGCTCATGTGTCTTAGGACAGTTAGGGCGGGTGAAGTCATCTTACACGTGGAAATGAAGCAAGAGTTGCTAACTGAACGTGTGGGGACTTATGTGTTAGACTTACCCTTTGGGTTTAGATTAGAACTTAATGATTGTCATTAGTTCTTTCTATTACTCACAATATGTATTTGTTGCATTATGGATATGATGTTCTTAATATACAAAATAAAAGACTCAAACTTAGTAATCATGAAAAACCGACTTACTTATGGCATTGTAGAACTTGATCATGTAAACGAGAAAAGAATTGCAAGGTTAAGAAAGTTAGATTACTTAACCCCATTCGACTGTGAGTCTTATGAAGATTGTGAATCTTATCTCATGGGCAAGATGATCAACAGACCCTTTTCTGGGAAAGGGGTGCATGCCAAAGAAGTTCTAGAGTTGATCTACAACGATGTTTGTGGACCATTGCCCACTCTAGCTAGGGGTCACTTCGGATACTTCATCACTTTTACTGATGATTTCTCAAGATACGAATATGTGTCTTATGAAACACAAATTCAAATCTTTTGAGAAATTCAAAGAGTTTAAAGCTGAAGTAGAGAAGCAACTTGGTAAGAGTATCAAGACTCTTCGATCAGATCGAGGAGGTGAATACCTTAGCCATGAATTCACTGATTACTTGAAGTTACAAGGAATCTAGTCACAATGGACTCCTCCCGGAACACCTCAGATGAACGGTGTGTCTGAAAGGAGAAACCGAACCTTGTTAGACATGGTGAGGTCCATGATGAGCTTATCCTCTCTTCCGACATTCTTATGGGGATACGCATTATAAACCTCAATCCACATTCTGAATAGGATTCCATCTAAATCGGTTGAGCATACACCATATGAATTATGGTTTGGCAAGAAGCCAACTTTTACACATATCAAACATGGGGTTGCCCTATGATTGTGAAAAAGGATGCTTACAGACAAGTTGGAATCCAAATGTGAAAAGGGTTACTTTGTGGGATATCCTAAGGAAACTAAAGGATATTACTTCTATCTACCCGAGAAACAATCAGTGATTGTTTCTAGGCAGACCAAGTTCCTCGAAAAAGACTATGTCTTTAAGGAACAAGGTCGTAAGCTGATAGAACTTGAAGAAATTCAAGAACCACAAATTAACAAAGAGACTGATATCTTGTCAAAGCAACATGACAAGAAATCATTGGGAGCATTCAACAACTTTCACGGTGGGAGTCTTTCACTAGGTGATAGTCTTTCGGCCAGTGGGAGTGTAATTGGAGTATGCTTGTCAGTGCAAGAACCTCCAAGTGGGCTGAATGAGAACAACATAGTTCAAACTCCCGCCCAAGAGGCATCTGAAAGTGTAGCTCTTGAGGACTCTCCGGACATTGATGAAATCAATGCACCACAAAATTTTCACAATCAGAATGTACAGCCTGCACAACCACAGCTCCGTAAGTCAATTAGGAATCATAATCCGCCCATTAGATACAGTTACCTCTTGGAGAAACTCGATAATGTGGACGTACCGGATAAGGACGATTCTAATACTTATTCTGAAGCAATATTAGATATTGGTTCAGGGAAGTGGCATGAAATCCGAGATGGACTCGATGTACACCAATCAAGTCTAGCACTTGGTTGAATTGCCTAATGGGGTTAGACCCATATGTTGCGATTGAGTCTTCAAGCGTAAGACTGGTGCAAAAGGCAAAGTACAAACCTACAAAGCTAGGTTGGTAACGAAGGGTTATAGTCAATGTGAAAGCACTGACTGTGACGAGACCTTCCCACCAGTTGCAAAGATCAAGTCCATTCGAATTTTACTTGCGACAGCAGCCCACTTTGATCATGAGATTTGGTAGATGGATGTCAAAATAACTTTCCTCAATGGAAACATTGATAAGGAAGTGTTTATGACTCAGTCGGAAGGTTTTACATCTAAGCCAAATTCTAATCTAGTATGCAAGCTAAAGATATCCATTTATGGATTGGAGCAAGCTTCTAGGTGTTGGAATATCCGATTTGATGAAGCTATCAAATCCTTTTGACTTCAACAGAAACTCAAAAGATCGTTGCGTTTATCGTAAATGCAGCGGGAAGAATATTGTTTCATAATCGTGTATGTCGATGACATAGTGATTTTGGGAAACAATATCCCGTTAATGCAATCCATTAAAGATTAAATGTTAAAGACCTTCATGATGAAGGGTCTTGGTGAAGTCTGCTACATCCTAAGGATCATGATCCACAGGGATAGATCCAAGAGGATGTTGGGGCTGTCACAGTCCACCTATGTAGACAAGGTGTTGAAGCGTTTTGCTATGGAGAACTCTAAGAGAGGGTCTCTACCGGCAAATCATGGGATAAAGTTATCAAAGAAGGATTGTTCTTCTGTTGAAGCTGATGTCAAGCACATGAAAGATGTCCCATATGCATATGCAATTGGGTCAATCATGTAAGCCATGACTTGCACTAGGCCAAATGTGGTCTACGCTATCAACATCACTGGTAGATACCAACAGAATCCGGGTGAGTCTCACTGGATTGCTGTTAAGACCATTCTGAAGTATCTTAGACGAACTAAAGAATGTTTATTTGTCTATGGTGGACAGTCAGAACTAGTAGTGACTGGTTAAGCTGACACAAGTTTCCAATCCGACTGTGATGATTACAAATCACAGTCAGGTTACGCTTTACTCTCAATAATGAGGCAGTAAGTTGGAATAGTTCCAAGCAAAACGACCGAAGATTCAACAACCGAAGTTGAGTACATTGCTACATTAAAAGCCTCAAGGAGGTTGTCTAGATTTTATAGTTCTTAAGAGAACTAGGGGTAGTTCCGAGTGCCAGTTGACTAATAAAGTTGTATTAAGACAACATTGGTGTGAATGCGCAAGCAAAGGAACCGAGATCAGCAAACGGAAACAAACATGTACCTAGACTTATCATTTGATCCGAGAGATCATAAGGATAGGAGAAATGGAATTAAAATGTATTCCCGCATATTTAATTTGGAAGATCATTTCACCAAAACACTGAGTGTTCATGTACACACTAGACATTTGATGGTCTAGGGGTTAGACATGTAGGTGATTGACTCTAGTCCAAGTGGGAGATTGTTACTGTTAGTGCCCTAGAGACAATCTATTGTAAGGACATAATACTCGATGATATTCAGTTTGATTTAATATTATAGTTCACTTAATATTAATGTATGGCAATACACTTGTTTGAATATTATGTTTGATTGTTTACATTTATTCATGCAAGTGTTCCCATGAGTCATTGTTGTCATTGAGGTTGTGAGAACTCAGATGACATAAGCATGATTCTCAAATAGCCCCGATCAAGGATCATCAAGAATGAGATATTGATGATGCAATGGAGATTGGTGTACGGTCTGCATCATACTCTTAAAGAGTGTTGTAAGATCTCACTTACTACGAGATACTAGGTATCTCATGATGGATGCACAAATACCTTAGAAGGTATTGGTATACCCTTCCGAGAAACCGTTTGATGTATTTCCACTATATGTGTCTACGGGTTTTCGATTAGTGGGAGTGATGCGATACTCCTTTGACTTGAGGTCAATACGCACGACATGTGTGGAGTGATGAACTTTGACCATGACCAACACTTGCACCCTTCCATGGGTAGATACGGCTTGGATTGGGTTCATCACGAAGTGCATGTGCGTGGTAGTTGAGCCAAGAAAAGGATTCATTCCTCAAAGTGGATTTAGAGAGAATATTCATCTTCTCATCATAATTGGATCAAAGTCATCGGCCGATGCACGTAAACTTAGACTTTGTGGCTAAATGTGACATACATGATCAATTAGTGATTAGAGATAATATGATTAAGTTATTTGAATAGACATTTCATCATGTTCAAGACTTAATCGAGTATTCGCGAATGAAAGGAGGAAATCGTAATAGCCCATGTTTCAGTTACAGGTAGTTGCACGTTTCTCGCAACGTACCTTATATATTGAGAATGTCTGATTTATTGTCTAGGGTTCAATTAAGACCGTTAGTTTGACTAATCGCTCGATATACGAGGGCCTATGGGTCACACAACAAGTAGTTCCCTTTTACGGATTATAGTTGGTTGATTAAATGTTAAAATTAGATTTAATATTTAATTTATGGAGAATTAATTAATAATAGATTCATTTGGAATTAATTATTATTAATATTTAATTAAATTGGATTTAATTAAATAAGAATTCCTAATAATAATATATGGAATATTATTGTAGGATTTAATATATATGTAATCAAATCCGTAGAGATTTGATATACATGGGAATTAAATCCGTAGAGATTTTATATGTGGGAAATAAATCTAAGAGAATTATTTAAATAAAGATTAGGGATTTTACTTCCCAATCAGGTTAGCTTAAGATTTAAGTTGAGCCTCTCCTATATATATGAGCTCTTGGGAATCCAGAATTTTCCTAGCAAATTCATCTCGGGATTCAACGTTAGCAAGTCTGTGAACGAGGATTACGTGGATACCATAGTAGAGAAATATGCGTACGATTTACTGTAAGATTTCTCTTTATGTTTACACTTATTTAATTATGCAATTATATGTTCGTTGTTGGTGAACTGTTTAATTCCGCTGCGCATGTATTACATGTTTACATGCCTCTAAATTCCAACAATAGCAGCGATATGTACTCTGACTGATTGAGTAACCAACAAAGATACACGGCTTCGATGGGAAATTCAGTTTACCTAAATTGTAAGGGCGAAGCCATGAAAAGCAAATGCATCCAAACGTGCGGAGTTTTAAAAAATTAGGCTCATGCTGAAACAACTTTTCATACGGGCTAATATTGTGAAGCAGAGGCGTCATAGTCCGATTAATCAAATAAGTGGTTGTGTGAACAGCAAAGGACCAGAAACACAGCGGAAGACTAGCATGATGCAGCAAGGCTCTACTTATTTCAATTATATGTCGATTACGACGTTCTGATATCCCATTTTGTTGAGGTGTGTGAGGTGTCGTTGTAAGCCAATTAATTCCACTAGCAACAAGATAAGGTTTTAGAGCCAAGAATTCTCCCCCATTATCGGTATAAAAATTATAGATAGGTGAATTAAATTGTTTCTCAACCAAGGCCCGAAATTGTTGGAAGATTGAAGTAACCAGAGATTTAGCATGCAAAGTATATATCCAGTAGTAGCGACTAAATAAATCAACCAACAGTAAGAAATAACAGCAACCATCAACAGACACGGGTGATGCGGGACCCCAAACATCAGCACATATAAATTGCAAAGGACGAGTAGCAATAAAAGATGAACCTCCAAATGGTAGTCTGTGAGATTTACTCACATTACAAGAAACACAATCATTGTCCAAATTAGTGGACTTATTTAAAACTGGTAAATGATATTTGAAAATAATAGTTGAGCTAATCTGTCGTGATGGATGCCCAAGACGAGTGTGCCAGTGATGAGGAGAAGTGCGCACACCCATGGATGCAAGCTTGGATTCAGAACTAGACAATGGACAATCCATATGGTAGACACCATCTCTACATGGGCCTCGAGCCAGAGCCGCCCCTGTGATTTGATCCTAACTGATGAACACTAAGCAGATTACGTGAAGCGCCAGGAATACAAAGCACATTTGATAATATAAATTTACGAGATGGTGCATTAACATAAGAAGTACCAGTATGGGTGATGGGAAGCCCCTTCCCATCAGCAATTTGAATTTCATCTGTACCGTCATATTCTGAGTGAATAGAGAGGTTGTCAAGATCATTGGTCAAATTGTGAGAAGCGCCTGAATTAGAAGCCAATTATGCTGAGGTGATGAGTGATTAGGAGAGTGAGCCATATTTGCGGATGCATTCAATTTCTTGCAATAAGGTGCAGTATGCCCAGTGTAGCCGCATAGTTGACACACCACAGGCGACGACCGTTGGCCTGAGAAATTACGACCACCATAGCTGCGACCCTGCTGACCTTCACGACCCCGATTACCAGAGAATTGATTTTCACGTCCTCCAGAAGACTGACCACGAGAGTTTCTAGAATTATGGTTCGAACCCTTGATATTGTTCGATTGGGCGTACTTAGCAGTAGCCACCAACTGAGAGGTCTCGAACTCAAGTTGTTTGAGATATAACTCATGCTCCACCAGTCGGTCAAGGAGCTCTTCGAAGCGAAAAGGTGTTTCGCGAGTTCGAACTGCACCTACAATGACACGATATTCTTAACCAAGCCCGTTGATAATGTAAAGTGTTAGATCATCATCCTTAATCGCTGCATCAATGAGGCCAAGTTCGTCAGTCATGGCCTTGATATAGTTGACATAGTCCGAGATCGATCGGGATCCAATTTAAGCCTTAGAGAGGGCAATTTTAAGGTGCATCACATGTGCCCGTGAAGTGATTGCAAAAGCCCCAGAAAGAATATTCCACGCCTTTGCGGAATTGTTGGTAGTCGACAACAATGGTAGAATGTCTGCCGAGACTGAACTGAGGATAGCAGCGAGTAGAAGCTGATCTGTTGGAACCACCGAGCAAATCCAAGTGGATGTGTGGCGGAGTTGGGTTAAGGGGTATCACCTGTGATATGGCCAATTAGGTTGTATCCATTGAGGAGGGCACATAGATGCGTGCGCCATGAAGGGAAGTTGGATGAAGTGAGTTTGATGGGGAGATGGTGGTGATTAGTGATTGGAACTAGTGGTGGAGGGGTGGGTTCGGCCGATGAGTTTCCGGTGGTGGAGGAGTTGTCGTTTGACATAATCACAGGAACCAGAAAAATAGGATCTTAGTTCTCGATAGAGAGTGGCGATCGTGATACCATATAAGAGTTATGAGAATGATAGGGAAATCTCGATTCTATTGATTTATACGGTAGATGCTTATATAAGCTCGCGTAAATAAGACTCATTTAATGTATGAGAATGCTTCACACAAATTTTAGTCATACACTAGAAGTATTCTTGTGAGAAAATTAAATTTTATTGAAAAACATTAATTGTGTATAGTGGCGCTTTACAACTAGTGTACAAGATATTTACTCTTACAATTTATCTTATATATAATAAAGTTGGATTTAAATGGTGACCAAATTTAATTGAATATCCATTGAGTTGTAACATACAGAAGTTTCTACACAAATCTCAGTAGGGTTACATAATCAAATACAATCCCTATATAATTGTCTTTCTAACTATAATAAGATCTTTAATGATTATCCAATATCTTTTGCAGAAGATATTACTATAGAATGTTCCTTAATATGAGTTTCATGGTTATTGTGGATTGAACCTGCGAGTTTAATGAGATGTGAAATATTGAATGTTGCATTGCATAAAACATATCATACATGGACATGAATATATATCGTTGCACGGGTATGTATAAATGATCTCCGGGTAAGAAGATCATTGTATTAGTAGAAATGGATTAGGTGATTCGTATTGGTCATGTGGTGGTCTGTGTATTGGGCGTATGCCAACATACAACAGTAAGTCTGGGGGCCCCAGCAAATGAATAGAAATGGATAGAGTGATTAGAAATGGATAGGGTGAGTAGAAATGTATATGGAGTAGAAATGAATAGGGTGGATAGAAATGGATAGGGAGTAGAAATTGATAGGATGAGTAGAAATGGATAGGGTGATTAGAAATGGATAGGATGAGTAAAAATTGATAGGATGATTAGAAATTGATAGGATGAGTAGAAATAGATAGGGTGATTAGAAATTGATAGAGAGTAGAAATGGATAGGGTGATTAGAAATGTATCTTAGTGTTAGTGTCCCAGAGACAATCCTTTGAAAGGACATAATGCTAAGATAATATTCAGCGTTGGTTTAATATTATTGTTTATTTAATATTAAATGTATGGCGTTACACTTATTAGAATATTATGTTTGATTGTTTGCATTTGTTCTTATCTGTGTTCCCTTGAATCATTGTTGTCATTGAGGTTGTGAGAACTCAGATGACTTAAGCATGATTCTCAAATAGCCCCGATCAAGGATCATCAAGAATGGGATATTGATGATGCAATGGAGATTGGTGTGCGATCTGCATCATACTCTTAGAGAGTGTAATAAGATCTCACTTACTACGAGATACTAGGTATCTCATGATGGATGCACAAATACCTTAGAGGGTATTGGTATACCCATCCGAGAAACCGTTTGATGTAGTTCTACTATATGTGTCTACGGGTGTATCGGTTAGTGGGAGCGATGCGATACTCCTTTGACTTTAGGTCAATACGCACGCCATGTATGGAGTGATGAACTTTGACCATGACCGACGCTTGCACCCTTTCATGGGTAGATATGACTTGGTTTGGGTTCATCACGAAGTGCATGTGCGTGGTAGTTGAGCCAAGAAAATGATTCATTCCTCAAAGTGGATTTAGAGAGAATACTCATCTTCTCATCATAATTGGATCAAAGTCATTGGTCAATGCACGTTAACTTGGACTTTGTGGCCGAGTGTGACATAAGTGATCAATTAGTGATTAGAGATAATATGATAAAATTATTTGAATAGACACTTCATCATGTTCAAGACTAATCGAGTATTCGTGAATGAAAGGAGGAAATCGTAATAGCCCATGTTTTAGTTACAGGTAGTTGCACGTTTCTCGCAACATACCTTATATATTGAGAATGTCTGATTTATTATCTAGGGTTCAATTAAGACCATTAGTTTGACTAATCGCTCGATATATCAGGGTCTATGGGTCACAGAACAAGTAATTCCCGTGTACGGATTATAGTTAGTTGATTAAGTATTAAATTGGATTTAATATTTAATTTATGGAGAATTAATTAATAATATATTAATTTGGAATTGATTATTATTACTGTTTAATTAAATTAGATTTAATTAAATAGGAATCCCAAATAATATTATGGAATATTATTGTAGGAAAATATATGTAGGGAAAACATATCTTTGAGATTTGTTTTGCAAGATTATGAATTATCTTCCTAATAAAGATAGCTTAAGATTTAAGCTAGTCTCTCCTTATATATATGAGTTCTCGGGATTCATTATTTACTACAACAAGAAAACCTAGTTTCTCCATAAAATCTAGAATAGGATTTTTCCTAGCAAATTTCGTCTCAGATTTAACGCTGACATATATGTGCAAGTCTGTTAATGGGGATTACGTGGATACCATAGTTGAGAAATCTGCTTTCGAATTACTGTAAGATTTCTTGTTATGATTATTCATACTGTTGGGATATTTTAGTTTTGATTAATTATGCCAAAACATTATCAACTTGTGTTATTCAAGCTAATCTACAGATAACAAGTTGAGGGGGAACGAGAGAGCTGTGCAAAATCAGAAGAAGAAAAGCTAAGTCAGCTGATCAGAAGAATGAGAGTTACCTGATCATATGACCAGAGCAGATATGCTGATCAGATGAACATATCAGGTGACTAGACCAGATGACCAGATCAGAAGAGAAGGTTGATAATTAGAAGAGGAACAAATAAGACTGATCGAGATCAGACGTGATCGATATCAGATGAGATAACCTGATGCAACTGACCTAAAATGCTAAACTGATGAGCTAACCTTGATATCTTTGAATCGATAGTTGATCGATCCGATCGTAAGCCGATCGATCAAAGAGAAGAAATCGATATCGAAAACCGTGAATCAGATACCAGATCGTGCGACCAAATCGGCCAAGAGTCAAGATCCAACAAAGAAACACAGCGCATCGACCGATGTCACCTAGAGATAAGTCATCCGTCATGTTCACCGAGAATCGTAACACTCATCGATGATCGATAACCCGAAAGTACAAGTGACTCGAGGGCCGATTGTCCGGAAGAAGAGTCAACTCGGGGCCAAGCACTCGAGTGTCGGAAGATGCCCCGATCGACAGTCCGTCCAAGAGAAGTCTGTTGAATCAAGAATCCTGAAGACTCAGAAGAATCCTGAAGACTCAGAAGATCCTGAAGATTATAGTAGTTAGATTCAGCTGACGTGGACCAATGAGAGGAAGACAACCAGCCTGAAAAAGCTGCAAAAAGCTACATAATAGTATGGGTTTGAATGTGACTCCATCCAACGGTAACATTCAAATCCACACTATAAATTCAAGTTCTTCCATCAAATTAAGTGTGGGAAGTGAAAAATGCGTGAAACATCCAAAAAGCCAAATCATCTAGCATTTCCACAATAGAACACTGAGCAAGAAATACACGCATATATTCAAAAGTGTTCTACCGTAGATCTAAGCACAAATGTAATATCCTAAGCTTAGAGAGATTTTCTCATCCTTAGCATTGAGGCTAAACAAATGTAAGGGAAAATCTCAACCTAGTTGGAAACCAAACAAACCTTACCCAAATCAGTTTGATAGGTTAAGTTTGTAGGTGAGTGAGAACTCGTTAAACATCTAAGCAATCCCGTGAGGGAGATAAGTCCCGTTTGAGTGAACTCGGTAAACATTTGAGCAATCCCGAAAGGGAGGGTAGGCGATCCCTTAGAGGGAGATAAGTCTCGTTTAAGTGAGAACTCGGTAAACATCTGTTGGTTAAGTTGGTGCCCCATGAAGGGAAGAGTGGATGTAGGACGAGTTGTCCGAACCACTATAAAAATCGTGTGTTCTTTACTTCTTTATGTTCTTACTTGTCATATGCATTCGACTATAAGCAA
This sequence comes from Stenogyne calaminthoides, assembly GCA_037126765.1. Taxonomy (NCBI): domain Eukaryota; kingdom Viridiplantae; phylum Streptophyta; class Magnoliopsida; order Lamiales; family Lamiaceae; genus Stenogyne; species Stenogyne calaminthoides. Next base: position 19,907,049 of record JBBCBC010000008.1, on the reverse strand, counting down.
AACACATGGTTTAAAAGAAAAAATTTGGTAATCACCATTCCCTCACCCCTGTTTTATATGCATTACAATTGGTATGTAACGCATTCATGGGTTTTTCAAACTGGACCAACAATTGGTATCAGAGCAGGAGTTCAAAAGATCACTTTTAATGTGATCACCTGAACTGATCTTTTTAAACAAAAACTCGTTTCTTTAAAAATGCATATATTTTAATGTTTTGGCGTCATTATCAAAAAGGGGGAAATTGTTGGGATATTTTAGTTTTGATGAATTGTGCCAAAACATTATCAACTTGTGTTATTCAAGCTAATCTACAGATAACAAGTTGAGGGGGAACGAGAGAACAAGTTGAGGGGGAACTCATGGAACCGCATTTAAAGATGATCGAGATCGACGAGGTCATGAGATTTATCCGACGAGATCGATGAGTAGGATGAGTTCCGAAGTTAATTGATAAGTCAGGCAAAAATCGTAGAAGAAAAAGCCGCCACCGATCGATCGTAAGGAGAGTTACCGATCGATGACCAGAAAGCAGAGATATGCTGATCAGATGAACTTATCAGGTGACCATATCAGGTGACTAGACCAGATGACCAGATCAGAAGAGAAGGTTGATGATTAGAAGAGGAGCAGATAAGACTGATCGAGATCAGACGTGATCGAGATCAGACGTGATCGAGATCAAATGAGATAACCTGATGCAACTGACCTAAAATGCTAAACTGATGAGCTAACCTCGATATGTTGAATCGATAAAGTTGAATCGATCCGATCAGTGAGCCGATCGATTAGGGCGAGAAGAAATCGATATCGAAAAACCGTAAATCAGATACCGCATCAAAGCACCAAATCGGCCAAGAGTCAAGATCTCGAACAAAGAAACACATGCGTATTGATCTGATGTCACCTAGAGATAAGTCATCTGAAGTCATGTTCACTGAGAATCAGAACACTACTGATGATCAGATAACCTGAGTACAAGTGACCTGAGGGTCAGATTGTCTGAAGTCAGAAGAGCTGAACTCGCTTAGCCGAGTGTCAAGATGCTCGATCGATAGTCCGCCAAGAGAAGTCTGTTGAATCAAGAATCTCAAGACTCGTAAGAATCTCAAGATTATAAGATCCTGAAGATTATAGCCGTTAGATTCAGCTGACGTAGACCAATGAGAGGAAGACAACCAGCCTGAAAAAGCTGCAAAAAGCTACAGAATAGTATGTGTTGGTCCCGGTGAAAATGAGTCTTACACGTGTATGGGGAGGGAATACACGTGTTCAGTGATTTTAAAACTTTTTCTTACTGAGGTCACCAGGTCGATAATCCTCAAGATTAGGTTCGAGAAGCACAGATCACTCGAGTCAAAGTCTCATCGAGATGCTGATCCCGAAAATTTTTCGATACCTCGAATAATCCCAACTGAATCTCGAAAGTGTCGAGATCTCTTGAGTTGCTTGGATCGAGATAACTAACTTATCAATCCTTAGAAGAGAATTCATTTGATAACTATCTGTTCTAAATTACTCGATCGTCTTGAATGGTTGGCCCTTAGATTATACTCGTTTTAAGCTTTGTCAAAAAACCTTCCCTTTATGAAATAGTGATTAGGCCGTGATTCACTTATGCAACTTCATTGGATTGATTCCAACCGAATATCGATGAAAAGTATGCTTTCAAAATCGGTCAATGCAAATGTATAAGCAAAGATAAGGAAAGCAATAAAGAACACAACAATTATAGTGGTTCAGAGACTCAAGCTCCTACGTCCACTCTCTCCGACTCTTCAGAGAAATTCACTATCAACTTCTGAGCTTTACTACCTCGTAGTTTACTTACGCCTTTCGCCCCGAGTTTTTACGATTACTCCACGTGGTTTACTTACTCAACCCGACCTTGAGTTTTTTCGACTACCTCCGTAGTTTACTTACTCAATCACACACAAGCTTTCGGACTACCTCAGAGCTTACTAACTTCTCCTCTAGAGTTTTTACACTACTCCGCGTAGTTTACTAACTCTTTACAACTCTACTCACCAAAGAAACACACTCCAACTACCTTCTCAGGGGTTTGGGGTTTCTTGGTTGGTTTCCAACTAGGATGAGATATCCTTTACAATGAAGCACAATGCAAAGGTTTAAGATATCTCGACTAAGCTTTGGATAAATCTTATCAAGCTAGGCTTAGTAAAGTGAGCTCTCTTCAATATAGAAGCACTTGGGAAATTCAAGGTATTTCGAGTGCTTTACTTTTGCAAGAATAAGTTTGAGCTCTTGAGTTATGATAAATTTCCCGTAACCTTACAATGTAGAGGGTCACCAGTATTTATAGGCATACACCAAGGTTACTCTTGAAAACTATCCGTTGGAGAGATAGCTTCGTGAGTTCCCTCTTATGGTGTGTGAAACGGCTATATTTAGGGTCCGAAACTCCCTAACACTTTCTAGGCAATAGTCTTTCATGTAGCCGTCTTCACTTTTTTTTTGCGTCTGGAACTTTTCGTACATCGACATCTTTTTTTGACTTTCATCCTTTGTCGATTATGTCGGTATATGTGCGATGTCGTCTTCCTCTTTTTTGACTTTTGTCTTGATTTAAAGGTAGACACCTTCAATCTATTTTTGGTTACAAACTCGAGTTTGATATAACCTTAACAACACTTCTGACTTAGTTCCTTTTGTCTGCATTTGAATGTCTTGGCAATATCTATCTTTCTAAGGCATTGCGTTTCTCTCAGTATTGCATCCTTCAGATAGATATATTTAGTGCCTCGGATCATTCGAGTTCATCTCGAGCTTCGATACATTCTTGAGTCTTGATAATTCTTGAATTCGATATTCTTGATCTTCGATTTCTCGATTCTTGATCTTGCGTCTTGAGTCTTCGAGTCTTGAGGTCTTCGAGTCTTTAGGTTTATCTTGGTGATATCTTTGAGTCTTCATCTTGAGTCTTGATTCTCGATTTTATCTTTTGAGTCTACATATCTCGATTTCATCTTGAGTCTTTTTAAACTTCGATTTCATCTTTGAAACTTCGGTTTCTTGAAATATCTTGAGTTCTTCGAGTCTTGAAACCTATCTGAACTATATCTGCGACTATACATTTCGCAGATAACATCCTCGAATACTCTAATAACCTGATCCTCGACTCAACTATCAAGATCATTCTCGAACATGTCATACTCGGGGGTTTTGGGATCTTAATCAAAATCATATAATCTTTTATTAAATTCATCTCCCAACAATTTCCCCCTTTTTGATGATGCCAAAACCTATCTTGTTACAAATATATAACCTATACTCAGGTTTCAGTTTATCCTATTACAAGATTGGTTGTCTCCCCAACTATTTCTTAGATCGAAGAATCTCCCAACAATTTGAGTTTCTCAACAGTTTAATCATATATCAAATTTCTTGAAGAATGAATCTCTTTAACTAGTTCATTACCAAATACTTAAACAATTTCCCTCTTATCAGCATACATCCGTTTAGAGACATTCATTCAGCATATCAAAATAAAGACATGTAAATAAGATAATGAGATATTATCTTTTGAGCATAATGATAAATCTTCATTGATGATAAGTATACCTTTACAGATTACAATGAATTTATCAAACAAAATCAAAAAGACAAAATTTAAAGATTACAGAGTCTTCGAGTTCTTCTGCCTTCGATTCGATTCTCTCTTGGTTTGCTTCATTTTCCACTTCATCACCGGTACCTCCAGGTTGAACATTCCGAAAAATCTTTTCTTGACTCATTCCTCTCTTTTGATGATGTCCGGCCGTTCCTGTTAATCCCAACCCGACCAAAGATATCTTTGAGCAATTTCTTGCGTAATGGCCTTTTCATTTACCAAGCCATTACCAAGTCTTGGAGGAGGATAGGAATATGGATCAGGGGCTACTATCTATACTCCACCTTCATCCGCAAGGTTAATCCAGCCTTGGAGATACTTTGGATAGAAGGTTAAAAGATATTCAATGAAAGCTTCGTTTTGATCTGAGCCTTCCCCTCTCCATTCCCTGAGAACATCGTAATTGAACCAGAAGGTTCTCTTCACTTCTTCCCACATGTCGTTGAGTTTAATGGGCATCCATTTATCAACGTGGGGCCACTTCAGCGCTTTCGATGTTCCCTTCCTCTTGCTCGCAAATCTCCTGAAATCACTCGCCCGCTTACGCTCTTCGTCTATCTTCTTTCTGATCACAGACGCTCCTGAGATCGAAGCAGCAGCTTTCTTAGCTTGTTCTTTTTGGAGTGTCTTCAGAGCATCTCTGGTGTTGAAGACTTTCTTCTGAGGTTGAGACTCAGTTTCTTCTGAAAATCTTCTTCATCCAGAATCAGCTTTCTCTGGATTGGCTTAGAAGCCTTCGCACGTTTGCTTACAGGTTGAACAACGCCCAAGGCTTTCCTCTTCATAGGCAGTTCAGCTCCAGCCTGGCTTGTTCCAACCTTAGTTCTAGCACTTAGTTTCTCTCTTGCAACCTCAAGCATGGTTTGCTCAGAAACTCGAGTGTAGATGGGCTTCTCCACTTGAGCAAATTTCAATTTCTCAAGAACCCGACTTCTTTTAAGGCTTTGGCTAGATTGTACATTTCAGCATCTTTCTGAGCCTTCTTTTCCAAGGTACGTGCCATGAACTTCCTGAGGTCTTCACCTTCCTTTTCCCCCTTCTTGGCACCGTAATTTGGAAGAAGTCCGAGAGAGTCATGTCCATGTGATCTTTGCTTTTTTTTGCTAACACAATGGATCTCTCCCGCTAACCGATCATGCTCATCTTCCATTCTCTGATGTGGTTCTTAGCCACGAGCAGGTTCTTCGAATATGTGGGCAAAGCGCCGGAGAGTGCATCTTTAAGCATCTCTGTCATCTTGGTCATGAGCATTGAGCTCATTTCCTCAACAGCAGATTTGATCAGCACCTCATTTTTCTCTGCTAGTTTCACCTCTAGAAATTCAGTCGATTCCTGGTGCTTCTGTTTCATTTCAGCACTTAACTCTGCGTTGACTCCCTCTAGCTTTGCATTTGGCTTTTCTTCCATGGAGGTCATCTGATTGGGTCAGAGTGTTTTGTATCTGCACCAGTTCTGAAGAATGGCTAAAACCTTCCATTGTCTGAGCTTGATTGGCCAACGTTTCTTCCATTTGAGCAATTTTGATCGCCATTGGCTCAATCTTCTCAAGTTTCTCCATAACGGGAGTGAGATCAATCTCGTGACCTTCTTCACATTATACGTTCTTTATTTGATCATCCCGAGTTCGAAATTTTCATCCCCGAGCTCCGGACTCGAATTGAGCCTCGATCATTTATCGAGACAATTCATAATTAAAGATAGTACTTTTCGATAACTTTGGCATATTTGTTAATAGTGCCAAAAAGGTACTGAAGAGTGCTAACCGATCCGAGGTTGATCGACAATGAAGTCTCTTTTTCCATTTGAGACTGATTCTCAGCATCTCCTTGTTGGTCCCCATCTCCATCTTTGGATTTGTCTCCATTTGCTCGAGGCACCAACTTCGATTGTTCTCTTCTCGGCTAGCTTCCTCCGAACCAAACTCATCAAAATCGAATTTTTCATCCCGAGCTTTGTCATTCAACCCCGAGAAGTCGGTTAGGAAGGCGTGTCTCCTCATTCCACCAGTCTTCCCTCTGAATCTGCAATGTCAAGCATCTCGGGAAGAGTCTCGATTGAGGATATACACTGCTATCCTCAATCCCAAGAAAACATCTTCTGCGGATCGGGGTATGAAATTTGAGCTCGGGGTGTCGGTCGAGATGAACCGTTCCCCCTTGCTCCTCCACTCGCCTTCTTCACCTCGCGCCCTTCTTCCATCTCGAGCTCTGCGGTTCGATAGAAAAGCTTCCGCTAAGGGATCAGCGAAGAGATCACTCTGGAGCTCTTCGAGAATATTTTGCTCCCGAGCCTCGGTAGTGTCTGAAGTTTGTGCATTCAGTCCTTAGTTTGCATCTGAGTGGGTTACGAGGCCTGGTGGCATATCCTCGGCTTGAGTCCGAGTTGGCTCGTCTGTCGAGCTGCACATCTTGAGATCTACTCGAAATGGCTCTTCCATCGAGCTGCACTTTTTTTGAGGTAGGTATCTCTCGAGGTCTGAGCTCGCTTTAAAAATTTCTGAGAAATTTTATACTGTCTTAGTGATGTCTCGAGCACCTCGAAAAAGACACCGCTCCTCCGGTCGATCATGTGTCCCGGAGATAACTTTGAGCAACACTTGTAATGGCGAACTTTGAGCGGTTTTGTTTTCGGGTTGTATCTCCTCAGAATCACTGCTACCTTCGTCGGTGAGAACCACCAATCTTCTGCGTTTTGGAGCAAGATTCTTACGTTTCATCATTTTTGCTCCTTGCTCCATTTTTTGCCTCCAATGTAACCTTCCCCCATTTTGTTGGGTCTCTTTCTTAGCGGCCGAAGGTGATTCTACCTTCTTTTCTCTTTTCCCTCGAATGGCACCTTTCTTCACAAAGATGGGTTTGAAGAGAATTTTGGTTTTAGAGAATGGGGTTGAATTGGCGAAGATATCCTCCTCCTCTCGGCACATCTCCAAAATATAAGCAATTTTGGTGGCATGGTGGATCTTGCCTTTCATCATGATTGTCCCATTGACCCTTTTTATGACCTTGGCTTGCTCCTTCACCATCCCCGAATTAAAATTTCAGCCCGGTTTGAAGTCGATGGTAGGAGATGCCTCGATCGCAGACCATCAATCCGAGCTTGGGTACTAATCTGCTCAAAACTCCCCAAGACTCATGATGCACTTGCTCACAATATCCATCGGCCACGATATTGTGGCTTTAGATGCCTCTTATTCAATGTCGCCTCAAATTTCACGCAGATTCTCGGCAATCTTATCAAGGTACTCCCTCTGCTCTCTGCAAACATATACATCGCAGATCCTTTCCTCTATCACGAGTTCAAACACATCGCTTCGATTTTTTTCGAATTATGCACAAATCCTCTCAAAATCGGCGTATTTTTTGTGAATGCTCTAAATGTGATGTGGTAATCGAAGAATGCATACCATCTTCTTCATCTATTCTCAAATTACGGATGAATTCGATTACCTCTTTTGCGAACTCTGATCCAGTGGGCTGCGACTAGATGGGTGAGTTTAGCTTGATCGGATCATATCAGAGCCTCCTCTTACGGCTTTGAGTTGTTTGTGTTTTTCGAGTGAGACAACGAACTTCATTACCACGGCTTGTTGGTTATGGATAATTTCTCGAACAAGGTTGGGGCCATTTTAGAGATTGATTTAAGAATTTGAAGCTTTAGGGTTTGGAGATTTAAAGGCAAAGGATTTTTTTATTGCGGAGGATTTGGGAGCGAAGGGTTTGATAAACCTTTGGCTTGAATGGCTTAAAGGGGTATATATAACCGAGATCGTGGAGGATCGTGTGGGTTAGGTGAGAAACAATGGTTGAGATTAATCTCCGATTAATCGGGTATATCTGAACCGACGATCTCTAAAAAAGTAAGCCGCCAAAACATCCTCATTGGTCATTAATGTAGCGAGCATTAAATGATTGCTGACCTTCTTCGAATATGAAATGATCCCGCCCAAAACATTCCTCGGTGTTTTGTATTTATTCTTGAATGATTCTTGAGTTTTACTTGAGCAATAAATGAGTCGCATGAGTCTTTACTTCTTCGACCAATTTCCCTCTATCGGTCTTCTTGAAGTAATCTTGATCTTGATAAAATGTCGATATATATTTAGTCTTGAATGGGTTCAACATACTCATTGAGTATTGTCCTTCAAGAATCTGAGTTTCTTGAGACTCGATTCGAAGATTTCCATTTTATCCCGAGTTTCTCGAAGAGAATTCTCGAGAAACCTTCATGCATCCGAAAATCTTCAAATTTTTAGTTTTACTCTATACACTGGTTCTAACATCCCTAATTCAACCGAAAGTTCACGAAATCTTGATTAAATTAAAGGTTTAGTCAAGATATCGACTCTTTTGTCTATCAATATGAATTTTCTCCATCCTTATGTCCTTTTTCTCGACATGATCTCTCGATGAAGTGATGTCCGATATCCACATGCTTGCATCCGGTGTGCAATAACGGATTTTGTGAAATAGCAATGGCACTATTGTTGTCACAAAATATTGGTACTTCATTAGCTTCAACTTTATAATCCCTCAATTGTTGTCCGAGCCAAAGAATTGCATACAACAACTTCCTACTGACCATGTATTTTCAACTTGATTATCTTGGTTGCTCTTCGAGGTCTTTCTTTGAAAACCAAGATATCGACTTGCTTCCTAGAAATTGACAAGTTCTGTTGTGGACTTCTGTCAATTCTACAACCTCCATAATCGACATCCGAGTAACCCGCTTAATTCAAGGTTATCGTCACCGGATACCATAATCCTCTATTCACTTTGTTCCCTTAAGATATCTTAGTATCTTTTTGGCGACCTCCATGTGACTAGTCTTAGGATTAGCTTGGTATCTTGCACATATCCCAACAACAAATGTTATATCCGCCTACTTGTCGTGAGATATAGAGCAATGATCCAATGATTCCTCTATAATCGGTATGATTCAATGATTTGCCTTCTGAATCAGGATCCATCTTGTAGTTAGTATTCATAGGAATCCTAACTGCATTGCAATTTTGTACACCATATTTGGCAATCAGATCTCTAGTCTACTTTGCCTGGTTGATGAATATTCCTTCCTTTGATTGTTTCACTTGAAGTCCTAGAAAGAAATTCATCTCTCCCATCATTGACATCTCAAACTTGCTTTTCATCGATGTTGAAAAACTTTTCACACACGGTGATGGTTTGGAGATCCAAAATGATGTCATCAACATATATCTCGAACTAGTAAGATATCTTCCCCATCCTCTATCCCGAACGAGTTCTATCAACATTCCTTTGACAAAACCATGGTCAGTAAGAAATTGAGAAAGAGTATCATACCATGCTCTGGGGTGCTTGCTTAAGACCATACAAAGCTTTTCGAGCCTGTAAACTTGGTCATTCTGTTTGAAACCGGGAGGTTGTTCCACATAAACCTCTTCTTTAAGCACACCGCTTCGAAATGCACTTTTCACATCCATTTGATAGATGAACTTCATGTGGGCAACATATGCAAGAAACAATCGATGGCTTCTAGTCTTTGCAACAAAAGGTGCAAAGGTTTCATCATAATCCAAGCCTTCTTCTTGGGAATAACCTTGTGCAACTAGCCTTGCCTTGTTTCTTACAATGTTGTTGTTTTCATCTCTTTTATTCTTGAAAACCCACTTGGTTCCAATGACATTGTGCCTTTCTGGTCTATCTACTAGCTCCCATACTTCATTCCTTGAGAATTGATTCAGCTCATCTTGCATAGCGAAGAATCCAATAAGAATCTTGTAGAGCTTCACCAATCTCAAAGGAGTTCTTTCTCCGAAAGGAAGCGGCCAAATAGTGCACTCTCACCATGGAACCTTCTTGTCTTAACACCTTCGGTTAGATCACCCACAACTGATTTGTAGGATGACTATCTAACCATTTCCTTCTTGATGTTCCCCTTCAATAATATCCTCAACATTTGAAATGTTAGGTTCAGTTAAATCAACAAACTCAGGGAACAACAGAAAAGGAGAAAGAGAATCATCTTCCTCAGGGGAAATTCTATTCAGAACATTGTCAGAGACATTTGTTCCCCTTTGGTCGATAGATTCGAGAAATTGCCTCAGCTGTGACCACATCTTCATTGGCATCACATACCGAGTCCGAATCGGTGTCTGCTCGATTGGTCACCTTTGGAGTGTTGGTTTTTCCGAGGCTCACCATCCCGAGTTCCATTCGAACTTCCTTATCTCGAAGTCCGAGTCACTCCAATCATAGAATGTGACCGACTTCTTCTTTTTCGTGTTCATGGATGATTTATCTTTACTGTTTTCAGCTTAATCTGGTGATCCTCTTAGTCGGTTCACTGATCATGTTCTTGTTTCTTCGAACACAAATAGATTCATCAAAAACAACATGAGGTGTTTCCTCCACAATAAGAGTCCTACAGTTGTAAACTCTGAAAGCTTTACTGACTTCAGAATATCCTAAGAATATTCCTTCATCAGCTTTACTATCAAAAGTTTTCAACTGATCTTTACCATTATTGTGTATGAAACACTTGCAACCAAACACACGAAAGAAAAAAACAAGAGGCTTCCTTTCATTCCAAAGCTCATAAGGTGTTTTGCCTTGACTCTTGGTCAAGATGGATCCGTTTCGAGAGAGTAGCATGCAAAGGTGTTGATAACCCGACCCAAAATCTTTTAGGAATATCGACTTCATTTATCATAGTCCTTGCGAACTTCTTTTAGAGTCCTGTTCCTCCTTTCAGCGAACACCATTTCTGTTGAGGGGTCCTTGCAGCTGATGTTTCATGTGAAATTCCATTCTCTGCACAATAATCAGATATGATATGATTTATGAATTCAGTTCCTTTGTCAGATCTGATTTTGACCACACTCAGATTTTTCTCAATACTGAGCTTTTTCAGTAACTCTGGCAGCTTTATCTGAGTCTCTTTCTTACTGAGTAAGAATATGACCCAAGTATATCTCGAGTAGTCATCAATTACTACCAATGTGTATTTCCTGCCATTAGTGCTCACAGGTGTTATAGGACCAAAGAGATCCATATGCAAAAGCTGAAGTATTCTCTCAGTAGAAACTTCTACTTTGCTTTTAAATGATGCTTTAGCTTGTTTTCCTTTTTGACATGCATCACAAATGTGTTCCTTACTGAACACTTCATTAGGCAACCCTCTCACAAGAGCTAATCTTGCAAGCTTGTTCAGGGTTTTGAAATTTAGGTGATTCATTCTTTTATGCCATAACCAACTGGTATCTGTGGAACTTTTAGCAACTAAACATGTATCTTTAGGAGTTGAACTCCAATCAGCAAGATACACATTCCCTTTTCTTGTACCAGTCAGTAATATTTTCTGTGATGTATCATCTTTCACAAAACATAAGTTCTTGGAGAACTCAACATTGAAACCCTTATCACGGAATTGGCTAATTGAAAGCAAATTATGCTTCAATCCAGATACATATGAAACACCATGGATATGAACTGAGTCGATCTCCAAAGTTCCATATCCTTCAGTCTGTCCCTTGGAGTTATCTCCAAAAGTGATCTGTGGGCCTCTTTGTTTAACATAGTCACTGAGCATCTTCTTGAATCCTGTCATATGTCTTGAGCATCCACTGTCAAGATACCATACTTCAGGAGCTTTTTCATCTCTGCTCATCAGTGCCATGTGATCTTTCATCAGTTTAGTGTCCTTGTTTTCCTCCTCGAAAATGATCAATTCTTAGGTACCCATTTTGTGTAGGGTCCTACAAGGTTAGATGTACCTTTCGGAATCCAAATTTGCACGACAACTCTAATCACTTTAGAGTGGCTAATTTGTCTTCCATAAACATCAACATACACATCTACTACTCTACTAGGTGCCTTAGCAACTTTATGTGTATGTGTCTTTAGCTTTAGCATGAACATGGGCTTTTGAATTCTTCTTTGGTTCGGGCCTTTTGTTCGGATGCTTGGGCTTTTGTGCGGCCGATCTAAATCTTTGTTGACTCGGGTTCGAGATAACCTTTTCCTTTAGGCAAGTGAGGTTCGGGTTATGCATCTTTGAAATCTGGTCTTCGATTATCTTGAGGACTTGGTCTCTTCGATTGAGAATGTCTCTGTTTGAGTGTTTCTCATCTGAGGATTCCTCGATGGTTCGATGTGGAGCCTTTCAGTTTGCATTCTTAGCTTTGAGGCTTTGAAGTACTTACTGAAACTTTCCAATGGCGCTTTCGGGTTTTCTAGCCTTCACTGCGGTTTGGGCTTTCTAACCCGATCATTCGGTTTCTTGGCCATAGGTCCTTTTCCTTTGTCTACAACCTTGGGCATTACTTGACTTGAAGTGTAGGTGCCATTGGTTTTACAAAGATAGTCTTCTTGCTACATGATCGCAAAGATTCGGATGACCTTGTGAGGTTCCCCGAGTGTATCCCAATCCGGTTTTTATAGTGGCGGATCTCTGGTAACTCAATTTCATCTATCACATTAGATGCTTTATTCAATAGAGTTAACTTCTTCGTGCACTATCCTCACGATTCTGTAGAGTTTTATGCTTCTCGAGAGGTCATTGAACTTCGATTACGATTAAATGAATCTCTTGATGGATTTCTCTAGCTTTTCGGTTAGGGACATTATCAACTTCTCTTTCTCTCGAGAGTTGTACTTTCGAACATCCAGTTCATCAAGAGCTCCCATTAATTGAGAAGTGATCTCGGTTTTGCTAGAGTCTTTCCATTTTAGATTTTTCGACTTTTCGGTTCCTTATTCTGCTCTTGAGTTTTATTTAGCGATCCTTGCAAAAAACAAAGATAGTCCTTCATCGATTCTCGAAAGAATCCATCAGTCAAAATAGACTGTTTTTCGGTTGGAACTAGAAAACTCTTGTGCTAGTGTAGGAGCAACAACAGAGAGACGAGAGTTTACCTCCTCAATGGCCATCGAGCGGATGTCATCGCTTTCACTATCGAGAATATCTCATCCGAAGAGCTAGATCCTCCTCGAGTGTTCTTCTTCTGCAACCATGGCCTTTTTGCTTGAGAACTTCTGGTCTCTTATAGCTTGTCTTTCTCTTCTCTCCTTAGCACTCAACTCTGGACAATCATACTGGAAGTGACCTTTCTTCTGGCAGTTATAGCATCTGTTGGCATCATCATCCTGATCATTTTCTTCTTTGGACTTGGAGTCCTTTTTTCTGGATGAAGATCCTTCAGCTTTCAGGTCCTTCTTCTTCTCAGTTGATCTGTCCTCAGGTTTCTTCTGGTACCTGTGGTTCCTGTAATAGCTTTTGTATTTTCCAAATCTACTATTAAGACTGCTAAACCTCCTTGCCATCGGTCTTTAGCTTATCCTCAAGCTCATCCTGATGTTTGGCATGAGGGTTCTCAGACTCTCTAGTTTTACAGGTTTTATCTTTGGCTTTTAAAGCCACATTCTTACTCGATGAAGAATCATCTTTGCTGTCAGCCTTTTTGGATTTTTTATCAATTACAAATTCATAGGCTTTCAGCTCAGAGAAGACTTGTTGGTATGGCATTGAACTAATGTTCTTGGTGTTTTCAATCACCATTGCATGAATATCCCATTTCTTAGAAAGACCTCTAAGAATTTTCAATGCCACTTCTCTTTGTGGATATCTCTTTCCAAGTCGCGTTTAGATCATTCATGATCTTTAGTGAATCGACTTCCAATTTGTCTATTGATTCACCATCATCCATTTCAAAACCGGCCAAACTTTCCAATTGCCACTGAAAGTTTGTTTTCTTTTATATGATCTGTGCCTTGGCACATAACAGCTAGTGTATCCCATATTTCCTTAGCAGTATTACAGTGAGAGATCATTCTCATCACACCATCATCAATTGTACTGTATAGTGTGTCTTTTGCAATGTAGTCTAGATTGACTAACTTTCTCTCCTCAGGAGTTAGTTGGTCATCAGACTTAGGAAATTCTGCTCTAGAATCAATTCTCTCTTCTTCTGTAATTCTGGGATTCACCACAGTAAATTTGAATGGTCCTTGAGAAACCACTCTCCACATACGCTCATGTTTGGAATCTGATGAGCCTGCATTCTCGATCTCCATAGATCATAGTTCTCTCTTGAGAACATGGGAAGTTTTTAGAAGACATTTTTTCCGATCTTTTGAAAAGAAAAAAATTCAAAGAAATAAGATCGATTCGAGATAGACCACAAGTATTTTTTTTGAAAATAAAACTTTGGTCAACACAAAGAGTGGGTCAAGTTGAACCACCGCTCCGATACCACTTGTTGGTCCCGGAAAACGAGTCTTACACGTGTATGGGGGAATACACGTGTTCGATGATTTTAAAACTTTTTTTCTTCGAGGTCGGCTTGGGTCGATAATCCTCAAGATTAGGTTACGAGAAGCACAGATCGCTCTGAGTCAAAGTCTATTGAGACAATGATCCCGAAATTTTTCGAGATACCTCGGATAATCCCAACCAAATCGAAAGTGTCGAGAGATCGTGAGTTGCTTGGATCGAGATAACTAACTTATCAATCCTCGAAGAGAATTCATTTTGATAACTATCTGTTCTAGCTACTCGATCGTCTTGAATGGTTGGCCCTTAGATTATACTCGTTTTAAGCTTTCTTTGAAAAACCTTCTCTTTATGAAATAGTGATTAGGTCGTGATTCAATTATGCAACTTCATGGATTGATTCCAACCGAATATCGATTGAAAAGTATGCTTTCAAAATCGTCAATGCAACGGATAAGCAAAGATAAGGAAAGCAATAAAGAACACAAAGAATTATAGTGGTTCGAGACTCAAGCTCCTATGTCCACTCTCTCCGACTCTTGAGAGAAATTCACTATCAACTTCGAGCTTTACGACTTACCTCATAGTTTACTTACTCAACTTCGTACTGAGTTTTTCGACTACTCAACGTGGTTTACTTACTCAACCCGACCTTGAGTTTTACGACTACCTCAAGGTTTACTTACTCAATCACACACAAGCTTTCAGACTACCTCTGTAGCTTACTAACTTCTCCTCTAGAGTTTTCTGACTACTCCGCGTAGTTTACTAACTCTTTACAACTCTACTCACCAACAAACACACTCCAACTACCTTCTCAAGGGTTTGGGGTTTCTTGGTTGGTTTCCAACTAGGATGAGATATCCTTTACAATGAAGCACAATGCAAAGGTTTAGGATATCTCGACTAAGCTTTGGATAAATCTTATCAAGCTAGGCTTAGTAAAGTGAGCTCTCTTCAATATAGAAGCACTTGGGAAATTCAAGGTATTTCGAGTGCTTTACTTTTGCAAGAATAAGTTCGAGCTCTTGAGTTTCGTATAAATTTCCCGTAACCTTACAATGTAGAGGGTCACCAAGATTTATAGGCATACACCAAGGTTACTCTTGAAAACTATCCGTTGGAGAGATAGCCGTGAGTTCCCTCTTATGGTGTGTGAAACGGCTATATTTAGGGGTCCGAAACTCCCTAACACTTTCTAGGCAATAGTCTTTCATGTAAATTTGTCTTCACTTTTTTTTGCGATCGGAACTTTCGTACATCGACATCTTTTTTCAACGGCTTTGTCCTTTGTCGATGTCGGTATGGTACGATGTCGTCTTCCTCATTTTGACTTTTGTCTTGATTAAAGGTAGACACCTTCAATCAGCTCTTTTGGTTACAAACTCTGAGTTTGATATAACCTTAACAACACTTCTGACTTAGTTCCTTTTGTCTGCATTTGAATGTCTTGGCAAAATCTATCTTTCTAAGGCATTGCGTTTCTCTCAGTATTGCATCCTTCAGATAGATATATTTAGTGCCTCGGATCATTCGGTTCATCTCGAGCTTTTCGATGATTCTTGAGTCTTGATAATTCTTGTGGAATCGATATTCTTGATCTTCGATTTCTCGATTCTTGATCTTGCGTCTTGAGTCTTACGAGTCTTGAGGTCTTCTCGAGTCTTGAGGTCTTCTGAGTCTTTAGGTTTATACTGACTGATATACTGAGTCTTCATGCCGAGTCTTCAGTTCTCAGTTTTATACTGAGTCTACAGTATCTCAGTTTCATAATGAGTCTTTAGAAACTTCAGTTTCATACTGAAACTTCAGTTTCTTCAGAAACATACTGAGTTCTTCAGAGTCTTCAGAACCTATCCTGAACTATATCTGCTGACTATACATTTCGCAGATAACATCCTGAATACTCTAATAACTGAATCCTGACTCAACTATCAAGATCATTCCGAACATGTCATACTCAGGGGTTTTGGGATCTTAATCAAAATCATATAATCTTTTATTAAATTCATCTCCCAACAGTATGGATTTGAATGTGACTCCATCCAACGGTAACATTCAAATCCACACTATAAATTCAAGTTCTTCCATCAAATTAAGTGTGGGAAGTGAAAAATGCGTGAAACATCCAAAAAGCCAAATCATCTAGCATTTCCACCATAGAACACTGAGCAAGAAAACACGCATATATTCAAAAGTGTTCTACCCTAGATCTAAGCACAAATGTAATATCCTAAGCTTAGAGAGATTTTCTCATCCTTAGCATTGAGGCTAAACAAATGTAAGGGAAAATCTCAACCTAGTTGGAAACCAAACAAACCTTACCCAAATCAGTTTGATATGTTAAGTTTGTAGGTGAGTGAGAACTCGTTAAACATCTAAGAAATCCCCCAAGGGAGGGTAGGCAATCCCGTGAGGGAGATAAGTCTCGTTTGAGTGAGAACTCGGTAAACATCTAAGCAATCCCGAAATGGAGGGTAGGCGATCCCTTAGAGGGAGATAAGTCCCGTTTGAGTGAGAAATCGGTAAACATCTGTTGGTTAAGTTGGTGCCTGTTGGGATTATACTGGAAAGTATGCTTTTTACTTTGTATAATCAAAACTGAATTTCGGACTTATTTGCTGAAATAAATTGTTTATCACTGATGCTTTAAATATCATTGAATGTTACATATATTTACTGCATAACTGTTCATTAAATAGTACGTGTTACATTGTAGTTACATTGGATCCTCGATCAGAATTAAGGTTGTTTGTAGGATACCCCGAGGGAACAAAAGGGTGTATGTTCTATGGTCCCGAAGATCAAAAGGTGGTAATAAGCACCCACTTTAGATTTTTGGAAGAAGACCCAGAAGTGAGATTACCTTAAGTGAGCTAAGGGGGCTAACCTCAATGCCAACTGTACAAGATGATATACCAAACGACACACTTACATAACCGGAACCTTGTCATAGTGGGAGGGTTGTGAAACAGCCTGAGAGATTCATGGGAATAGGAGAGTCCTCGGACTTGATTCCCGGACAAGATGAATCAGACCCATGGTGTTGGTCCCGGTGGGAAAACCCATTTTGCGCGTGCGGAAGCAAAACATTTCGTTGCGGTGCATATAAAACAGGGGTGAAGGAATGGTGATTCCAGATTTTTCACCTTTTAAGCTCATGTGTTGTGTCATGCTTATAATCGAGTGCGTACGACAAGATAAGAACGTAAAGCAGTAAACAACACAACAATGTATAGTGGTTCGGAGACTCAAGCTCCTACATCCACTCTCCCTGTTTCTAGGGAAATTCCTTCAAACACTTCCTAAGGCTTTCTGACTACCTCTGTAGTTTACTAACCTTTCTACTTTGAGCTTTCTGACTACCTCTGTAGTTTACTAACTCAAAGCCTCTGGACTTATCACCCTCTCGGACCGCCTCTTAGATGTTTAACGAGTTCACACTCCTTCGGGACTTATCACCCTCACTCGGGATTGCCTAACAACTACCTCACTTCACCACTCGTTATCTCTTACGAGAATGGGTTTGGGTTTGGTGTTGTCTCCAACTATGGTGAGATTTTCCCTTACATTTGTTTAGCCTCAATGCTAAGGTTGGGAAAATCTCTCTAAGCTTATGATACATCGTGGGTTGCTTAGGTTGGGTTCTAGAACACTCTTTGAATATATTTGTATATCTAGAGACTTGTGTTCTAGGGTGGGAATGCTTGACTATAACGCTCTTGGCTCTGTTGCATCTTGTGCATAATCTCCACACTTAATTTGATGGAAGATCTTGTATTTATAGTGTGGATTTGAATGTTACCGTTGGAGAGAATCTCATTCAAATCCATACTATTCTTTGTAAGTTCTGCAGCTTTTCTAGGCTGGTTGTCTTCCTCTCGTTGGTCCACGTCAGTTGGATTCCAATGGCTATATTCCTCAGCTTCAGTGCCTCGGAACATTCAAGATATACTGAGCTTTCAGTACATTACTGAGTCTTCAGTAATTACTGTGCCTTCAGTATTCTGAGTCTTCAGGTTTCTCTGAGCCTTCAGGTTCTCAATTTCATACTGAGTCTTCAGATTCTCAGTTTCATACTGAGTCTTCAGAAACTTCAGTTTCATACTGAAACTTCAGTTTCTTCATAAACTTACTGAGTCTTCAGTTTCTAACCTGTTCTATATCTGCCAACTATACACGGTGCAGATAACATCCTGAACACTCTAAAACTGAACCTTGACTCATCTATCAAGATTATCCTGAACATGTCATACTCAGAGGTTTTGGGATCTAATCAAAATCCTTCTTTATTAAATTCATTTCCCAACAATTTCCCCCTTTTTGATGATGCCAAAACCATCTTGTTACAACATTCTTAACCTATACTCAGGTTTCAGTTTTTCCTATTACAAGAATGGTATATCTCTTAACAATCAATTCATCAATGAATTTCTCAATAATTTCATCACCAAATAATAATAATCAGGCATATCAAATATAAAGACATGTAAAAAAGATAATGAGGTATTATCTTTGAGCATAAAGATAAAGTTTCATTGATGTATGATATCAGTTACAGATTACAATGAACTTATCAAAAGTAAAGACAAGAACATAAAGAAATACACAAGTCGTCAGTCTTGGTCTTCAGTCTTCTTGATCTTCAGCTCGACTCCCCATTCCTATTCTTCTATGGATCTTGTCTGATCAGGCATACTGACACTCATGCTGACTGAGTTCAGTTTCTTCTGACTTCAGACATCCTGACCCTCAGGTCTCTTTTACTTACTGACCCTCAGGTCACTTGACCTATACTGAGTCTCAGTTTACTTTACTTACTGAGCCTCAGATCACTTTTTACTCAGGCTATCTGATTTCTTCTTTGCCTGATCTGATCAGTTCGACTGATTAGATCAACACATCTTTAGATCAACATATCAGAATAGCATTAGGTCATCATATCAGGTTTATCATATCTGATCTCGATCACGTCTGATCTCGGTCAGTCTCTTTTGCTCATCTTCTGATTTGCAACCTTTTCTTCTGATTTGCTGGCTTTAGCTTTTCTTCGCTTCTGATTTTTCACAGCTCATCAGTTGAACTCATCTAACTCATTTGATCTCGATCAGTCTCGTCTGCAGCCTCGTCTGATCTCGATCATCTACTTTTGATTTCGTGAGTTCCCCCTCAATTTGTTCTTTCGTTCCCCCTCAACTTGTTATCTGTAAATTTTCTTGAATAACACAAGTTGATAATGTTTTGGCATAGAACTGAAATATCCCAATAATTTCTCAATTGATAATGACGCCAAAACATCAGAATATATGCATTTTTTAAAGAAATGAGTTTTTCTTTAAAAAGATCTGTTCAGGTGTTCATTTTGAATTTAGTGAACTTTTGAACTCCCGCTCTGATACCACTTGTTGGTATCAGATCAGAGACAGGTTTTAAAATAGATCTGCTCAGGCGATCACATTGAAAAACTAATCTTTTGAGCACCTGCTCTGATACCACTTGTTGGTCCCGGTGGGAAAACCCATTTTGCGCGTGCGGAAGCAAAACATTTCGTTGCGGTGCATATAAAACAGGGGTGAAGGAATGGTGATTCTAGATTTTTCACCTTTTAAGCTCATGTGTTGTGTCTTGCTTATAATCGAGTGCGTACGACAAGATAAGAACGTAAAGCAGTAAACAACACAACAATGTATAGTGGTTCGGAGACTCAAGCTCCTACATCCACTCTCCCTGTTTCTAGGGAAATTCCTTCAAACACTTCCTAAGGCTTTCTGACTACCTCTGTAGTTTACTAACCTTTCTACTTTGAGCTTTCTGACTACCTCTGTAGTTTACTAACTCAAAGCCTCTGGACTTATCACCCTCTCGGACCGCCTCTTATATGTTTAACGAAGTTCACACTCCTTCGGGACTTATCACCCTCACTCGGGATTGCCTAACAACTACCTCACTTCACCACTCGTTATCTCTTACGAGAATGGGTTTGGGTTTGGTGTTGTCTCCAACTATGGTGAGATTTTCCCTTACATTTGTTTAGCCTCAATGCTAAGGTTGGGAAAATCTCTCTAAGCTTATGATACATTGTGGGTTGCTTAGGTTGGGTTCTAGAACACTCTTTGAATATATTTGTATATCTAGAGACTTGTGTTCTAGGGTGGGAATGCTTGACTATAACGCTCTTGGCTCTGTTGCATCTTGTGCATAATCTCCACACTTAATTTGATGGAAGATCTTGTATTTATAGTGTGGATTTGAATGTTACCGTTGGAGAGAATCTCATTCAAATCCATACTATTCTTTGTAAGTTCTGCAGCTTTTCTAGGCTGGTTGTCTTCCTCTCGTTGGTCCACGTCAGTTGGATTCCAATGGCTATATTCCTCAGCTTCAGTGCCTCGGAACATTCAAGATATACTGAGCTTTCAGTACATTACTGAGTCTTCAGTAATTACTGTGCCTTCAGTATTCTGAGTCTTCAGGTTTCTCTGAGCCTTCAGGTTCTCAATTTCATACTGAGTCTTCAGATTCTCAGTTTCATACTGAGTCTTCAGAAACTTCAGTTTCATACTGAAACTTCAGTTTCTTCATAAACTTACTGAGTCTTCAGTTTCTAACCTGTTCTATATCTGCCGACTATACACGGTGCAGATAACATCCTGAACACTCTAAAACTGAACCTTGACTCATCTATCAAGATTATCCTGAACATGTCATACTCAGGGGTTTTGGGATCTAATCAAAATCCTTCTTTATTAAATTCATTTCCCAACACATGGACATATGACGAGGCAATCCAAGACATGGATGCAGATTCTTGGCAAACAGCAATGAAAGCCGAAATGGGTTCTATGTTTCATAACAGAGTGTGGGAGCTAGTCGAACCACTTAATGGGGTCAAACCCATTGGTTGCAAGTGGGTGTATAAGAGAAAAAGAGGACCAGACGGAAAGGTGGAAACCTTAAAGCAAGACTCGTGGCGAAAGGTTATACTCAGAAAGAAGGGATCGATTATGAGGAAACTTTTTCGCCCGTAGCCATGCTTAAGTCCATCCGTATTCTCTTATCGATTGCTGCGCATCTTGACTTTGAAATCTGGCAAATGGATGTCAAGACAGCTTTCCTTAACGGAAGTCTTGATGAAGAGATCTATATGCAACAACCCCAAGGCTTCATTGAAAAAGGCCAAGAACACCTAGTTTGTAAGCTCATGAAGTCCATTTACGGACTCAAACAGGCATCCAGAGCTTGGAATCAATGTTTTGATCATGTTATAAAGTCTTATGGGTTCGATCAAAATGAGTTCGAAAGTTGTGTGTACAAAAAATGTGTCGGAACTGCATTGGTATTCTTAGTACTATACGTAGACGACATACTGATCATCGGGAATGATGTGAAGGTGTTATCAGACGTAAGGGCATGGCTTTCAAAATAATTTGATATGAAGGACTTAGGGGAAGCCGCACACATCCTTGGGATCAAGATCACTCGAGATCGCAAGAAAAGGATGATAGGCTTATCGCAAGCATCATACATAGACACTGTCTTGAAATAATTCAAAGATGCAAGATTCGAAAAAGGTTTAGTACCTTTTCGGACATGGAATCCATCTATCGAAAAAATGCCCCTAAGACGCAAAAAGGAGATAGATGACATGAGAGGTATTCCTTATGCTTGGTATTGTCGGAAGCCTTATGTATGCAATCTTATGTCGAGAGACCCGGATATCTGCTTTGCCGTTGGCATGGTGGCAAGATATCAAAGTAACCCGGGGAAAGAGCATTGGGCCACAATTAAAAACATTTTGAAGTATCCGAAAAGAACTCGGGATAGAATGTTGGTTTATCAGTCAGATAGTCCAATCCCCATCGGTTACACAGACTCGGATTTCTAATCAGACATAGACTCCAGAAAATCTACCTCAGGTAGTGTGTTTTGCATAGGGGAGCCGTGACATGGAGAAGCGTCAAGCATAAATCGTCGCAGATTCTACCATGGAAGCGAATATGTAGGCTGCTTGCGGCAAAAAAAAAGCGGTTTGGCTCAAGAACTTCCTAGTGGACTTGAATGTGGTTCCGAATTTGCCTGCGAGAATCATTTTTTATTGTGACAATGCTTGGGAGCGATTGCAAATTCAAGGGAACCAAGAGCCCACAAAAGCCAAAGAAACACATTGAAAGGAAATACCATCTTATCTGAGATATCGTTAAGAGAGGAGATATAGATGTGGCAAAGATAGCGTCTAAGGACAACCTGGCGAGATCCATTCACAAAGGGTGCGCCTCTGAATACATTCGAGACATGTGGAAGGAATGGGTGTCAAGACCGTTGCCAATCTGCTTTGAGTATAAGTGGGAGAAATTATTAGGTTCGTGTAGGTGACATTAGATGTCACGAACTACACGAGACATGTTTGTAGTATACTTAAAAGCAGACTTTGAGTATAAGTGGGAGATTGTTGAGATTATCTTTGGAAAGTATGCTTTTTACTTTGTATAATCAAAAACCGAATTTTGGACTTATTTCTTTGAAATAAATTGTTTATCATTTGATGCTTTAAATATCATTGAATGTTACATATGTTTCTTTGCATAATCTGTTCATTAAATAAGACGTGTTACATTGTAGTTAATTTAGTGATACCGGATAACGAAGATTAAATTAACGGTCCCTTGTAACTAAAAAAATCGCCATTCACGACCTAGATGGAAATGAACAACCCATCGTGAAAGGTTGAAGTGTAAGGCTCAGATTGGCTTGTCTTGACCAAGAGATTATACTAGTGCATGTCTGATGCACTGAATAGGACCTACATGAAGATAAATTATTCAGAACTGAACAAGGAAGAATTAGCCTCAGTGGTTCGTTATTTCTTAATCTTCGTTCCTTAAATAGGATCACGTGTGATTGGTAACTATTGCTTTGACTTATCATGGGTAGAGAATCAACGAGATTCAATACTTTTTATCTTGGGCAATATTATTGGTCACATGTGATTGCTAAGATTTATCTACGGAGAATCGTGTGCAAGAAATGCGCTTTTCGATTTGCCCCCTGGGAGGTTCATAAGCTTTATCATACAAAAATCTTGCAAGTGGAATTAGTTTTCGGTATGGATAATAATGTTGAACCGTTCCTTGACCAAGGACAAAAGATATTAATTAATGGAAAGCTATTTCAGTGGCTTGAATTAATTAATGGGCTAGATAATCTTAAACACGGGAAATAATAACCGGGAGTCATATTGACTGTAATATGGGTTAAGATGGATAGTGCAATATTAATTATGTAGTGGGATTAATTAATATTTATGGGCTTGAATAATATTGTGGCTAAATATTGATAATTCAAGATCCATTGGAAGGTCCAATCTTAATTCTCCTAAAGGCCCCCTGAGTAGCCCAACGTATAGTCCAATAACTGAAAAAAGTGTTTAAAATAAAATAAATGTTGTTGCTTATTTTTCCTTGTAATTTTCGAATTTTATGGATATAACGGGGAGAAAGATTTTCTTTGAATTTTGTTATGGAATGAAGATATGTATTCTTGGAATACAAGATTATCTCATTAAATTCAAGAAATCTCCCACTTGGTTATTCATGATGGAAATTTCGAAATTTTGAAAATAAAGGGCAAGAAAGATTTTCTTGATTTCTTGAAAAGATATTATGGAAGATATGTATTTCTTGAAGTATAAGAATATCTCATAAATTCAAGAAGATCCAAATCTTAGAATCTTGGACCCTCTATTTTTCGAAAATACCATAATATGGTGTGGTGGGATTTTTTGTGGAATATTATAATTATGGGAGAAAGAATATAGGAGATATATTCAAGATTTCTTGGAGATCAAAAAAAAGATTTTCCCACATTGTTTTTCTTCCCAAATTTTCGCCCAACACCTATCTATAAATAGGGGATGATTCTTTCATTCCCAAGTACAATTTCATGTGCTGGAAAAATTAGTAAATCCACAAAGGTGGTGCAACATAATTTATTTTCCTTTTGTTAATTGTTCACAAGTGTCCTACCACCGGATAGTCGAACAAGGATTAAGGGAATACTTGGGAAGTTCTTTTGGTTAGTCTAATCAGCCAGATCACTGTCATCCCAAGAGGTACGTTCACGTAAACTCGTAGAATTCCGCATGTGTAGGATTTACGTGAATTAATTATATGCATGATATGTTGTTGGATTATTATTTGAATTAATATAGGATTAATTCATGCTAGTAATAATTATAAGAATTAATTTTGTATTTATATATTCACCCCGAATAGATCTGTGCAAATCATTCCCCAACAGTGCCCCATGAAAGGAAGAGTGGATGTAGGACTAGTTGTCCGAACCACTATAAAAATCGTGTGTTCTTTACTGCTTTATGTTCTTACTTGTCATATGCATTCGACTATAAGCAAAACACATGGTTTAAAAGAAAAAATTGGTAATCACCATTCTCTCACCCATATTTTATATGCATTATAATTGTTATTTAACGCATTCATGGGTTTTTCAAATGGGACCAACACATACTCGTTTATGCAATTAACTATTTGTTGTTGGTGAACTGTTTATTTTCGCTGCGTATGTATTACGTGTTTACGTGCTAGTATATTCTAACAGTGGTATCAGAGCTTCAGTCTCTTGTTTTTAATTGCATAATTAAAATTTAGTTTTTAAAATTTTTCTAAAAACCGTGGGGCATGGCTTATTTGATAAGACCTCACCCCTCTCCCCCTTTGTTTTACCCGGCTCGTTCATCTCCTTTACCCCCAATTTTAGGGGTTTCCCTTTTCTGGGAATTCCGGCGCTGCTCGCCTCCTTTCCCACAACCGGTGGTGCTATGCTGCGTCGCTGAAGGCTGGCGCTAGGCGCTGTGCCTCGTGACGCGTGCGGAAGCCCACGGCGTGGCTCGCAGGGGCTGCTTCGTTGTGACATCGTCTTTGAGGCGAGGTCCCTGGTTTTCGTATCAATTTACGGCGGTGTGCCCTCTCTTCGGCTCGTTTCGCAGCGATGCGCCACCGATTCGTCTCGATTTTGAGTCGCTGATGCTTGAACTCTTTCGAGACTTGACCGCCATGTCCGTCTCGATGCATTTCATGGCGGTGCACTGGAATCGAGACGAACCAGTTGTGGCACGTTGCCGATTCGATCCTCTTCTTCGTTCTGGTTTGAACCAGTTCGATTAAAGGGGTCGCAGCTCCGCGCGCGCCTCTCCTGTCTCTCTCTCGTTCACGGTGGCCTATTTGACTTGTCGCGCGCGTCGCTTCGCCCTGTTCACTTCGCCCCTGTTCTTCGAATCTCTTAAATCTGGACTGGGTTTTTGGTTTTTGTTGTTATTCGAATGATGATGGGACCGATTAATTGGATTCTGATTTGTTGTTCTTCGATGATGATAAAACTGATTAACCTGAATTTTGGGTGTTCAATTTTTCAGATTGGATTTGATTTGGAAGGGTGATGACGTAGGAGGGCTGTTTTGTAAATTCTATTTGAGACAGGCCCTCCCGTGCAAGATTAGAAATTACACTTGAGCCCCCAGAAATAAAACAAATTAAAATTTAATTTTGAAAATTTTATCAAGTTTAATTCTGAAATTAAATAATGGTTGGACCAAGAACAATTAATTGGATTAATTGATTTTAATAATCTTAAAATTGAGTTTTAAATTGAACTTAAAATTTGTTTTAAATGGATTCATTAAATCCCACTTAGTTGACTTATTTATTTGCTTAAATTAGTTAACGCGTTTTATAGTACGCATTATAATTATTTGGGTAGGTGGCGCCCAATATCTGTCGGACCATATTAAATGCTTGGGTAGACGGCGCCCAAATATTTGTTAGTCCGTGTTAGTCATGTTTGGGTAGGCGGCGCCCAATAATTGCTCAAATATGATGTAGATAGCATGATGGATCTCGATTAAGCAATTAATATCCCGTCTTTAAAAACATTCCTCACTAAAATATAGTTTTCTCATTAATTTGATAAGATGTCTTCCATCAAAATTAAAAGTAAACGGATGTAGGTCCCGAAACGGGTTTTAGTGAAATTTGAAATCTAGAGGGGAGGGTGAATAGACTTAAAAACTTTTTTCGCTCGGTCGGTGTGATCGCGGTTTACTCGAGTGCAAGTGAATCGGTTTGGTGATATCAACTTCTTGTCGCTTTGGCGGTCGGTTCGATATCTATCGGTTTAACCGATTGTCGCGGAAGCTAGTTTACCGTGTGAAAAACCAATTTTATCCGTCGATTCTCAAGCTTGTTTTTCAATCGGATAACTAAAACATCAATGTTGATCGGATCGATTCTTTGGTGTGAATGATATTAACTTTCGAGAATATGTATGCGGTTTTAAGCAAGTTGTGTCTTGATAGTGTAAAAGCGATAAAAAACAAGTAAATGCTTGTGCAAAATTTTATAGTGGTTAGGACAACCCAGGTCCTCGTCCACTCTTCCTATCCTGAGGGCACCAACTTAACCAACTTAACAAGGGACTTAGTTTAACGTGTAAAATCAACACTTTCAACAGAATGTTTATAGAGGTTCGCTTTCAATCGATCCCGAAATCGAACTAAAACCCAATGCCGAAATCTTTAAAAACAAACTTAACCTAACTTTTGGGTTTGGGTAAAGATTTGTTAATGTTCCAACCCCGAAATCTATCCTGTAGTGTTTATGTAGCCAAAAGTAGATGATGAGATTTACATGTTAAAACGATGAGATGAACACTTAGAAATATTCTTCAAATTTGTGTTCTTCGTGCGGAAATTTTGCTTTATAGTTTGAGCTTCTTGATAATTTCCAGTATCTTCACTCTGAAGAACAATCTCATATTTATAGAACCACTTAAAATCAAAAAAGCGTTGGAAGCGATTTGAATTTCCATTTATATTTAGGTAGGTTTGCGAGGATTTGATGTGACGTCTTCTAGGAGCGGCATGGCGGCGTGAATAGTCCTTTATAGCCGTTTGACTTCTGCGGCGCGAATCCCGCATTATCGACTCCGTGCATCGTGTCTTGTTTTCATTGGTTAACAAGTACACTTTTCGGTGTTTGTTTACTAACTAACTAAGGTTGACATTCTCTTTGTTCGGATCAACAACGTATGACCGGTGTAACATCGATTGACACCTAGTGTAAGTGACGGATCGATTCTGGCGATCGATCTACTGATAAGTCTTCGATGCCGGTTGTCTTAGCTTCAACTAGCAAACTCGACTGATGTAGGTCTTCTGGTTTGGATCTTGATCTTCTGGTAGTCTTCTAATCTTCAGATCAACTGATCTTCAGGTCTTCTGATCTTCACCTGATCATCTGATTAACAGATCATTCGACTAACTGACCTGACCTATACATATTGAGTTCCCCCTCAATATGTGACCTCTATTATACATCACCGTCTATACATTTTCACCGGTCATCCTAACTTTGATTCTAAGACATCGATCGACTAATAGTCGGATTGGTTGGTCCTATTACAAACTGTTTTGGAACTTCCATCAAAACTAAATACAAATTTCCCAACAATATCCCCCTTTTTGATGGAACCAAAACATATAATCAGAAAAACAGATAACCATGCGAAATGTAAAAACATAAACAACAGAAATCAGAAGACAATGAGATGTTGTCTTAGGATCAGAAAGGTAACTTGTTTTATATATAAGATATGACGATTACATGTACAACTTTTACCTTTCCTTGATCTAAGACATCTTCTGATTCCTTCAAAAAGCAAACTTCTGAAGACTTTCTGGAATGTTGAAAATCTTGTACATTCTCTGCAGCAAGGTCTCCAATCTTTCTCTCTCAATAATATCTTCTCTCTTAGCAAAATCATAGAAGAGTTGCTTGAATCCTTTTGGGTCAAGAGATTTATCAGCTCTGAGTGGTGGAGTCATTGTCTGAAATTTGGGTGCAGAAGGAGTTAATGACATGATTTTTCCTTCATGCATCACCACTTTGAAGAATTTGGGATGTTTGATCTCCAGCCAGTTTTGGAACTCAGTATCAAATTCACCCTGATCGGCATGTTCTGGTATCTTCTGAATAATGTAGACGTCGCTCAGCCAGTCGATTTTAATCCTTGTCCATTCAGGAAGCAAGTCTCGTCTGGCCACCAGAATGCTTTCAACTTTCGCAGGGAAAGCTCTCTCTTCCCAATCTACTTTTTCTGTATCTGCTGCCATCTTAGATTTTCTTTTGACATATCTTCGGTCCAGTCCGGCAGCTTCAGCAAGCTTCTTCTTCTTGATAGCTGCTTCAATGACCCCACGCCTCATCAGTTGTTCTTCTTTATCAGCATCTGATGTCTGCAACTGAGTCTGGGTCATGATTGACTTCTTGATTTGCTTCTCAGCTTGTTTGCCTTTCCGCAGTTTTCTTTCTTCAGAAATGTCTTCTTCTCTCTGCAGCTTCTTTGCCAACTCGAGACTTTTCGCCTGATCCTCCTGATCAAATCTTTTCTGTGCAGTTGACGAGAAGTCTTCAATCTTGTCCACCCTGGCAACAACTTCAGACAGAGTTGTCTTCTGCTTATTGATTTCTTTTCCCTGAGCCTCGATCTCCTTGTTGTGTTGATCCACATATTGTTTTAGTTCGGCAGTAGGAGCGATCTCAGAGTGGGTGACTTCAGAAGGAGTGGCATCAGACGGAGTGACCTTAGGTAAACCAGAATGGGTCACTTCTGGTAAATCAACAGTTACCATCTGCAACTGTTTTTCCGTCTGCATCTGTTTTTCTTTATGTCCTTCCCCCTTTTTGGTTGCATCAAAAAGGTGTGACAACTTGAGATTCAAGGCCTGAAATTGACGTGTTATCTCCTCCTTAAGTTCTTCCACAGCAAGAGGAGTGATCTGAACATTTGCAGAAGTAGTTGCAATACCCAGGAACCTATTTAATCCAGATTCAATTAAGTTCTTGGCCTGAGTAATAGATTGATCAAATCTTTTTCTGCTATTGTCCAGACACGAATCAGTCCTTTCCAAGGATCCCCAGACACTTTCCAAGAGAACCTGAGTCTCTCCAAGCATATCAGTCTGGATCCTCATTTTGTCAGCAAGAGGGTCAATTCGTTTTGTTACCGAGTCGAGAATAGAATCGTGCATATTTGTGATCTTCTCGACTGTTAACTGCCTCTCACTGTCAACTAAGTTTGAAATCTGATCAACAGTTAGCTTCCTCTCTCTGTCAATCAGGTTGCTCTGTGCTTCTTCAAATTTCTGCATCAGATTTGCAGCAAGAGTCGTAAATTGTATATCAACTGAAGCTTTTACCTCATCTTGCATTGCTTTTACCCCATCGTGTATTTTCGCAAAAATCAGATCTAGGATATCAGTACTTAGCACAGTAGCCTGACCAGATGTTGAAGCCTCGTCTGGCTGGGTCTCATCTACAGCACCCATACCTGGTTCATCGGTAGGTTGCTCATACTCAGTATAAGCATAAGTATGATAACCCGTTTCTTCTACTTTAGAAATAACCAGCTTCTGGTGCACCAGCCATCTGATATCAGCATCTGTAGCCAGTTCGGCTGCGCTGGATACATCGACATTCTACTTCGCCTTCTTTTCCAGGTCAACAAAGTAATCAGAGTCCAAGGCATTCATTAAAATCAGGAAGTCTTCAATATCCTTGAGTCTGATGTTCCTCCAGAAGACTATCTCCTCCATCTGCTATATGATCCCAATGTGATCGATGAGTTCAGGAAAGTGCTCGTCCAGATAGGCATTCACCTGTCGCCATAGAAAATACACGGTAGAGTGTTCTTGTACAGGTGATTCGAGGAGGGTCCTCTTGTTGAAGGGATTGTGAGACATGGATACATACATGTCTTTGATCTCAGCAACATCTTGCTCCTCCTGAGAGAGTTCCAGAATAGGTGCTGGAACAAGTTCCTGAATAATTTCTTGAACAGGTTCCTGAACAGCTTCCGAAACAGATGGATTTAACTGTGAATATTCGGGAGGGAATGGAGGGTTTTCTGGTTGACTGGTTGAAGGTTGACCGGGTTGTGGTTCTGATATTGAAGTTATTTTGGGAGAGGGGGTTCGAGAGGGAGAAGGAGTAAACGATTTCCCGGTGAAAGGTTCAGTTGAAGGTGGTTGTCTTGGTTGATGGTTCGGGTGAGGGTGAAGTTTTTCTGGTTAATGGTTCAGGTGAAGGTGATTTTGAAGAAGAGGTGGGTGAAGTGGGGCAGTAGGTGGTTTCATGCCCTCTGAAAAGAGAACTTAAGTGAGCTGAGTCTGATGGTTCAGAAGCAGACTGATTCTCTTCAGGTTGTACATCAGCTCCACGGGTTTCCACCTGAACTGGGTTTTCCACCAGCATTAACTCTCGACCTGATTCTTCAGGTTGATCTTCACCTGATTCCAGAATTTCAACATCACTTCCTTCATCTTGAAGACCTCCAGAAGGCATACCAACCTTCTTAGGCAGCATTGTAGTAAGTGTTTTTTGACGTTTCGCACCTGCATCAGAAGACTTACTCACAGCCTGCTTCCTCTTTCTCGTTCCTCTCTTAGATGAAGCTTTGCCTTCATGATTTTTAAGCTTCGGTACATATGGTGTTAGATCATCATCAGATAATCGAGACAGTGCCTCTTCCTTGTAAAGCAAGGCTTTGAATTTCTCCACATATTGCTTCCGCCCATTTTGTGACCAAGGATAGTCACTGGGAAGCTTATCAGCCAGAATTATGGACACCTTGTGAATAGTACTGATATTCTTTGTCAGCTTCACTCGATTTTCTTCATCTGTGACAAACTTATCAGTTTCCTGCAGCAGACGATGCTTGAATAACCCCATCCAATTCATATCTGGGGCTTTCTCAATGATTGCGGCCATAACATGCTGCTTTTGTTGGGTTAGAGCATCTGGGCTGAAAGACATCCCAAGAATGACTTTCGAGATAATTTCGAAAAGCAGTCTATACTTCCTTCGGAGGTAGGGAACTTTGACATGTGTGAGTTGATTGATGTTCCCAGGTCTCAACAGTACTTTCTGCAGATACTCCTTATCTGACATCCCAGCAGTGAACTCATCAGGGTATTTCTTGCCCATTTGAAGACCAAAGATTCTTCTGAGATCATCGTTGGAGACATCGATCCTGGTCCTTCCAACGAATGAGAATAGTTCTTTGTTGTCCGTCTCCTTTAGTCTTCTCAAGAATTCCAACGATTCAAACACATGGACAGTTTCCTGATGGCGATAGCAAAATTGATCAAGTCCACAGGCTCTTAAGCATTCGAGTATCTCCCTTGATTCTGGATCATTTGTGGTATTGAAAATAACATACTTTTCATCAATGACATTTTTGAGCATAGAGGCATAGTCACAAGTTTTCGATAGCACTATTGACGATTCCATTTTCTAAAATCATAAACAAACATACAAAGTGAGTGCTATGTGAAACAACATAATCAATCACACATTGTTATTCATAAAAGCATAATTTTGCGAGTTAATACACATGAATAACTATCCCCAATATGCATATAGTTTTTGATGTATATAGAAATGACAAAGACTGATTTAAATTCCATTTGATCATGAATAACAGTAATACACACAATTTCTATACACTGATCATTATATGCTATTAAAGAAAATAACAAGATGAGTAAGTTACCAGAAAAGCGATATGAGAGTTTTGGAAGATAGATTAATCGCTTGAATATTTTGAATGTTTGAGAGAATTTTCTGGAACTGAGATTTGCGGTTTTAGAAAGTATGAAATGCGAAAAGTATTTAGGGTTTTAAAAGATGGGAGGGAAATATTTTGCACGATTATTTTTTAAGGTACTTGAGTGTCCTTGATTTAAGTGGACGGTCAAGATTAAAGTGGTTGAAGAGTAATTCAATCGTGCGGTTAAGGTTTTGAACTGGCAGACTTTTGGACTTGAAGTTTTTATAAAAAAGCAATTAATACACAAGCCCCGCGTCCGCATTTAATGTTTGCAGGCATGACATCATAAAGTAATGTGAACAGTAATAGCTAACATAGAATAGGTATGAAAATAAATCAGAAAACGTATCTGACTGACTGATATTTTAATCAGTCAGTTACCACTGTTGATCTTATCAGGTTGACCTGATTACTGTTGAGCTTACTGATGGTTGCCTAAACCATAGTATTTTCCAACAATGTCCCACTTATCTGATCAGTTTTCTGATGAGCCAAGCTGATTAGGTGACGTTCCCTTTTCAACTGTTATCTCTGAACAACTCTTTGACTGATCCTTTCTGATCAGTTTTCTTCGGATCCATCCTGATCCACTCTTGACTTAGGTCAAGTCTTGGAATGTACGCTCCTGCCAGAACTTAGTTCTTGAGGAGTCGAAGAGTCATCTCTGTTGGGGAATTAATTGCCCGGATCTATTCGAGATGAATATTTAAATACAAATTTAATTCTAACAATTATTACTAGCATGAATTAATCCTAAACTAATTCAAATAATAATTCAACAACAAATCATGCATATAAACGATTCACGTAAATCCTACGCATGCAGAATTACTACGAGTTTACGTGAACTTGCCTCTTGAAACGGCAATGGTCTCGTCAATGAAAACACACCAAAAGACCTTCCCAAGTATTCCCTAGTCCTTGCTCGACAATCCGGTGGAAGGATGCTCGTGAACAATTAACAAAAGGAAAAATAAAAATTGTTGCACCATCTTTGTGGATTTACTAATTTTTCCAGCACATGGAATTGTACTTGGGAATGAAACACTCATCCCCTATTTATAGAGGTGTAGTGGCCGATTTTTAGTGATAAAATAATATGGGAATTTTTTTTTCTTGATCTCCAAGAAATCTTGAATATATCTCATATATTCTTTTCTCCATAATTAAAATATTCCACAAAAAATCTCAACTCCTCTTGTTAAGGCAATTTTCGAAAATAATAGGATCAAGATTTCAAGATTTGGATCTTCTTGAATTTATGAGATATACTTGTATTTCAAGAAATACATATCTTCCATAATATCTTTTTCAAGAAAATCAAGAAAATCTTTCTTTCCCTTTTATTTCAAAAATTTCGAAAATTTCAATATGAATAACCAAGTGGGAGATTTCTTGAATTTAATGAGATAATCTTGTATTCCAAGAATACATATCTTCATTCCATAACAAAATTCAAAGAAAATCTTTCTCCCCTTTTATTCATATTTTTCAAAAAAATGAGGAAAAATAAGCAACAAAATTTATTTTATTTTTAAACACCTTTTTCAGTTATTGGACTTTATCTTGGGCTACTTGGGGGGCCTTTAGGAGAATTAAGATTGGACCTTCCAATGGATCTTGAATTATCAATATTGAGCCACAATATTATTCAAGCCCATAAATATTAATTAATCCCACTACATAATTAATATTGCACTATCCATCTTAACCCATATTACTGTTAATGTGGCTCCCGGTTATTATTTCCCGTGTTTAAGATTATCTAGCCCATTAATTAATTCAAGCCACTGAAATAGCTTTCCATTAATTAAGATCTTTTATCCTTGGTAAAGGAACGGTTCGACATTATTATCCATACAGGAAACTAGTTCCACTTGCAAGATTTGGTATGATAAAACTTATGAACCTCCCAAGGGGGCAAATCGAACAAGCGTACTTGCACACGATTCTCCGTATTAAATCTTAGCAATCGCATGTGACCAATAATATTACCCAAGATATAGAGTATTGAATCTCATTGATTCTCTTCCCGTAATAAGTCAAAGCAATAGTTACTAACCACACGCAATCCTGTTTAAGGGACGAAGATTAAGAAATAACTAACCACTGAGGTCTAATTCTTCCTAGTTCAGTTCTGAAGAATTTGTCCTCCTGTAGGTCCTCTTCAATGCATCAGTCATGCACTAGTGTAATCTCTTGGTCAAGACAAACCAATCTGAGCCTTACACTACAACCTTTCACGATGGATTGTTCATTTTCATCTAGGTCGTGAATGGTGTACTTTTAGTTACATGGAACTGTTAATTTAATCTTCTGTGATATGGTATCACTAAATTAACTACAATGTAATGAGTACTATTTATTGAACAGTTTTGCAGTAAATATATGTAACATTCGATGATATTTAAAGCATCAGTGATAAACAATTTATTTCAGTAAATAAGTCCAAAATTCAGTCTGATTATACAAAGTAAAAGCATACTTTCCAGTATAATCCCAACAATCTCGATTCCCTAAGTAGGCGTGATTTGACACTTCGTAATGATGGTATGGATACGTTGTAATAATTCACACCGTCAACTCATCCAACCATCAGTCGCGTGTTTCTTACGCACTGTCCTTGCGATGCAAATTTCTCCTAAGGGTCTTGAGAAAATAAATTTGCACCTATACCCCTTCTTTTCTTCTATAAATAGATCTGGGGTTTTAGGCAAACAACACAACATAAACCATTCATCTTCTTTATTTAGCTTATACTCCATGTTTTCCGATGAACCCTTGTTTCCGGTGAAACTTCCGACAAAAACCTTTAACCCTTCTCAAATAATTTCAGCTTCTCAAATTAACCCTGTGTGTCCCTTATTATTGCTTTCGTCGTCATCGAAGATTACACATACAATTATTGCCAAGCTTCTCTACCTCCGAGGCGGCGGATCTGCTATAGCAAATGAGAAGACACTTCTCCTAATCGTATGCACCTTGTGTGCCTATCGAGATGACGGAATTAGCATCAACAGACTCAGTCTGATACAAAACTTGAGTTTGGTATCTGGTCTTGATCAGACAACAACTAATCATCGTATATCAAACTCAATATTTGCATGCGACACTTGTGGCCATATGGTCTTTGGACCACATCTTTGGCACTTGTGTCAAATTTAACAGCTGGAGAGCCCATTGGTTTTAAGACTAGTGGCTCCTGGCTTAGAAATCCTTCAAGGCCGCTCTCGCTCCTCATTCCAAAGCTCGGAGGGTGGCTTAGGATTATTTCAAAGCCTCTCACACCCCTTTTAGGGTTGGGGAAAATGGGAGCATCAGGCTCTAAAATCTTTAAAGCCTCTCTCCCCCCCCCCTTTCTAGGGTTAGTCTTAGGGTTTATGGTTTAAGGTTTATGTACTGACCTCCGGGTCCTTTTGTACTTGTAACTTGTAATGTAAATCTGACCTCTGGGTCCTCATCAATGAAAAGTTCTATTATTTCATTGTTGTGTTGTTTCTACTTACTTATGTGATTTGTAGTCTTAAACTTATACAACTTTCTTGTTGAACATAGCTTAATCGACTTACAAAGTATAACCTTCCAATCTGATCAGTTCCCCCTTAATCTGATATGTCTTAATCTTCTTTTCATCGATTCCTTATTCGAACTTTCCGATCGGTTGAGATACCTAACTCAACTGATTCCTCTTAATCTGGTTAGTCTCTTAACCAACTGGTTTTGGAGACCAGTCCACCAAACATTTCTGGTGCACTTTCTCCGAGATCCAGAAGCCCTAGCTCATTGCATAATTCTCTGAATCTGATCTCAGCTAGTGGCTTTGTTAAAATATCAGCTTTCTGTTTATCAGTATGGATCTTTTCCATTCTGATATTCTTCTTTTCAACATGATCTCTTATAAAATGATGTTTGACATCCACATGTTTGCATCTTGTATGTAGAAACGAGGATTACGGTGATTCAATATAGACTTTATTCTTGTCACGAGAATATAGAATACGTTCTTAGCTACAATGTTGTAATCCTCATTTCTTGACTTAGCGGGCGATTTCAAGGGAACAACTCATCACTTCAAACTGCCCATATATTACCTTATTCTCGATAGTAGATGTCTCTTGTTCTTGAATACCCTTTGCCCGATGTTTGCTTCTTTGAAAACCAAGAGATCGGTTTACTACCTAAAAACACCCTTCTTAAAAGTCGACAACCGTGCACGAGGTTGACTTCACGTCGATTTAACAAACTTCAAATTCGCAACCTCCGTGTCGAGAATCGAGAATACCCACTAAGCTCTAGATTATCATCGATGGGTAAAATAAACCAAGGTTTATTTCTTGTCCTTTTTGCTTCAATATTTTTTTAAGAATACGCTTAGATTTTCTTCGGTGGCTTTGCATTGGATTTGCCACGAAAATCCTAAGCACAAACACCCTCTTTGCAAAAAAGTGATATCTGATGGTCTTTTGGCGGTCGGTATAGTAAAGATCCAATGAGAGCCCTATATTCTTTACGATTAGTTTTTCGACCATCCCCATCTGGATCCATCTTGAATCCGGTCATCATAGGAATTTCGGGCTTCCTTTGTAAAAGTTTTCAGGTTTTGAACTCCAAACTTAGCCAATAAACTCCTAGTGTACTTTCACTTTTGTTGCCAGTCTGACGATGAATATCCCTTACGTACTTTGCTTAACTTGTAAACCCAGAAAGTAACTCATCTGACCCATCATGGACATCTCGAACTTCCCTTGCATCAACTTGCTGAATTTTTCACATAAACTCTTGTTGGGAGATCCAAAATTGATGTCGTCCACATAAATCTGAACCATCAGAATATCTTCTCCATCTTCTATTCTGAATAAGGTTCTGTCCACTATTCCTTTAGTGAAACCACTGTGTATCAAGAACTGGGAGAGTGTATCATACCAAGCTCGAGGAGCTTGTTTTGAACCACCATAAAGAGCTTTTCTTAAGCAGTACACCTTTGGCCGCCTTTTTTCAAAGCCTGGAGGTTGTTCAACATAAGCTTCCTCAGCTAGTACCACGTTTAAGAATGCACTCTTTACATCCATCTGATACACAATAAACCCTCTGTGAGCAGCATATGCCAAAAACAGCCGAATGGCTTCCAGGCGAGCGACTAGTGCAAAGGTCTCATCATAATCAATTCCTTCTGATTGTGAATACCCCTTAGCAACAAGTCTTGCCTTATTTCTGGTTATGACATTATTATCATCTCTCTTGTTCTTGAATACCCACTTTGTGCCAATCACATCTTGATGGGTTGGTTCATCCACCGATTTCCAAACTCGATTCCTTTCAAAAGCTGTTCGATTCTTCTTGCATAAATTTAGAATCCGATTTGCATCTTGTGGAGCTTCTTCTACTTGATTGGTTCCTTAAAAAAAATAACAACAATACATGGCACTTTCACCAATCTGATGTCTGGTTTTGACTCTATCGATGGGTCTCCGATGATCGATCGGTTGGATGATTTGGATATCGGTCCTTCTTTTTTTTTACGCTTTGCATCTGTTTTGGAGAACATCATCCTCTTCGATAGTAGTTCATTACTAGTGATTGGGAGTGGTGCGAAAATTATCCCACTTGACATGGACCGTCTCGGTGATGTTGGACTCATCATGTCTTTGATGTCTGTCGATCGTAGGAACTTTCAGTGTTCCCCCGAACCGGATGGTTCGATTGATCTTGTCTCAAATGCCGAACTTCTTCATTGAAGTTATGCGTACCTTAAGGTCCGATTGGCACGGTGAATCGGCAAGATCTGGAATATACATCATGATATACAATGGATTTCGTGTTAAGATCCTTTTTCCTTCATACCGTCTTCATCTAGCTTAGATCCATTTTACGTGCATCAAGTCTCTGGGTTGATCTGATCTTTCGCTTGTTAATCGGCGGACATTTCAAGAATAAGCTTTCTCTTGTTGAAGATGTCTCATCAAAGACCACATGAGGTGTTTCTTCCACAACTAGGGTTACTTTGTTGTAAACCCCCAAAAAGCCTTCTTTGAATGAGGAATATCCTAAGAAGATACCCTCATCGACTTGGCCTCAAAAGTCTTCAACCCGACTCTTCCCATTGTTGTGTATGAAACACTTGCACCCAAAAACATGGAAGTAAGAAACACGAGGGTTTTCTTCGCCCTTCCACAGTTCATAGGGTGTTTGTAGTGAGCCTTAGTTAGAAAACATCTATTACGAGTGTGGCATCAAGATATTGATGGCTTATATTAGCGCCTTTAAATGGCTTGGTGTTGCATGTTAAAAAGTTTGATTAACATAGTGCGGCGAACTTCCTTGAAAGTGTTCTGTTTTCTCCGCTCTGCTACACCATTTACATTGTGGCGTTCTTGCGGTGATGTCTCATGTTGTATACCAAACTTAGTGCAAAAATCGGTAATAAAAGAGTTCGAAATTCTATTTTACCTTTATCGTCGATTTTTTTTATCTTCGACACCCTTTTTCGTTTTGTAGTTTCTTGAAGCGAGCTATTTCTCGGGTTTGTTGTTATCTCATTCTTCTTACACAAAGAATACAACCGGAGTAAACTTGGAATAATCATCCACGATTACGAGTATATTTTGTGTCATCATGACGAGATTTGGTGTAACTAGTCCAAATAAATCCATATGGAGCGGTTGTAATACTTTCTTTGACATCTTTGGTCGAGGATTCCCTTGAATGAGGCTTTAACTTTTTTTTCCCTTACGACATGTGACACATGTCCGATCCTTAGAATACCTCATTCAGTTAAGTCCCTCAACCAAAGACATCCTTGCTATCTTGTTAATAGTTTTAAAGTTGGATGATTCATTCTTTTGTGCGATTGCCAAGGCTTTTTTTTTGGAACTCTTAACAATCGGGCATGCATTTCTTGAACAATTGTTCCAATCTGTTTGTAGATCGTTCCTTCCCTTGAACCAGATTAACAAAATCTATTGAGTAGCTCGATTCCTTATAGTACTGTTTGATCGGTCGAGAACTCAACACCTTTGAATCCGTTAAAATCGCAAATTGTGAAACCGATAACGAGTTATCTTTAAACCTTCAACATCTGAGACTCGATAACATATGTACATCATCATTCTCTAAGGTTCCGAATCCTCTGGTAAAACCAAAGTTATCATCACCAAAAAGAGTACCGTGGGCCTTCTTGTTACGTGTAAGAGCAAAGGAGATGTTTGCTTCGAATATGTGCCTTGAGCATCCACTATCGATGTACCGGATAGTTGCTTGTACACCTCGCTTTGTTGGCGAAACCCATGAACACGCAACAACCAAATCGAGGCATTAGGTACACCTTTTGGATTGGGTCTGAGGGTTAGAGTTGGTTTTAGGGATCCATACAAAAGCAGGCACTTCTATTGTGTCAGACGGTCGAAGGCTGATTTGTCTCCCATAAACATCTACATAATCATACATCTCTTCATATGCATTCTGATTAGTATGATTATTTGTGCGAGCCTTGAGTGAATCAGAAGACTTGGGATTTTTCCTTGCAGTTTGTTTCTTTTAACCCGATGGGGCTCGTATGCGATAGCCTGAGGTTTACGATTATTCAAAGGGTAGGTACGATTTGCTACCATTAAAAAGATTCATATCTTTTTTGGCATAAATGGTCTTAGCGGTTTACCTTTAGCTTGCTTGTTAGGCGGTGACCACGATTAGGTTTGATTAGATTTCCCTTTGTGAGTTGTCTTTTACGATACCTAATCTGTTGATCGATTGAGGTCTCTTCGGAAAACGAACCGGGTTCTTCGGGTTGAATGGGCACAACGGAATTCTGATTCCTGATGCTTAATCAATTGGGGTCCATTTCTATTACCTTTCTGATTTGGCACTTGCCTTACTTGTTTAGCGGGTCTCTTTCCCTTGTCAGATACATATTTTGCTTTATGTGTATCTATATCAGAAACTCGTTTGATTACACCTTTTTGAAATGAACCAGACGGGGCTTTTGAGAATGTAGAAGGGTTTTCATACCCAATTCCCTTCTTATTAGTTGTCGTTCGAAAATAGTTGTTCATATCCTGAATGGTTTTTGAAGATTTCGTGAAAACCTCTATTTTCTTACGTAAACTATCCTCAGTTGATTTCAGACACTCATGTAGTCGGAAGAGTTCATCAAACTTAGCTTGTAAGATTTTAAAATCATCAGCTTGTTGTTTATTGATAGCTAGTTGTTCCTTAATCTGCTTCTCCTGATCAGAAGAATTAACTTTCAGAACTTTCAAAAGTTCTTGACTATCTTCGGCGACTTCACCGATTTTAGTTAATTTCTTTTCTTGACAACAACATTTTCCTTAACAAAATTTTCATTTTAAAAACCTAATATTTTTAATCCTTAGCTTATCGTTTTCGACTTCCACTATTGTATAAATGCCTCTTTGCGTTAGAGATCATCAAGCAATTGCTTAGAATAGATTTGCAAGTCGATCTCTCCGGCCAAAAGTGTCTTTAATTATAGGCGATGTAGGCGGAAAAGAAAAACATTGAAATTGGTTTAGAGGTTACCTCGGTTGTCTTCCTCCTTAGCCATCGATTGGACAAATTTCATCATCGATGAAGAGAATATCGGATCATCGTAGTCGTGGAAATCATCGGCGTTGCTTATCGGACAAAAGTCCTCTGGCGATGAGTAGCGGAATCCTCGAAGGCATATAAGAATCATCAATTCTGATGTATCGGCAACCATGGCTTTCTGTCTCTATAATTGAGCGCGTTGCTCTCTTACTTATTTAAACTTCTCTTCTCTTTCTTTTTGAGTCGGTCTGGGCAATCTGCGTTGTAATGACTGGTTTCTCCTGATTGAAACATGTTCCACGATCCACGAACTTCTTACGCGGGAAAAGTCATTAAAATGCGTAGAATCTGTCGGGAAAAAGTTGCAAATTGACTTACATGCGATTATGTCGAATTTCTTCTCTCAGATCTGTTATCTCTTCTTTCATCAGACCGATCATCTCTTTTCCAATCTTCTCTGCGATCCTTTCTGTTATCGTCTCTTCGGTCATCAGATCTGGTCCTTTCTGGAGATCTGTCAGCTGGCCTCATATCTCTTCCTCTGCTGTTTTGATAATCCCTGTAAAATCTGCGATACTTACCAAGTTGAATGTTAGATTTTTCAAGTTTTCTGGTTAGCAAAGCAATCTGTTCAGTTTGGCTTATAATATTTCCAACAGGTTCAGTAAACTTTGATTTGCTGCTGGCTGCTTTGAATGCAATTGATTTTGATGTGGCAGGTGTGGCTTCAGCAGGCGACTCGTCTTCTTCTTCTTACCCTCTTTCAATCAAATTGAACTCATGGGCTTTAAGACTCAGAAACAGGTTGCTTGGCTTCATCTTGACAATATCTTTACAATCCTTTATTACATTGACTTTCATATCCCACTTCTTGGTTAGAGATCTCAAGATCTTGTAATTGATGTCTTTATCTGACATTTCTCGTCCAAGTTCCCGTAACTTGTTGACTGACATGGTGATTCTTCCATCGAGCTCATTGATGGTTTCATTTGGTAGCATCTTAAGTTTCTCGAATTTCACCAGTTCAGCTTGCAGTCTGCTATCTTTAATCAGATCATTTCCTTCACACATTTCAGCAAGCTTATCCCACATCTCTTTGGCTGACTTGATATACTTTATCTTTTCTCTGGTTATCTTGTCCATGGTCTTCATGATTATGTGTCTGGCTATCGTATCCAGAGTGTACAACTTTCTCTCTTCAGCATCCATCAGGGCAGGACTCTTTCTGACAAGACTTCCAACTGCAAAATCTGGATCACCTTCAACAGCTGGGTTGTCATGATAGATGATGATGGGTCCTCATTCAATAACTTCCATAATCCTGCCGCTTATTGATCCCAGATGGTTGCTCATGTATATCGTCCAGTCTGCATACTCATCAATGGAAAATTTAGGCAAATCATGATACATACATATCGAGGTATTATCCATCTTTTGACATCGTGAGTTTGAAAAGAATGAGATTTGAAAAAAGGTTTTTCAAGATCCTTGATCTTGTTCAAGTGACCACAAAGGTTCTTCCTCAAGAACCAATGATATTCAAAGCCCGGTTAGTGCAGTAGAACCCTTTGCT
Organism: Stenogyne calaminthoides; assembly: GCA_037126765.1. NCBI lineage: Eukaryota > Viridiplantae > Streptophyta > Magnoliopsida > Lamiales > Lamiaceae > Stenogyne > Stenogyne calaminthoides. The sequence goes on along the minus strand of JBBCBC010000008.1, from coordinate 19,865,374 downwards.
CGATACCACTTGTAGGTCCCGAAAACGGGTTTTCGTGAAATTTGAAGTCTAGAGAGGAGGAGGTGAATAGACTTAAAAACTTTTTCGTCTTGAATCGATCCCAGTGTGATCGCGATTTACTCTGATCGAGTGCAAGTGAATCGGTTTGGATCGATATCGACTTCTTGATCGCTGTTTAGGCGGATCGATTCGATATCTATCAGTTTAACTGATTGTGCGGAAGCTAGTTTACCCGTGTGGAAAACCAGTTTTATCAAATCAGATTCTCAAGTCTGTTTTCAATCAGCTGACTAAACTCAAGTAAATGCACACAAGATTTATTAGTGGTTCGGACAACCAGTCCTACGTCCACTCTTCCCTATCACAAGGGGCACCAACTTAACCGACTGGACTTAGTTTAACGTGTTAGTCCAATGCCCAACAGATGTTTACCGAGTTCACACTCAACCGATCCCAGAAATCAGAACTAGAAACCCTAGTCTGAAATCTTGCAAAACAAACTTAACCTAACTTTTGAGTTTGGGTAAAGATTTGTTGATGTTCCAACTGGAAATCTATCCTAGTGTTTATGTAGCCAAAAGCTAGAGGATGAGATTTCTATGCTAAGAACAATGGGATGAACACTTAGAAATATTCTTCAAATTTGTGTTCTTCGTTCGGAAATTTTGCTATAGTTTGAGCTTCTTGATAATTTTCGTGTCTTCACTCTGAAGAGCAATCTCATATTTATAGACCACGAAATCAAAGAGCCGTTGGAGAGCAATTTGAATTTTTGGCTATATTTGGTAGGTTTGCAGGATTTGATGTGACGTGCTTCCAGGAACGGCATGGCCGAAAGCATGAATAGTTATCTTTTATAGCTGTTTGACTCTGCAGCACCGAATCCCGCATTGTCAGCTCCGTGCATACGTGTCTTGTTCTCATTGGTTAACAAGTACACTTTTCAGTGTTTGTTCTACCAACTAAGGTTGACATTCTCTTTGTTCAGATCAACAACGTATAACTGGTGTAACATCAGTTGACACCTGGTGTAAGCTGACCAGATCAGTTACAACTGATCAGTCTACCTGATAAAGTATTCTGATGCCAGTTGTCTTAGCTTCAACTAGCAGACTCGACTGATGTAGGTCTTCTGGTTTGGATCTTGATCTCCTGGTAGTCTTCTGATCTTCAGGTCTTCTGATCTTCACCTGATCATCTGATTAACTGATCATTCGACTAACTAACCTGACCTATACATATTGAGTTCCCCTCCAATATGTGACCTACCTTATACATCAGTTGTCTATACATTTCAGCTGGTCATCCTAACCTAATTCTAAGACATCAGTCAGCTAACAGGTCGGACTGGTCCTATTACAAACTGTTTTGGAACTTCCATCAAAACTAAATACAAATTTCCCAACAACGGAGATTTCGTTCCAATGAGTATTTAAGACCCTCATCTTTTGCTCGGATCTTCATCTAACGAGACTTTTATAGGGACATGTAATGTCGCCGTTTGATGGTTGTAAACCAACTTAATTTTGTTTCGCTAGCCCTCGCGAGGAACAAAAGTTAAGGGACATCAGTCGAACTAGGTTCGATAAACTAGGAATTGCAGTCTTGTAATTGGTTTGGAGACCTACCAGTTATGTTATTGTAATGATCAGCCCTCGCTGGGATTATTATGGTGGTAATGTGGATCCTAGTCCATTATAATTTATATTTGATATAAATTTGTGCTTTTCCGATGAGGTCGTTAAGTATGTGAAAATAATGGAAACAAAATAAATTTAAAGGACATATTTATTTTGATTGCTGAATATTGATCATAGGAATTATGTGTTTTAATTCCCATTTTATTTTATTTCTCTAGGATTGTTGAGATGTATAACTTGTCATTGAGAAGCGTTTTGGAAACGAACAAATTGGTTGGGTCAAACTTTCTCGACTGGCACTGAAATGTTCATTTGGTGCTCAGGCAAGAAAAGATTGAGTACTGTTGGATATGTCAATCCCAGCTACCCCGGAGGCTGGTACTGAAGAGGCTGATGCGTTTGACGCCGCAGCTTAAAAGAAGCATCAAGAGGATGCTTCCCAGGCTTAGTGTGTTATGCTACTCAGGATGACTCCCGAATTGCAAAGGCGGCATGAGAAGATGCTTCCCTTCGAGATGATCAAGCATCTGAAGGATCTCTTTGATTCTGAATCTCGTTCCGAGATTTATGAAGTGATGAGAGATCTGTTTAGATGCCGACTTTCTGAGGGAGGGAAGGTTTCTCCCCATATGTTGAAGATGATTGGGCTAATCGAGAAACTTGGTCGTCTGGGCATTGAGCTCAAGACCAATGTTTCTGTTTACGCCATTCTTCAGTCGCTTCCCGATTCATATTCGAGTTTCGTGGTAAACTTTTATATGAATAAGACGGAATCGATCATGCCTGAGCTGCATAACATGCTAAAGACCTTTGAGTCTTCCAATACTAAGGAAAAGCCCGTGCTCATGGTGAGTGCCTCTACTTCTTCTGCTCCGAAAGGAAAGAAAAAGTGAAGGGGCAAGGCAAAGAAAGGCTCCAAGCCAAGCTTCCTTAAGCCCAGAGGTGGAATTCAAAAGAAGGAGAGGGTGGAGAATGATGTATGCCTCCACTGCAAGTAGAAGAAGCATTGGTAGAAGGAATGCAAGGTTCTAGTAGCTGAAAAGAAGACACAAGGTGTCTCAGCCTCTGGAACAGGTATGTTTGTTATTGAGATAAACATGTCCACAAATGATACTAACTGCTAGGTATTAGATACTGGTAGTGGCTCAAACATTTGTACAAATGCGCAGGGTCTCAAGAATAGTAGGGCAGTTAGGCCGGGTGAAGTCGCTTTACATGTTGGGAATGGAGAAAGAGTTGCTGATGAACGTGTTGGCGTTTACGTTTTAGATTTACCCTCTGGTTTTAGACTTTAACTAGATAATTGTTATTTTATTCCTTTTATTACCCGCAACATTATTTCTATTCCTATGTTGGATATTGAAGGTTTTTCCTTCCATTTTGCAAATAATAATTGTTATTTTTCGTTTAATGGTGATGTGTATGGAAATGCTCCTTTATCTAATGGTTTATACTTGTTGCATTGTGGATATAATGTTCTTAATATACAAAATAAAAGACTCAAACTTAGTAATCGTGAAAACCCGACGTACTTGTGGCATTGTAGACTTGGTAATGCAAACGAGAAAAGAACTACAAGGTTAAGAGAGTTAGACTACTTAATCCCATTCACCTTTGAGTCTTATGGAAATTGTGAATCTTGTCTTAAGGGCAAAATGATCAACAAACCCTTTTCCGGGAAAGGGGTTCGTGCCAAAGAAGTTCTATAGTTGATCCACAGTGACGTTTGTGGACCATTGCCCACTCTAGTTAGGGGTCACTTTGGCTACTTCATAACTGTTACTGATGACTTCTCTAGGTTCGGGTATGTGTATCTGATGAAACACGAATCCAAATATTTTGAGAAATTCAAAGAGTATAAAGCTAAAGTAGAGAAGCATCTTGGTAAGAGTATTAAGGCTCTTCGATCAGATTGAGGAGGAGAATATCTTAGCCATGAATTCACTGATTATCTGAAGTTGCATGAAATCCAATCACAATGGACTCCTCCCGGCACACCCCAAATGAATGGAGTGTCTAAGAGAAGAAACCGAACCCTGTTAGACATGGTAAGGTCCATGATGAGCTTTTCCTCTCTTCCAACTTTCTTATGGGGATACATACTCCAAACCTCAATCTACATTCTGAATATGATTCCGTCCAAATCGGTTGAGCATACGTCATACGAGCTATGGCATGGCAAGAAGCCAACTTTCTCTCACATAAGGATATGGGGTTGCCCGCGTTTGTGAAGAAAATGCTCACTGATAAGTTGGAATCAAAAGGTGAAAAGGGTTACTCTAGAGGATATTATTTCTATCTCCCTGAGAAATAAATAGTCATTGTTTCTAGGCAGGTCAAATTCCTCGATGAAGACAATGTCTTCAAGGAACATGGCCGTAAGTTGATAGAACTTGAAGAAATTCAAGAACCACAAGTTAACAAGGAGACTGATAACTTATCAAAGCAACATGACAAGGAACCAGTGGGAGCATTCAACAGCTCACATGGTGGAAGTTTATCACTAAGTGATCCTCTTTCAGCCAGTGGGAGCGTAATTGGAGTTGCATTGCCTGAGCAACGAACTCCAAGTAGGCTGAATGAGAACATCATAGTTCAAACTCCATCTCAAGAGGGATCCGGAAGTGTCGCTCTTGAGGCCTCCCCGGTCAATGATGAAATCGCTGCACCACAAAATTTTCACGATCAGAATGTGCCCACTAGAGTTCATAATCTACCCACTAGATATTATGGTTTCCTCGTAGAAGAACATGATGATGTGGAAATCCCAAATAAAGACGAACCTAGAACTTACACTGAGGCAACATTAGATGTTGACTCAAAGAAGTGGCGTGAAGCCATGAAATTCGAGATGGACTCGATGTACAACAATCAAGTCTGGGACTTGGTTGAGTTGCCGAAAGGAGTCAAACCCATAGGTTGCAAATGGGTCTACAAGCGTAAGACCGATGCAAATGGCAAGGTACAAACGTACAAGGCTAGGTTAGTGGCGAAAGGTTATAGTCAACGTGAAGACATTGACTATGACGAGACTTTCTCACGAGTTGCAAAGATCAAGTCCATTCGAATTTTACTTGCAGTAGCAGCACATCTCGATTATGAGATTTGACAGATGAATGTCAAAACAACTTTCCTCAATTACAACATTGATAAGGAAGTGTTTATGACTCAACCGGAAGGATTTATATCGAAGCCAAAGTCTAATCTTGTGTGTAATCTTAAACGATCCATTTATGGATTGAAGCAAGCTTCTAGGAGTTGGAATATCCGATTTGATGAGGCTGTCAAATCATTTGTCTTCGTCAGAAACTCGGAAGATCCGTGCGTCTATCGAAAATACAATGGGAAGAATATTATCTTCATAGTTGTGTGTGTCGATGACATACTAATTATGGAAACAATATCACACTCATGCACTCCGTGAAAGAATGATTGTCAAAGACCTTCATGATGAAGAATCTTTGTGAAGCCTGTTACATCTTAGGGATCAAGATCCATAGGGATAGATCCAAGAAAATGTTGGGGTTGTCACAGTCCACCTATTTAAATAAGGTGTTGAAGCGATTTGCGATGGAGAACTCTAAGAGAGGTTCTCTACTGGCATATCATGAGATTAAGTTGTCCAAGAAGGAATGTCCTTCCACCGACGATGATATCAAACACATGAAAGATGTCACATATGCATCTGTAATTGGGTCAATCATGTACGCCATGACTTGCACTAGGCCAAACATGGCCTTCGCTGTCAGCATCACTGGTAGATACCAACAGAATCCGGGTGAGTCTCATTGGATTGCTGTCAAGACCATTCTGAAGTATCTTAGACGAACTAAAGAATGTTTCCTTGTCTACTGTGGGCAGTCAGAACTAGTAGTAACTAGTTACGCTGACGCAAGTTTCCAATCCGACTATGATTATTACAAATTATAGTCAGGTTATGTCTTCACTATCAATGATGGGGCGGTCAGTTGGAATAGTTCCAAGCAAGAGACGACCGCAGATTCAACAACCGAAGTTGAGTACATTGCTGTATCAGAAACCTTAAGGAGGTTGTCTCGATTTAAAGTTCTTAAGAGAACTAGGGGTAGTTCCGAGTGCCAGTTTTCTAATAAAGTTGTATTGAGACAACGTTGGTGCGATTGTGCAAGCAAAGGAATCGAGATCAACAAACAGAAACAAACATGTACCCAGACTTATCATTTGATCCGAGAGATCATAACGATAAGAGAAATAGAATAAAAACATATTCCCCTTTAATTTGGCAGATCTTTTAACCAAAACACTGAGTGTTCATGTACACACTAGACATTTGATGGTCTAAGGGTTAGACATGTAGGTGATTGACTTTAGTCCAAGTGGGAGATTGTTAGTGTTAGTGTCCTAGAGACAATCCTTTGAAAGTACATAATGCTAAGATAATATTCAATGTTGGTTTAATGTTATTGTTTATTTAATATTAAATATATGGCGTTACTCTTATTAGAATATTATGTTTGATTGATTGCATTTGTTCTTATCTGTGTTCCCTTGAATCATTGTTGTCATTGAGGCTGTGAGAACTCAGATGACTTAAGCATGATTCTCAAATAGCCCCGATCAAGGATCATCAAGAATGGGATATTGATGATGCAATGAAGATTGGTGTGCGATCTGCATCATACTCTTAGAGAGTGTAGTAAGATCTCACTTACTACGAGATACTAGGTATCTCATGATGGATGCACAAATACCTTAGAGGGTATTGGTATACCCATCAGAGAAACTGTTTGATGTAGTTCCACAATATGTGTCTACTGGTGTCTCGGTTAGTGGGAGCGATGCGATACTCCTTTGACTTTAGGTCAATACACTCAACATGTGTGGAGTGATGAACTTTGACCATGACCGACGTTTGCACCCTTCCATGGGTAGATATGACTTGTATTGGGTTCATCACGAAGTGCATGTGCGTGGTAGTTGAGCCAAGAAAATGATTCATTCCTCAAAGTGGATTAAGAGAGAATACTCATCTTCTCATCATAATTGGATCAAAGTCATTGGTCAATGCACGTCAACTTGGACTTTATTGCCAAGTGTGACATAAGTGATCAATTAGTGATTAGAGATAATATAAGTAAGTTATTTGAATAGACACTTCATCATGTTCAAGACTAATCGAGTATTCGTGAATGAAAGGAGGAAATCGTAATAGCCCATGTTTCAGTTACAAGTAGGTGCACGTTTCTCGCAACGTATCTCATATATTGAGAATGTTTGATTGATTGTTTAGGGTTCAATTAAGACCGTTTGTTTGACTAATCGCTCGATATATGAGGGTCTATGGGTCACATTACAAGTAATTCCCGTGTACGGATTATAGTTGGTTGATTAAGTATTAAATTGTATTTAATATTTTATTTATGGAGAATTAATTAATAATATATTAATTTGAAATTGATTATTATTACTGTTTAATTAAATTGGATTTAATTAAATAGGAATCCCAAATAATATTATGGAATATTATTGTAGGAAAATATATGTAGGGAAAACATATCTTTGAGATTTGTTTTGCAAGATTAGGAATTATCTTCCTAATAAAGATAGCTTAAGATTTAAGCTAGTCTCTCCCTATATATATATGAGTTCCTGGGATTCATTATTTACTACAACAAGAAAATCTATTTTCTCCATAAAATCTAGAATAGGAATTTTCCTAGCAAATTCTGTCTCAGATTCAACGCTGACAAATCTGTGCAAGTCTGTTAATGGGGATTTCGTGGATACCGTAGTTGAGAAATCTACTTTCGAATTACTGTAAGATTTCTTCTTGTGATTATTCGTACTCGTTTATGTAATTAACTGTTCGTTGTTGGTGAACTGTTTATTTCCGCTGTGCATGTATTACGTGTTTACGTGCTAGTATATTCCAACAATGGATAGGGAGTAGAAATAGATAGGATGAGTAAAAATGGATAGGGTGATTGATAGGATGAATAGAAATGGATGTGATGATTTTAAGAGCGAGAGTTTATGAGAATGATTTTCAAACATTTTCATAACATGCATAATTTCTACTTACTGGGTTTTATCACACATAGTTTATACATTGTAGGTAATCATGGGATGTTGTGACGTGACGGGCTTACTAGACAAGCTGTGGAACTCCTGTAGGTTTTAAGTGGTCGTGTACATAGATGACGATCTGTTGGGCATACCATGACTTATCTTGCTTCCGTTTTTTATATGTCTCGTCGCTTATGGATGTGTATTATGTTATAGATATGAATGTATAAAACAGGGGTGAGGGCGGAGTGATTCCAATTTTTGCGTTTTAAGCTCATGTGATGTGTTTTGCTTATAATCAAATGCATATGACAATATAAGAACATAAAGCAGTAAACAACACAACAAAGTATAGTGGTTCGGAGACTCAAGCTCCTACATCCACTCTCCATGTTCCAAGGGAAATTCCTTCCAACTGGACTTATCACCCTCTCGGGTTCGCCTACAGATGTTTACCGAGTTCACACTCCAATCGGGACTTATCACCCTCCACGGGATTGCCTACAGATGTTTACCGAGTTCACACTCCAACGGGACTTATCACCCTTACTCGGGATTGCCTACCCTCCCTTTCGGGATTGCTAGATGTTTACCGAGTTCACACTCACCTACAAACTTATCCGACCAACTGGTTTGGGTAAGGTTTGTTTGGTTTCCAACTAGGTTGAGATTTTCCCTTACATTTGTTTAGCCTCAATGTTAAGGTTGGGAAAATCTCTCTAAGCTTAGGATACATCGTGGGTTGCTTAGATTGAGTTCTAGAACACTCTTGAACATATGCGTGTATTTCTTGCTCTGTGTTCTATGGTGGGAATGCATGATGATTTGGCTTGATGGATGTTTCACGCATTTTTCCACTCGAATAATGAAGGAAGAAATTGTATTTATAGTGTGGATTTGAATGTTACCGTTGGAGAGAATCACATTCAAATCCATACTATTCTCTGTAAGTTCTGCAGCTTTTCCAGGCTGGTTGTCTTCCTCTCATTGGTCCACGTCAGCTGATTCTAACGGCTATATTTCTCAGATTCCTCGCCTTGGAATCATTCAGGATTCTCTGAGTCTCAGTGTCTTCAGAGACATACTGAGTCTTCAGTTCTATCCGAGCCTTCAGATCTGTCTGAGCCTTCAGGTCTATCTGAGCCTCAGTGTCCGGTGACATACTGAGTCTCAGGTTTCTTGATTCAGCAGACTTCTCTTCAGCGGACCTTGTCTGATCAAGCATACTGACACTCAGGCTGACTGAGTTCAGTTCTCTGAATTCAGACATCCTGACCTTCAGGTCACTTTGACTCAGGATATCTGATTTCTTCTTTTCCTGATTTGATCAGCTCGACTGATCAGATAAACATATCTTCAGATCAACATCTCAGGATAGCATCAGGTCAGTACATTAGATTTAGCATATCAGTTTAGCACATCTGATCTCAATCACGTCTGATCTTGATCATCTGCTCATCTTCATATCTGATCTTGATCACGTCTGATCTCGATCAGTCTCATCTGCTCCTCTTCTGATCTGCAACCTTCTCTTCTGATCTTCTGGTCAGTTTCTTTCTGATCAGCTTGTCTGCTCTTCTGATCACCATATCAGCTCGACTAATCTTCTGATCATCTGATCAGGTCTGTTCTGGTCATCTGATCTTCTGATCAGCTGGCTTAGCTTTTCTTCTCTTCTGATTTTGCATAGCTCATCAGTTAACTCGGAACTCATCTAACTCATCTGATCTCGATCAGTCTCGTCTGCAGCCTCGTCTGATCTCGATCATCTACGTCTGATTTCGTGAGTTCCCCCTCAATTTGTTATCTGTAAATTAGCTTCAATAACACAAGTTGATAATGTTTTGGCATAATTCATCAAAACTAAAATATCCCAACAAATGTGAACAGATTACTTTTGTTGTGAAATCAGGCTTGGAGTTATAATGTTGGAAAAAATATATAATAGGTTTATAGGTTAAATTATGTTTATTATCGTATATTATATTTGGTAAATAAGAGTGGTCGTGACAAAGTGGTATCAGAGTCAGGTTTGGATCATGCAGACTTTCTATGTACACGAGCTCAAAACTTGGGGAGCTCAGCTATGCCTGTAAGTTTTATTTTATGTGAAGTAATTAATATATACTTTCATTATATGAATCAAGTGTCTTTATTTTCTCTTTAGTATATTATAAAATGAATTACACTACATTATTCCTGTATAACATCACTGTTGCAATGATATTATTGTTTGATCGCTGTCACTGAGCCGCTGACTGCAGCAGCATGTGCTCGTGAGCAGTGGCGGACCCAAGATTTTAAAATTTGAGATACGATTGATAGCTAGTTTAAATATATATGTACCTAAATATTATCATTAATTTGAAGGGTATAAATGATTAGGACAAGCATTAAAAAACTTTAATCATAAATTGCATAATATCGGGTTATAACTCTCTCATTTCCATCGTTTTCCTCAATTTTGGTGTTTGGTCCTCTTATTTTCCAAATAAATTAGTTAAACATAACACAAACAAAATGCAATTATATATATTAAAGAAATACACAATTGCAATAAAAAGTGAAAATAACATAATTATAACAAGTGAAGTTATTTTTAAAAGTGAGATGATGGAAAACTACATATTTTAAAATGTAAGTTGACGATGATGAAGTAATAGAAATGTAAATTTGAAGTGGACATAGGGATATGGCCGAAATAGGAAAAAAAAAACAGAGGAAAAATGGGGGTGGTGATTGTGAGGTGGCACGTGAGAGTGAGATTAATATGATGTGACCTTTTATGATGTATTGTACTATGTGGATGCAATACACGATCCCCGGTATATCACGCCAACACTTATTGATCGAAATTTAAAAATATGTATCAGATTGAAAAAACTATAGAGGTAGTGAATTTATTAAAATATATTGAAGATTGTGTTTAATATAGAATTAATTCTTAGATTTCTTTTTTCATTTCTCTAAACTATTTAAAATATTAGTAAGTCATTGTCGAAAATTAATCATGCATGTCAGCAGTATGCTTGAATATCAAATTTTAAAAAATAAAATGTGGTGTAGATCACTTTGCAAATATTAATAGTTATGATTAGATTGTAATTTAAACATCAAAAATTATTTTTGTAGTAGAACAACGGATTTTGAAAAAGAAGTTGGATAAGCAGGACAGCTGGGAGTGGAAACACGCAAGCAACGAGATTTATCAAGTCAAGAAGGCATACAATTTGATGGCAAATCAGCCTACTTCAACGGAGGACAACAGCGTTGGAAGGACGATGTTCAAAAATTTGTGGAAGAATTTTGCTCCGAGATGTACACAGGCGATTGCTTGGAAGGCTGTCAAATGTCGTCTTCCCACGAAGGACAATCTTATCCTTCGTGGGATGCTACATCTTGTGGGAAATCCCTTGTGTATCTTATGCGGAACTGAAGAGGAAACTACAGAGCATATCATTTTCAACTGTTGTTTTTCACGCGACATCTGGGCAAGGTATCAATGATGAATCCAAATGTCAACGGTCCAACACCAGGTACCTATGCAGAATTTTATTTCTAATAGTGTGGCATTTGGATGAAAGAAATTCACAAGAATAGCGGATACTATTTGGATTGTCATCATTTGGTCAATTTGGAAAACTAGGAATGAGGTATTTCTTGATAACATCGAAACGGATTCAGCTAAAGTTTGTGATGAGATAATAGCAAGAACTTGGTCTTGGCTATCGGTAAGAAAAGGCAAACTTCAGATTCCTTCTTTTAATCGATGGCTCACGACTCCAAGAGGGATAGGTGTGAATAGTGGTCTGTAAACAACCCGTAGTGTTAGTTCTATAGAAAAGGGATAACTATGTTTCATTAATTCAATATGAGGAGTACAACGAGATTTATACACAGACAAGTTACATTCAAAAATTCAAATTTACAAAAATCAAAAGGTTGTTGCACGATTTCTGCTGAACTGATTGTCGTGAATTGCGGTTCAAGGTTATCTAGAAGGTTCTAGATAATCTTGACTGATACGCCCCCGCAAAATTGACGTCCCGTCAGCGACGGAAATTTTGGAGCGCAAATCTTGGAATCGTGTTCGCGCCAGAGGTTTGGTGAGCAAATCTGCCAATTGATCTTGAGTGTTGACATATAAAACAACAAGTAGACCTTTAGACGCAAGATCACGAACAAAATGAAGGTCAATAGTGATGTGCTTCATGCGAGAGTGTTGAACTGGGTTTAAGGCAAGATGTGTTGCCCCTATGTTATCACAAAGAAGGCGAGGAGTGGTGGTGAAGGGAATGCGAAGATCATCAAATAAGTGACGAATCCAACATATTTCTGAGGCGGCAGTTGCTAGCGAGCGATATTCCGCCTCGGTGGATGATCGTGCCACGGTGCATTGCTTTCGAGAGCGCCAGGAAATGGGGGTTTTGCCAATAAAGACAATGTAAGCCGAGGTTGATTTGCAGTCCGATAAGTCGCCCCCGAAGTCAGAGTCAGAGTAGGCCGTTAGAGTGAGACTATCGGCGCGGCGAAGCAGTGTCCCGTGATGGAGAGTGCCTTTGAGATAGCGAAAGAGCCGCTTAACAGAGTGCCAAGCATCACAAGTGGGAGATGACATATGTTGAGCAAGCCGATTAACTGTAAAGGCAATATCCGGGCGAGTGATTGTTAGGTATTGTAGACCCCCTATGGCGCTGCGGTACTCAGTAGAATCAACGGAACCAGATACCGAAGCGTGTTTGGACGTGGCTGGAGTATGAACAGGTTTGACGCCATCCATTTTGTGGCGACGAAGTAGGTCAATCATGTATTTGTGTTGCGAGAGAAAAATCCCTTCTTTGCACGTTGCAACCTCAATTCCAAGGAAATAAGAGAGGGGTCCGAGATCCTTGACCTCAAAAGTAGATTGTAGATGGCCAGTGACAGATGTAATCAGGGAGGATGAGGAGCCCGTGATGATGAGATCATCGACATATGCAAGAACCAGGAGGTGGTCATTGTCTTTGTGAAGGATGAACAAGGATGAGTCGGCCTTGGAGCGTGTAAGGCCGAATGCTTCAAGAGCTGAACATAGTGACTCGTACCACGCTCGGGGGGCCTGGCGAAGACCATATAACGAGTGACGGAGGAGGCAGACATTCGGATCGGTGAAGCCCGGCGGTTGTTTCATGTAAACTAGGAGATCAAGGTTCCCATGCAAAAAGGCATTGCTAACGTCCAATTGTCGTAGGGACCAGTTAAACGAGGTGACCAAAGTGAGGACGGTTCGGATAGTAGCCGACTTAATAACTGGACTAAAAGTTTCCTTGAAGTTGATCCCGGGATGTTGATGAAAGCCCTTGGCCAAGAGTCAGGCTTTATACTTGTCGATGGAACCATCCGGCTTGCGTTTGATACGGAAAACCCATTTGCATCCTATGATGTTGCACTTCGGGCAACGGTGCCAAAAACTTGACACGTGTTTTCAACACTCACCTCTCAAGTATAAGAGGATCGTTGTGTGCCCGGTTAAATATCGATCCAAGGGACTATGGGGTGGAATATAGCCCAATTGCTATGTGTTGTCGCATGATTATAGAGTAAAACATGTTTGGTTTATCGAATCAAAACTAAATTAGCAACAGAGTAAAGATTAACAACTAGAGAATTTAACAAGCAATAAGAAAGCACAAGTAAGCAACCAACGATTTGTTTCCAAATGTGAGAGAGAGGTGTTCGGGTGTTTGTCCTTGTGAGACGATTATCAAAAGATCAATTATGGTGTTTGCCTCTATTTCCGGTTATTCCATAAGAGCGATCACTACACAATATACCCTTCACGTACTTGGTAAGCCTAGGGTCCGATATCATTTATAAATCCTAGGATCGGGAGGAGAATCTCCCCTTTTTAGCCCGGGTAATTGCACGGATAAGGTCCTCTAATTAACTAACTACTCCGTCTCCGTGTTTTCCCACTTGTATAATAAGTTCAATTCTCCTATGTGCTCTTCACTACCCACTCAAGGTTTTAACTCAAGCTAACAATGTAAATTAGGGGGTTCTCATGTTTCTACCCAACTCTCATTGCAATAGAGCATAATTAACTCAAATTCGGATGAATTAAACCAATACCCATATGCCTAACCCTGTCTACCCAACTCTCGTTGTGATAAACTAGCATAAACACACAAGCTCATAGCAAAACCCAACCAAAATGATCAAGCAAAATCCCCTAATCTAAAGGATAACCATCAATAGAGATGTTAACCAATCATCATCACAATTTCAAACACCCAAACACTAAGAACCTTAGCCCATGGTGCACAAGGCAAAACCCTTGGCTAAACAGCAAGAAATCAAAGCACCCATATCACAATAAGCAATAAATAAGCAAAAGAAAGAAAAAGACACCTTACTATTGAAGTTCAAGAACCAAACCATACAAAATCCATCAATACTCCTTGAATACTTGCTCAAAACTGAAAATGAAACTATTTCTATGCTATTCTATGAGGATCTATGCTATCTATGGAAGCAAAATTGAAAAATAGGAAAAAGTATTAGTTTCAGCTCTAAACAGTATCACTTGCTATCATCCCCTTTTCTCCCTATTGCTGCTCATTCCAGAAAAAACGAATCTGGAGCTTTTTATATGCTTTTTGAATTCTCTGGCACGTGTCTCTAGGTCAGAAATGGGACCTCAGATATTTTTGGCTTGCTCGACTCGAGCAGGCATGCACGACTCGAGCAAGTGTTGCTCGACCAGAATTGGGTCGAGCAACTCAAAACTTCGGATTTTCGCACCCTTGCTCGACCAACGGAAGGTCGAGCACTGTTGCTCGACTCGAGCAAGTCCCAATTGACATTTTCTTCAAAATCATGTTTCAACCAACTCGACTTAGGTATTGCACGACCAGAGCAGTGTTACACGACCCGAGCAAGTGCTTTTTCCCATTTACTTCACAAAACCTTCATTTTTGACTCGATTCCTACACAAGAAACCAAACACTCCCTTTCTCCACATTTAGGCACACTTAAGTGAAATTAGTTCAATAAAAGTATGAAATTAGGTCAAGAGTGAGCAAGAATAGCACAAAATCTCAAGCAAAATCACCACTAATCAGGGGAGATGGAACAAGATCCCATGTGCCATGATGAAGGAGAGCAGTATACTCATCTGACATAGCATCGCGCCATCGTGGATCAGCCATGGCTTGCTTAACCGAAGTCGGTTCGACATCTGAAGGGAGGGGATGTTTTGTAGCGGCGTGCAAAGACTTCGGTTTGTGGATGTTATTTAGGTTGCGGGTTCGCATGGAGTGTGTGCGCTGTAGGGGAGCCGGTTCAGCAAGAGAAGCGCGTGAACTTGTGGTGGCTGGTGGCAAGGGCAGTGATTGCTGCATGGATGCATGTTGATGCGACAAAGGGGCTGAAGAAGGCTCATCTGGGGAAGAAGTTGTAGTATGATACGGCACGACTTGTGGAAGCTGAGGAGAAGTCATAGGCGGTGCAAACGACAGAGTAATTGTGCATTTTGAGGCGGGCTGCAATTCTAGCGAAATTGACGGAGCGCCCGGAAAGTTTGTTTCCATAAACTGTACATGCCGCTAGATGTATATACAACCCATCGCAATGTCGTAACATCGGTAGGCACTCTAAGAGGTGGAGTAGCCAACAAAAATGCAAGGTTTTGAAGGCGGTGATAGTTTGCCCGGAATATAAGGGCGGAGCCACGGGAAACAGAGGCAGCCGAATACTCGAAGCTTGCTATATGTGGGATCTTGACCGAACATAATTTGAAATGGACTACGACGACCAAGAACAGGTGTATGCATTCGGTTTATGAGATATACACCCGTTTGAAGAGCAAAAACCCAAAATTTTGGAGGAAGATTGGCGTGATGAAGCAAAGCGCGACCAACCTCAAGAATATGTCTGTTTCGTCTTTCGGAGATGCCGTTCTATTTAGGTGTGTCAGGAGCCATCGTGAGCCAACTGATGCCTAAGTTTGCAAGCAATGGGCGAAGAGCCAAAAATTCACCGCCATTACATGTGTAAAAAATTTTAATTTTGCAACCAAACTGATTTTCAACAAGCGGACAAAAAGTTGTATATATAGACATCACTTGTGACTTTGCATGCAGCGGATATAAGCAACAATAACGAGAGTATAAGTCAACAAGTAATAAAAAGTACTTTGAGCCATCGACAGAAGTAATAGACGTAGGTCCCCAAACATCAGCATAAATATAATGAAGTGGATGAGAAGCAGTAAATGAACTCAAGGAAAATGGGAGCTTGCTAGCTTTACTTAAACGACAAGAAACACAACCATCGCAAAAACCCGGGACTTGTCCGAAGTGGGTAAATTAAAGTGACTAATAATAAATCGACTGGTATCCACAGACGGATGACCAAGTCGAGCATGCCAACTAAAATGAGAGGTACGAAGACCAAAAGCAGCAGTAAAAGGACCACCAGCAGCACTTGGTGGAAGATAATAGACTCCATCACGACACGAGCCTTTAACTAGAGACGCCCCCGTGCTCCGATCCTTAATAAGAAAATAGGAGGGAAAAAATTCCATACTGACGTTATTATTACGGGTAAATTTTCTGACTGAGAGCAGATTTTTTCGAGCACTCGGAACACACAATATATCAGAAAGTAAAAACTTGCGGGAAGGATATTGTAATAGAGAAATACCAGTGTGTGTTATCGGAAGGCCAGTTCCATCAGCAATCTGAACTTCATCCGTTCCATCATATTCGGAATGGATGGACAGGGTGTTTAAATCTGCAGTCATATTATGAGAGGCACCAGAATCAACCATCCAGTTAGAATTAAAATGATTACCAGTGGGAGATTGGGCAATATGTGCAACAGGGGATGACAAGCGATGACATGTTGTTGGGATTATACTGGAAAGTATGCTTTTACTTTGTATAATCAGACTGAATTTCGGACTTATTTACTGAAATAAATTATTTATCACTGATGCTTTAAATATCATCGAATGTTGCATATATTTAATGCATAACTGTTCAATAAATAGTACGTGTTACATTGTAGTTAATTTAGTGATACCAGATCACAGAAGATTAAATAACAGTCCCTTGTAACTAAAAGTACACCATTCACGACCTAGATGGAAATGAACAATCCATCGTGAAAGGTTAAAGTGTAAGGCTCAGATTGGTTTGTCTTGACCAAGATATTACACTAGTGCATGACTGATGCACTGAAGAGGACCTACAGGAGGATAAATTCTTCAGAACTGAACTAGGAAGAATTAGACCTCAGTGGTTCATTATTTCTTAATCTCCGTCCCTTAAATAGGATTGCATGTGGTTAGTAACTATTGCTTTGACTTATTACGGGTAGAGAATCAACGAGATTCAATACTTTATATCTTGGGCAATATTATTGGTCACATGCTATTGCTAAGATTTAATACGGAGAATCATGTGCAAGTATGCTTGTTCGATTTGCCCCCTTGGTAGGTTCATAAGTTTTATCATACCAAATCTTGCAAGTGGAACTAGTTTCCGGTATAGATAATAATGTTGAACCGTTTCTTTACCAAGGATAAAAGATATTAATTAATGGAAAGTTATTTCAGTGGCTTGAATTAATTAATGGGCTAGATAATCTTAAACACGGGAAATAATAATCGGGAGCCATATTAACTGTAATATGGGTTAAGATGGATAGTGCAATATTAATTATGTAGTGGGATTAATTAATATTTATGGGCTTGAATAATATTGTGGCTCAATATTGATAATTCAAGATCCATTGGAAGGTTCAATCTTAATTCTCCTAAAGGCCCCCCAAGTAGCCCAATATAAAGTTCAATAACTGAAAAATGTGTTTAAAAATAAAATAAATATTTGTTGCAATTTTTCCTCATTTTTCGAAAAATATGGATAAAAAGGGGAGAAAGATTTTCCTTGAATTTTGTTATGGAATGAAGATATGTATTCTTGGAATACAAGATTATCTCATTAAATTCAAGAAATCTCCCACTTGGTTATTCATGTGGAAATTTTTTAAAATTTTGAAATAAATGGGAAAGAAAGATTTCCTTGATTTTCTTGAAAAGATATTATGGAAGATATGTATTTCTTGAAATACAAGTATATCTCATAAATTCAAGAAGATCCAAATCTTGGTTTCTTTTTCCTATTATTTTTGAAATACCCCATAACAAGATGAGTTGGAATTTTTATGGAATATTTCAATTATGGAGAAAAGAATATATGAGATATATTCAAGATTTCTTGGAGATCAAGAAAAAGATTTTCTTCCCCTATTCCATGCTAAAAAATCGTCCAACACCCCTCTATAAATAGGGGATGAATGTTTCATTCCCAAGTAAAATTCCATGTGCTGGAAAAATTAGTAAATCCACAAAGGTGGTTCAACAAATTTTATTTTCCCTTTTGTTAATTGTTCGCGAGTTTCCTTCCACAGGATTGTCGAGCAAGGACTAGGGAATACTTGGGAAGGTCTTTTGGTGTGTTTTCATCGACGAGACCATTGTCATTCCAAGAGGTAAGTTCACGTAAACTCGTAGTAATTCCGCATGCGTAGGATTTACGTGAATTGTTTATATGCATGATTTGTTGTTGAATTATTATTTGAATTAATTTAGGATTAATTCATGCTAGTAATAATTGTTAGAATTAAATTTGTATTTAAATATTCATCCCGGATATATCCGGGCAATTAATTCCCCAACACATGTAAGAGCGCCATGACCCTTGAAGCCGCAAATTTGGCAAACGAGAGGAGCACGATCACGAGAGCCATTTGAAGCCCCTCCCTAGCGTGACTTACCACGATTCTGATTCCCCCAATTCTGGTTGGAGACAGAGTTAGGATGAGAGTGTTGTGGCCCACAGTTGTTGGAGAATTGAGGCTGAACGCCCCTCTTGTTTGACGACCTGTTATTCGGACGAGAGTTAGCAGCATTTGCCGTAACAACAAGAGACCGGGTGGCAACCTCCTGGGACTTTAGTGTTAACTCATGCTCATATAGTAAATCATGAAGCTCCTCAAAATGTAGTGATGTCTCACGGGTTCTGATAGGACCTACGATGGTTGCATATTCCGGTCCGAGACCATTGATGACGAAGAGAGTGAGATAGCCAGTGCTCACCGGTTGATCAATTAAGGCCAACTCATCGGCCTTGGATTTCACATAATGGAGAAATTCGGAAACGGAGCGATCGCCAATGGTGATGCGATACAACTCGCTCTTGAGTTGATTAACGCGAGAGCGTGATAGGCTGGCAAACAGGCGTGATAGGATTTCCCAAGCTTCCGCCGATGTAGAGGCGGAGGAGACTAGCGGTAGAACTTTCGGAACGAGAGAGCCAAAAATCGCGGCTAACAACAACTGGTCCTGCTGAATCCAATTCGTGATTCCTGATGAATTCGACCCATCGGCAAGACGCAGAGGGCAGGGGCGGGTACCATCAATGAAACCGAGGAGGTTATGGCCCCGAATAAGTGCAATGAGATGTGCACGCCAGGACGGATAGTTGTTGTTGGAGAGTTTGATTGGTAAATCATGGCGAGCGGAAATCGAAACGATCGCCAGTGCAACTACTGCGGTGGATTCGTTCGGCATGGTGAGGGTATGTGAGTGCAGGTAGAAAGATCGAGATGAGGAAGGAGACGTCTGTTTAAGATCGCAACCTACTCGATGATACCATATAGAAAAGGGATAAACTATGTTTCATTAATTCAATATGAGGAGTACAACGAGATTTATACACAGACAAGTTACATTCAAAAATTCAAATTTACAAAAATCAAAAGGTTGTTGCACGATTTCTGCTGAACTGATTGCCGTGAATTGCGGTTCAAGGTTATCTAGAAGGTTCTAGATAATCTTGACTGATAAGTTCTTCATTTTGTGGTGGGCGGCTTTGTACTTTGGTGTAAAAATATGTTGTAATTTATTCTTGCCGAGTTGGAATACCTCTTATATTCCTTCCCGGCACTGGTGATAATGAAACTTTCTTTTCTGATAAAAAAAAAAGTTGCTCTCTCACGCTGCTTTTTAAGATCTAATTATTTTTAGGGTTTGGCTCAAGGAGGCGACGTCGCTGCTCGACGGCGGCACTTTTTGTCTCTCTTTTTTATTCGGTTTGCTTATCTTCATTTATTGATTTAAAGTAATTTTTGTATTTCTTGTTTGCCTTTTTTTTTGGTCAGGTTATCCAACTTTTGTTCGTGGTCCGCTTCCTTTTCTTTCGCGATCTCTAAGGATCGGCAATGATCTAGTTTATATCTTTCCTGAGTTTTGATGGCCTAATTTAATTCCTTCCCCTAAGTTGGGAGCCTCTGTTTTTTTCTCTCCTAAGTTGAGAGTCTCAATTTTCTCTCATGCGTTGAGAGCATTCATTTTTTTTCCTTCTGTGAAGTCAATACTTTTGATGTTCAACGAGAAGCGTTGACTGCACAATGAGGGAAGTGGACCGACAAGTGCCACTAGTTGTAAAGATAATTACTCTTTGGTCCTTTTAAGGGGTGTGTATTACTCTTAGGTCTTACCCTTTATAAAATTACTAGTAGGTTCATAATAAATGTGTTAGTTTACCCTTATACCCTTAATTAGATTGAGAGATGAATTACATATTGAGTTGATAGTATCCCTTGCCTCATTAAAAAAGTATCACACGGTTTCAAAATCAAATTTTTGACTCACTCAACCCTCTCTCCTCCTTCTTGAACTTCTTCTGCCCTTTTTCATCCCATCTCTCCACAATCGCTGCCACCACAACCACAAGCCGTCGCCGCCACCGTCACCGTCACCACAACCTTCACTCTCTCACCCCTCCCAACAAACTCCCTCAACGGTGGATATGCGGAGCCGAGCACCGGTGGCGATCGGCGGTGGAGGTATGAGCGTATTGGCCAACAATTGGTTGCGACGGTCAGGCAGTGGCGCCGGCGCCGATTTCTCATACCGGAGTACGGGAAGCGAGCACGATTTGGCGGTTATGGTGAGGAATTTCGTCGAAATTGGAAGCGACGGAGCTGAGTCCTGGTGTAGCAGCGACAACGATTCTGGATTCTCCGATCTGGCGGCGACGACGACGCCACCCCTCCATATTTGCGACGCCGCCCCTCTGGTTTGAATTTTCTTTTTCCTTTTTTCCTTTTTTTTACAGATTTGTGTTTAGGTTTTATATAGTTTTATAGATCTGAATTTTTGTGGTTGTTGGGTGGTGGTGGTACGGCGGATTTTGTGAGGGGAGGTGGCCGGCGGTGACGGGTGAGAGGTGAGCAGTTGCGGCGCTGCCTATGGTTTTTTATTTGGAAATTATGTTGGAAGTTAACTTTGAGTTATTCAGTTTTTTCGAAGAATTTGTTGAAATATATTTGCTTGTTGCTATTTGTAATGTTCAAATTTCATATTTTTGTTGAGATCTGCTGGGTTCGACCCCCTGCTAGTTTGAATCTATTGATTTTTTTTTGTTAAATTCTGGGTTTCTTTGAATTTTCTAGGTTCATTTGGTGCTGAGTTCGTATAATTAGGAAGGATAAAGGTGGTGATGATGAAGTATGGTGGATTTTTTGAAGATTTGAAGATCCATTTATGAAGATCTAGGTTTGTTAATTTCTGAGGGTGATGATCTGAAATTGAGAATGAATATGTTCATGTTTTTTATGAACATGTTCATGTGATTGATGAACATGTTCATGTCGAAATAAAGATCATATGTAAATTTTAAGATTATAATTGTAAATTCCAGAAGTTCTGAAGCTCTATTAAATTTTGAGATTGTAATTTCAATTTCAGAATTCAAATTAAATTAAATAAAGGTGTCCAATTTTAGAATTCAAATTGAATTAAATGGAAAAATTATAAAAATTAACTAAGATTGATAATGGTTAATGAAAAAGAAAAATAGAGAAAAATGAAGTGAAAAAGGAAGAAAAAGTAAAAAAAGAAGAAAGAGAAAGAAGAAAAGAATAATAAATAAGGGGCAAATGAGTATTTTTATTATGGGTTTTTGGATCTCTTAATAATTTAAAATGGAGGGCAGACCTAGTAGTAATTTTTAGGTTTATTTTGGACCTAAGAGTAAGTTACTCCTAGTTGTAGTTTCAAATGTGGAGATTCCGATGAAAATTACCAATGTACTATGGCATCCAAAAGGAGAGCATTAGAGACACAAAGTGTTAAGAATAAAGGGAGTATATATAGACACAAAGTGTTTTTTCATCTCCAATGACATGCAAAGTTGTATTATAACAACATAGTGATTACGAGATTCATCTTGATCGAAAAAATGTTAATAATTTGGCTAATCGTTTTACTAGGTATCTAGGTTTTTCCCAAGCCCTCATTATTGAGTCGAACCTCCAACTTTTGGATGATCGATAGTTCTTGTTTTTACATTTTTAAGTAAAAAAAAGTTATTTTGGTTAAAAAAAACATCAAAAAATTATTTGTAGTGATTTCTTTTAGAAAAATAAGCAATTGTATTCACTCTTTAGTATTCATTTTGGATTCTTGATTGTAATTGTAATTTTTATTTTATATTTTGGATCATTCGGATTTTTTCCCTCCATATATGTCAATCAACATGGACTTTTTCTATTCAGTATAGTCTCATTAATAATGATTTTTCAAAAAAAAAAAATTCTTATTAATTATAAGCAGAGAGAATTAGAGATAACTTGTGCGCACTAAAGTCAAACAAGTAATATAATTATGTATCATTTTTGTGTAATTAGTTAAATATTACCAAAAAGATTGTTTGTCCATTGTCTCATCACCAATAAACAAAGGAATCTTGTGCGGGAGATTAGGCAATGATTATGCCTTCATTAATTGCCTAAAAAAATCAATTTGTAGGGATAGAGTCTAATGTTCAATAATTTCGAATTTTTGTACACATTCACCCTCGAATCATTATAAGAACCACCATTAATTATGATGAATCATAGTAGCAAGAACCACCATTAATTATATTGATGGATGTAAATTAATGGAAACTATATTGTTATACTTACACTAAAAAAATACTATTTAACAAGGGCATTAACAATAAGCTCTCGTTAATAACAAGGGCATTAAAGAAGATTTTGATAATTATGAACACTAAGGAAGAATTTCAGAACCCTTGCTACTAACGAATGTCATGTTAACGAACAATAAATTTATCCTCGTTAGTACCGAGGGTTTTAACAAGTATCTTAATAGCTCATGGTAATACCGAGGGCATAATCCCCTCGTCAAAAAATACAAAAAATATATTATACATATTTATTAGAAGTGAGAATTTAATGAATGAATCATCTAACCCAGTGGAAACACTAGAGGACATAAGAGTTTTGCCACCAATAGATCTCAGGTTCAAAGCGACCGATAGGTCTCAAGGTTCAAGATTCAGCTATTTCATATTGGGGCATGTTTATTTTTTAATTAATTACATCTAAAAATAAAAAAATTATAAAAAATATATGATATACATATTTATTAGAAGTGAGGATTTAATGAATGAAACGAAGAAAATTATCAAGGTTTAATAATATAAGGTTTATTTTATATTATAAATTCAAACATCTTGGTTAATTGGTACTTAATACACTAATACTCCTATGAAAATACTCTATGTAGAAATAAAATTTATATATTAATAAAAAATTACGGTGCCAATTTGGGAGTAGTTATATTTATTTGAGACACACTTGCATGAGACGGTCTCACGATGAGACGAGACATAAGTTGGGCTTTGACGCTTTAACACTTTGGGAGGGAGGAGTGTAATTTGTGCTAAATTATACCCGTCTCATGCATGAGACCGTCTCGTATGAGTTTTTTGTCTATTTATAAATAAACTTCACACTAAATCATATTTTTGCTCGATCTTGTTTTAAAGATTTATGCCTCCATATAGAAACAAATGATATTATTTATATAAAAATATATCATTACTATAAGTTTAAGATTACCTATAATATTTATCTATGGTTGATTGTGACAACATCTTAATTTTATAACTTGTCACTGCATCCTTCAACTTCCTAAGTGCATGATTACTTAATACATGTATTTTATATGTTGTATTAATTGCTTTAGTCGAATTCATATTAATTAGTTACATGAATTTGTTAATGAATTTATATACATATAATATAACATGTATTATATTGAAAAATATATTTTTGTCTAAAAAAAATATTTCTTTTATGAAAATTTTTATTTAGTAATAATCGCCCTGCAACAATTTTTTTCCAGTCCCGATAATATTATCGTGTGGAATTTTAACTAGTAGACTAGTTGGTACTCTTTTAACCAATTAGGGCTTATTTGGTGGAAGAATGTTGATTAGATTATTTAACCCACAATATCTAGTCATTGTTTTGGATGATTGTTGCTGCCAATGATAGAAAAATGGCCCGTGTCATTTTTCACCACTTTCCCCCTACTTGTGTGATATTTTAGTTATCATACTACAATTTATGATCAAATACTTTGTTTCAGAAGATGAGCTACAATTTTTTGAACAGAAGAAGATGAGCTATACAACACTTTTATATAAATAGTGTGTGGGAAAAATGGTTTTAAATCAATTAATTAAATTAATTGAAATTGAATTGGTATTTAATAAGAGTGTTGGACACTCGTGTTAAAAGTTTAATTTTAGGGGAATTAAACGGTATATGATCGATTTACTCTTGTAGTATATGATCATAGTGTATTTATAATTTCAAAATCGAATTTCGGTGAGTGAGAAACTAACACTTCATGAATTAAAGTGTTGTTGGGAAGTGTAAAAAATAACTAAAAGTTAATTATCTCACATTAAATTAATTCAACCCACAAATTTGAGTTTGAAACGTAACGAATGTTGACGTCCGGGACATCCAGATTCATTAACGTTCAAATCAGATTGTAACGTAAGACGTTACATGATGACATTAAGTGTCATTAGTGAAGACGTTTCAAGACGGAAATAATTTAAATGAATGACATTAATTGTCATTATGAGTCCGAATTAAATGTCACTGTGTTCTCAACCTGATGGACCTATCTATAAATAGGTTGCATGCATTTGCTCATTTGAAGTGAAATGAAAAAAGAGAAATCGTACGAACGAACAAGAAGTATTTCAAAAGTGCATGCATTTATTCATGCTCATTTGCATATTCAAATAGAGTGCAGTCCAGTGTTCACGTTATTTTCAATTCGTTGGAACTTTATACATTGTGGTGTTGCTCGTATAAAGACGAAGTCGTTTTACCTTTGGGAATATTATGTCAAACCGTGAGCACTAGTCGTGACGTATTTGTTTTGCTGGCAAAGGATATATCCTTGACTCGACTTGTTGCTGTATCGTGCATGTGATTTTTCGTGTGTGATGTTTGTTCGTGTTGTTTCAAGTGTTTGTTTTGCAGGTTGTTGTCGTATCTGTTTGAAGTGGAAAGATGCTCGGAATGGAAAGCTGGTAAAAGGGAAAACTTGTTGTTTATGAAAAAAATATTAGTTCTTGAACTGAAAAGTATTAATTGTATTTTTCAGTTTTCTATTCTTCTCCTTCGTTTATTTTTCGTCTCTATTGTATGCCATCATTGGTGCTCAAGATTCCAGCAATTTGTTTATTTCTTAACAAATGAGACAAAAGGTTCATAAGTGCACATAACTGTTTGGGATATTATTGACATATTAGCGTGAAAATCCTCTCTATCACTCATTCCAAATAGGTTAAGTACAATTCTGATTATATTTATCAATAAACCGCTACAACTCAATCTCTTAATCACATCCCAATTTTAATAAACTTTTGAAGACAATTGTGAATAGGTAAATACCCAAGCACCAGTAAAAATTACTAAACAAACACATTTAAATTTCTAAATTTGTAGCGAAAATAAGTAAAGACATTTTGAAAGAATTCATCCACTAGAAATTCTAATAATTTGGCTCAATGATAAACACAAACCTTCATAATAAACTATTGTAATTTTGTGCTGCTAAAAATGATGTCAAAAATTCAAACCTCAATATTTAAGGGTATGTTTGTTTTGAGACTATTTCGGACGAACTTTGGACTTTACAATTCCACATACCCATTTAATAAAATACTAAAATCAGGATTTCAAAATACAATTTAAAACCTAACATAAACCCTACATCTGCACCTATTCACATAAATAAAATAATATCACTTTTACATAATTTCCAACACAATACTCAATCATTCAATCATTAAATAATATAATAATACAAATCGATCAACTTTTTTATAATCCTACCCTATAAAATCTCAAAACAAACATACAATTTTACTATTTATTAGGATTTTAAAATCCTAGATTTCAAAGTTCAGGATTTCCCCCGCTCACTATAAACCCAAAACAAACATACCCTAAGTGAAATGAAAATTGTACAATGAATAATTTGCTTAAGTAAAATGCTAAATAAAGTCTGGAGGCAGTCTACATACCCTCCACCGCACTCCATAATTAATCTGAATTTTTTTAAAGATTGGGGTGAACAAACTACTAGCTTAGTGGGATTTTACTTGCTTTGTTACTTTTGAATGTTAATGTGAATTTAATTGTTGTTTGCTACATGACTTTAAGTTGATATATTACATTAAATTATTTGGTTACTTTCGATAGAAAAGATTGTTGTAACTTGCAGGGATTACTGTCCAAGATGGATTTGATCATTCCTCTCTCCTCCACATATACAACTCAACACATTGCTCATATTTTTTCATACTTTATCAACAACCTAACACAATCAAAGATAATTGTATTTATCTATAATCAATTTTTATTATATTTATAAGGTGATATATTTTTGCCACATTAGGGCTAAGTATTTTTTTCCACCTTTGAATTTGTATCTCGGAACAAATTGCAGAATATATTTTGTGATGTTTGGACTCATTCAGAAATAGGATTTTGGTTCAGGTTTGGAGAAAATTGAGAATTTTAAAAATATCGAGAGCTTGGATAATCTTTTGTGTTAAGAAAAGATTGAAAATTTGAATAATTTTGGAAGTTGGATAATTTGGTGAATTAGAAAAATAAGTTGGATGATTTGAAATTATGATAAAATGATAGAATTTGAAGAGAAATGAGAGAACATAAGACTATGATTCAAAATATATCAATATTGATATCTATTTATATAAATTTTATTTTACGAATTTTGATATAATTTTTTTATAATAATATCACGATAATGAAATTTAAACAATTATCCCATAAAATATAAATGACCAATAACACACTGACAAGTGATGTGTGGATAATAAATTGCCTTGCACAATTTCAATTTGTTTTACCGACCATAGTTTTAGCTTTTAATTTTTTTTTTTTTATTTTTTTGTCTTTACCCATAATCGATCGCACAATCCATCGATAAATATTGTCTAACACTCTCTAAAATTCAATTCATCAATCCAAACATACAACTTAATTCAAATTTCACAAATAGATCATATCATGAGGAGTTCCGTCCCTAAATGCAAACGAGCCCTTAGAATACTAATTGGGCAGAAACTTGCAAGCCAAAGTTGCATAATTACCATTAGTATGGAACAAAATTCAATTGAGAATGGTTCAAAGTCGGGTCATGAGTCACCTTACCATACCTAAATTATTGATATCCAAAAAATCATACCATTATCATACCAAAAATTTTGATTTACCGAATCGATATACCGAAATTTTATATATTGTTCAATGCCAAACCTTTACATACCAAATTCTATTAGAATATTACGACAAGATACCAAAATACTGAGATACCATAATATTGAAATACCGAATTATTTCCTGTATACCGGTATATACTAAAATACTGAACATTTTTTGATATATCTATAAAAACCGAATTACCAAAACTTTCTATTTATCATATCATTATCATACCGAAAATTTTGATATTTTGTCCAACCCTAATAATGACTCGTGTGGTGGAGCAAGTCGCGGGCTAACGGGGCGGGATGAAGCTTGGATTTCTAAATACATCGACCCTACCTCATCATCATCTCATTGTTCATTTTCTATTTTTCGAAATTAAAATTACAACTAATTTAGGTCGTTTCTTTCCCATAAGAAAAACACATCACTATAAGGCCTTCAACCTTCACCTAATCACCAATTCCTTATGTACAAATTGGAAGCTAGAAATGCCACTTTTAATATATCCACATCATAAAACAATACAGCATACAACTTCCAAGAATCTGAGTACAGAAAAAAAATGTTTACTTATGAGGGATATCTCCCAATTTCATCCATATATATTAGAGAAAAATTACATATATATGTGCATATAAGTATACCATTTTTACCACAATTAATTCTATATCCACACAGCCTTTTTCTTGAACTGGTGTGATGAGAAGTAAATTGAAGCCCCATTATTGTTTTTTCTTGATCAGAATGTTTCCCATTTTGTAGTTACAACAACTGGCCTTTCATTCACCCTCTCACTATACTTTCCATATTTGTTCACCTGCTGCTGTAATGCCATTTTGCCTAGCCCAGAATTCTTGTTCTTCAGCATATCAAGAGTTTCAATGTACTTTTGTACTCTCTTCACCTTTAAGAATTCATATTATTCAAATTTAGGACAAATACAAATGAATTACAAATATATGATCTTCATCCCGTCTTTGTGCTTCATCCTTTTGTTGCTCGATTTTTTTAATTTCTCTAGAAGCTCTGTTTATGATTTTTTTTTTAGAATTTTGGGATGAATTTGAATTTAAATTGATTCAATTAAATCTTTTTAAAAAAATATATATTTTGGGTTGAATTTGGGAACAAATATTTGAATCAATTTTTGAGACAAAATTGGAAATTGGGAAACAGATATGAATCTGGTAATGAATTTCAGAGAAATTTCTTGAGGAAGAAGAAGAACAATTTTAGATCAAAGAGAGAAAATATAAGATTTATAAAATTCAAAATTCAAAATTGAAAATTTCAAATTACATTTAATAACCTAAAATAAAGTAAATCTGTTACCTGGGATGAGTCACCCAATACATCATTCCTCTAATTTTAATTTGAGAAGTTATATTTGAGAAGTTATACCTGCATTCTTCTCTGTAGCTTTACATCTCCATCAGCAGAAATCCCATCTAACTTTATTAGCTGTGTCATCAACAGTTCAATCAAGTTCAACAAAACCATCTCCACAACTTTCTTGCCTCCATTTATTTCCAATTCAATTGATGCCACCTACCAAATTATATACAACCAATCACAAAAATGAGTACCTTAATTAAAACAACTCATTATTCAACAACAAAACATGAGATGTGACCAGAAAATTCAATTGCAATTTGTCTCTTAAAAGTGGATTTAAGATTCTGTTTAAGAGTATGTATCTTATATACCAATTGTACAATGCATCTATATTCAACTAATACTAATTCCGTCCCAAATCAGTTTTCATAATTGATTTTTATACGTGTTTTTGCGAGCGAGTTTTATATTAATAATTGAAATGATAAAATAACTTTTATGGAGGGGTATGATAGGTGATAGGTGCTCATCTATCATACCCCTCCATAAAAATCACTCTATCATTTCAATTACTAATACAAAACTCGCTCGCAAACACGCGTATAAAAGATAACTGTGAAAACTAATTTGGGACGGATGGAGTACTTTTAAGTAAAAAAACTAATATTTTTTTTATAAAAACAACTAATACGACCAACTAAAAAATAACTAATATTTTTTAAAGAAAACAACTAATATTGTTCGGTAAAAATAACTAGTATCGTTTAAATATGTACTTATATTACACGATGCCGCGCCTGGTGCGTACAAACCTTCATCTTTTTCAATTATTAAACAAATTACCTGTTTTGCAACCTTATCAACTTCGAATCTAATAGCTGCAATCTCTTTGGATGCTTTCTCCATTTTGGCATTCTTCCTAGATTCAACACATCTTCTCTCTCTGCTCAATTCATCTTCAATCAGAACCATCTTTGATCCATCTTTCACACCACAAAGATCAAGAAAAGCCTTTGAATCTCTCTCTTTCTCCTTATAAATCACTTTCTGATCCTGTGTGTGCAGCCCTGTTGCCCCAGCCAGCATTTTCTTCAATTCCCCTGCAACCCACATATTTAAATTAAAAATTAAAAACAAAAAATAAACAAAAAAAATTCAAGATTAATAATTTTGATCATCTAATTTCTCACCAAAACTAGCCTGAGAACTTATAACAACTTCATGATAAGATGAAGCATATTTCACTCTGACTTTGATGTTAGGAACAGAATTTGAATTCTGATTAGAATCTGAGCTTCTTTTTTGAACCAACATCCCACATGGCCTCATTTCCCACGCGGCGGCGCCGCCTTTCACCGGCGAGGAAACTCCGGTGGACTTGGGCTTCATCCTAAAAATGTAATCTTTATCCATTTTAAGTGACTTTTATATATGTGCAAAATGTGTTGAGAAAGTTGAGAAAGAACAAAGTGCTTGTTTGTTAAGCTAAGAACCAAAGTTTTTTTTATGTATGAAGAAAGAACCAAATCCTGACCCACAATGTCAGAACAACCACCACAACAATATGGTCTATGTGTGTGCATACAAATCACTAAAGGTTAGTGAAAATCAAGATTTTTATGTGGGCAAAATCTGTGTTCTAAGTTATTTTCCTAGGAAATTTCGGAATGGGATTTAGGGATATATAAAGAAGGGAGTGGGAAGAAGATAGGTGGTTAAGGGGAGGAGAATATGGGTTGGTTGGGTTGGTTGGTTTTCTTGCTCTTTTATTTATTTGGGTTATTTAATTTTGGCTAAATTTGGTATGCTGGAGTGAGCTTTTTAATACATTTTAGAACTATTCAACTTATTATATCAAAAAATGTAATTTATTTATATTGAACAATGCAATTATTAATATTAAAAAATAATTACACAATTCAGTGTAGATAAGTTATATAATTCTAAAAGACAAATACTAGTATGAGACGGTCTCATGCATGAGACAAAATATAACTTAACACAATTAACACCTATCATTTTTAAAGTGTTTAAAACGTCAATACCCAAATTACACTCCGTCTCACTGTGAGACGATTTCACACAAGAGCGCCTCATTCTAAAACACACAATGCTTTCACGGTATATTTTGATGGACATGAGACTTACTCTTTAATTTAATATTTTTAAATATTTGTGTTTGGTAGTAGTGTTTCTATTATTAATTTGATAAGAATTATGAACTGTTGGCACATTTAAATGCCGTATAAAATTATAGAACAATGGGAAAAGGTTAAATTCCAGAAAAGGTGATTTCTTGTTTCTTATTAATTGACCCATTTTATTAGAAATATCGTGTGAAACTTGTTTACAGTGAAGTTATTAACATGATTCATTAAGGCCCGCTTGGTTGGGGTAATAAAAGTGAGTAATGAATTTTTATTTTTTTTTATCGGACAAAGTTAGTTGTTAGTAGTTAGTACACCAAGCACTCAAATACTCCATGAAATCGTCAAACCACCTTATAACTCCTATAACTCCAATTCGTTCCCAGAGGGAATCGAATCTGGGTCTCCCACTCAAATGAGGAGCCCAGTGGCCAGGTAGGCTAAGCCACCTGGTTAATGAAAATTACTTCTATTGATATTGATTGGTGGTTTTGACACAAAGGTAATGAGAATAGAAGTAAGTAATTGATTACCCTCATTCACTCAACTCACCTCACATGATATTCATTGTTGATGTCTCAACCAAGCAATAACAATGCAATCAATAACTCGTAATGATTGACCCCTCAGTAATACCCATTACCATTATCATTCCCTAGTCATACCAAGCGGACCCTAAATTATATTACTTCTTTTTATTAAACAATATCACATATTTTCACTAAATTATATTAATTATTTTCAGTTAATAGTATTGTTGGGTTTTTGGGCCTGTTTTAGCAGAGTCGACCGGGATGGGCTTTTAGGGTTTTGGCACAGTTGCGCCTATTAATTCCAATCAAATTCGTTGTAATTGTTATCACCAAAAATTAGTATATCTCCTGGCTTGGTAGTGCCCCCCAGACGTAGTCATTCCTGACGAATTGGGTAACCAAATCTGTGTTATTTAATTTCGCGTTCTCTTAATTTCTCCATAATTGCAGTTTAAATCCTAACAAGTATCACATGTTTTAACACCAATTGCACTATCAAAACAATGAATAAATTAAACATGTGATATTGTTTAGTGAAAATAAGTAATATTACAATTTAGTAAAACATGTAACACGATTAAAACAAGAACCAATTTCTTAAAAAAAAATAAATTTCACATGATATTTACTCTTTATCCAAAATTATGTTCCTAAATCTGTCACATTGTAACTACTTTTTGGATAATTATTAATTGAGGTCCATAGATAGATAGATAAGGGTATAAAAGTTTTTTTATATTCTAATTGATATCGAAATTAATTTGTGTGAAGGGATAAAATGAAATAAATGATAAGAACCAAACAGATTATCCCATAACCAGTGGCAGATTTAGAATTTGAAATTTGAAGATACATTTGAGTAGAATTTGAAATTTGGGAGTACATTTGAGTATTTTTTTCCTAATTATATATAATAAAATACAATTTTTTTTTTTTTAACACAAGATATACAAGGAGGTATTTTGGGAGTATAACTGTACCCTTATGTACCCCCTCCCTCCGCCCACTGCACATAACATCCTCAACACGTTGAGACACACTTGTGTAAGACGAAACATAATATGAGTGTGACAACTTTAACACTTTAAAATGATCGGATATTATATGAGTGTTTATCCCTCATATTTATATGTATATATGAGTGTGTTAACCCCTAAGAGTTGGCAAAGTGGTGTAGGCTTGTGACCTAGGGGTATGCTTATCTTTAGGTCTTACGTTCGAAACCCATGCGATCGATCAACTCTTGAGATGATTTAGTTCATACATTGCTCTGCCTTGAAGTAGGACCTCGCTAGTAGACGATGAGTCCTGGTTTACAGAACTTTGTTATGTCTTGAAGTGGGACCTCCACTAATAGACGGTGAATTCTGGTCTCCCGTCCGTCTCTGGTTGGAAATCGAGTTATTAAAAAAATAAAATATGAGTGTGTTAGTGTGTATGAAAATAGTATTCTTAAAATATGAAAAATGGACCATAAATACATGAATAATTTAGTGCAACTGCAATGATTGTATATAACTACTGATTTATATGTAAAGTAGGCATTGGCCGGCTAATTTTCATGTGCAATTTCTGTATACATATATCACTCCATTTCTGTGGACACGACGCCTATTTACCTTTTTTACTCATTTATTTTATTCGAACTCATCTCCTTATCCCTTTTATTCCCATCACAATATAGCCTGGATGAAAATAAAGAAAAATATAAAATATAAATAAAACAATACAAGTGCCATGTGGCGTATTTGTCAGTACACATACAATGTTAATCTCAATTTGCTGGAGACAGATAATAAACCAAGAATGTGCATGGTACTTTATGTTAAGAAAAATGACTTGTAAACTCTAAATTTGTTTATATATTACTTTATATATAAATATAATGCATTATTAAGAGAGAAAAAAAAATCGTATAGTACAATGTTTTTAAATTATCTTTTATGTATTCTTAAGTTTTTATTTCTGACTATCTCAAGAAATAAACTTATTTTTGAAGGGAAAATGCTCCGAAGTGGAGAAGAGTATAAAAGAAATAAAGGGTAGATTCTGGTGTTGATGTTCACTAAAATTTCCTCTTTTTGTAATTTCTCTTTTATCGATTGACTAAAAAATCTTAGAAAAGTACTTAAGTATGGTTTTGTAAAGTGCGAAACCAATGTACAGGGTACTCATACTTAACCATTCTTTCCATTTAACGAAATTTTACTTACCAAAAAAAAAGGTTAATTTGATTGATGTTTGATCACTACAAACTTAATTATATGAATTTGAACCACAATATATTTTATATATCCTCCTTTTTCTTTTTTTCTTTTTTATTAAATACAAGTAAAAAAAGAGTAGGTAGAGTGTTCACTAGTCTTATGGACACCTAGGAATATTACTTGCATGATCATTGCAAAGGATGCAAAAGAAAGAACATAAACCAATAATATGGGAGCCAATTTCTTGAAGCAACTGTTTTCAACTTCGGTGAGTCAAATTGATTAAGTTCTGGTGATTCATCCGTAGATAGGTTATTCCTAATGATTGTGTGAACATTTCTTAATTGAAAAAAAAAATGAAGAAAAAAACATTTCCCTTTAGTAGCAAAAAATGATCACATTCGAGGCTCTTTCTCTAATATCCATAATGGAGTTTCCATTTTAGGATTTAGTAACCGTCAAGAGGGCTTAGAAGACGAAGCTTCAATTGCAAGTATATAGTACCTAAACATGTAGTAACCAATTTTCATGGGAAAATTGATTTGTTTCCTTGTAATTTACCTTCATTTTGATTTTAGTCCTACTAACTTACAAAATTTTGATTTTGATTCTCTAACTTACAATATTTGACATTTTAGTCATGTAACCTGCTACCTATCCGTGATAACAAATGACATGATTAAAATATTGAATTGTTGTAAGTTATAGGAACACAAGTTAAAAGGACCAAGATCAGATGGTTTTACAAGACTAAATAAAAAATTTAACACCTTCGATAATTATATATATATATATATATATATATTTATTTATTTAAGACAAAATATGAATAAGAATATAATTAATTTTACACCTTCACTTGAGCATGTGGATGATTCACAAGAAATTTCCTAAGTAGATTATACTACATGAACATATCATTTTGGTAGGAAGAAGACAAAATATCCGCTAAAGGAAGATACACATATTCTTCTAATGCGGAGTCTATGTGTGTCTCAAGACGAAAATATTCACTATAACAAAGTAGTGATACAAACATAGACCTTCTACAGTGAAACTAAGATGGGCTTTTCTACGGTCAGGAAGGGCTTTGCCATTTCTGACGTTAGATGTCCAATAAAAGGTTGTCACATCATTTAACTTCGACATGGTCGATACTGTTTTGCCATAAGACTAAATAATTATTATTTTAATAAAAATTATAAAATTACTGAAATATCCTTATAAAAATACAATATTCATAAATTAAAAAATTTAGTTCACGATCCCGAACTCGGCCCATGCGTGACTCTCCCCAACCCCTCCGCCGCGACACAGGTTGGGTTCAGTTAGTCCGGATCGGATCGGATCGTCCAGTCCGGGTCAGTCCAAGTCCTAGTAAGGGTTTGGGTTTGGGTCCAGGTCGGGTCTGGGTGCGGGTTCGGTGCAGGTCTAGGTCCGGATCTAGGTTCTGGGTCCGGTCCGGATTTGGAATCAGGGTCGGATCTGAGTTTGGGTCCTGGTCCAAGTTAGGTTGGGTTCGAGTCAGGGCGGGTCCGGGTTTGGTGTGGGTCCAGGTCCGGATCTGGGTTCGGGTTTGGGACGAGTTCGGAACCCGGGTCCGGTGCGGTCCGGGTTTGATCCGGGTCTGGGTCCGAGATAATTTTGTCATTTTATAAATATTAATTGAATTTATTAGTAGGACGATGTAGTGCGATTGCAGTATGCACATCGCAAACGCATTAGTGCAAAGTGCAATTATTTAAAATTAAAATTATACGTTGGATCATTGAATCAACTGTAATCAAAGAGTTTCATGACGGTAGGAATGCCGAAACCGTTCCTGACCGTAGAAGATCCAAACTAAGATCTAGAAAGGGTTTAGTGTATGAATTGCACAATAAATGATCTATTTGATAAACTAAAAACTAATCTTCTTTGATCCTAATCAATCCAAGAACAAATCTAATTATTCTAGGAACATGTCAGCATCTGAGCAACCTAAACAGAAAGAACAATGACTTTATCAAACTAGATGAACTAATACACTCGATAGATTGATGTTTGTTTGTCTCTCTTAATTTTGTTGATCCATGCAGCTTGTATAAATAGACAACGTGAACAACTGCAATCTCAACCACTAATTTATACAAATGAAACAGTATCAATATTAATATATTAATTAATATATATTTATATGTATAATTAAATATAATTATTATTAATACATAATATTTGATATACGTAAATTAAAATATAATTATATGTACAATTAATATTAACAGTGAAATTTTGTATGTACAATAGTGATAATTTTTAAAAAAAGTTCACATAAACTCAAATTCATAATTTTTTTTTGACAAAAACTTGTGTGAACCCGAGTTCACCGTAAACTCGATTTTTTTAGTATCACTGTTATGTATAAAAACTATCACTGTTATGCATAAAAAATATTAATGTTATGTACAAAAATAATCACCGTGTAAAAAATACTTTATATTTTAAAATAATGAAATTTTTTATGCATAACAGTGATATCACATAATAATAATAGAGTTCATGTATTCAATATTGCATACAAGTGATATGTGCAATTGGATTTTTTTTTCTCACGGGTAAGTAGGGGACGGTTTAGGGCAGATTGTTGGCGGGCCAATGAGCTTTCTTTATCTTCTTCCATCGCGCAGTCACGGACGCCGTCAAACTTCTTCTTCTTCTTCTTCTTCTTCTTCTTCTTCTTCTTCTTCTTCTTCTTCTTCTTCTTCTTCTTCAGATTGCTGGTGGATCTCACGGGTTTTCTTCTTCCTCGTTTGTGCCCTAATTTTCTTTTTCGCTCCGATCATTGGATGAAACCAGGTTGTTTAATTTGAATTTTGGTGTGAATTCTGCGAGTAGAAGATAGAATATGTGTGTGGTGTTTGAATTACCCCTCAACACAAAGTGTGTGATGAAATTCAGATCCTTCTGCACTATTTTCACGTTGTTCTATAAATCTATAATTTTGGACTGAGAATTTTTTTCGTGTTTGTACTGGTTTTTGTTCATGTAGTAACAATCTTTTTCTCTTATGATAACACTCTTTTTGTTCATGTAGTAACACATCAAGTTGTTCTTTAAATCTGTAATTTTGGACTGAGAATTTCTTTTCGCGCTTGTACTGGTTTTGTTCATGTGGTAATACGCTTTTTTTCATAGGGTAATACTTTTTGTTCATATAGTAACACATATTTTTTTAGTAATATGTAACATTGTTCACATATCATCTTAATACTATGTGAATAATTATGTGTTACCATATGAACAATAATGTGTTACCTTGTGACCCATGTTACCTTATGAATATTTATGTGTTACGATATGTTTTAATACGTGTTACGTAAAATATGAGTTTTGTGAAAATAACAATGTAGTAACACTTATATATAGATGTAGTAACATACAAAAATTTGACAAAAAAAAAAAAAATTAAAAAACTATGTGTTCAATAGGAATTAAACCTGCGACCAAATTCATTAACAACAAACCTGCACCACTAGACTACAACACATATTTGATAAAAATATTTTTCTATAAATACATATGCGCCGGCCCAACCTAAAGCCTAAAGCCCACAACTCATGCCCGCTCTGCCCACGCCTGCGCCCGTCCTGCCCCGCCCGCGCTGACCCGCGAATATATCTATTGCTTTTTAAAGTACAGTGGATTTACTGTTTGATACTTGTGAAGCTAATTAATTACCGAAGAAATATCATATAATCTTAAATTCTAATTTAGTATAATATTATAAAAATAGAAAATTATTAATACCATAAATTAATTTTTCCTCTGTTTGATGCATGACTGTATAAGAAATTGATCGTGTGGATACAAATAAATTGAGGAAATCCATGGGTTGAATATGTTAATTGTTAGTGTTAATAATTTCAAAATTGAATATCGTTACTTTTATAATTTTCTGTTCGGATCAGTGATTCATGTTAATTACTAGTAATTACATATTATTAATATATACAATAAACTTATAACAATAAAAGGTAATGGCGTAATGCCAATTACTATTCAATATTTTTATTATTTTCCAAAGTATAGTGAATTTATTGTTTGATGCTTATGAAAATCATATGATATTAAAGTATACTAATTTAATAAAAAAAAATTAAAATAGAAAATTGTTAATACCAAAAAAATTTCCAAACAAAGTGTCATTACTTTTACGATTTTTTGGACCAGTTATTTATGTTAATTACTAATTACATGCACAATTAATATAAAACTTATAAACCAATAATGGTAATGGAAATTAATATTTTAATACTTTTAGTGGATTTATTACTAGATGCTCATGAAGTTAATTTATTAAAAAAAAAAATGATATTAAATTCTGATTTAATATAGAATTATAACAATAGAAAATTATTAATACCATAAATTACTTTCCATTCTTCATCTTGTACATTTTTTTTTTGAGGAAATTCATCTTGTACATTTAATTCTTCACATGTCTTCATATATTATAAATGATATTTTCCTTCTATTTGATTAAGGGTAAAAAATTCAAAAAACTTTTAATTCCTGATTTTTTTTTTCTAAATCGGTAAAATGACTATTAATTCGAAATGAATGTAGTATTAATTGTAAACCATGCAGTATAAGGGATTCACTCAAATGTTACTTGTGTGTGTGTGTATATATAACATAATACCACCAATTCACAGTATCATTTCTAATCATATTACTCTCAAGAGTACATATTTACATATTATTTGTTAGGCCATCATGATGAATTATCATGGAGTGACTATTCTTTTCATTATCTGTTCCATTTGGAATATTGCTATCCTTCATGCACAGAATAATAATTTCATTATAAATGCTTTTGGTGGGATTAGCGGTGGAAAAATCGATAACAAACGGGTACTAATATTGTATTTCACAATTTATTTATCGAATTAACACTCCTATGAACTAGATTTATACATGTTTCTATTACTGTTATATGTGAAAACTATATATTATTATTATGCATAAAATTTTTTAGTATTTTTCAAACAGTTAGAATTTTTGTGGGTAACAATATAGTTTTTATACAAAACATTGATAGTTTTTACACAAAACAGTGATATTAAAAAAATAAAGTTAATTATAAACTGGGGCTTACATAAATTTTGTCTCATTTATACATATTCTAATTGGTCATTATGCAGGCTTTGGCAAATGCATGGAAGAAAGCTTGTGAAACTCCCGGAGGCACAATTTTGATCCCGAAAGGTAGTTTCCTAGTGAGTAGTGGAGATTTTCAAGGGCCATGCAATGGCCTGACCAGGTTTCGTATAGATGGGACGCTCTTGGCTAGAAGCGGCTTTACTGATAATCAAGACTCGTGGCTCTCTTTTAAAAAGGTTGACGGTCTTACATTTTTTGGCACTGGTACCCTTGATGGAAATGGAGCCTCCACATGGTCCAGGTGCAAGGCTTCCAAAAATTGTGGCAATCGTCCCACGGTAAGTAATTATAAATCGTTCAGTTCTTTTGGTTCAATTTTAATTTGTTTTCTTTGATGTATATATAAAAGTATTTTATTAGACGTTAATTTTTTTTTTAAAGTTTTTCACTTTATCTAATTTTTTAAATTTTTCTTATGTTTTAATTAAGCATATCTTTTAGGATTTAATCGATATAAATATGTCAAAATTTTATGTTCCTTAATTTGATATAAATTTTTCTAAAATGATCTTATTATAAAATGATATGTGCCCTTGTGACCAGTGGTAGATGCATGATTAAATTTGGTAGGGCCACTAGCCGCACTGGATCTGTCATTGCCTATGATAATAACAAGTTGATGATAATATTTAAATGTTACATATGTTTTTTTTAAATGTATTATGAATGTAAAAATGGACCATACAAACAATTAGAGGTGAACGACAAATACATATTCGATTGATTAATCCTCCATTTAAATACTACAAATTATTATTATGACATTGTTTCTATCTTATGCAGATTGAATATAATTAATTATGTGTGTTTGTTTTGTAGACGTTGAAGATAACTTATGTGACAAATGCCCTAATCCAAGACATACATTTAGTTAATAGCAAGATGTTTCATCTCAATATCTACGAGTCTCAGAATGTGAACGTGAAAAACGTGCATATATCGTCCCCTGAGGATAGCCCCAACACTGACGGAATTCACATTGCGCACTCTGACTACGTAAACATCATGGATTCCTTCATAGGCACTGGAGACGACTGCGTGTCCATTGGAGACGGAAGTAGAAAAGTAAACGTCTCAGGTGTGCTTTGTGGGCCCGGCCACGGCATCAGCATCGGAAGCTTAGGTTTGTACAAGAGAGAAAAGGATGTGAGTGGAATTACGGTGAGGAATTGCAGTTTGACCAAGACGCAAAACGGGTTGAGGATCAAAACGTGGGCCCCTTCTAAATCGCCGCTAGTTGTTTCTGATATTACCTTTGCACATATCAATTTGAACTCTGTTGGTAATCCGATCATAATAGATCAATATTATTGTCCCTCTGGATCATGTGAGCATAAAGGAGAGTCGAGCGTGGAAGTAAGAGGCGTGAAGTATGTAGGTGTACGTGGCAGTTCGTCAATATCCACGGCGGTGAACATTCAGTGTAGCAAGAGTAAGCCATGCCAAGACATTGATCTTACCGGGGTTCAAATTACTTACAATGGACAACCAACTACGGCCAAATGCTCCACTTGTGATGTTAAATTTCAAGGGTCAGCTCAAATTCCTTCACGTTGTCCGTGAAATTAATTAAACACCTTGATTATTAATTGGTTGTTGATTAGACTTTATTTTAGTTTGTTAAAGACTAGTTTGATCAGTTAGGTAGGGAAGGTTGACTTTGACAATATCATGTAACCTTGCAGAATACATATATTTTATTCTCTGTGTTACACAAGTATAATGAATTATTAATTGTGAAACTATTGACACAAGTATAATGAATTATTAAGTTTGATACAAATGACACATTCGTAATAACTGAAACTTGAGAAGAAACATTTTTTAATAGGATCTACGAAAGTTGAACAAGTATGTGTACAACAAAAAGTTCAAAAAAACATAAGAAATAAATAAGCATAAACATAACTCAAATACCAAAATTAAGTGCATGGGATGAATTCATTAAAAAAAGGTTATATTAATTCTAGAGAGATGAAAAGTAAAATGTAAAAAATCTCTTAATTAGTTCTTGTGGTGTGTGAAAAGGGGGCTTGTTGTTAGTTGTCTTATGTGGAAAATATGATGTGGCTTGGTGTGTGACAACTCAACAATTAAAATGAGTGATGTGTCGACCACAATGTATTTGTGGCGAGCACAACTTATATGTTAAATGGATAGCTGGTATAAGAGTGGTGATTAGGAAATTTCTGTACCTTTATTTTGACCTAGAGGGTCTATTTATACTAGTTTACCAAGCATGTGCTTCCTTGGCAAGCACGAGCTAACCATTTCTTGTCATGCAAGATTATATGTGGTGTTGCCACGTTTTCTACCCTGTTTTCCTGGTCGACATCTGTCTTTGCTTGCCGCTGAAGTCTTCAACTTGTCATTCAGGTGGTATCTGCTTGGTAGGTGACCGGGTCTTTCTGTACGTTGCTACGGACTTGAATTCATAGGACTATCCTGCTCGCCCCAAATGGGCGGCCATTGCTCGTCTGTAGTGGATTGTGCTTTGTGCTCGCCCGTATAGGGCGAGCAAATCTTCATCCCTCTGTTCGCCCGAAGCAGAGGGCTAGTTGATTTTGTATGCTAATTAGGAGGCAGAGAATTTACCTATGATGGAGAGAAGGGGTGTATGTCCCTTATTATCACTGTGTTCACTTCCTGTTTGTCAGCCTTTCCACTCGTCCTTAGCTTGTGCTCGCCGGGTGAGCACAACCTTCGGTGGTAAGGGGTCTAATGACT
Organism: Stenogyne calaminthoides; assembly: GCA_037126765.1. Classification (NCBI taxonomy): domain Eukaryota; kingdom Viridiplantae; phylum Streptophyta; class Magnoliopsida; order Lamiales; family Lamiaceae; genus Stenogyne; species Stenogyne calaminthoides. The sequence goes on along the minus strand of JBBCBC010000008.1, from coordinate 19,823,870 downwards.
GTTCTGTTGGAATGTAGAGGCACGTAAACACGTAATACTTGCGTAGCGGAATTAAAAAGTTCACCAACAACGAACATATAATTGCATAAAAGATTACAATAATCATAACAAGAAATCTTACAGTAACCCGATAGCAGATTTCTCAACTATAGTATCCACGTAATCCCCAATCACGGACTTGCACGGATTTGCCAGCGTTTGAATCCCGAGATGAATTTGCTAGAAAAGTTATAACTCTAGATCTTATGGAGAGAATAATGAATTAACGTTGTTTGTGAATTCCCAAGAGCTCATATATGTAGGGTGAGGCCCAGCTTAATTCTTAAGCTAACCTGATTAGGAAATAAAAGCCATAATCTTGTAAATTAAATCCTATTGATTTAATTCTCATATATAAAATCTCTACAGATTTAATTTCCATGTATATCAAATCTCTTAGGATTTGATTCCATATATATTAAATCATATAATAATATTCCATATATTATTATTGAGAATCCTATTTAATTAAATCTAATTTAATTAAATATTAATAATAATTAATTTCAAATTAATATATTATTAATTAATTCTCCATAAATTAAACATTAAATCCAATTTAACATTTAATCAACCAATTATAATCCGTAAAAGGGAACTACTTGTTGTGTGACCCATATACCCTCATATATTGAGCGATTAGTCAAACTAACGGTCTTAATTGAACCCTACACATTAAATCAGACATTCTCAATATATGAGGTACGTTGCGAGAAACGTGCAACTACTTGTAACTGAAACATGGGCTATTACGATTTCCTCATTTCATTCGCGAATACTCGATTAAGTCTTGAACATGATGAAGTGTCTATTCAAATAACTTAATCATATTATCTCTAATCACTAATTGATCATGTATGTCACACTTATCCACAAAGTCTAAGTTGAGGTGCATCGGCCGATGACTTTGATCCAATTATGATGAGAAGATGAGTATTCTCTCTAAATCCACATTGAGGAATGAATCCTATTCTTGGCTCAACTACCACACACATGCACTTCGTGATGAACCAAATCCAAGCCATATCTACCCATGGAAGGGTGCAAGCGTCGGTCATGGTCAAAGTTCATCACTCCACACATGTCGTGCGTATTGACCTCAAGTCAAAGAAGTATCTCATTGCTCCCACTAACCTAGATACCCGTAGACACATATTGTGGACTTACATCAAATGGTTTTTCGAATGGGTATACCAATACCCTCTAAGGTATTTGTGCATCCATCATGAGATACCTCGTATCTCGTAGTAAGTGAGATCTTACTACACTCTCTAAGAGTATGATGCAGATCGCACACCAATCTCAATTGCATCATCAATATCCTATTCTTGATGATCCTTGATCGGGGCCATTTGAGAATCATGCTTAAGTCATCTGAGTTCTCACAACCTCAATGATAACAATGACTCATGGGCACACTTGCATGAATAAATACAAACAATCAAACATAATATTCAAACATGTGTATTGCCATACATTAATATTAAATGAACTATAATATTAAGTCAAACTGAATATCATCTAATATTATGTCCTTACAATAGATTGTCTCTAAGACACTAACACTAACAATCTCCCACTTGGATTAGAGTCAATCACCTACATGTCTAGCCCCTAGACCATCAAATGTCTAGTGTGTACATGAACATTCAGTGTTTTGGTGAAATGATCTTCCAAATTAAATATGTGGGAATACATTTTAATTCCATTTCTCCTATCCTTATGATCTCTCGGATCAAATGATAAGTCTAGGTACATGCTTGTTTCTGTTTGCTGATCTCGGTTCCTTTGCTTGCGCATTCGCACCAACGTTGTCTTAATACAACTTTATTAGACAATTGGCACTCGGAACTACCCTTAGTTCTCTTGAGAATTATAAATCCAGACAGCCTTCTTGAGGCTTCTGATACAACAATGTACTAAACTTTGGTTGTTGAATCTGCGATCATCTCTTGCTTGGAACTATTCCAATCGACCGCCTCATCATTGAGAGTTAAACATAACCTGACTGTGATTTACAGTCGGATTGGAAACTTGCGTTAGCTTAACCAGTCATTACTAGTCCTGACTGTCCACTATAGACAAGGAAACATTCTTTAGTTTGTGTAAGATAATTCAGAATGATTTTGACAGCAATCCAGTGAGATTCACCCGGATTCTGTTGGTATCTACCAATGACGCTGACAGCGTAGACCACATTGGGCCTATTGCAAGTCATGGCGTACATGATTGACCCAATTGCAGATGCATATGGGACATCTTTCATGTGCTTGATATCAGCTTCACTAGAAGGACAATCCTTCTCTGACAGTTTTATCCCATGACTTGCCGGTGGAGTCCCTCTCTTAGAGTTCTCCATCGCAAAACGCTTCAACACCTTGTCTATATGGGTGGACTGTGACAACCTCAACATCCTCTTGGATCTATCCCTGTGGATCTTGATCCCTAGGATGTAGCAGACTTCACAAAGATCCTTCATCACGAAGGTCTTTGACAACCAATCTTTAAGGGATTGCATTAACGGGATATTGGTTCTCAAAATCAATATGTCGTCGACATATACGATTATGAAAACAATATTCTTCCCACTGTGTTTACAATAAACGCAAGGATCTTCCAAATTTCCGATGAAGTCAAAAGGACTTGATAGCTTCATCAAATCGGATATTCCAACTCCTAGAAGCTTGCTTCAATCCATAAATGGATATCTTTAGCTTGCATATTAGATTAGAATTTGACTTAGATGTAAATGTTGGGAAATAAGGGGTGCCGGGATCTATTCGAGATGAATTTAAATACATATTTAAATTAATCAATTAATTACTAACATGAATTAATCCTAAATCAATTCAACATAATAATTAAACAAACAAATAAGCAACATGCGTACACGCAATCCACATAAATCCTAAGCATGCGGAATCTAGGAGTTATGAGATTACATACCTCTTGTAGAGATAATTATTGAGACGATGGATCAACCCAAAGAGCCTTCCCAAATATGTCCCACGTCCACGAACGTAATCCGGTGGAAGGATTCACACGAACGATTTTAATAAAGGAGAAAAATAAAATATTTTGCCACCACCTTTGTGGATTTCTAATATTTCCAACACATGAAATTGCATTGGGGATGAAAAATTCATCCCCTATTTATAGGACAAGGGTGACCGATTTTTCCACTAGAAAAATAAGGAGGAAAATCTTTTTCTTGATCTCCAAGAAATCTTGAATATTTCCCATATATTCTTTTCTCCATAATTAAATTTTTCCATAAAAATCCCACTTCCCTTTATCCCATATTTTTCGAAAAATACAAGGAAAAAAGAATTAAGATTTGATTTCTTGAATTTATGGGATAATCATGTATTACAAGAATACTTATCTTTTTCCATAAAAATCTTTTCAAGAAAATCAAGAAAATCTTTCTTATTCTTTTCCTACAATTTTCGAAAATTACTAGGAAATATAGACAATAATATCTTCTTCTCCTTTTCATTAATTGGACTTTAATTTGGACTATTTGAGGGGCCTTTAGGAGAATTAAGATTGGACCTCCAATGGGCTATGAAACTTTAATATTTAGCCAAAATATTATTCAAGCCCATTAATATTAATTTATTCCACTATAAAATTAATATTGAACTATCCATCTTAACCCATATTACGACTTCACAATAATATGACTCCCAGTCATTATTTCCCGTGTTTAAGATTATCTTAGTCCACTAATTAATTAGGCCACTGAACAGACTTTATATTAATTAATATCTTTGTCCTTGGAGTAAATCAAGCAAGCCATACTTGCACACGATTCTCCGTATTAAATCTTAGCAATCGTCATGTAATCAATAATATTGCCCAAGATATAAGGTATCAAATCGCATTGATTCTCTTCCCATCATAAGTCAAAGCAATAGTTATTAATTTCACACGATCCTATTTAAGGGACGGAGATTAAGAAATAACGAACCACTGAGGTCTAATTCTTGTATATTCTGTACCAAATAATTTATCCTCCTGTAGGTCCTATTCAGCGCATCACAATGCACTAGTGTAATCTCTTGGTCAAGACAAGCCAATCTGAGCCTTACACTTCAACCTTTCATGATGGATTCATCTGGGTTGTGAATTTGTACTTAGTCACGAGGAACTGTTAATTTGATCTTCTGTGATCTGGTATCACCAAATTAACTACAACATAATACGTACTTACTTATTGAACAGGTTTGCAACAAATATATATAACATTCATTCATATTTAATGCAATAGTGATTAATAATAAATTTCAGTAAGTAAATAAGAAATTAAGTTTGGTTATACAAAGGAAAAAACATACTTTTCAGTATAACCCCAACAGTAAAACCATCCGGTTGAGTCATAAATGTTGGGGTTATACATGAAAGTATGCTTTTACTTTGTATAACCTATGTATTAAACACTTATTTACTGAAATAAATTATTTATCACTGTTGCTTTAAATATGATTGAATGTTATATATATTTATTGCAAACCGTTCGTAGCAAGCGTTACATTGTTCCTTGTATACGAGTGCGTATTTCACAACTTAGATAGATCCGAACAATCTATTGGTAGAAGTTGATGTGTAAGGCTCAGATTGACTTGTCTTGACCAAGAGATTACACTAGTGCATTCGATGCGCTGAAGCAGACTGTTGGGAAATTTAGAGTTTTGATGAAAGTTCCAAAACACATGTAATAGGACCAGTCAGAGCTGTTAGCTGACTGATGTTTCTAAATACCAGTTATAAGATGACCAATTAATAATTATTGTATAGAACAACTGATGTATAAGATAGGTCACATATTGAGGGGGAACTCAATATGTATAGGTCAGATCAGAATATCAAAAGACCAGCTGAGAACAAAAGACCAGCTGAAGTCAGAAGGCCAGAAGGCAAGGAAAAGAAAGAAGATCCGACGATCTGAAAAAGTCAGATGATCAGAGTTAAGTCGTGAAGCTCAAATTCAGAAGACCTGAAGATCAGATGACTACCAGAAGATCAGACCAGAAGACCTACATCAGCCGAGTCTGCTAGTTGAGCTAAGACAACTGGCACAAGAAGACTCTATCAGGTAGACTGATCAGTTGTAACTGATCAGGTCAGCTCACACCAGATGGTAACTGATGTTTCACCAAGTCATACATTGTTGATCTGAACAAGAAGAATGTCAACTTTAGTTGGTAGAATAAACACTGAAAAGTGTTCTTGTTAACCAATGAGAAGAAGACATGTATGAACGGAGCCGACAATATGGGATTTGGTGCTGCTTGGTCAAACGACTATAAAAGACAGCTATTCACGCTTTCGGCCATGCCGTCCCTGAAGCACGTCACATCAAATCCTACATATCTACCAAATATAGCCAGAAATTCAAATTGCTTTCCAACGGCTCTTTGATTTCGGGGTCTGTAAATATGGGATTACTCTTCAGAGTAAAGAGGACGAAAATAATCAAGAAGCTTATACTATAACCAAATTTCCGCACGAAGAACACAACCTTGAAGATTATTTTTCTAAGTGTTCATCCCATAGTTCTTAGCACATAAATCTCATCCTCTAGCTGTTAGGCTATTTAAATACTAGGATAGATTTCAAAGTTGGAACAAACAACAAATCTTACCCAAAACCCAAAAGTTAGGATAAGTTTGTTAAGCAAGATTTCAGACTAGGGTCTCTAGTTCTGATTTCTGGGATTGGTTGAGTGAGAGCTCTATAAATATCTGTTGGTGTAATGTGTTGGACTAACACAATAATCTAAGTCCAGTTGGTTAAGTTGGTGCCCCTTGTGATAGGGAAGAGTGGACGTAGGACTGGTTGTCCGAACCACTATAAATCTTGTGTGCATTTACCTGTTTGATTAATTGTTTTACACTAATGCACACAACTTTGCTTAAATCTGCATACATATTCTGAGTTAGGATCAGCTTGCACCAAGCTACTGATCTGATCAGATTGATTCCATAGTCATCTGATTTAAAACAACTTCATAATCTGATTTGTCATAAACTGGTTTTTCACACGGGTACAAACTAGCTTCCGCACAATCAGTTAAACTGATAGACACCTAACTGATCTGCTCGCATGCGATCAGTAAGTTAGATATCAGTCCAAACTGATTCACTCGCACTCTGATCAGGCAAACTGCAATCACACCTGATCTGCACGAAAAAGTTTTCAGAAGTCTATTCACCCCTCCCCTCTAGACTTCTGCCCTCACAAAACCCATTCGGGACCTACAAGTGGTATCAGAGCAGTGGTTCTACGGACCACTGGCTTTGAATATCATCGGTTCTTGAGGAAGAACCTTTGTGGTCACTTGAACTGATCTTGAAAAACCTTTCCAAATCTCATTTGTTTTCAAACTCACGATCAACATGGATAATACTTTAGGTATGTATCATGATTTGCCTAAATTTTCCATTGATGAGTATGCAGACTGGACGATATACATGAGCAACCATCTGGGATCAATAAGCAGCAGGATGATGGAAGTTCTTGAACGAGGACCCATCATCATCTACCATGACAACCCAGCTGTTGGAGGTGATGCAGACTTTTCAGTTGGAAGTCTTGTCAGAAAGAGTCCCGCCCGATGGGTCTTTGAAGAGAAAAGTTTACACACTCTGGATACGATTGCCAGATACATAATCATGAAGACCATGGACAAGATAACCAGAGAAAAGATAAATTATCTCAAAACAACCAAACAGATGTGGGATACGCTTGCTGATATGTATGTGGGAAATGATCTGATTAAAGATAGCAGACTGCAAGCTGAATTGGTGAAATTTGAGAAACTTAAGATGCTACCAAATGAAACCATCAATGAGCTCGATGGAAGAATCACCATATCAGTCAACAAGCTACGGGAACTTGGACGAGAAATGTCAGATAAAGATATCAACTAGAAGATCTTGAGATCTCTGACTAAGAAGTGGGATATGAAAGTCACAGTAATAAAGGATTGTCAAGATATTGCTAAGATGAAGCCCAACAACCTGTTCCTGAGCCTTAAAGCCCATAAGTTCGATCTGATAGAAAGAGGGCAAGAATAAGAAGACGAGTCACCTGCTGAAGCCACACCTGCCACATCAAAATCAGTTACATTCAAAGCAACCAACAGCAACTCAAAGTCTACTGAACCTGTTGGAAATATTATAAGCCAAACTGAACAGATTGCTTTGCTAACCAGGAAACTTAAAAAATCTAACATTCAACTTGGCAAGTATCGTAGATTTTACAGGGATTATCAAAACAGCAGAGGAAGAGATATGAGGCCAGCTGACAGATCTCCAAAAAGGACCAGATCTGATGACCGAAGAGATGATCACAGAGAGGATCGCAGAGAAGATAAGAAAAGAGATGATCGGTCTAATGAAAGGAGAGACAACAGATCTGAGAGAAGAAATTCTGATTACAGGCAAACAGGAAAGTCACCTGATAGATTCTTCAGAAGGAATGACTCACCTGGCAGAAAAAGTTCCGTGGATCGTGGAGCGTGTTTCAACTGTGAGAAACCAGGTCATTACAGCGCAGATTGCCCAGACCTGACACCAAAAGAAAGAGAAGAGAAGCGGAACAGAAGAGAGCAACACTATAGGGACAGGAAAGCCATGGTTGCTGATACATCTGGAATTGATGATTCTTACCTGCCTTCTGAGGATTCAGGCTATTCATCTGTAGAAGACTTCTGCCTGATAAGTAATGCTGATGATTTCTACAACTACGATGATCTGATATTCTCTTCTGATGACGAAATCTGTCTAATAGCAAAAGAAGAAGACCAAACTGAGGTAACATCTAAACCTTCTATGATTTCTGATTCCACACCAGCTGTGCTGAGCACACCTGCTGGAGAGATTGACTTGCAGCTCTATTCTGAGCAATTGCTTGATGAACTCTCTAACGCAGTAGACACTTATACAATAGTGGAAGCCGAAAATGATAAGCTAAGGATTGAAAATACTCAGCTTGTTAAGGAAAATGCTGAAAGAAAAGCAGCTGAGCTAAAATCAGCTGAAGCTGCTCAGAAGATAACTGAAGAACTGAAAGTCCTGAAAGTTAACACTTCTGATCAGGAGAAGCTGATTAAGGAATAACTGGCTATCAATAAACAACAAGCAGATGATTTTAAAATCCTACAAGCTAAGTTTGATGACCTCTTCCAAATACATGAGAGTCTGAAATCTACTGAGGATAGTTTACGTAAGAAAATACAGGTTTTCACGAAATCTTCTAAAACCGTTCAGGATATGAACAACTATTTTCGTACGACAACTAATAAGAAGAGAATTGGGTATGAAAACCCTTCTACATCCTCTAAAGCCCCATCTGATTCACTTCAAAAAGGTGTAATCAAATGAGTTTCTGATATAGATACACATAAAGCAAAATATGTATCTTAGAAGGGAAAGAGACCTACTGAAAAAGTAAGGCAAGTACCTAATCAGAAAGGGAACAGAAATGGACCCCAACTGATCAAGCATCAGCCGAGGAGTCAACAGAAGAACCCAGTTCTTCTGAAAAGACCTCAACCTGATCAGCAGATTAGGTATCAGAAGAGACAACCTCTCAAAGGGAAATCTAATCTGAAACCTAATCAGGGTCAGCTGCCTAACAAGCAAGCTAAAGGTAAACTGCTAAGACCATCTATGCCAAAAAGATATGAATCTTTTAATGGTAGCAGTCGTACCTACCCTTACAATAAAAAACCTAGGGCTGCTGCACCTGAGCCCCACTGGGTTAAAAGAAGACAGACAACAAGAAAAATTCCCAAGTCTTCTGATTCACCCAAGGCTCGCACAAATAATCATACTGATCAGAATGCATATGAAGAGATGTATGATTATGTAGATGTTTATGGGAGACAAATCAGGCCTTCTGATCCATCTGATTACAATAGAAGTGCCCTGTTTGTATGGATCCCTAAAACCAACTCTAACCCCTCAGGACCCAATCCAAAAGGGGTACCTAAAGCCTGATTTGATTGCAGGTTCGCGTGGGTTTGGCCAATAAGGGAGGTGTACAAGCAACTATCTGGTACATCGATAGTGGATGCTCAAGGCACATGACTGGAAGCAAACATCTCCTTAGCTCTTACACAGAACAAGAAGGCCCACGTGTACTCTTTGGTGATGATAACTTTGGTTTTACCAGAGGATTCGGAACCTTAGAAAATGATGATGTACAGGTCACTGGAGTCTCGTATGTCGAAGGTTTAAAGCATAACCTGTTATCAGTTTCACAATTCTGCGACAACAGATTCAATGTTGAGTTATCGACTGATCAGTGTACTATCAAAAATTGAGCTACTCAACAGATCTTGTTAACTGGTTCAAGAAAAGGTACGATTTATACAGCAGATTGGAACAGTTGTCCAAGAAACGCATGCCTAATTGTTAAGAGTTCAAAAGGTAGCAGTTGGCTCTGGCACAAGAGAATGAGTCATCTGAACTTTAAAACTCTTAACAAGATAGCAAGGATGTCTTTGGTTGAGGGTCTTCCGAATGAGGTATTCTCTAAAGACCAGACATGTGTCACATGTCAGAAGGGAAAACAGGTTAAAGCCTCATTCAAGGGAATCCCTGGACCAGCATCCAGCAGAGTATTGCAACTGCTCCATATGGACTTATTTGGACCAGTTACACTAATTAGTCTTAGCGGACACAAATATACTCTGGTAATCGTGGATGATTATTCCAAGTTTACTTGGGTTGTATTCTTGTATAAGAAGAATTAAACAACAACAAAGATACCCGAGCTGCTCAAGAAATTACAGAATGAGAAGGGTGTCAGTATAGTGAAAATCAGACCAGGTAAAGATACAGAATTTCTGAATTCTTTTATTACTGATTTTTGCACTAAGTTTGGTATACAACATGAGACATCAGCTGCAAGAACGCCACAACATAATGGTGTAGCAGAACGGAGAAACAGAACACTCAAAGAAGCTGCTCGCACTATGTTAGTTGAACATGCAACACCAAGCCGTTTCTGGGCAGAAGCCATCAATACTGCATGCCACACTCAGAACAGATGCTCTCTGACTAAAGTTCACTACAAAACACCCTATGAACTGTGGAAGGGCAGAAAACCTCGTGTTTCTTACTTCCATGTTTTTGGGTGCAAGTGTTTTATACACAATAATGGGAAGTGTCAGTTGAAAACTTTTGAGGCCAAGTCAGATGAGGGTATATTCTTAGGATATTCCTCATCCAACAAGGCTTTTAGGGTTTACAACAGGCGAACCCTAGTTGTGGAAGAAACACCTCATGTGGTCTTTGATGAGACATCTTCTGAACAAGAGAAAGCTGCCTCAGAACAAGTAGTACCAGATCAACCGGTACCTGATGCATAGAAAATGGATCAACTAAGTATCAAGGAGAAAGGATCAGAACACGTAACAGTGAATATTCCAGAACTTGATCTTGCTGATTCACCAGGTCTATCAGACCCTAAGGTACGCATAACCTCATGAATGAAGAAGCTGGTACAACTGAGATAATATCAATCGAACCATCTGGTTCAGGGGGAACACTGAAGTCCCTACGGGACAAGACATCGCCATATGATGAGTCCAACATCAGCTGAGACTTGTCCATGTCAAGTGGATCATAATTCTGCACCACTCCCAATCACTAGTAATGAACTACTATCAGAAGAGGATTATGTTCTCCAAACTGATGTAAATCAGAAAAAAAGGACCTGGGTAACTAGTCATCCAACTGATCTGATCATCGGAGACCCATCTGATAGAGTCAAAACTAGACATCAGATTGGTGAAAGTGCCATGTATTGTTGTTATCTGTCTTTGAAGGAACCAACTGAAGTAGAAGAAGCTCTACAAGATGCAAACTGGATTCTAGTCATGCAAGAAAAACTGGAACAGTTTGAAAGGAATCAGGTTGGGAAACTGGTGGACAAACCAACCTATCAAGATGTGATTGACACAAAGTGGGTATTCAAGAACAAGAGAGATGAGAATAATGTCATAACCAAAAATAAGGCAAGACTTGTTGCTAAGGGGTATTCACAATCAGAAGGAATTGATTATGATGAGACCTTTGCACCAGTCGCTCATCTGGAAGCCATTTGGCTATTTCTGGCATATGCTGCCCACAAAGGGTTTATTGTGTATCAGATGGATGTAAAAAGTGCATTCTTAAACGGGGTACTAGCTGGGGAAGTTTATGTTGAACAACCTCCTGGCTTTGAAAAAGGCGACCAGGTGTACCGTTTAAGAAAAGCTCTTTATGGCCTGAAACAAGCTCCTCGAGCTTGGTATGATACACTCTCTCAGTTCTTAATAGATAGTGGTTTCACTAAAGGAATAGTGGACAAAACCTTATTCAGAATAGAAGATGGAGAAGATATTCTGATGGTTCAGATTTATGTGGACGACATCATCTTCGGATCTCCCAACAAGAGTTTATGTGATAAATTCAGCAAGCTGATGCAAGGGAAGTTCGAGATGTCTATGATGGGTCATATGAGTTACTTTCTGGGTTTACAAGTTAAGCAAAGTACAGAAGGTATATTCATCTGCCAGGCGAAGTACAATAGGAGTTTATTGGCTAAGTTTGGAGTTCAAAACTGTAAGGAAGCCAAAATTCCTATGATGACTGGATTCAAGATGGATCCAGATGAGAATGGTCAGAAAACTAATCAGAAAGAATATAGAGCTCTCATTGGATCTCTACTATACCTGACTGCTAGCAGACCAGATATAACATTTGCAGTAGGTGTATGTGCTAGATTTCAGGCAAATCCAATGCAAAGCCACCTGGAAGCAGCTAAGATGATTCTTAAGTATCTGAAGGGGAGAGTAAACCTTGGTTTATTTTACCCATCAGATGATAATCTAGAGCTTAGTGGGTATTCTGATTATGGAGGCTGCAGAATTGACAGGAAGTCAACCTCAAGTACATGTCAGTTTTTAGGTAGTAAACTGATCTCTTGGTTTTCAAAAAGCGACATCAATTCATGACATCTACTAATGAAGCGAGAATATATGGTCAGCGAGAAGAGTTGCTCCCAACCGCTCAACCGCTTAGTCGCTTACCGAGGATTATAACATTGTAGCATTGTAGCCTAAGATATCATTTGTGGCGATAATAGTCTTTATTGCAATCAATCACGAGAATCTGTTCTACATACAAGATGCAAGCATGTGGATGTCAGCCATCATTTCATAAGAGATCATGTTGAAAAGAAGAATATCAGAATGGAAAAGATCCATACTTGATTAAATGCGAAGTCGATATTTTAACCAAGCCACTAGCTGAGATCAGATTCAGAGAATTATGCAATAAGCTAGGGCTTCTGGATCTCGGAGAAAATGCACCAGAAATGTTTGGTGGACTGGTGTCCAGAACCAGCTGGTTAAGAGACTAACCAGGTTAAGAGGGATCAGTTGAGTTAGGTATCTCAACTGATCAGAAGATCAGTCAAGGAACTTATAAGAGAAGGCTTTATCAGTTCAGTCAAAGAACTGATAAGAGAAGGCTTTATCAGTTCAATCAAAGAATTGATAAGAGAAGGCTTTATCAGTTCAGTCAAGAACTGATAAGATAAGGCTTTATCAGTTCAATCAAGAAACTGATAAGAGAAGGCCTTATCGATTCGATCGAAGAAATCGAAATAAAGGTGACAGATTAAAAAAGAATCGAGATTGGTTGTTTCATACTTTATAAGTCGATTAAGTTAATGTTCAACAAGCAAGTTACATAAGATTAAAAATTCAATCGCATAAGGAAACAGAAAATACACAACAATGAAATAAAAGAACTTTTCATTAATAAAGACCCAGAGGTTGAATTTACATTACAAGTTACAAGTACAAGAGGACCCGGAGGTCAGTACATCATACCCTAAACCATAAACCCTAACCCTAGAGGGGGGGGGGAGAGAGGCTCTGATGATTTTAGAGCCTAATGCTCCCATTTTCCCCCAACCCTAAAAGGGGTGAGAGAGGCTTTGAAATAATCCTAAGCCACCCTTAGAGCTTTGGAGTGAGGAGCGAGAGCGGCATTGAAGGATTTCTAAGCCAGAGGCCCCTAGTCCTAAAATCAATGGGCTCTCCAGCTGTTAAATGGACACAAGTGCCAAAGGTGTGGTGCAAAGACCACATGGCCACAAGTGTCACATGTGAATATTGGGTTTTTTCTGATCAAGATCATTGATATCTGATCAAGATCGTATAAACAAAACCCATGTTTTATATCAGACTGAGTCTGTTGATACTAATTCCATCATCTCGATAAGCACACAAGGTGTATACGGTTAGGAGAAGTGTCTTCTCATTTGCGACAACAAATTAGCCGCCTCGGTGGTAGAGAAGCTTGGCAATAATCGTATGTGTAATCTTTGATGACGACGAAAGCAGTAATAAGGGACGCACAAGGTTGATTTGAGAAACTGAAATCAGTTGAAAAGGGTTGAAGGTTTTTGCCGGAAGTTTCACCGGAAATAAGGGTTCACCAGAATACATGGTTTACATAAGCTAATAAGAAGATAAGTATGGTGAATGGGTTATGTTGTGTATAAATCATTGGTCCTATTTATAGAGGACAAGCAAGGGTGCAAATGCAAATTTAATTTCTCAAAGCCTTTTAGAGAAATTGGCACCACAAGGACAACGCGTAGGAGACACGCGACTGATGATTGGATGAGGTTGCGGCGATTGATATCACAAAGAATCCAGACTATTATTACGAATGTCAAATCATGCCAACTTAGGAAATCGAGACGACTCTTCGATTTCCCAAGATTAAGTTTTGGCGGTAACACTTATCCCAAGAATTGACTTGGTCTGAGTAGAATCAGATTAGGTCAACTGAAATCTGATCAGATAAGAGACTGATCAGATGAGGAGGATCAGTTTGAGTATGGTACCTCAACTGATCAAACAGATCAGTCAATAAGGAATCAGAGATAACAGTTGAAGGGGGAACTTCAACTGATCAGGAAGAATCAGAAAAGGAAATATCAGACGCAAAGAGGAACGAATCAGTTAAAAGGAACAGTTGGGAAATTGTAAGGATTAGGCAGAAAACTAAGATCAACAAGTGGTACAAACAAACTTCAAGTGGTATTGACTGATTACAATATCAGTCAACCAGATACGCATTTATGTTTCTTTGTTTACTACTTACATATCTGAAATTATCTGATAATATTTGCCTTTACTGTACACATACTTTTGTGACGCACACCCTGCAAATTATTTAATGCGGACGTAGGGTATATGTATTAAATGCTACTAAATGTGTTTTTAAATCCAAAAGGCAATCGCGCGTGCATATCCTGATCACACGATCAAAACCGCTCAATATGGATCGTTTATCCTTTTCAAACGTTTGATCTTCTATTCTCGATTTTCCCTCCTTCCTTTTATAAGCTTCATCAAAACCCTTCCAGAGTACTTTTCTTAAAATTCTTGCGATTTCCACTCTGCAAATTCAATTATCTTTCTGCAATTCAAAGCGTTTCTTGCGATTCAACTTATTTCAAAATCAAGAAGCAGAATCTGGTAATTTCTGGTTATTTGATGAATTACTTTCCTAAAATCCATTGATCATATAGATTACGAATGCGTACTTTATCCTGTGTTATGCCTTATCATTTCTTGGTATTGTATGTATCCATCGATTACTAGGTCTGATAATAGGTCTGATAATCTATATGTGATATTTTTATGATTATGCACAATTCTTAAATCGATTCCATTGTGTTGTAGATGGCTACTCACGGATTGGGAAAAATTATGTGTAACTATGCGGATTTGGCAAACAAAATTGTTGAAGATAAATTTGTAAGGTTTAGTGTTACACGGGATCCTGAATCAATGGAGGTGGAACAAATTCTGAGAAGATGCGATCTCGAAAAATATCTTGTCTTTGCTCACTTTGCAATCTAATAATCAAGATGAAGCAATCGGAATTCTTGAGGAATTTGAAGGTTGATACGGAGAATCCTGGAGAAGAACTAATATCTTCAGTAAATGGAGAGGAGATCGGACTTACAAATGCTTGATATATCTCATTATTCTCAACCTTCCTAAAGGAAAGATCTCTCCCTTGCTCACTCTGAGGAGAATGAAAGACGAACCGATTAAGGATGAACTCTTTTCGAGAGGTCGACAAACACCCGCACCGTAGGTTTTGTCGAGTTTATGTTGAGAAGGAAATACCGTTTGTTGTTTGACATTCTGTCAAAAACAATTATGGGTATCTCCTTCAGCCCAGATGGATTAACAACTGTGAAAATGCATAGTATGGCTGCTATTATAGATGAAGCCAAAAATATTAATTGGGCTAGTTTTCTGAAGGCTATTCTGCTCCAAGAACATGACAAATTTGGAGTTAGTGAACAGAGACAAGTCTTTCTGAAGAAAAGAATCAATAATCTCAACAAGGTTGCAGTCATTCTGAAGGACAAAATGCCCAATACTGAATGGGATTAGAACGGACTGAAGTCCTACAAGGCCTTTCTCTCAACCACAACTGCCATCTATGGGCCGACAGATGATGATATGCGGCCCACCCCCCCTAAGACTAAGAAAGGGAAAAAATAAGGAGGCAGCTACGTCTGCAACTGATGCTCCTCAAAAGAAAAAGAGAAAACTGGTAAAGGCTCAGGAGAAGAGGCCAAAGAAAGTAAAATAGACCACCATGACTCTTTTTCTGGATGAGGAGTTAGAAGAAGATGACGCGCCATATCAGCCTGATGCACCACAGAGATCAACTGAAAAATCAGACAGGCATGCTTCCCAAGTTGAGAGCTCACCAGAGCAATCAGAGGGAGGAGCAAGGGACGACAAATCTCCATCACCTCAATCTCACGCTAATTCACCACTCTTTCTTCTAGTTCTTGCGAGCATATATCTCCTTCTCTTTTGACCTTTCCTTTAACAACCCATCGAAAGTTCACACGTCGTCGAACCAAGAAGATCACCAATCACGGGAAAAATGGCGGAATGAAATCGAGCACCGCATTGATGAGCTTTTACCCGGAGTTGAAGCCCGTCCGATTATTCGGGAAAGTGCCAAAGATCTCCGTTTAACTAACTCCGCCGAACCTCTTCTTGATTCAGCTCTGAAAGGCAATCACAACCAAAATCACCTACTCAAAGACCCACTAGAACCCTCTACATCTCATCAACCTGAACCTGGTCGATCTGAACAGTTGATTCCTGAGTCCAGATCATCCAAGACAATCACCGGAAAAATGGCCAGAATGAGAATCGAACGCAAAATTGATGAGCTTTACCCAGAGTTGGAAGCCCATCCAGTTATTCGGGAAGAAGTGATGGAGATCCTGATGGAAAGATCTCCGCTTAAAGAACTTGACAAACTCATTTCTTTTATGATCATTATTGAAAAGATTCAAAATCTATGGGGAGGTTTTTATTTTGATTAAAAATTTTGATTTCGACATGAAGAAATCTGCTTTTGATCACCAAATTAAGTTAAGAAGATAATCTAATTGAAGCGATCAAAGCTCGATCCATAGAAAATCGGGAATAATTGAACTAGTTGAACCGAGGTCGGATGATGAAAAAATCTTCTTGAAGATGCTCCAATGAAGGATGTGGGAGCCGCCAGATGATAGTGGACTTGGTGTCGAGCTTGAATAAGAAATGACCCGACCAATCGGGAGGCGCAAACAATCGAAACCGATCGGAAAGATGATACAAAATATTCTTAGACACACAAATCATCACCATAAGAAGATCAACTTAGATGAAATCGACATCTTGTTTTAAAGATCTTACGAAGAAAAAAAATGAGGAGTGTTGGTATAATGAAGTTAGCAACACAATTCAAATCCACGAAATACATTAGACCTCAAAGAAATAACGGATCAATCGAATTGGCTATTTCAAAGCATCTCCATTCGAAGCAATCAAAGATCGATTCTCTCAAAGCACAAACCAACCCGACTAATTTTCCCATTTAAGAAGACCTAAACAAATGAAGTTAGTCCAAGTCCAAGTTGATCAAAAACAAGTTTCTCTTCTAATGGTCCCCGAAAAAGCTTGAAATGACGGAAGAAAAACTTTTTCCAAACTCATTCTTACCCTCTCCAAAAAACGGGTAGCCGTTGAATCTTTGAGTGAGAACTCCAAAACATCGATTAATATCAAAGATTCAAAATCTATCTACTCAAGCTCAAGGTTTATTTGTTGAAGATCTTAACAAGGCCATATCTTTAGGCCTGCGTATCACGTTGGATCTCGAATTCCCACCTCAATTGAAATTTTTTTTTTTTTATCAAACCAAAAAACAATAGGACAAGCTTTATGACTTGATGAGATAAACTAGATCGACCGTCCCCGATCTTCATCGTCTCTTCCTCAAATGTAAGAATATCGATTCAGACATATTTTAATCCTATGGTCGAGACTAGACCATCTATTATCATCGATTGTTCTCTATAGTAATGAAGTTTAAATAAACATCGGGAAGATGGAGAAGTTTTTGATTAATTATGCAAGAAAACTTGTGTTAAAGTTAATCTCGGATAATGGTTGAGGGGGAGACATTAAAATCAAAACTCGAACCGAAATCCATGAGCATTAAGAGAGTCACGAGAAATCACAAAATGAAATCGATTCGGATGAAACGATAAAAATCCGGATGAATAGAAATCGGGCCGATGAAACTAACTTCGGAGCGAGACTGTGATTTATTTCTCTAGAAGAAGCTCGGACCGGTTAGTGAAGAAGAAAGAAGGGATCCGTTAAAAAACAATAAGAAGATAACAGAGAATGTGACAAAAGACCAAAAAGAAAACAACGGAAGACTATTAGTATGGATTTGAAGAAAGGCAGAGAAAAATCATTAGACTATCTTCAAAAGAAGATGATGGAGTTCTTTGCCATAAAGCAAGATTCAAAATCATCTCCATTCAAGAACCTGAAATCATTCCAATTTACCCAAAGTGTTCTTCAATCAGATCATCAAATGCCGATCCTAGTTCGAGGAATGGAATAAGATCCATTGAAGTGAATGACTTAAGGATGCATTTGTTCTTGACCTAGTCGCCACAAGAAGAATCACCAGATCTCGGAATTTCTCAACCGGTTGGAGAACAAGAACCCAGTTTTTCTCGAAATATCCGGAAAATGAGGCCGAATGATCAATGTGAGAATATCTCATCAAGAGTATGACGTGATGGACTACTTCGAAGAAGGCGTCGATGACTCATTTAACTATCAGACCGGCATTTCAAAGGTTCTATTTTTTCACATCCTCGAACAAAGCTCGCATATAATCGATCCTCAAAGCAGATCAATGATGTCAAATGGAAGCTATAAGCGGATATTCAACGTTCCTCATGATCAACGAGAAATGCCAGAGGGATATAAGCCAAGAGATTAAAGATCGTAAGACCAAGTTAAGATCAATCAATTTAAACTCAAACTTTTCGATGTAACATTGAAATCGATAAAATCTCGATGAATGAAAAGTTTATTCTTTTTCTTATCCTAAGACAAAATCTCATTGTCTTCCGATTATGTGTTCTTTATTTGCTTATATTTATCAACCGTGTTGGTTTCTCAAGTGTTTTGGTTTCATCAAAAAAGAGGGAAAATTGTTGGGAAACTTAGAGTTTTGATGAAAGTTCCAAAACACATAATAGGACCAAATCGGACACTGTTAAAATTTGTATTAGTATGATGATTTTCTAAATACCGGTTATAAGATGACCAGTTGATAATTATTGTACGTAACAAAAGCGATGTATAAGATAGGTCACATATTGAGGGGAACTCAATATGTATAGGTCGATCGAATATCAAAAGACCAAATGAGAACAAAAGACCACCCAAGTCGGCCGTAAACATCTAGGCAAGGAAAAGATAAAGAAAGATCGACGATCATCAAAAAAGTCGGAGATCGAAGTGAAGTCGGTGAAGCTCAAATTCAACTCGACCAAAGATCGGTTGACTACCAAGATCGCACTTGTCGAACACCTACATCATCTTATTTGAGTCCGCTAGTTGAGCTAAGACAATTAAAAAAAAAAAAATTTAAGTCACCTCCCATTGAAATTTTACGAGTTTTAAATCGCACAAGAAGACTCTATCAGTTTTATCGAAGATCTTAACAAGTAATCGATCGGATCTCGACTCACCACACCAAAAAGGATGGTAAAACCAACTGATGTTTCACCAAGTCAAACGTTGTTGATCCGAAGATGGAAAGTCAAGAAGAATGTCAACTTTAGTTGGTAGAACAAACACTGAAAAGTGTTCTTGTTAACCAATGAGAACAAGACATGTATGAATGGAGCCGACAATACGAGATTTGGTGCTGCTTGGTCAAACGACTATAAAAGACAACTATTCACTATTCACGCCATGCCACCCGGTCCCCTCAAGGGTTGGAGAACAAGACGCCACATCAAATCCTACATATCTACCAAATATAGCCGAAATTTAAATTGCTTTCCAAGAAGGCTCTTTGATTTCGGGGTCTATAAATATGGGATTACTCTTCAGAGTAAAGAGGACGAAAATAATCAATAAGCTCATACTATAGCCAAATTTCCAAATTTTACGCGTAACTAACCTTGAAGATTATTTTTCTAAGTGTTCATCCCATAGTTCTTAGCACATAAATCTCATCATCTAAGTGTTTTGTTTTTCATCTATTTAAATACTAGGATAGATTTCAAAGTTGGAACAAACAACAAATCTTACCCAAAACCCAAAAGTTAGGATAAGTTTGTTAAGCAAGATTTCGGACTAGGGTTTCTAATTCTCGATTTTACGGAAAGACGGATCGGTTGAGTGAGAGCTCTATAAATATCTGTGGTGTAATGTGTTGGACTAACACAATAATCTAAGTCCGCTTTGGTTAAGTTGGTGCCTCTTGTGATAGGGAAGAGTGGACGTGGGGACCAAGTCAAATTGTTGTTGATCACGGTCTAGTTGGTAAACCACTATATATCTTGTGTGCATTTACATTTGATTAATTGTTTTACACTATTGCACACAACTTTGCTCAAATCGTGCATATATATTCTCGAAATTAGGATCACCTTGCACTCTTTATCGATCCGATCGATTGACTCCATAGTCATCCGATTGGAAACAACCTTGAATCTAATTTCATCATAAACCGGTTTTTCACAAAGTTGGAATAAACTAATCTTACCCAAAACCAATCGGATAAACCGATAGACACCGAATTACGATCGGCTCTATAAATATACGAATGTGTTGGACTAACGATCGAAGAAGTTGGATATCGTGGGGTGGTTGTCCCAAATATCTTGATTCATTTGCATATGATCGTGCAAACCGCAATCACACCCCGTCGACCAAGACGAAAAAACTTGTTTTCGAAGTCTATTCACCCCTCCCCTAGACTTAACTTGGATATCACAAAACCTCCTCGACCTACACTCGGGACCTATATAGAGGATAAACTCATTCCTATGACCGACTTAAGGGATGAAGAGTTAGACCTCAGTGGTTGTTGATTTCTTAATCTCTGTCACTTAATAAGGACTGTGTGCGATTAGTAGTTATTGCTTTGACTTATAAATGGGAAGAGAATTATTGCGACTTCGATACCCTATATCTTGGGCAATAATATTAATTGCATGAAAGTTGCTAAATTAATACCGAGAATCGTGTGCTTGCAAAAGTCTTGCTTGATTGGTCCCCTTGGTGGGACCTGAACCTTTATCATACAAAATCTTGCAAGTGGAATTAATTTTCCGGTATGGATAATAAAGCTGGGCTGTCCTTACTCCAAGGATAAATATATTAATTAATATAAAACTTTTCAGTGGTTTAATTAATTAATGGACTAAATAATCTTAAACACGAAAATAATAACAAGAATTTCATATTACCGTAATATGGGTTAAGATTTGATAGTGCAATATTAATTATATAGTGATATTAATTAATATTAATGAGTTGAATTATATTGTGGCTCAATATTGGAATTCAGAAGTCCATTGGAAGGTCCATCTTAATTCTCCTAAAGGCCCCTCAAGTAGCTCAATTAAAGTCCAATAAATAAAAGGTGATTAAAATAAAATAAATTATTGTTGCAATATTTCCTCAAATTTTTCGAAAATAATTAGAGAAAGAGGGAGAAGATTTTTCTTGAAAAGATTTTATGGAAAGGAGATAATGTATTCATGGAATACAAGATTATCCCATAAATTCAAGAAAACTCCCACTTGGCTTCTTTAATTAAGCAATTTTCAAAAATTATGTATAAAGAAAGGGAAGAAAGATTTTCTTGATTTTCTTTGAAAGATTTTGTGGAAAAAATATGTATTCTTGGAATACAAGAATATCTCATAAATTCAAGAAAGATCCAATCTTGTAAATCCTCTTGTAATTTTTGAAATATAAGGCTAAATAAGGGTGTGAGATTTTTGTGGAAAAATACACATGGAAAGAAGAATATATTGGATATATTCAAAATTTTTGGAGATCAAGAAAATATCTTTCCTAGCCCTAATTGTCTTGAAAATTTCGAACCCTCCCTCACTTATAAATAGGGATGAATTTTCATTCCCAACTAGTGTTCCATGCGTTGGAAATATTAGAAATCCACAAAGGTGATGCAACAATATTTTATTTTTCTTGTTTTATAAATCGTTCATCGGAGAACCTTCCACCGGGGTTATTGGATGAGGACTTGAAAATATTTGAGAAGGACTTTTGGTGGGTATCCAGATACTTGATCCTGTCTGTCTCAGATCGTCTCTCCAACGGGTACGTTTACGTAAACTCCTAGAAATTCCGCATGCTAGGATCTTTTACGTGAAATATTATTTGCATGTTGTTGTTAGATTAATTATTATTTGATGCTAGTAATAATTATTAATTTAGATTTGTGTTTATGAGGTCATCCCGATAGATCCTGGCATATGTTATCCCAACAAGCGGTATCGAGCCCCGTTTCGACTCGATCTTTTAAACTCAGAATTTAAATTGTTGTTCATTAAAATTGAAATTGGATGGTAGAACTCTTAGATCTGTTTTGCAGGTATCCAATTGTCATGATATTTTAATGTGCTTATTTAAATGCAAATAAATTGTTGGTTTTTAATTCGATTCATTCGGATTCGTTTTGCCTAGTGAGAAAATCCACGAGTAGATTAGGATTTGTTTGATTTGATCAATGTAATAGACTAGTCTAGATCTAGGTTTATTTATTTTTCGTAAATAAATTGTAACCGGATCATGAACGAAGACGGAGGTGAAGAATTAAAGACGAGCGTCCAAGTGCCCGGACGTACGCGAGCTGGCGACGAGCAAGCGACTCAGGCGGAACGCTTACGACCGCCAAGCACCACCTAGGTGATCGCGCAAAGGTGAGCTGAGCTGTCGCTCCCAGGCACGCTTAGTCCGTGGGCGCGAGTCAAGACGTTTACAGGGCTGGCCGCGCAGCGAGGCGCAAACTCGCCAAGCTGGTGATGGGCGCGGACCAGCGACTCAGACGCTGCGGGGCGATGCAAGCCAGACGCGCCGCAAGGTCAGGCGACATTTATGGATGGCTGATCCAGACGGGCGCGGCGCTTAGGGCGATTATGACTTCTTCCGGTCATGAGCTACTCATTTTCCGGACGTCGTCCTAACCCAAAATGGAGGACATTCTATAAAGAATTGTTGCAGATTCAGTGGGAGCCGTTCGAGACGAACGATGAAGGCAAAAGAAGAGACGATTTCTCAAGATCAAGATTTGAAATTTAAACCATGACAGTTGGATATATGTGCCCAACGTGATTTATTTTGTCTTGATGTTTTTTTTTAAATTCGTGCAATTTTATTTATTAAATGTGTTTGCATGATTTGGAATTGTCTAAAAGAAAATCTCACTTTTGAAAATTACTAAGTATGTTTTATTGACAAATTTTATTCCGTGTTGTGGCCGCGCCACCAACCACCACTTACCACGCAACCACTATCAGCGACCACCCCCAGGGCAACCATCCTAGCCTGGTCGCCCCTACCCAACAACTTCCCTGCGGAAGACGGGATAGAATATGGCATGAGATCCCGTGATACCTAAGCGGGCGGATATTTGGGGCATAACAAGGGAAAGTCCAGTTGTTGACGAGACTGGCACCGATAAATGAGGAGTTTGTTATCTGGCAAGGAGAAAACCTAGAGGGCTGAGATCATCCGGCCCATGAAGAGAACTAACCTACTTGTAGCTTATAAATACACATTGTATTACTCATTGGAGGAGGGAGAAAAAATTAGTTCTTAGGCAGAAATATTAATATAATTCCTGGCTTGGTATTGCCTCCGGACGTAGTCATATTTGGCGAACCGGGTCACCAAATCTCTCTTTGTCTGTGTTTGTGTTCATTGTGCTCTGTGTGAGTGATTGTTCATACGCCGACATATATTCCGACTATAACAATTTGGCGCCGTCTGTGGGAAACTAACGCAACCAGTTCTGCGGAAAAATAAAGAACTCACGAGGAGCAATGACGCAAAATGACATCCCAATGACCGACTTCAAATCCGATCCACGCAACGAGGCGGAGGCGTCCCTATCCTCCAAATTAAGGCCCCTACAGGAGCAGACCGCTGATGAGCATAACTGGGCTCAAGTGTTCAAAACTCCCGAAGAGATGAAGAACGCCTGGATCTATCTACGCAAGCGTAACCTGGACATTGGCGAGGACGATGACCAACAGCCTATCGTCAAAGCAGCCCGCCCCGGAGGGAACACCAGGGAAAAAGTCCAACTAGGAGGACAGCTCAACCTCAATCGGGCCATCTCAGTCGCAAAGGCCAACCCTCCCCGGAAAGGAGCGATGAACAGAGCTTGCCGTACAGACGGGCGAGAAGTCTCGATTTTCCACCGATTAGGAGATAACTAGGCACCGAACTCGGTCTTTGATCGCCTGGGTAGGCACTGGGCGCAGAATAAGCGCCCTCTCGCAGAAGATGAGGCCGATTCCCATCAGATGATCATGTTCAAAGCAGGCGACCAACAAAAAAAATACAGGAACGAACCACGCATCTCTGCGTTAAGCCGGCTTAGCTCCAGCGACCATCGTGCTGAGCGTGCTCGGGCGGCCCAGCACGAAGCTGAGCTCACTGCCCTGAGACAGACTGTCAGAGCCCTCCAGGAGAGAATGGACAACCAGCCGGCCCCAGGCGGACAGGGGGCCAACTTGGCGATTTCGGTGTCGCCACTCGGGGTAGCCGTAGCCATAGCCGCCGCCCCCACTCAGGCCAAGATCAACACCTCTTTAGTCAATCGATATGGGGGGGATTCTGATCCAAGGATGCACCTCGCCAAGTATAATTCATACATGACATCCGTAGGGGCCTCTAATGCGACCATGTGCCGATTGTTTCCCCTCACCCTGACAGAGCACGCGCATAAGTGGTACACATCCATCGCCCCTCAATCCATCAACTCCTTCGAGCAACTGAGCCGACTCTTCATGGAACACTTCAAGGCCATGGCCCCTAGGCCCACTGGAAAACAGTGGCTGGCAAACATTGAGCAAGGTAGTGACGAGACGGATAGGGCGTACCTCGAAAGGTTTGACCGGCTTATCCTGGACAGTGAACCGGTGGGCGACGAAGCCAAGCTATTAGGGGCAATCGCCGGGCTAAAAAAGGGTATGAAATTGTGGAGAAACGTTATAGCCAACTATCCGATGACTTACGCTGAGTTCAGGACCCGCACGAGCGACATCATCAACACTATGGAACTACTGGTGGCCAGAATGGGAGAGGAAAGAAAGTCCATACCACCAAAAGCAGGCAAGAAGCTGGGACAATATAAGACCCCATACAATTTTAAGCCATTTGATGAATCGGTGGCGGTCAAACTAATAGAGGCTTTCGGTGTCTCCCCCGGATACATATTCACTCAGATCAAGGATAAGAGACTACTCGGCGATCCTCGCCCGATCAGAAAAAGTGACGGCAGGTAGAGCCCGGGGAAGTATTGCCACTACCATGAGGCAGTCGGCCACAACACTAGTGAGTGCCGCGACCTCCTGAGGCAGCTCTGGAAACTCTACGAAGACGGGATGCTGGATGAACACGTCAGGCAACCTCAGCACAAAGTTAAACAAACTCAAGATGATGCGCCACCCCTACCTAAGGAAAATGGAAAACAAGGGGGGCGGAGGAATGGCCGACAAGCTCCCCCATGCCAGAGCATGACGGGGAAAGAGTCATTCACACCTTGTCACCCCTCGGGACAGTGGGCGGCCTGTCCGTATCAACGTCGCTATCAAAAAGACGTCAGAAGGCTGAGCGGATAGAAATGATCAGTGCAGTAAAGTCATGTCTGCCCGTTAACGCGACCGCACAAGAGAACAATCGAATCCAGTTCGGTGAATAGGACAAGACGAGAGTCGTGTATCCGAACTCCGACCCCCTGGTCATATCGGCAAGGATCATGGGAGTAACGGTTAAACGACTACTTGTAGATAGCGGGGCATTCTGCAACATACTATTCAAAAGGACTTTTGATGAGCTTGGCGATTACCACAGCTACCTCGAGCCGAGCGAGCACCTGGTGAAAGGATTTGGCGATGCAACCGTGAGGCCCCTCGGGATCATACGCTTGGTGGTAGAACTAATTTCCTCAGTAGACAAGGCCATTAGGGCCACCAAAATTTGTGATTTCCTTGTAATAGACCTGCCGTCGACCTTCAACGGGTTCCTCGGCAGGCCTTTCGAACATGAATTTGAGGCTGCGTCCTCCACTTATTATTTCTGTGTAAAATTCCCCACTTTAGATGGGGTGGTCGGCACCGTTAAGGGCGATTAGTTGGATGCAAGAGGATGTTCTGTTTATATCTAGCCCCATTTAAATTATAGCATGCAAAAAATCACAAAAAACCTAACGAACCTAACTGATCCAATGGAAATCGACCAAAATGAACAAATAATCGAGGATTTTGATCCAAGACTTGGACCCGAGCCAAGTGAATTCATCATCCAAGGTGCAATCGACGACCCCAGGAAAGATCAAAATCGTACGACACCGGACGAGGAACTTGAAAGGGTCAACGTGGACCCAACCCGACAGGACCTGGAAGTTATAATCGGCTCTAAAATCTCCCCTGAACTGAGAAGGCAGCTGGTCGATTTCCTCAAAGAAAATCTGGATGTGTTCGCTTGGTCCCATAGGGACATGGTAGGAATCGACCCCAAGGTCGCCTGCCACCGGCTTAACATCGACCCCAATAGGAAACCAGTCGCGCAAAAAAGGAGAAAGTTCGGACCAGAAAAATATGCCGCACTGGCCGAAGAAGTGAAGAAGCTGCTTGACAACGAGTTAATCATGCAAGCCGACCAACCTCAGTGGGTCTCCAACGCCGTCCTGGTCAAGAAAGCCAATGGGGCATGGAGGCTGTGCATCGACTTCACCGATCTGAACGAGGCGTGCCCCAAAGATTTTTTTACTATGCCTCATATCGACCATCTGATCGACAACACAGCCGGGCACAAAATAATGTCCTTCATGGACGCATTTGCAGGGTACCATCAAATATCCATACACGAGGACGACCAACAACATACCTCTTTCCTCACCGAGAATAACGTATACTGCTGGAAGAGAATGCCCTTCGGCCTTAAAAATGCCGGGGCAACATACCAACGCTTGGTAAACCAAATGTTCGCAGAGAAAATCAGGAAATCCATGGAGGTGTACATAGACGACATAGTCGTTAGAATTCTGAAGAAGGAAGACCACCTTGGCAACCTCGCCAGAGCATTCACCATACTGAGGAAATACAACATGAAATTGAACCCAAAGAAGTGTAAGCCTCGGGTGGAGTCGAAAAAGTTCCTCAAGAAAAGCGGGGATAGAGGCCAACCCCTCAAAGATCGTGGCACATCGATATGGGTAGCCCTCGAAACCCAAAGGAGGTCCAGAGGCTCATGAAAGCCCAGCAGCTCTCAAATAGATTCATCTCACAAGATGGGAGATAGGTGCAAACCTTTCTTTAACATACTCAAGAGATCTAAAAATGATTTCCAGTGGACAGAAGAGGCCCAGGCAGCCTTGGACGGGATCAAGAAGTACCTCGCTGACCCTAAAACATTGGCTAAGCCGGCCCCCAAGGAGAAGCTCTTCCTCTATTTGGTCCGATCGAAAAACAACCCCCGGAGCTCGGGTCCCGGTTCGATAGAGGACATGATCGCCACCAATCTATTATGTAAGCCAAGCACTGAACAAAGCCGAGCAAAGGTATCTGCCGCTAGATAAGCTCGCATACGCTCTAGTGATGAGCGTGAGAAAATTACGACCATATTTTTTCGACCATCAGGTGGAGGTGTTGACCTCACTACCTTTAAGAAACACACTCCAACGCTCCGACATGGCTGGTCACTACATGAAATGGACAATCGAGATTGGGCAGTTCGGGGTCACATACTCCCCGTTAACGGCCATCAAGGCACATGCTTTAGCGGATTTCGTGGTGGAGCTCACCTTCTCGACAACCACGCAAAAAGCATTGACAGGCCCACCATGGGAACTCTATGTGGATGGGTTAGCCACCCAAACCCAAGCCGGGACGAGCATAGTCCTGACTAGCCAGGATGGACATTCCTTCCAGACGACCATCGTGTTCATCTTCCAGGCCACTAATAACGAGGCCGAGTACGAAGCCTTAATTGGAGGGCTGGAGATGGCAATGGCAATGTGAGTTAAAAGACTGAAGATACATACGGACTCGCAACTGGTCGCATGCCAAGTGTCGAGGGAGTATGAGGCCCAATGCGGTCGGATGACCACCTACCAGGAAGTAGTCTGCGTCCTGCTCGAAAAGTTCGACCAAGTCTATGTAGAACTGGTACCAAGGAATGCAAACTCCCAAGCGGACACCTTGGCCAGGTTAGCAATGTCAGAGGGACCGGCGGACATGAAAGATGTCACCATCATAAAGCTAACTTTCCCGTCCACTATGAATCCACTGGTCGCCAGTACAGACCCAATGGAGATCGACCACGAGGACTGGAGGATTTTGATAATCAAATTTATGAGAATAGGGGCCTTACTTGACAGCAAGGTCAATGCCCGACGACTGCAGATGAGAGCGGCGAGGTATGTGATGGTCGATAGTCATTTATACAAGCGAGGCTTCAGCATTCCCTTACTCAAATGTGTAACAAAGAGGGAGGGGCAAACCATCTTGAAGGAAATCCACGAGGGTACTTGCGGAAATCAAGCGGGAGGCCAATCCCTGGCCCATAAAACCATCCGACAGGGATACTTCTGGCCGACTTTAAGAAGGGACGCCCTCGAATACGTGAGGGCGTGTCACCACTGCCAAATCTTTGCCCCCTCAATCAAGGTGTCCCCAGAAGAGTTAACGAGCATCCTGAGCCCATGGCCATTCGCAAAGTGGGGAATCGACATCATCGGGCCCCTACCCACCGCTCCAGGGACCATACTTTTGCCCTCATCGTAGTCGATTACTTCACAAAGTAGGCAGAAGCCGAGGCCCTCGCTAAGATCGACCAGGACAACGTGATAAAGTTCATATGGAAAAAACATCATTTGTCGCTTCGATCTCCCGCAATCAATCGTATCCGATAACGGAAAGCAGTTTGACGGGCTCAAGGTCGACGCATTCTTCAGGAAATGGAAGATAGCAAAACTTTTCTCTATCCCTTACCACCCCCAATCCAATGGGCAAGTCGAAGCGATCAACAAAATTATCAAACACACGCTGAAAGCACGACTTGAAGGGGGGAAGGGCAGATGGGCAAGCGAGCTGCCCGAGGTATTGTGGTCATACAGGACAACTTGTAGAACATCCATGGGAGAAATACCTTACTCCCTCGCATTCGGAGCAGAGGCAGTAATCCCAGCGGAAATCGCCGTACCAAACCACCAAACAAGCAACGAAGCCTCGAGCACCAACGACATGGCTATGACAACTAGTTTGGACCTACTGGAAGAAAAAAGGATGGAGGCCAACCTGAGAAACGCCTTTTACAAACGGCAATCGAAAAAATACTACAACTCAAAGGTCAAGCTCCGACAGTTCAAAAAAGGCAATCCGTCCTAAAAAAGGTACTCGGGGTACCCAAAGGGACTTTCGGCCCCACCTGGGAGGGCTCGTTTAGAATATCCAGATGCTTAGCAAATGGGGCATACGAGATCGAAGAGCGACACACCCAAGATAGTATCCGTGAACGCACCCACCCAAGAAGTACTATCAGTAAAGGCCAACTAAGAGCCTACCTTTTAGCTTGACTATCAAAATTCTGTAATAGCTCGGTAGTTTTCAACAGTTTATAATAAGATATTTTTGGATTCTATTTTTGGTTTTTTCCTCGCAAGTTTTTCGAGAGATAGCACTGTAACACGGCTAATCCAAAGTTTAGTCACACCGCATAAGATAAGACGGTTAAAACATAGTTTGGTTACATCGCATAAGATAAGACGATCAGAACATAGGCAAGAATTCATAGCCGCTGGTGTATGGGCTTGCAAAGACCAACTTTCTAAGAAATGTAGAAGCAACAAATACATAAATACGCGGGAGTATCAAATGCAGATGTAAAAACCCTTCATTAAAATAAAGATGTGCTTGGCATTAAGGATGATTACATGGAAAGACCCCGGAGGGCCGAGCAAACTAAAAGGAAAAAGAGAGAGAGAAAAATACATAGATAGATCATAAAAAGAAAAGGGGGATCTAAGCATTTTCCCCCGACCTATCCACCATCGCTTTGATCGCCGCCCTTCCCCACCCACCGCCTCACCACCGGATTGGCCACCACTGCATCGTCACCTCCAACCGCCTCCAGAAGGGGCACGGCGACACATCGAGGCCCAGCTTACTCTCGTCATCAAATATCCTCCGAGTGTCGAAACCCCATACCTCTTTCGCACCTAAATAACTCTTGGGGTGGAAGAACCCTTCTATGCCTTAAAATCGACCAACCACATACAGGAAACAGACCAAATGTTCGGCTCCCGGGGACAATCAAAGAACAAAGGCTTTGAAGTCCTCCACAAGCACGAGGAAGTCGACAGGAGGGGACCTGGACGAAGACGACCCGAGACACGGATAAGCTGATGTGGGTAAGATCCCAGAGCGCAAGATCGGGTGGCGGGGTGAGGAAGCATCTTTTTACAACTGAGCTCGAGGCTCCCCCCTCCTTGGCCTCATAGTCCATCTCTAATATATAGGACTCGGCCGGCAAAGGGGGAGCTCGCCGGGCTTTGGCGAGCTCACCCGCCAAGGCGCGGGAATGTCCTGAGATGTCAAGTTTCATGTTCACCTCCGCCACTTGTAATGCCAACTCCACCGACCGCTCCTGTGCAGCCTTCAAGTTGGCCTCCATTTGGGACATGGCCATGATTGCCTCCTTCAGCTTCTTCTTCTACTCGTCCAAAGCCGAGCAGGAGGTCTCCAGATCTTGATCGTTCTGCTCGACCACCCGTTCAAGAAAAGTGGCCACCTTTTGAGAGTAGATTAAGTTAGTGTAAAGATTGTTCTCCTTGCTGTTGGAGGAGGCGTCGTGATGGTCATCCAGCGACCAACACCTGGGCACATCCTGCACGGAATGGCGCATGTATCGCGGCCAATCATTCGTGATACCGATGATCGGGGGCATCTTTGAGCGAAGGTAGTCAGCCACGGATGGTGGGAAATTGACGAACCTGAAAGGTCATACCATTGGTTAGTATAAGTACCGAGGCAAAGTTACGAAAATAAAAAGAGGGCGTGACTTACACCCCGAGAGATCCATATCAAACCCCACGAAGGTACGGTCACCCGAAAACTGACGACCAGGCGGCGGGGGCGGCATCGACGTCGACGGAGGGGGATGGGCAGTCAGAAGCGGCCCGGTGAGCAATCTCGAAGTCCCAGTTCAGCTGACTCTCATCGACAACAAGTAAACCTGCAAAAGGGACAAAGAAAATTAGATCAGTACAGGAGATGCCCAATGTAACCTCAGGAAGGAGCCTTACGAGGGGTCCGCTCTAGGAAATCGATGGGGATGGGAATCTCCAAAATGGAGCCCGGGGAGGCACTCTGCCATGCCCCCCCACGAACCACCATCGAGGATGCCAATTCTTGATTTTATTTACAATCCACCACACAATCAACCGACCAGGACGGTTCTTCAGGGCATAGTGGCCCTCCGCCATGCTTTGGCGACCAAATGATCGTATAGTTCATTTCCATGGGAGTGGGCAGACGGTAGAGACCAGCCTGGCCAAGCACCATCAAGGTCGCCAGCAGGTAGCTCCATCCATTCGGCGTTATCTGCGCAGGGGCGAGATGCCAAGCGGCCAAGAGGTGAGAGATCACGGGATGTAGAGGAAAGCGAAGACCAGCATCCATGGTCGCCTCATGGATGGCGATCATACCCTCTGGGGGCTGGTTGGCCCTCTCGGAATCGTCCGAACGATAGAAAAACACATCTCTCAGAGTCTTGTATCAACGGTGAGCTTTGTCTAGGTCGGCCTCTGACATAGTGGAACGGAACTTCTTATCATTTATAAAGAACGAGACCTGGTCGCCACACGAATCGGGGAACAAAGCGGTCAACGGTGGTGGGACCCAGCCCTGTAGGACCGATAATCGAAGAAATCGGGGTGTTCCTGGTCGCGGCGAGCGGAGGTTTCCGGCTCCTCAAGAGGGCCCTGAGGGTTCCCCATTTCCTTCTCCGGCGTAAGGACTTCAAGGTCCTCTAGAAAACCGAATACATCCAAGTCAATTGGGGAATTCCCCCGGGCGGGATGAGAAGACCCCGCGCCACTGGGATGGGCCGCGCCGCTGAGTCTCCGGTCGATAGAACCTCCCTCACCGGGGAATCTGATTTCGTTGATGTAGTGAAAGCGGGCTGTGTTTCTAACCGAACCAAGCGGCCACGCGGAGGCATAAACATTTTGAGCAAGAAAGAAAAGAAGAGAGACAACACACTTACCAAGGAAAGATCGCACGAAAGGAGCGGGAAGTAGCTAGCCGGAATTTACTCGAGGAGGACGAAAGTCTGCAACGTGAATGAGATCCCGTGATACCTAAGCGGGCGGATATTTTGGGGCGTAACAAGGGAAAGTCCAGCTGTGGATGAGACTGGCACCGATAAAGGAGGAGTTTATTATCTGGCAAGGAGAAAACCTAGAGGGCCGAGATCATCCGGCCCATGAAGAGAACTAACCTACTTGTAGCCTATAAATACACGTTGTATTACTCATTGGAGGAGGGAGAAAAATTTAGTTCTTAGGCAGAAATATTAATATAATTCCTGGCTTGGTATTGCCCCCGGACGTAGTCATACTTGGCGAACAGGGTCACCGAATCTCTCTTTGTTTGTGTTTGTGTTCATTGTGCTCTGTGTGAGAGATTGTTCATACGCCGGCATATATTCCGGCTATAACATTCCGGATAATTTAATTATGTCAAATTGACCTCCATGATTTATTTATTTGTGAATTCTTTTGGAGAAATTTCCCCCACGGAACGGCCAAAAGATGGTTTTCACATGAATAAATTCCCAAAAGGATGATTGTGAATTATTATTAGTGGCGACGATGACCCTCCCCACGAGGCTCGTACCTAGCGAAGTAATAATTTTGTATTTAATCATGGTTATTACTTAGGTATAAAATTGATATGCATATACTTCCCCAAAGTCCCTGTCAATTTTATATTGGTCAAGTGGGAACCGACTATTAATTTTGAATTAAAGGTTTGTAACTGTTCTTGTTTGTAACCTGCTTGAATGTGTTTAAATAGACAGTTTACCCCACGTGACCTATTTAAACTGTTTTGAGATGTCGGCTGATGCATGTTCATATTGTTTTGAGATTTTAATATGAACAATGTGATCGAATTATGTGATAATTTTGTGTTTGCACAATTGTTGTTTATTTCAGTTCAGCATGTCGCAACCTTTTAATCCACTGTTAATATACTTAAAGTGAAAAGAATTGTATAGGAAACTATGTTGATTGGAAATGAAAAGTTATGATTGTCCTAACTGCACAAAAGCACAAGTGGATTATTGACACACCAAAATCAGATGAGCCAACTGACGAGTCAAAAATGCGAGACTCGTTAGATCACCTTGCGAGAGATATTATCGCTGAAAATGGTGGAGGGCAACCCCGTAAGGGACTACATCCTCAAAATAGATGGCCCATCTGAATAAACTTGAGGTTCTGGGTACAAATTATGATCTGGAGACCCAGATCGATTTGGTACTCCACTCTCTGCCCAAAAGTTTTGAGCATTTTGGCCTCGCTAGCAGATTTGTTGCAAGCTTTGGTCACGGCAGAGACGTTGATGGGGCACCAAACTCAAGCTTTGACTGCAAGTGGTCCGTCTTCATCTTCTAGGCCAAGGGAAGACAAGAAGAAGAAAAGGACCAAAAGCCATAAACAATCAAACTCAACTGTTGCCAAGGGCAATGGTAAGATGAGGAATGCCGGTGGTGTCAAAGAAAATCTAAAGGGGAAGTGCTTAAACTGCGGTAAAAGAGGACAATGGAGGTTTGTCTGTTCCAACCCCAAAAGGTCCGGAAAGAAAGGTAATTCTCACGCACTAGTTGTTGAAACTTGCTTAACGGCGTATACTTCTCATTCGTGGGTAGTTGATACGGGATCTGTTGACCATGTATGTTTCATGTTACGGGGTCCCAGTTGACCCGACAACTTAGTGGGAGTGAGATCCTCATCACATGGGGAATGTTACGTAAGTAACGGCTATTGCAATGCTACGAAGGTAGCGGGTATTGCAATTCCACGAAAGTAGCATTACTACAATGCTATGTGAAGTAGCAGTTTTTGCAGTATTGCATGAGTAGTGGTTAAAGCAGTCGGAGACGTGCACCTGTCTTTTGAAGACATAATTTTAGTTTT
Organism: Stenogyne calaminthoides; assembly: GCA_037126765.1. Taxonomy (NCBI): domain Eukaryota; kingdom Viridiplantae; phylum Streptophyta; class Magnoliopsida; order Lamiales; family Lamiaceae; genus Stenogyne; species Stenogyne calaminthoides. The sequence goes on along the minus strand of JBBCBC010000008.1, from coordinate 19,789,941 downwards.
GAGAGATGTTCTCTACGTTCCTGTTTTTCGGGAAAACCTTATTTCAGTTTCTAAACTAATTAATGATGGATATTCTATTCGTTTTTCTAAGCAAGTTACTGTTTATCGTAACGATGTGTTTATCTGTCATGGAACTTTACAGAACAATCTCTATACTATTAACTGTGCACACCACTCATAAAATGCATCTTATAACACATCGACTGTTTCATGCAGTAAGAGAAAATATTCAGAAAATGTGAACGAGACACTTCTATGGCATCTAAGATTGGGTCATATTAATCTAAATAGGATCCAATGGTTGGTGAAAGATGGTTTGCTGTCGGACCTACAGTTAGAACCACTTCCAACCTGCGAATCATGTTGGAGGGTAAAATGACCAAGAGGGCATTTGGAGCTAAGGGGAATATAGCCACATAAGTGTTGCAAATCGTTCACACTGACGTGTGTGGTCCAATGTCAACCAAAATTAGAGGTGGCTATGAGTATTTCGTGACTTTCATCGATGATTACTCAAGGTTCGGGTACATTTTCCTCATGAAATACAAATCGGAAACCTTTGATAAATTCAAAGAGTTCAAAGCCAAAGTGGAGAATCATAGGGAAAAGAGTATCAAGTTTCTACGATCTGATCGTGGAGGCGAATACCTCAGCGATGAGTTTTTGAACTACCTGTCAGACGAGGGCATCGTTTCCCAGTTGACTGCACCCGAAACCCCTCAACAAAATGGGGTTGCAGAACGAAGAAACATAACACTCTTAGAAATGGTCAGATCCATGATGAGTTATTCAGATCTACCCAAGTCGTTTTGGGGTCATGCCTTGGAAACAACGGCTTACGTTCTGAATCTGGTGCCATCCAAATCGGTTCCCAAAACTCCTAAAGAGTTGTGGACCGGGCGCAAGCCAAGTCTGAAATATCTCAGGATTTGGGGTGTCCGGCATACGTGCTAGAACAAGGAATCCGGTAAGTTGGATGCACGATCGGAACTAAGGCTATTTATAGGATATCCCATGAGAACGAAAGGGTGCAAGTTTTTTTTTTATATTTTGATTTTAGTTGAAATTGGGATTTGAGTAGGGAGTTTGTTGAGTGGATGGAAGTTTTTTTAAGATTTGAAGATTCATTTATGAACTGGGTTTGTTAATTTCTGAGGTTGAGGATCTGAAATCGGAGATGAACATGTTCATGTTTTGATGTCCATGTTCATGTCGAGATAAGTACGAAATTATGTAATTTTGAGATTTTTTTAGAAGAACATATGTAAATTTCAGTAAATAGGTAAATTTCTGTAAATAGAAGAACACTTTTTGGTTTTAAATAGGTAAATTTCTGTAAATTTTTATTATGAAAAGTTTAAATTGTAATGTTTTTATTTTTTATTCGAATTTTTGTGGATATATAATTTTTTGAAAGTATGTTTAACATGAATTTTGTGTTTTTTTCCACTAATTATTTTGAAGAATGAAGAAAAAAAGGACACTAATTTGGAAAAAAAAATGAAGAAAGAAGGCTGGAAAAAAAATAAAGAAAAGAAGAGAGAGAGAAAATAACAGAATAATAAATAAGGGTATAATAGTCATTAAGAAAAAACTTTGTACATAGTAGTAATTGGGCTTTGGGCCTTGCACCTCTAAGTAATCCACTCTTAATTATATAGTGATATTAATTAATATTAATGGGCTGAATTATATTGTGGCTCAATATTGGAATTCAGAAGTCCATTGGAAGGTCCATCTTAATTCTCCTAAAGGCCCCTCAAGTAGCCCAATTAAAGTCCAATAAATAAAAGATGCTTAAAATAAAATAAATTATTGTTGCAATATTTCCTCAATTTTTTCGAAAATAATTAGAGAAAGAGGGAGAAGATTTTTCTTGAAAATATTTTATGGAAATGAGATAATGTATTCTTGGAATACAAGATTATCCCATAAATTCAAGAAAACTCCCACTTGGCTTCTTTAATTAAGCAATTTTGGAAAATTATGTATAAAGAAAGGGAAGAAAGATTTTCTTGATTTTCTTGGAAAGATTTTATGGAAAAAGATATGTATTCTTGGAATACAAGAATATCTCATAAATTCAAGAAAGATCCAATCTTGCAAATCCTCTTGTAATTTTCGAAATATAAGGCTAAATAAGGATGTGAGATTTTTGTGGAAATATACACATGGAAAGAAGAATATATTGGATATATTCAAGATTTCTTGGAGATCAAGAAAAAATCTTTCCTAGCCCTAATTGTCTTGAAAATTTCGAACCCTCCCTCACTTATAAATAAGGGATGAATTTTTCATTCCCAACTAGTGTTCCATGCGTTGGAAATATTAGAAATCCACAAAGGTGGTGCAACAATATTTTATTTTTCTTGTTTTATAAATCGTTCATCGGAGAACCTTCCACCGGGGTTATTGGACGAGGACTTGAAAATATTTGAGAAGGACTTTTGGTGGGTATCCAGATACTTGATCCTGTCTGTCTCAGATCGTCTCTCCATACGTTTACGTAAACTCCTAGAAATTCCGCATGCTAGGATCTTTTACGTGAAATATTATTTGCATGTTGTTGTTGGATTAATTATTATTTGAATTCACTTTGGTAAATTCATGCTAGTAATAATAGTTAATTTAAATTTATGTTTATGAGGTCATCCCGATAGATCCTGACATATGTTATCCCAACAATAAACACTTCCTTATCAATGTTTCCATTGAGGAAAGCTATTTTGATATCCATCTGCCAAATCTCATAATCAAAGTGTGCTGCTATCGCAAGTAAAATTCGAATAGACTTGATTTTTGCAACTGTTGAGAAGGTCTCGTCATAGTCAATGCTTTCGCATTGACTATAACCCTTTGTTTCCAACCTAGCTTTGTAGGTTTGTACTTTTCCATTTGCATCAGTCTTACACTTGAAGACCCAATCTCAACATATGGGTCTAACCCCTTTAGGCAACTCAATCAAGTCCCAGACTTGATTGGTGTACATCGAGTCCATCTCGAATTTCTTGGCTTCATGCCACTTCTCTGAATCAATATCTGATATTGCTTCAGAATAAGTATTAGGATCATCCTTATCCGGTATGTCCATATTATTGACTTCCTCCAAAAGATAACCGTATCTAATGGATGGATTACGATTTTTAATTGACTTACGGAGTTGTGGTTGTGCAGGCTGTACATTCTGATTGTGAAAATTTTGTGGTGCATTGATTTTATCAATGTCCGGAGAGTCCTTAAGAGCTACACTTTCAGATGCCTATTGGGCGGGAGTTTGAACTATGTTGTTCTCATTCAGCCCACTTGGAGGTTCTTGCACTGACAAGCATACTCCAATTACGCTCCCACTGACTGAAAGATGATCACCTAGTGAAAGACTCCCACCGTGAAAGTTGTTGAATGCTCCCACTAATTCCTTGTCATGTTGCTTTGACAAGATATCAGTCTCTTTGTTAATTTGTGGTTCTTGGATTTCTTCAAGTTCTATCAGCTTATGACCTTGTTCCTTATAGACATAGTCTTCTTTGAGGAACTTAGTCTGCCTAGAAACAATCACTGATTATTTCTCAGGTAGATAGAAGTAATATCCTCTAGTTTTCTTAGGATAACCCACAAAGTAACCATTTTCACCTTTGGATTCCAACTTGTCGATAAGCATCCTTTTCACAATCACGGGGCAACCCCATGTTTGATATGTGTAAAAGTTGGCTTCTTGCCACACCATAGTTTATATATTGTATGCTCAACCGATTTAGATGAAATCCTATTCAGAATGCAAATTAAAGTTTGTAACGCATATCCCCATAGGAATGTCGGAAGAGAGGAAAAGCTCATCATGGACCTCACCATGTCTAACAAGGTTCGGTTTCTCCTTTCGAAAACTCTATTCATTTGGGGTATTCCAGGAGGAGTCCATTAGGATTGGATTCCATGTAACTTCAGATAATCAGTGAACTCGTGGCTAAGGTATTCACCTCCCCGATCTGATCGAAGAGTCTTTATACTCTTACCAAGTTGCTTCTCTACTTTAGCCTTAAACTCTTTGAATTTCTAAAAAGATTCGAATTTGTGTTTCATAAGATACACATATCCATATCTTGATAAATCATCAGTAAAAGTGATGAAGTATCCGAGAAGTGACCCCTAGCTAGAGTGGACAATGGTCCACAAACATCGTCGTAGATCAACTCTAGAACTTCTTTGGCATGCACCCCTTTCCTAGAAAAGGGTGTGTTGATCATCTTGCCCATGAGATAAGATTCACAATCTCCATAAGACTCACAGTCAAATGGGGTTAAGTAGTCTAACTTTCTTAACCTTGCAATCCTTTTCTCGTTTACATGATCAAGTTCTACAATGCCACAAGTAAGTCGGGTTTTCATGATTACTAAGTTTGAGTCTTTTATTTTGTATATTAAGAACATCATATCCATAATGCAACAAATACATGTTGCGAGTAATAGAAAGAATTAGATGACAATCATTAAGTTCAAATCTAAAAGCAAAAGGTAAGTCTAACACATAAGTCCCCACATGTTCTGTTAGCAACTCTTGCTTTATTTCCACGTGTAAGACGACTTCACCCGCCCTAACTGTCCTAAGACACATGTGCCCCTTCACATTCATACAAATGTGAGAGCCACATCCGATATCTAATACCAAACAATTAGTGCTATTGTTGGGGAATTAATTGCCCGGATCTATTCGGGTTGAATATTTAAATACAAATTTAATTCTAACAATTATTACTAGTATGAATTAATCCTATATTAATTTAAATAATAATTCAACAACCAATCATGCATATAAACAATTCACATAAAACCTACTCATGCGGAATTACTACGAGTTTACGTGAACTAACCTCCCGGAGTGACAATCGTTGAGAAGATGGATCCCGTTCACACGAACACACCAAAAGGTCTTCTCAAATATTCCCTTATCCTTGTTCAACAATCCGGTGGTAGGAACTCGCGAACAATTTAACAAAAAGGAAAAATAAAATTATGTTGCATCATCTTTGTGGATTTCTAATTTTTCCAACACATGAAATTGCACTTGGGAATGAAATATCATCCCCTATTTATAATACTAGGGGTGATCGATTTTTTCACTAGGAATAAGATGGGAAAATCTTTTTCTTGATCTCCAAGAAATCTTGAATATATCCAATATATTCTTTTGTCCATATTTAAAATATTCCACAAAAATCTCAACTCCCTATATTAAGGGATTTTCGAAAATATCACATTGAATAGGGAAGAAATAGGATCTTTGACTTTTCTTGAATTTATGAGATAATCTCGTATTCCAAGAATACATATTCCATAAAATCTTTCCAAGAAAATCAAGAAAATCTTTTCTCTTTCTTCCTTCAATAATTTTCGAAAATTATGAAAAAATTAGCAACAATAACTTATTTTATTTTAAACACCTTTTTCAGTTATTGGACATTACCTTTGGGCTACTTGAGGGGCCTTTAGGAGAATTAAGATTGGACCTTCTAATGGACTTTGAATATCTAATATTGAGACACAATATTATTCAAGCCCATAAATATTAATTAATCCCAATACATAATTAATATTGCACTATCCATCTTAACCCATATTACTGTTAATATGGCTCCCGGTTATTATTTCCCGTGTTTAAGATTATCCAGCCCATTAATTATATCAAGTAACTGAAATAGCTTTCCATTAATTAATATCTTTTGTCGTTGGTCAAGGAACGGTTCAACATTATTATCCATACCGGAAACAAATTCCACTTGCAAGATTTGGTATGATAAATTTTATGAACCTCCCAAGGGGGCAAATCAAACGAGTGTACTCGCACACGATTCTTCGTATTAAATCTTAGCAATCGCATGTGACCAGTAATACTGCCCAAGATATAAAGTATTGAATCTCATTGATTCTCTACCCGTCATAAGTCAAAGCAATAATTACTAACCACACACGATCCTATTTAAGGGACGAAGATTAAGAAATAACGAACCACTGAGGTCTAATTCTTCCTGGTTCAGTGCTGAAGAATTTATCCTCCTGTAGGTCCTATTCAGTGCATCAGTCATGCACTAGTGTAATCTTTTGGTCAAGACAAGCCAATCTGAGCCTTACACTTCAACCTTTCACGATGGATTGTTCATTTCCATCTAGGTCATGAACAACGTACTTTTAGTTACAAGAGACTGTTAATTTAATCTTCTGTGATCTGGTATCACTAAATTAACTACAATGTAACACGTACTGTTTATTGAACAATTATGCAGTAAATATATGTAACATTCAATGATATTTAAAGCATCAGTGATAAATAATTTATTTCAGTAAATAAGACAGAAATTCAGTTTGGTTATACAAAGTAAAAGCATACTTTCCAGTATAACCCCAACAGCTATTAATGAACATGTTTATCTTAATAAAAAACATAGATGTTCTAGTGCCAGAAGCACCTAGTGCCTTCCTTTTAACAACCATAACCTTATAGTCCTTCTTCAAGTGCCCTCTTCTACTTATAGTAGAGGCACACATCATTGTCTACTCGCTCCTTCTTTTGAACACCATCTTAGTGATAGTGAACTCAAAAGTCTTGAGCACGTTGTGAAGTTCAGGCATGGTCGCATCCGTCTTATCCATATTGTAGTTCACAATGAAGCCAGAATATGAATCCGGGAGCGATTGGAGGATAGCATAAATGAAAACATTGGTCTTTTAGCTCAATGCCTAAATTACCAAGTTTTTCAATTAGGCCTATCATCATTAGCACATGAGGTGAAATCTCCACTTCTTTAGCTAACCGACATCTGAACAAATCTCTCATCACTTCATAAATATCGGAATGAGATTCAAAATCAAAAAGATCCTTCAGATGTTTGAGCATCTAGAAGGGACCCATTTTCTCACGTCGCCTATGTTCATCGGGAGTCATGCCGAGCAACATCACACACTGAGCCTGGGAAGCATCCTTTTGATGCTTCTTCTGAGCTGCTACGTCAAACGTGTCTGCCTTAGAGTACCAGCTGTAAGGGTAACCTGGATAGACGTGTCCAACACACACTCAATCTTTTCTTGCCTTAGCACCAAACACATGTTTCGGTGCCAGTCCAGAAAATTTGGCCTAACCAATTTAGTTTATTTCCAAAACATATCTCAATAACAGTTAAACATATAAAATAACCAAGAGAAATAAAATAAAATGAGAATTAAACACATAATTCCTATGATCAATATTCCGCAATAAAAATAAACATGGCATTTCTTTTGTGTTTATTTTGTCTCCATTATTTTCTCATACTTAACGACCTTATCGGAAAAGTACGAATTTATATCAAATATAAATTATAATGGACTAGGATCCACATTACTACTATCATAATCCCATCGATGGCTAATCATTATAATAGCATAACTGGTAGGTCTCCAAACCAATTGCAAAATTGCAATTCCTAGTTTGTCGAACCTAGTTCGACTGATGTCCCTTAACTTTTAGTTGGTTTACAACCATCAAACGACGACATTACATGTCCCTATAAAAGTCCCATTAGATGTAGATCCGAGCAAAAGACGAGGGTCTTTATGTACTCATTGGAATGAAATCTCCAGTTTACTTTTAATTTTGATGGAAGACATCTTATCAAATTAATGAGAAAACCATATTTTAGTGAGGAACGTTTTTAAAGGCGGGTTATTAATTGCTTAATCGAGATCCAACATGTTAATCTATATCACATTTGAGAAATTATTGGGCACCGCCTACCCAAACATGATTTCATACTGACTAACACTTATATGAGCGCCGTCTACCCAAATATTTAATACGGTCCGACAAGTATTGGGAGCCGCCTACCCAAATATTTAATACGGTCCAACAAGTATTGGGTGCCGCCTACCCAAACAATTATAATGCGGACTATAAATGCATTAACAAATTTAAACAAACAAGTTAACCAACTGGGATTTAATAATTTATTAAACTTATCAAATTAAAATTTCAAAATCCAATTTTAAAATTTAAATTCGATAATTACTAATTCCAATGATTAACAAATTAATATAACCTTTTATTAGTCCAACTAATAATTTTCTTTTAAGTCAAACTTATTAACCCAAAATCAACAATTATTTCAATTTTAAATTTATTAATTTTAGGGAGCTCAGGTGCAAATTTTCTAAAATTGCACGGGAGGGCGTGTCCCAAATCAAATTTGCAAAACAACCCTCCGTCATCACCACCCAAATCCGATAGCATCCAATCTGTAATTCGGGACATCCAATTTCTCAAAATCCAAATCCCAATCATCATTCATCATCAACAATTTGACCAAAAAATTATCATCGAACAGTTATACGAAGAGCAAGGGACAATTCCTAACAAAATCAGAACGACAGCAACGCGAAGAGCAGAGACGCGTCAAACACAATGAAACCTGGAGGAAAATGCCGCATCCAGAGACGGTACCCAAACAACCTGCCGCCATTTCAACTGCATTGACGAGTTGCCGACCCCGCTAGGCACATGTGGGCGACTCACTGCCTTCACCGTTTAAAACGCACGGAGTAAAGCATCGATAAACATCGAACAAGGTCCAATTTAACCTCAATTTCAATGGCACAAGCCGAATCACCACCACGCTCGATGAAATCGACCCAAATCAAAGCCCTTATCATCAAAATCGAACGCGAAGAAGGTGAGCAGAACCAGAACAATGGAGCACCGCCGATCGAGTGATGCGAGCGCGCTTCGCCGCCACGTTATCTCAACTTACACGAAGCATCGTGATGTGGAGCAGAGAGCACCGCCAACCGCACAACCGATGAGATGACACACAACCGCCTTTGAGGTGCAAAGCGTAAGCCGCCTCGAATGACAACAAGCGGTCTCCACTCTACCATCGGTGATGCTGTGAGGGTTCGAAACCCTAAATCGGAGATGGAGACAAGAGCCCAACAAGGAAGACGAAAGGGGGTGTATTCATAGCTAAACACATAATACCCCCAAATATGATTAAAACAATTGGTGCGGTCAAAATCAAAACCGATCGTACCTTTGATTTTATAAAAAAAAATTATAAATCAAACAATCATGCAATTAATCAAGAGCCTGAAGCTCTTATACCACTCTTGGAATTTAGAGACAAGTAAACACATAATACATGCGCAGCGGAATTAAACAGTTCACCAACAACGAACATATAATTGCATAAAAGATTACAATAATCATAACAAGAAATCTTACAGTAACTCGAGAGCAAATTTCTCAACTATGGTATCCACGTAATCCTCAATCACGGACTTGAACGGATTTGCCAGCATTGAATCCCGAGATGAATTTGCTAGAAAATTCCTACTCTAGATCTTATGGAGAGAATAATGAATTAACGTTGTTTGTGAATTCCCAAGAGCTCATATATATAGGGAGAGACCCAACTTAAATCTTAAGCTAACCTGATTAGGAAATAAAAACCCTAATCTTGTAAATTAAATTCCATTGATTTAATTCCCATATATAAAATCTCTACGGATTTAATTTCCATATATATCAAATCTCTACGGATTTGATTCCATATATATTAAATCCTATAATAATATTCCATATATTATTATTGAGAATCCTATTTAATTAAATCCAATTTAATTAAACATTAATAATAATTAATTCCAAATTAATCTATTATTAATTAATTCTCAATAAATTAAATATTAAATCCAATTTAACATTTAATCAACCAACTATAATCCGTAAAAGGGAACTACTTGTTGTGTGACCCATATGCCCTCATATATCGAGCGATTAGTCAAACTAATGGTCTTAATTGAACTCTAGACAATAACTCAGACATTCTCAATATATGAGGTACGTTGCGAGAAACGTGCAACTACCTTTAATTGAAACATGGGCTATTATGATATCCTCCTTTCATTTGTGAATACTCGATTAAGTCTTGAACACGACGAAGTGTCTAAATAACTTAATCATATTATCTCTAATCACTAATTGATCATGTATGTCACACTTAGCCACAAAGTCTAAGTTGACGTTCATCGGCCGATGACTTTGATCTAATTATGATGAGAAGTTGAGCATTCTTTCTAAATCCACATTGATGAATGAATCCTATTCTTAGCTCAACTACCACGCACATACACTTCGTGATGAACTCAATCCAAGCCATATCTACCCATGGAAGGGTGCAAGCGTCGGTCATGGTCAAAGTTCATCACTCCACACATGTTGTGCGTATTGGCCTCAAGTCAAAGGAGTATCACATCGCTCCCACTAACCGAGAAACCCATAGACACATATTGTGGACTTACATCAAACGGTTTCTCGGATGGATACACCAATACCCTCTAAGGTATTTGTGCATCCATCATGAGATACCTCGTATCTCGTAGTAAGTGAGATCTTACTACACTCTCTAAGAATATGATGCAGATCGCACACCAATCTCAATTGCATCATCAATATCCTATTCTTGATGATCCTTGATCGGGGGGGGCCATTTGAGAATCATGCTTAAGTCATCTGAGTTCTCACAACCTCAATGACATCAATGACTCATGGGAACACTTGCATTAATAAATACAAACAATCAAACATAATATTCAAACATGTGTATTGCCATACATTAATATTAAATGAGCTATAATATTAAGTCAAACTAAATATCATCTAGTATTATGTCCTTACAATAGATTGTCTCTAGGACACTAACACTAACATGTTCTTTGCGCGTGGTCATACATCTGGTGGGCACAACACGAAGTGTAGGGTGGCTATAGTGTATGTAAGGGTGACCATGATGTTTGCCTAGGTGGTGGGCACCTGTGGTGTGTACAGTCTGATAATTGGTCCACGTGGCATTAGGCGAACACATGGCTCATTTATTTAATTTCGTGTACAATAATACCCCCTAGTCGGGCCTCTTTATGCTCGTCATGGGGGCCCGACTGTTGGCTGCCTTCAAGCGAGAGTCCGAGGCATCGCCTCAGTTTTTGTTTGTAGCATCTTGAGGCTGATATCTTCTGGGCGTATAAGGGGAATCCGGAGCACGGGGATCGAGGTTCAGGAAACAAGGAGCTTTTGAATTTAAAATTCAAAAACCCTGAATCCAAAAACTATTTAAACCTTTTTCCTTTCTCTTTTCTCAGTATCTCTACTCTTTCTCTCTCTAAAAAGCTTCGGTGACTTCATCTTCTCCAGCGACTTCGTCTTCTCAGACGAAGAATTTTTTCCAGGTAATTTAGCTTTTCCATCTCATTTCTCCCTTCGTCTTTGTTATGTCTTCCCGATCAGCCTCTCTTGATTCTTTGTTCGACTCCGATGGTCCGGAGAACTGCGTGGGGTCAGCGTCATCCTCGTGCCGCCCTATAGCTTGAGCTAGGGCTGTTCTGTTAGTGATAGGTGCCTCTGAGTTGAGACCCCATCGGAGGTTATGACAGCCATTCTCCATTCTTTCCTCTGATTCCCTTGATGTGCTAAAGGAATTAGATCGGGAATTGGCTCAACCTAATTATTTTTATAGCTCACGATGAGGACATTCCGAGAAGATACCGGTTGATGGCGCTTTTTTGGTTCACACGTCGAGGGTACCGACGAGCATGATGTATTGATTTCTGAAGCCGAGGGCGATTTGGGAGGTCAAGGACAAAATTATGAACCCCCGATCGGTCGACCCCACAACCTAACTTACGTCGAGTATAGCGCTCGGTATGATTTTGATTGGCCCGATCAACCTCACCAAAAGGCAAAGAATGACCCAGTATTTTCAAGCGTGATCGAGGCCATCCGTTGAACGAAAAATGAGCTGTTATTTTTTGGGTGCTTTCGATTCGATGGGAAAGTCGAACACCGATCCTCAAGATGAGTGTGTGGCCGTGAATGTGGATACCATGGAGGCTAGCCTCGATTCCCCCTTCATCTGACGATCACCCGTTTGCTCGTTGAGTGGAACATTACCATCACTCAATTGATGTCCTTTGGGTGGAATATTTGATTTCTTTATCTTTTTTAATGCCTTTGTACTATCCTTTTAAATTTGCCGACCTAAGGGTGAGAACGGGTGGTTGTTTACTATTGCTTGACACATATCTTCAAGGTTGTGGAGGAAGTGCCGAATAAGATTAAGTATTGGAAGGAAAAATTATTTGTTGGGGGCAAGTCTGCCGGGTAGGAATGCTCGCTGACATTCCGACCGACTTGAGAGTTTGCCGGGCGGCGTGTATAATTTCTCTATTTGATCCGTGGACTGATATTACTTGTTTTTTCTGTTTCAGGACTTCAACTGGCCACAGATAAAGAGGCAAACGATGGGTATTTTAGCAGTATCTAGCAAATCGATCTTGAGCTTTACTCAGTGCGCACGGTGGGAAAGTTGAACACTGCGGATGAGCAGAAAAAAGGAGGATTATACGTGCCCATTCATCATTTTGTCGCCCTCGACCCTACTGGTAAACCCGCTTTGATTTCCTTTGGTTATTTATTTATTTCTTTATCTTTTTAATTCCCTCCAAAGATCTTGAGATGGCTCGTAAGAAGAAATCGAGCAAGATGGAGTGAATTCAGGCCGAGCGGCAAGCACAGAAACCTTCTCGGGGGGAGTCGAGCAAAGCAAAAAGGACCTCCACCCGCTCAGTGAGAAGGGACGCTTTGGTAATGGAGGTCAAGAAAACACCATAGGCAAGAAGAGCAGGTGCATGGGGCAAGCATGACTCCTGCTGGTGAGGATGCTTTGGTAATGGGGGTGAGCACAGCCGTACCCCCACCGGTCGCCCCAAACCTGCAACCTCCTTCTGGTTCTCGGACTCATGACCCGGAGGAATAAGTATTTCTTGGGATGGGATCCGCAGAGAGTGTGCATGTAGCTTGCTTTAGTTTTATGCTCGCCTTTTCCCTTTTTTTTATTTCAATTGCTAACTGGGGTGTTTTTCAGATTTGCGGGCATAAGGCCTGCGCTAACACCGGATTTTCTCAACTATCATCTCTCACCCACGGGGAGTAGGCTTGCTGGTGTTCCTGATTATCTCCACCAAGCATGTGAAGGCTCGATCCGGTCATGGATGATGGATTTGGATGATGTGTTCGAGAGCCACTCAGGGATAGAGCATCTGCGATTTGCAATTATTCACCATAACCGTTCATCGGTTATGTTTGAGTATGCCCATAAAGCTCTGTCCGCTATTGTGGCCGAGAATAATAAGCTCAAGGCTAATCAGAGCAAGAGGGAGGATGAGCTAGCCAAATGCTCTAGGGGAGGTAAGATTGGCTCGGTTGGAAATGAAGAAAGCCGGAGATGACATTCAAGCCTAGGCCGAAGAGATCCGATGACTAAGAGCCGAGAATGGGGTCTTAATTCATGAGAAACATCTGGTCGCCCAACAGCTCCTTACTATCGAGGAGACCAACACCCGACTCGGCCTGCCAAACTCAAAACTGCGTACGGAGGAGTATGTGGACTCAATGTCTAACTATTCGTATATCTGTGCCTTTACTAAAGCCCTCCGCACGGCGAGGCGAGTACTTCCGGTCGACCAGTTAGGGGCCCTTCATAAAGGACCTCGAGAAGTATATGGTCGACAATCCTCTCGACCGAGAGCTGCCCTTAGCTGACCTCCAGGATCTGTGTGATTTCTCAAACCTTCCTGAAGGAGTAGAAATTGGGGAGCCTTTGACCGATGAAGAAGACAACAACCAGGATAAAAAAGCTAAAGGTGATCGTAGCATTCAGGGTCATGAAGGCGAGCAGGAGGATCGTGGTGGGCACGATGAGCAAGATAGCCAGGGCGAATAGGGTGGATAAGGTGGCGGCGAGCAGAGTGATCAGCTCAAATAGGGCCCGCTCAGTACTGTTGTGCCCGGTTTAATATTCCGGATAGGATCTGCAACCTCTGGCAGCCTCTGGGCTACCTATGACATGTGACCTGTGGCCTGCGACCTCTAGCAGCCTGTGGGCTACCTACGACCTGTGACATGTGGCCTGCGACTTCTAGGAACATGTGAGCTACTTGCGACCTGTGACCTGTGGCCTGCGACTTCTGGCGGCCTGTGGGCTAATTATTATGGCTACAATAATTTCCCACAAGAGCGGACTTCAACTTCGTTCGGAGGTCGGTCTTGATCTCTGCTTCGAATTATGACCTGTCTGCTTTCCACACTTGAGGTTGCATTCTTGGTATTAAGTTTGACATATCTTTGTGGGCTCGATTCTCCCTCGTTCCCCCAAGTCGGGGGGTTATTCAACTAAAATTATTATTTGCCGAGGTTGAGCTCGACGAGAGGCTAGGCTCGTCGAGAGTCTAAGTCTATGCTCGCACATTTAGTTGAAACTCTTTGTGCGAGTCTTGTTTGTGCTCGCACTTTGAGTTGAAACTCTCTGTGCGAGTCTTGTTTGTGCTCGCACTTTGAGTTGAAACTCTCTATGCAAGTCTTGTCTGTGTTTGTACTCCGAGGTAGCGAGCCTCTTTGTACAAGTCTTTTTTATGCTTGTACTCCAGGTAGCGAGCCTCTTTGTACAAGTCTTTTCTGTGCTCGTATTTTGAGATCGCGAGCCCCTTTATATGAGACTTGATGTAAATAGCCCTCGGGCCTTCCGTCAGTAGTGAAAATTGTTTCTTTTTCCTCCCTTTATTGTGCCTACTTGTTTTTCTTATGCAAGTTTTAGAATTACATGTGTTTTTGCCATCTTATTTGGATGCGGCTTATTTATGAACTTTGCTTAGTCGTCTTACAAAGTCGGGAGAGGACCACACCACTAGGGTGGCGATTTCACCGCCAGTATGTTGAAAGTCGTACCTCGGGAAGGCGTTGTTTATTCACGCTACCTCCTTCAGTTTAAACACATAGGAATTTTGAAAAGAAAGATGACATTTCATTTGACTTGGCTAAACTAGTACAAAAAGGCGACCTCCGATCTACTGAAAATAGTTCTTCGGGTGAGCTACATTTCATGGGTACTAGGTCTTTATGCCATATGAATTTTTGAGCTGGTAAGCTTTAATAGGTAGACATCTTGGTGCCTTCAATGGTGGAGAGACCTTTCGACCAGATCTTCTCGTTTGGGACGATTGGGTGATTAGCGATCTCAAGGCTCTGGCTCGCTGTCCGTTTGAGGTCGCTTGACGAACTCATTCAATAAACCATCCTCATACAGCCTCCAAAGCTGTTTCAGCAGGTCCTTGCATTCACTTGTGTAGTGGCCTGCCTGGTCGTGGTAATGGCAGAACTTGTATAAATTCTGCTTGTTCTTATTCTTCATTGGGCGAGGTGGGAGAAGTAACTCTCGACCCTCGATCTGCGTGTAGTCATGAATGGGTGTCATGCCTAGGACATCCATCAACTTCATAGAAATTGACTCTTCGAACGGCTTGTAGTTATTGGGAGCTTTTTGATGTCTCCCAGTTCCCTTGGAACTCCTCTTTGGTGCCCCCACTTCCTTTGTGTCAGAGAGCTGGGACTCCAGAAGCTCTGTATTAAATATCAGGTCGCCGGCCCGCTTTCGAAAGTTGGCATAACTGGTTGGATAGTCGGCGGTCATGCGCCGCCACATCTTGGTTCCCTTCCTGAGGCTGCCAATGACCCCGAGCAGTTTTGCTTCATCCCCTAAGGGATCTCCTTTAAGGATGAGCTTCTCGATCCTTTCAATATAGGATCGATCAGACTTATCGTTGCCCTGTTGAGCATTCATCAGGCACTGCTTGGTCACTGGTCGGGGAGCCATTGTCGAGAAATAACTCAAGAATAGCCTGGCGAGCTAATTGAATGTGTCCACCGAGCATGGAGGCAGTGAAGTGAACCACTGGTCGCATCGATTGCACCCATGGATGCCATGTAAGAGATATATCTCGATACATGAATCCTTGGGTTAGAGCTCCCATTGTAGCAATCTATTATCATTGCGTCGACTTTCCTCTGAGTACGTGCTAAAGTGATTAGCGTACCAAATGGTGATCTCGGGATGAAGAGGTTGGTGTCCGTCCCCATCATCCCGTTCTAATCTTCAATCCGTTTGAGCAATGCCTGAACAATGCGGGTAAGTGTGGCGACTTTTGCGTCACGAAGATGTGAGGTCGGGAGGGCGCCTTGCCTGTTCCCGTGATAGGTAGTAGAACCCTTTGACACTTAGTGGTTGCGCAGCCAGTGCGAATGCGAGGTCGCGATTAAGACGTTCACCATTTGGGAGATGAGAGTTGGCCTCATCCTCCACATTTGTTGGAGCTTTTAGTGCTCTGAGGTTTCCGAGGCGGCCGAACACGTTGTTCGAAACCACTGGTCTGTCAATTCGAGGGAGCCTAAATTCCCTGGTGTTGGCGATTCTCATCGCAGGGAAGGCCAGTTGGCCTCGGACTGCCCTTTTGGGGCCAAGTGACCCTTTCCTTTAGAAAGACATGCCCCCTGGGAGGTTTTCTTGTTCGGGAGTTGTTCCTCCGAGCCGTCGGAGGTATGTTGTCTCTTTCGGAGGACAACCAGGATGGCTTTTTCATCTTCGGGGGTCCGAATGAGATTGTCCTTGACCTGTGACTTGTGGCATGTGACTTCTGGCGGCCTGTGGGCTAATTATTATGGCTACAACAACTACTTCTCTTCCGGTGACACTGAATACTCACTTCTAGTGATTCTGAAAACTTTTTTTGTTTTTGTGTGCAAACTTTGTGTTCGGTTTTTACTAATTTTTTTGTTCGGCCTTCACGGCATCTTTTTGGGTATTTGGCCTATATGGCCTTCTTGTATTTTGGCCAGTAGTGCCACTTTTTTTGATGAATCGAACTTATTTTTACATATGCTTGTGTTCAACTTGACTTTAATTTTGATTGTCTTATTTGTTTGCAATCATAGTGGTTGTCTTATTTAGTTCCAACCATTATTTGTTTGTGATCATCTTATTGTATTGCAATCACCTTTTATCTAGTCGTCTTATTTTGGTGCGACCATGTACCCAGTGCTTGCTTTCTTGCGAACATTGTAAGTACATTCTTTTTTGTCAAGTGAACACATAGCTCGGCTTGTTCGTTAATCTT
The DNA here is from genome assembly GCA_037126765.1 of Stenogyne calaminthoides. Classification (NCBI taxonomy): domain Eukaryota; kingdom Viridiplantae; phylum Streptophyta; class Magnoliopsida; order Lamiales; family Lamiaceae; genus Stenogyne; species Stenogyne calaminthoides. The sequence continues at coordinate 19,772,923 of JBBCBC010000008.1, read as the reverse complement.
TTTCCTTTTTGGTCGTCTTATTTTGGTGCGACTAGTCTAAGTATGGCTTAAGAAAGATAAATTAAAAGACATCACGCATGATGTTTTAACTATTACAACTTGTTTACAAATTTCACAATGTCTACAAACTAAATTTAAAAAATTAGAAGTCGGTTTTTATAAAGGAAAATCTTCAATTACGGCTATACCCTTGATCATGAAAAGGCATGCAGTTACAACCCTTGTTCTATTGAACATATCGGAACTTATGGAAATACCGATTATCAGGCATTAATCTATTTGTCTTGCCCTTTTCTCTCTAAAACTTTGCTCAGGGAACAACAACATCAGCAGTGGATGCTTTTAGTGCAAGCTGTGATTATGCCGCCTGAACTCACCCTGAGCATGTGACGAGCAACCTCCCTTTTCTTATTATGGTGCGAACACGGGCGTCTGCTCGCCGAGCTTGTGTTCGCCTACAATAACCCCCCCTCCAATCGGGAGTAGGTATTGTATGCTTCGGAGGGAGCTTCTAGTTGATTTCTACGTTAGCTTCCAAATATGTGAAGTCGTAAATTTGAGGTCGTCACACACCATGTGTTTGAGGTGAACACGGTATATGGGTGTGGTGACAACAACTACGTTTGGGGGCATACCAAACCTGAATTACTTCACAAATGGCTAGGGGATACGTTGGACATCGGTGCCGGATTTTTTATGAGGAGGTTGTCTTCTTTTCATGGCTATTTGAGGACATATATATATTACTCCGCCAAGCAAGTACTGGTTTTCTCATTCAACGAGACTGTATGTAATGTGGACACATATCTTACTGTGTTTCTTTGGTTGACATCTGTCCCTACCTCGTTGTATGAGGTGTGGGCACATTTCTCGCTATGTTTATTTGGTTGACACTTATCCCTGCCTCGTGACAGTTGTCCTTGCCGTCCTAAGTGATTAGTACTGGGTCTCGTGTTTGCCGATTATGGATCGGCTTTGTGGGACCATTCTGCTCAACCAGGGCGTGCAGTCATAGCTCGACCGCTTTAGACCTTGCTTTATGCTCGCCGATTCCTGATAAAGTGATTATGCTCGCCTATCACTAATAGTACTTCTTCATGTTCGATGCATTCAACGAATATGAGATTGGAGTTCCATTCAATTCTTCATTTGGCAAACATTTGGCAAACATTCTGACACTCGGTATGGGCCTTCCCATGCTCGGCCAAAAACTCCATCCTGTTGTGCCCAGTTTATGTATCCCGGCCAACAATTAATTATAGGATAATAGGATAGCAATTTAGGCGATCAAAATAAGTAAAAGAGATGATATTTGATTACCCAGTTCGTCTATGAATGAGACTAATACTAAGATTTTTTTTATCCTTTACAATGAACATGACATGAAGTATTTATAGACTAGAAACTAGGTTATAGGGTCTTCATGGGCCTGGACGATCGGCCCTTAGGGTTGGAGATGGACCGGATGAGTATCCCGAGATCCTCGGCCGAGATCTTCGATATCTGATACATTTGCTCTCATTAGGTCCTCAAAATCCGTTCCCTAATAAATCTGAATACATTCTTTCTTTACAGTGATAAGACTCGGGCAGCGACATGTGGACATATAGAGCAAGTCGGCTTGCGACTTAGGTGAATCTTATAAGTCGTCCGGCGAACTTACTTCTTACGTGGCTTTGGGCAAGGTGCCCAGTCTTGATAAACAAGCCGATCTAATGGCCATTTGAAGCTCAGGTCGCCTCTAATGACATTGGAGAGGAAAGTTTTTGATCATGCGACTAACCCTGGGGTAGGGTTTATCCATGCTACAACACGCCCGATACCCCCGTTGCTAGCCAAAGAATGAGCTCGCCTACTTTGAATCTTCTGATCCGGACTTTGGAATTATAATATTTTTTGGACATTTGTTTGTACGCAGCATTCTTAAAATTGGCCTCGAATCTTTTCTCCTCCAATAGATCGGTGCTAAATGCGAGTGCCTGATCATTAATCTACTTGCCAAAGCACATAGTTCGATGGCTCGGGACTTCAACCTCTGCCGGGATTACTGCTTTCATACCAAAAGCCAAGGCAAATGGAGTTTCTCCCGTTGAAGTTCTGAAAGTAATGCGATATGCCCATAATGTTTCTGGCAACTCCTCTGCCCATCCCCCATTGGACTCACCAAGTTTAGCCTTGAGGATATGCTTGATGATTTTATTGACATCCTCCACTTGTCCGTTTGACTGGGGATAGTATGGGGTGGAATAATGTTTTTTTATCCCCCAGCGAGCACAATTTTGCATGAATTCGCTTCCATCAAATTATCATCCTTTATCCGTCACTACTGATTTGGGTAATCCGAAACGCATGGGGGGCATGGGGGCGAAAAAAGGAAAGAGAGGGATGGGGTTTCTCTCGCTTTTGGCAAATGATGTTTTTCCATACAAAATTCCACATTCTTTGCTCAGTGGCCTTTACAATGGCTTCAGGTTCGGCCCATTTGGTATAATAGTCAACGGCGACCACATCGAACCTTACTCCCGAGGTGCCAGTGGGAAAAGGGCCAATCAGATCGATCCCCCACTTGGCAAATGGCCAAGGGCTATAAATGGATACGAGTTCCTCCGGTGGACTGTGGATAAGCGGGGCATTTATCAGGCAATCATGACATGCACAAGCATAAACAAGTGAGTTTTTTTTAGCGTGGGCCAGTAATATCCTTGTCTAATCGTTTTGTAAGCTAGGGCATGTCCACCTGTGTTTTTTCCGCACACCCCGGCATGAATTTGTACGAGGATCAGATGTCCCTCTTCATGGGTGACACACTTTAACAATGGAAGAGAAAAACTTCGCTTGTACAAATGTCCATCCAGAATGGTGTAGTGAGGAGCTTGTAGGCAAAGACGAGAAGCTTGTGCCATCGGGAAGGACCCTATTCCATAGATAGTTTAGAATCGAAGTCATCCAATTTTCTTGCTCGATGTCCATTTGGGCGATCATAGACCTAGGTATGGAGGGCGAGTCGGACGTGATGACCACAAAATCGGTCAAGTTAGATACACCTTCCACCGAGGCCAACTGGGCTAATACATCCCCAAATGAGTTGCCAACTCGGGGGAGTTGTTCAATATACACCTGCTTGAACTGTTCGAGCAATTGTTTAGCTAAAAGCTGGTATTGGGTCATTTGGTCACCTCGAGCCTCGTACTCGCCTAGAATCTGGTAAACGATTAACTGTGAATAACTGTAAATCATTAATCTCCGAATTCCCATGGCCATGGCCATGTGCAGGCCGCCGATCAGAGCTTCGTACTTGGCCTCATTATTTATAGACGAGAAATTGAATCGGATTACTGTTGTGAATGTTTGTCAGGTCGGGCTGATTAGAACCATGCCCACCCTGGCCCTTGTGGTCGTCGAGGATCCATCGATGTACATATGCCATGGTTGATCGATTCCTCTCTCTAGGGGTTGCGGATATGTTAGCTCGACCATAAAATCAGTCATGACTTGGCCTTTGATTGCTGTTCGCGGGGTGAATGTGATGCCAAACTGGCCCAGCTCAACTGCCCATTTAAGTAACCTTCCCGTCGTGTCTGGTCTATGTAGGACTTGGCGCAACAAGAATGTAGATAGCACCTCAACCGAGTGGTCGAAGAAATATGGCCTGAGTTTGCGAACGCTCATTATAAGTGCGTACGCCAATTTTTCTAATGGGGGGTAACGTAGTTCAGCGTCCTTTAGAACCTGGCTTACATAGTATACTGGCAGATGTATCGTCCCTTCTGCTCAGACGAGAACAATACTGATGGCGTGTTCGGAAGCAGCCAGGTATAAGTACAGCTGTTCGCCTGGCACTGGTTTGGACAAGATTTGGGTGTCCACCAGGTATAGCTTTAGGGACTCGAACACACTTTAGTAGTGTTCGGTCCATTGAAACCTTCCTTTCTTTAGGGTATCAAAGAAAGGCTTGCACTTGTCCCCGGTTCGAGATATGAACCGGTTCAGGGAGGCCAAACACCTCGTCAGCTTTTGGACTTCTTTTACATTCCTCGGGGCTTGCGTATCGAGCATGGTTTGGATCTTAGATGGGTTCGCTTCGATCCCTCGTTGATTGACCATATGCCCCAGAAATTTTCCAGAATGAACCCCGAAACTACATATTTTTGGGTTTAATTTCATGTTGTACGCTCGTAGGATATTGAATGTTTGAGCAAGATGGTCGAGGTGGTCTTCTTTGTGTTCTCTTTTGACAATGTTATCATCAATGTACACCTCGATTGTTCGTCCGATATGTTCATCGAACATCTTGTTCACTAACCTTTGGTAGGTCGCTCCGGCATTATTCAACCCAAACGGCATTCGCTTTCAGCAATACATATTCTTTCCATTGTAGAAAGATGTGCTTTCCTGGTCTTCTGGGTGCATAGGGATTTGATGGTACCCAGCGAATGCATCCATGAACGTCATAAGCTCGTGCCCTGCAGTATTGTCGAATAGATAGTTGATATGCGGTTCTGGGAAATTGTCTTTGGGGCACGCTTTGTTCAGATCAGTAAAATCTATACATAGTCTCTAGGTACCATTTGGTTTCCTGACGAGCACAGGATTTGCAAGCCACTCCGGACAGTTAACCTCCCGGATAAGCTTGTTATCCAGCAACTTTTTTACCTCGGCGTTCAATGCCGCGTATTTTTCGGACCAGAACTTCCTTCATTTTTGGGTCACCTAGATTCGTTTTGGGTCGATATTGAGGTGGTGGCATGCATGCTTAGGATCGATGTCCACCATGTCCTCTTGTGACCATGCAAACACATCTAGGTTTACCCTAATATATGTGATCATCTCTGTTCGGAGTGGTTCCGGAAGTTCTGAACCGATGAAGATTTCTAACTTCGGTCTTGTTGGGTCAGCCGGGATGGTCTCCAATTCCTCAATAGGTGTGGCTCGCTGCTTCTTTTGTTTCCATTGGGATATATGATCAACCCCCGTGTTTGTCCTCCACCTCCATAGGATCAAAACCTACGCGAGGTTCCAAGTCTAGAAACCTAGGATCCGACTGCGATTCTGGTCGGCCACTGGGTGTGTCAATATTCATAAGGTTAGGGGTTGGTATGTTTGCCTGACTTTTGCTCGGCCCAGACCCAGCCTGACTTGTACCCCCGACATCCATGTTTATTTGTCTTAACATATTTACCGTAGTTTGTTTTCCCGTCAAACACGATAATAAACAATCATGGGCCTTACTCGTCGGTCTCCTTCACGCTGCTGGTTCCATCCATAGTGGGAAACTTTACACAATATAATAAGTCGAACAGGCAGCCTTGAATTCATTGATAAATGGGCGGTTCTCGAACAAGATCGCGACACTCATTTGTATTGTGCCCAATATACTCATGGTACGAACAAAACATAGAGGCGTTAAGCTGATCTTTATTCTTTATTATTCACCGAGGTTTAGGCAACAAGTCCCGGTCCTTGATCTGACTGTATACTGTCTTAGGTGAAACGACGAGCACCTCCTAAAGTGTAAGCGCTTTGGCCCCTTCATCAAACGACTTGAAGGAGCCTGGGGGCTTGTATCCCCCCTCGTGATTGACTTTATGCTGGTGACCACCTTCCTAGTCACCCCGACTCGAGACTGGGCGAGCACCTCTTTCATGTTGATTATTTTTGCCGCCCGCTCACGGAATTCGGCGTATATGTTCAGCCAGTCTTGATGCATGGCCTTCCACATATATGTATTGAGGGTGAGGCCCCCAACCACCATGAGGATCTTATAATCCTCCTCCACGGGAGCCCCATCAAACAGGCACTTATTGAATCTTTCCACATATGTCCGGTCCGACTCGCCCTTCATTTGTGAAAAATATGCTAGCCTTTATTTTGGGGCTTGGCGAGCACACATTGATGAGAAGTGGGATAAGAATTTCTGTCCCAGCTGAGCAAAGGACGTGATTGATGCGGCAGCAAGGTTGAGAACCACCGGTGTGCTCGGTCACCCAAAGTCATGGGGAAGGACTGGCATTGAGTCACATCGGTGGCACCCATAGAGATCATAAAGTTCGAGTATTTACTGAGATGGACACGCAGATCAGATTTCGCATCGAACATTGAGATGGGTAGATGTTTCTTTGCCATGTTGATTATTTTTTGGCGACATGATCGCACGGGATTAAGCGTATATGGGACACCTTCCCGATTCTTGATTACTTATGCATGGCCTTCCCTTCAATTGCTTTCGCATTTATGTATTTTATGGGTTAGAGGACCCCATGGGGCCCCACCATGAGGACTCTTAGTCATCCCCTCTTCGTGTTTTTTCATGGTCTCAAGTGATGGTGGATGGAAAATTTTGTCCCCATTTTTCTCCCCTCATACCTTTCCGATGTTGGAGATGATGCCTATCGGGCTTCATTTTCGTTGTTCCTTATCCTACCCTTTCCATTTTTCCTTCGGGGCCTTAAATGTTCAAGCACACATTGATGAGAACCCCGTGGTTGTTCATCATTTGACAAATTAATTTCTTTATCGGTCCGCTTTTCGGTGGTCCTCTTATTGACCTGCTCGCTATCAAGAGTATACGAGCGATGGTCATCGTCATCTGGACCTTTTTGTTTGGCCAATTCTTTTTTTTCTTTCCACTCTTGTAAGAATAAGAACCTATTACCTTTGTTGTTCTTTGGATCACCGCAATGTTCTCCAGATTAACGTTCTACACTGATTAGTTGTCTTGAGGTTGAGGTTGAAACTCATCTTGAACATGAGGTCGGCTTTTCCCCGACCTCTGAGTTTGAGTGTTTCTCGACTGAGGCATTCTATTTATTTTTTCTGCCTGATTTCTTTTGTAAGTGTTTGGATTGGTTCGAGATGGACCTTCTAGCCAATTGAATTGTTGTTAGTCGATTATGTGGAAAATATGGCGTGGCTTGGTGAACAACTCAACAAACAAAATGATGTTTCTTTACACAATGTACTTGTGGCGAGCACAACTTATATGTGAAATGGATAGCTGGTATAAGAGTGGTGATTAGGAAATTTCTGAACCTTTATTTTGACCTAGAGGGTCTATTTATACTAGTTTACCAAGCATGTGCTGCCTTGGCAAGCACGAGCTTGCCATTTCTTGTCATGCAAGATTACATGTAGACCTTTTCAATTACTTTTCCTGGTTGACATCGTCTTTTTTTGGCAAATCTTCAACTTGTCATTCGGTGGTATATGCGGTAGATAACCGGGTCTTTTCGTGGGGACTTGAATTCATATGACCATGAGGAGCTCCGGATGGGCGGTCATTGCTCATCTATAGTGGATGTGGTGCTTTCTTAAGATAGGGCTAGCAAATCTTCATCTCTCTGTTACCTGCCTTGCGGAGGGCTAGTTGATTTTGTAAGCCAATTAGGTGGATGGAAAAGGGTGTATGTCCCTTATTATCACTGTGTTCACTTCTCCTTGTCGCCCTTTTCCGCTTAGTCCTTATTTTGTGCTTTCATGACTCGGAGCATAACCTTCTCGGGTAAGCGTCCAATGATATTTTTCTTTCTTGTATAGTAGGGCGAGTAGGGTGTCTTTGCCCGTTTATGTAAGGGCGAGCATGATGTTTGCTTCCGGGATCTGTCTTGATCGATAATTGGTCCACGTGGCATTAAGCGAACACGTGGCTCATTTATTTATTTTCGTGTACAACAGGGCTCTCAAGAGCCCTAGCTCTCAAAACCTCCAAATTAGAAATTTTGTTCTTTCCCTTCAATAATGAAATTATGCTCATCTAAAATATGTGTTCTCCGTTTATTCTCTCTAAAAAAATCGTTGAATAAATTAGTGACTCATTTTTAATTTGTGTGCCATATTTTCCTTCTAATAAGCACAAATTTGTTTAGCCTTGGGGCTCTTGAAATATTTGTTGTTTTAAGTAACATCTCTCATTGTGGCTTAAACTGATATAAGTGGGGTTTTCACACTGAATAGAAAATGGCGGTTTCTTTCATTCCTCTTTATGTGTGGAGTTGGGCAGCAATTTCAATTATCAAATTCAAATTCTAATTAAATAGCAAATGAACCTTGCTTCTTGGGGCAACTAAATATACGCGTCATTAAATTAAGACTTGAATAACTTATTTTCTTTAGATAGATCTTCTAACTTTCCAGTAAGATCTTTATCACATTCTCTTTCTTTGAACTTTAGATCATCAAGTTCATCAGCAAGTCCCATCAATTGAGAAGGTGATTCTGGTTCTTATGAATTGTTAGGAGTACTCAGTTTTAGAACTTCAGCATCCAGTCTTTCATTCTCCTCTTAAGATAAGAATAAGCAACTCCTAGGACAATGTAATCTCTCACTAAATTCTCTAAAGAATTCTCAAGATCAAATTTACTATCTATAGAGGCTAAGTTAAGCTCATGTGCAGGTGTAACAAGGAACTATAGAGAGTTTAGATTATTCCTTAATTTTTTCAAGAGCTACAAGATAAATATCATCATCACCACTATCCGAGAATATGCAATCAGATGAATTGGACTGTTCATCACACTCAGGCGAGTTGTCCTCAGCAAATCATAACTTTCCTATTGGCATACATCCTGTCTATCTTTGCATGTCTTCTTTTCTCTCCTTAGAGCTTAACTTTACACAATCATATTGTGTCCTGTGTTCTTATAGTTGAAGCATATGTTGATATAATCATCATTTTCACTTTGTTCTTTGGGCTTTGACTCTCTTCTCTATATGATGAAGCATCAGTTTTATTGGACTCTTTATGATCATTTCTCTTATCATATATCTCAGTTGATTGTTTATCTTTAGTTCTTTGGGAAATCTGCTTCTGTAATCATTGTCTTTGAATACCTCTTATATTTACCAAATCTGTTGTTGAGCTTTTCAAACCTTCTAGCCATCAGGTTATATTCATCCTTCAATTTTTCCTTTGAGATGTTTGATGGCTTAGATGCAGATGGGTTGTCAGGCTCCTTGCCTCTGCAAGACTTTTCTTTGGCTTTAAAGACATCATTCATGTTGTTGGAAGTTGAAGCATCCTTTGATTCTTCCTTGTTCTCTCTTTTCTTGAGAACAAACTCATAAGCTTTGAGTTCAGAGAAGACTTGCTGATAAGTTATTATGGATATGTTATTTTTGCTTTCCATCATCACTGAATGAATATCCCACTTTGGAGTAAGTCCTCTTAGAATCTTCAGGGCAACTTCCTGTTGGAGTTGATCAATGGTCTCATCAGCATCCATTTCAAAGTTGTCAAACTTCTGTACAACTACAGTTAGTTTGTTTTCTTTGGTTTGGTAAGTTCCTTGACACATCAGGGAAAGTGTATCCTATCTCCTTGGCTAAATTATAGTGAACTATTCATCCCATTATTGCATCATCTACAGTGTAGTAGAGTAGGTCTTTTACAATGTAGTCCAGATTCACTAGTTTTCATTCCTCTGGTGTTAGTTTCTCTTTAGGTTTGGGTAGCTTTTCCTGGGATCATTTTTATTTTCTTCAGTGCCCTTGTAATTCACCACATAATACCCTCCACATCCTTTGATGTTGTAAGCATAAATGTGTTATGTTCTCACTTTCTAAATTTCATAGTTTAAAAAAAAATATATATATAGGCGATTATAACTACTCTTACTTTTAGAAGACATGATGAATGAAATCAATTGTCAGCAACTAGATCTATTCAAATGATCACCAGACTTTACCTCATAAGTCAATGATATTCAAAGCTAGTAGTCTTTTGAACTATTGCTCTGATACCAGTTGTTGCTCCCTAGAAACGATTCTAACACGTGTATGGGGGGGAGAATAAACGTGTATGAATTTTTTTTGCAAGTTTTCAAAAGTGCAACAGTGATTTCAGCTACCCTGAGACAAATAGCTTGAGATCAATTACCTGAGTCCAAGACTACTAAAAACAAGAACTCTGAAATAAGTTTCAAGACTCATATAACATTAATTGTTCGGAGTGGAAGTGATTTGAAAAGCCTGGTGCAAATAACCAATTTACTAAGAGCTATATTAGCTGACCATTAGGTAGCTATCTACACTAGCTTTTATATGCGGAAGTTGTAGGCCCTAGTTTCTTAAACTCACTTTAAATATGCTGAAAATCTTTGTCTTTAATGCATAAAATTGTGGTTAAATTATGCTTGATTAATCTAAAATATGTTGTTCTCGATTGTTTTTAAAAGCAAAACATTGAATGCTTTTAAAAAATCAATGCAAATGATAAGCAATAAATAATCAAAGACATAATGCAATATATAAACAAGTATTTATAATGGTTTAGAGTCTCAAGTTCCTACATCCACATTTTCTGATTGAACTGAATAATTCCTTAATCCATTTAGAATTCCTTATTTTATAGTACCAACATGTACTAAATAGAAGCAATCTCTCTTAGGTGTTCTATTCCCTAGGAAAAAAAAAAAATTAGTCGTTTTTCACTCAAAACTAACTTCTCTCTTCTCTCCCGTGGCTTAAAAATCACTTCTCAAGTTCTAAACCTTGTTTGGGTTTTCTTTTCCAACTCAAGTGAGGTATCCATTAAAAGAGATTGTAGTAAGAGGTTTGGATATCTCTATCTAAGTTATGGATATATCAATGTAGCTTAGAATACATAAAGTAAGAACTCTTTTAAGTTGAAACACTTGGAAAAATCTAGTTATTTTGAGTGCTTCAGTTATATACTTGAATGCTTGAATTCTTGACAAATTTTATGAGCTTGAATGATTTCTCATAAGCTTGTTTTGGGTCAAGGTCTTCTGTATTTATAGAGGTTTTGAAAAATCTATTACTTGGAGGTGATTGACAATAAAAAACCTATATTTGATAGGGTTAAAACGATTTTAATGCTCTGTATACTCATATAATCATGGCTTGAGCATGGTGCATTAAATGTTTACTTTCATTGTTTGCAAACCTGGTTTTGAAGCAGGTTTCTTTTGTCAGTTATGTCAACATCAAGCTCAGTGATCATACATCGTTGTCGATTCCTGATTGGTTAATGTAAAGACAAAATGACTGTCTAATAGTTGAACACAAATAGTTCTTCTAAAGCATTTAACTTGGTCCAAAATAAACTTTTGGATCTTAAATGGACTTGAACATTCACATTCCTTATGCCTGCCTTGAAATTCCCAAAGTGATGTAGGCAGCGAGAGCGTATAGTAAAGATGAATAAATACGAGAATACAAGAACACACTAGTTTTGTTGATTTAAAGAATACCGAAAAAAGTGGCAAACTCAAATTACGTTGATTCTCACTAGAATACCGTAAAAGAGATACTGAGATAAAACTCTCATTTTTATTAATCAATTCAACTTCTCTTTTACAATAATAAGAACATTTATTTATAATAGAAACTAACTTAGTGAACAAGAAATATAAATAAATTCTAAATATAAAGAAATCAAATCAAATCTAATTGTAACATAAATATCTATTCTAAAAAATCTAATATAATCTCCATCAATATCTTCATCATTCTCCTCTTCTTGGAAAAGATTCGCCCTCGAATCCTATTGGTCTTCAGCGTAAAGGTGCGGAGTCGAGCGGGAACATCCTTGAATTCACGTAGGAAAACTCTGTCACCATAACATCATTAATACCAAACACAAAATGTTGATCGTTATTCACTGAATCCAATGAATAAAAGAAAACTTGATGAAAATCCTCTGCCACAAAAATATCTCCATCTGTGTAAGCTTCATATTCTTTGTAAAAAATTGATGGACCATCATAGCCATCATCACCAAAATCAACAGAAGTGTCAACATACTCGTTGAAAATTGATGGTTCATCATAACCACAATCTTCATCAGAATATACATCGAAAATTGGTGGTTCATCATATTCACCATGGAATATGACCATAACCCAATAAATCAATATTTTGGTGGATCTGCGTATTATCATTTCCATATGTTGATTGTTCATCATGAAAAATATCATAAACCGATTGAAATCTCAAAACCATCCTTGAGAATTATAATTGGTCTCTGATTACCAATTGATGTAGGCAGCGAGAGCGTGTAATATAGATGGATAAATGCGTAGAACACAAGAACACACTAATTCCGTTGATTCCAAGAATATCGGAAAAATGACAAACTCAAATTACGTTGATTCTCATAAGAATACCGCAAAAGAGACACTGAGATAAAACTCTCATTTTTCATTAATCAATTCAACTCCTCTTTTACAATAATAAGAACACTTATTTATAATAGAAACTAACTTAGTGAACAAGAATTATAAATAAATCCTAAATATATAGAAATAAAATCAAATCTAGTTATAACATAAATATCTTTTCTAAAATATTTAATATAATGTTCATCCATATCTTTATCACAAAGTGACATTTATTATCCTCATTATTGCTTCTCAAGATAAATGTCTCAGATTAAATGGCTTCAGTTTAACTGTTGTTGATATTTCTTTTAATGTGATAACTAATATGTGACAACATAAATAATTCGTCCTTAATTTCTTTCACAATCAACATCTTGTGGTTCTATTTGTTATTTCTCTTTGTGTGTTTTGCAGGATAATATGTAGAGAATATTCTAAAGAAATATTTGATAATGGAAAATAGTAGATTTAATAATGGAAGCAAGTTAAAAGCATGTGGGAAGTTACTGACCATGTTTAAAGGATGTTACGTAATGGATAATGGAACATATTTTTATAGGATACATGGAGACCACCATTTGGACGTGTTATAATGAAATATTTCACACTTATGGTGTCTCATTGTTTACAGAAAACATATATGAATTTCGTGCATTAGTTAACTAAGTCTACAAGTTTTCAGTTGTGATATTAGATCTTGTCCAAAATTTTGTTCAACATTTTTAACAACATCAGAGTTCATTTTTTCAACTAACACTAACTTCAAATATTTTATGTTGTCAACAATGTTCTTTTATGAAAGTTGACGACTTACAAAGGTGTTTATGTCAAGCAGTTGAAGACAAAACTAGAGTGAGAGTTGTGGAGAAATGGGTAGTTATCGAAATCATGGAGTTAGTGAGGAATTATTTTCTAGGCTGTCCAAACTGCCTAGTGGATAGGAAATGCAGTTGAATTTCATGCTTTATATATACACACTGCATGGAACATCAAAACTTGAGAGAGAGAGAGAGATAGAGAGAGACACACAACATTTCTTCTCTACTTGAAGATAACATCGAAGACACAACCTATCGAGTATTTAGTGCATCTAGGAGTGTGAGGGTCGTTGTTATCAGTTTGTGTTGGTCGAATGTCTAACAACATTCCAACCAATACTAGATCTCTTTGTCTTGTATATTAGGTCGAATAGGATCAATATCATACTTGTCAATAGATCATTTAGGGAAGTGTTTACACTATACCTTTTAGGGTCTTGTAAAAGGTCATTGTTTGTGTCACTACTCGTTATAGTGAAGTTTTTATCTATGAGGCTCGTATAGACTGAATTAAGTCTATACAAAATTTTGAATTCGTTTGCAAAATATTTTTTTAAGTCTTCTGATGTTATATGTTGTCATGTATGTTTGTATAACATGTTTGACAATACTCTGTTAAATACGCGCACACAATTTCAGTTGATGGCTTAGAAACATCATGTAAATTTGTCATATTGGTATCTTAAATTAATTCATTTGGTCTAGGCTTCTTCAGGTAGCAAATACTTCAGGTGACTTATCACACTACATTTCCTCAATTAAGTTCCCCCTTAACTGATGGTCTTCTTTTATAAGTATAACAACTCAACTTTCTAACTTTTAAGATGATAAAACTATCCTGAGCAAAACTACATCATCACACTATACATCGTTGTTAAGTGTATCTAGCCTAACCAACTATGCTGAATAACATAACTTTATAGATTTTCACAAATCTACTCAGGAGTTTTAGTATTTAATCAAAACTTCCATTTATATCCAAACATTAAGGATTTGTGGCTTCTTAGAGACTCAAATTTTAAGGTTGGGCATATCATTTTGCTATGTTTAGAATCCATTATATATGTTGGTCCCGGTGCAAATGAGTCTTGCACGTGTATGGGGGGAATACACGGGTAAGTGATTTTTAAAACTTTTTCTTCACTGAGGTCAGATGGGTATCCCCGATCACGATATTTTTGCCTTTGAGAAGCACAAATCGCCTGAGTCAAAGTCCATTTGAGACAATGATCTGAAAGCTTTTTCGAAGCTTCAGTTAGCCCAACCGATCCTAATTTTATCGAGATCCCGAGGAGCTTGGATCGATAATTATCTTCTTGAACACTTTCGATGAGAGTTAGTTCAGTTTTGTAACTATCTGTTCTAGCTACTCAAGTGTGCGAAATGGTTGGCCTTAAGTTTATACTCGTTTTAGCTTTGCTGAAAATCTTCTCCCTTTTAGTAAAACCGTGATTAAGGCTGTGATCAATTTGATGCAAGTTCAGTGGATTGGTTCCAACTGAATATCAGTAAAAATCAGGTTTCAGTGGAAAACATGCAACATATATAATCTGTACAGAAAGCAAACAACACAGCAATTATAGTGGTTCAGAGACTCAAGCTCCTACGTCCACTCTCTCTAATCTTCAGAGAAATTCCTTAACCACTTCCTAAAGCTTTCAAAGCTAACTCCACCGTAGCTTACTCACTTTTTTCTACCTTGAGTTTTTACGGGTGACTCACTGCAGCTTACTAACTCAAACACACACAAGTGTTCAGAGTACCACAAGTAGCTTACTAACTTCTTCTCTAGAGTTTTCTGGCTGACTCACTGCAGCTTACTCACTCTTTACAACTCTAACTCATCAACAAAACACACACACTCAAACTACCTTATCAAAGGGTTTGGGTTTGAGTTGGTTTCCAACTAGGGTGAGATATCCTTTACAATAAGAACAAATGCAAAGGCTAGGATATCTCTACTAAGCTTTGGATATTTCTATCAATCTAGACTTAGTGAATGAGCTCTCTTCAATGTGAAACACTTGGGAAATTCTAGGGTTTTTGAGTGCTTCAGTTTGCAAGAATAAGAATGAGCTCTTGAGTTGCTTGAAATTTCCCGTAACCTTTCAATGTAGAAGGTCACTGGTATTTATAGGCAACTTCTCCAAAGGTTACTCTTGAAAAACTATCTGTTGGAATAGATAGCATCAATGGTTTCCTCTTCTGGTTATTGATGAACGACTATTTTTAGGGTTTGAACACTCCCTTGCATGTTTTAGGAAATATGCAGCCATGTAGCCAATCACCAATTTTTGCAGTCTGGAACATAGTACATTTAACAAAATTCAGGGTCCTGTCGCTTTCAGTGTCAGTGTAGTACAGTGTTGTCTTCCTCTGATTGGTTCATGTCTTCAGTGAATGTAGACAAACAAAAACGGCTCTTTTAGGTCAATTTCTCTGAATGAGACAACCTTAAACAACACTTAAACTTATTTCCTTTTGTCTGTACTTGAATGTTTTGGGCAATATCTATTCTTCAGAAAAATGTATCTTTTCTTCAGTTTTGTATGTATTCAGATAGATATTTCTTCAGTGCCTCTGAACATTCAGGACTTCCTGAGTCTTCAGCAATTTACTGAGTCTTTAGTAACTACTAAGTCTTCAATTCTTCTGAGTCTTCAGTTCTCCACTATCTTCTGAGTCTTCAGTAATATCTGAGTCTTTATTTCTTGAAGATCTTGATAACCGAACATTGGTCTTCTGAGTTCTTGATAACCGGGGGTCTTGAGTTTTTCAATATCTAACCTGATCTATTTCTGCTGACTATACATGGTGCAAATATCTCTCTATACTGAAACTTGACTCAGATTATCAAGATTATCCTGAACATGTCATACTCAGGGGTTTTGGGATCTAATCAAAACTTCCTTATTAAAATTCATCTTCCAACATTATCATTCTTGGTTCAAGTCGTGTCCACAATTTTGAGCTAATCCGAGCTTTGTTTAATTAAGGGATTGTTAGATCTTATTCTCTCAATCCCTCTTCCAACCAACCCTTTTTCTAATCCATGGGTGTGGTATTCCTCCTGAAATGCTAAACTCACTGTCAAGTCGATCTACCATAAGATGTAGGTGCTTGGTTTAAGTAGTAGCAATATTCATATGTTGGGCTCTTCCAATAAAGTACCTCATTTGATTTGGTCTAAATCTTGGAATTTGAATATCCCATCATGCATTGCCCTATTTTATGTGAAAGTGTGTGTGCTTTTTTTTCAAAGTGTTGTCAAACATGTTATGTCAACATACACGACAACATATAACAACATAAATCTTAAAAACACTTTGCAAAGGGATTCAAAAATTTTTATAGACATAATTCAGTTTATACTAGCCTCATGACTAAAAACCTCACTATAACGAGTAGTGACACAAAAAATATTTCTATAATTATGAAAGTGATCCTATTTGACCTAACATACAAGATACACAGATATAATGTTGATTGGAATATATTGGAATACATTCGACCAACACAAACCGATAATACCGACCCTGACACTCCTAGATACACTAAGCACTCGATAGGTTGTGTCTTGGATCTATCTTCGAATGGAGAACACAAATAGTATATCTCTATCGATTTTTGATGTTCCATGCAGTGTGCATATATAAACCACAAAATCCAACTGTATTTCCTGATGGAACACACCGGTGAGGGTGGTCCATCACTAAGATCGTTGTCGGATACCAAACGTACACATAACAAGTATAAAACCTAAATGTGCATCTAAAGTAAAGTCTTGATTCGTTGCCCTTGAAGATCGAGGTGTTGATTCCACTGAAGATCTTCTAGTCTGTCTCCCAACCTCGTTCGAATACCGAGTGGACATCAATCTATCGAACATGGAGAAGGTGTCTTCTGTTTCATCTCCTCAAAACCTAGTTCCAAGGCCCCTTTTTATGTGCTCCATAGGTTTCATGAGCCAGACTAGGGATCCACTAGAAGGTATAGGGTTTGGGCTTCTTACGAACCCAAATACTCTTATGTTCAACCCAGAACATTATTTGGCCTGAGAACTTTAATTCATCCCACTAGAGAATTAATGTTGCACTTGTTGGGATATTTTAGTTTTGATGAATTATGCCAAAACATTATCAACTTGTGTTATTTAAGTGAATCTACAGATAACAAGTTGAGGGGGAACGAGAGAACAAGTTGAGGGGGAACTCATGAAATCAGAAGAAGATAATCAAAATCAGACGAGGTTGATCTAGATCAGATGAGTAGGATGAGTTCCGAGATAACTGATGAGCTGAGCAAATTAGTAAGAGCAAGTGACCTGAGGGTCAGGATGTCTGAAGTCAGAAGAGCTGAACTCAGTATCCTGAGTGTCAGTATGCCTGATCAGACAAGGTCCGCTGAAGAGAAGTCTGCTGAGTCAAGAACCTGGAGAGAAGTATCCTGAAGAAAATAATCCTGAGTAAAGAATCTTGAGAACCAGATCCTGAAGACTCAGAAGAATCCTGAAGACTCGGAAGATCCTGAAGACTCAGAAGAATCTTGAAGACTCAGAAGATCCTGAAGACTCAGAAGGCCTGAATGTTGACGTGGACCAATCAGAGGCGGTCAACAAGCCTGACAAAAAGCTGCAGAAACTCCAGAATAATATGGATTTGACTGTGCTTTCTCCAACGGTAACATTCAAATCCACACTATAAATACAAACTCTTCCATCAAATTAAGGGTGGAAAAATGCTATAGAACCAAGAGCCATATACTCAAGCATTCCCACCATAGAACACAAATCTGTAGATATACAAATACATCCATGAGTGTTCTAAAACCCAATCTAAGCAACACATGATATATCCTAAGTTTATAGAGATTTTTCCAACATTAGCATAAAGGCTAAACCATTGTAAGGGAAAATCTCAACTTAGTTGGAGACAACACCAAACCCAAACCCCTTTCTTGAGAGAGAGTTAGTGGTTAAGTGAGGTAGTTAAAGAGGCAATCTCGAGGAGGATGATAAGTCCAGAGGCAATCCCGTGGAGGGTGATAAGTCCAGAGGCAATCCCGTGGAGGGTGATAAGTCCAGTTGAGTGAGAACTCATTAAACATCTGTAGGCAATCCCGTGGAGGGAGATAAGTCCCGTTTGAGTGAGAGCTCTATAAATATCTGATTGTACTGTGTTGACTAACACAACAAACTTGTCCAGTGAGTTGAAGGAATTTCCCTGCGGATAAGGGAGAGTGGACGTAGGAGCTTGAGTCTCCGAACCACTATACTTTGTTGTGTTCTTTATTACTTTATGTTCTTACTTGTCATATACATTTGGTTATAAGCAAACCACATCGACTTAAAAAAAAAATTAGAATCACTATTCCCTTACCCCTGTTTTATATGCATTACATGAATTTTTATAAAATTTCATAGGTTTTTCACGGACAAACAACACTCTCGTCCTATCCCGAATCGAATCAGGGCTTCTATTAGACTTTATAATTCCCCGTGTTAAAGATATCGCATGTCCATTAATTATTAAAGCTTTTGATTGCTTTAATTAATTAATGTCTTTTATTCCTTGAGTAATACCACTCAACCTTTGTTGTCGTACGGATTAAATCCACATGCAGGGTTTAATACGACAATCCTTTATGAGTTTCCTCAAGGGGACATCATCATCCTGGATGTCCGAATCACGTTCCTAATGCCAATAAATATACATCATGCGAGCGATGTCACTACCCAAAATACGGAGCATGAAGAATCAACCAAGATTCTCACCTATAGTAAATCAAAGTAGCGAACAAGCACCCCACATATCTAAATACCACACTTAGAATTAAGAATTATAAAAGTCACCAAGACCTCTAGTTCTTCATAACAGTCAGAATAGAAGAACATGTCTTATCTGTGACCCATTCAATACGACACAACGCACTAGTATAAACTAATGGCCAAGACAAGCCACCAACAAGTTTATACCACAACTTAAACCAATAGTTATGTCCAGAACTATCTCAGTTGTGAATACTGTTTATATCTTACAAGGGACTTGACAATGTGATATTCTGTGTGACTACAAACCCACCACAATGTCTACAATATACGATAAGCAGATATACAAGCAATTCATAAGAATGCAATAATGTGAAAAAACATTTATTTCAGATAATAAGGAAATCGAATATGCATCCACAAAAGCCCACTAAAAGTTTGCTTTACAGTATACACCAACAATCTCTCACTTATACTAATGCTAAACATTTAGTATAAACATAAAGCCATAACAATTCTCTCACTTATACTAAAGTCTAGCTATAATACATCGTAAACCAAGACCCTCTACATGTTTCTCAAAAACTTTTATCGCCAGAATCTTTGTGTAAGGATCAACCAGGTTGTCCAACGATACAATCTTAGCCACAACCACGTCTCCTCAATTTATGATGTCTCATATAATGTGGTACTTCCGCTCTATGTGTTTACTTTTATTAGATTCACATTTTAAATGGAAGTTTTTTGTGGGCTCTAGGTTCTTTCTCGAGTTTGCCCATCTTGACAGGTTATTGACACCACGTTATCACAATAAATAGTGATACACCTTGGCATACTTTTAAATCGAGAAAACCCCTAAGTCCATGAAAAACCACGTGAGCCTCGTCCTTTGTATTGACCAAGACTACTTGCAACTATGACATGGTCATATTTCAAGGTTTGGACGAAAACTCCAAAATAATCGTACTCGGCTTCCATAGTGGAGTCCATGATGCATTTTACGCTTTACACTTCTCCAAGATATGGCTTCTACAATATCTCTTTTTATAAATTAACTTTTTAATAAAATCTCCCCAAAAGATAAACACATAACCCGAGGTAGACATCCGTTCATCTTGATTAGCTTGGAAATTTGAATTGGTATAACCCAAAGGAATCATACTGTCTGACTTGTATACCAGCACATAATCTCAAGTCCTTTTCAAATACTTGAGAATGTGCTTGACAATAATCCAATGTCCTTGACACAACATTAGGCGATATCTCGCTACCATGCCGCGATAAATAAAAATATAGCAAATATCGGGCCTCGTCTAAGCTTTACAACATCGCATATATAAGGCTTCCTTCACCGGTTGGGCATAAGGAACCTTAGCCATCTCCTCTATCTCCTTCTGTGTCTCAGGACACATATCCTTATATAGAGGAACTTCATGTCTGAAAGGTAGTAAGCCCTTTTTGGAGTTTTGTAAGCTGAAACGAGCAACCACAATATCAATGTAAGACACTTGAGAAAAACACAACATTCTCTTTTTTTGATCACGAATGACCTTAACACCAAGAATGTACGATGCTTCTCCCATGCCCTTCATTTGAAACTGCTCTGAAAGCCACACCTTTACATCTGATAATACTTTCACATTGTTTCCAATAAGAATAATATCATCTACGTATAGTACTAAGAATACCACTATGTCTCTGTTACTCTTCTTGTACACACAACTTTCATTTTGACATTGTTCAAATCCAAAAGATTTGACCACCTCATCAAAAATATCTTGTTCTAAGACACAGGCTTGCTTTAGCCCATAAAGAGACTTTTTCAGCTTCCAGACTAGATGCTCTTAGCCTTTCTTCACATAACCCTCGGGTTGTTGCATATAGATGTCCTTATCCAAATCTCCATTAAGGAAAGTTGTCTTGACATCCATTTGCCAAATCTCATAGTTCATGTGATTAGCTATGGATAAGAGAATCCGGATTGACTTTAGCATGGCTACTGGTGAAAAGGTCTTGTCATAGTCGATTCCTTCTTTCTGGGTAAAATCCTTTGCCACCAACCGTGCTTTAAAAGCAATAATCTGCCCATCAGATCCTCTCTTACGTCTGTAGACCCACTTACACCCAATGGCTTTCTTGTCATTGGGAAGTTCACTTAGGTCATACACTTCCATAGCATCCATATATTAAATCTCTGAATCCATAGATTTGTGCCAAGACTCTGCATCTTTGTCTTGAATTGCCTCTTTGTAAGTCCAGGGATCATTATCATCATGTTCATCATCTAGAATCAAGTCCGCAGACTCTCCCAATAACATGAAACCATCAGGTTGTTGAACAACCCTCCCACTACGACGAGACAATGTATACAAGGGTTCATCAGAGTAACCACGTTGTGCAGTCTCCTGTGCTATTGTCTCCCCTCAACTCATCTAGAATGATTTCACTATTGGACTTATGCTCATTCATATAGTCTTCCTCTAAAAACCGGGCTGTTGAACTCACCATCACCCTCTGATCATTAGGACTATAAAAATAACCACCTCTTGTTCCCTTAGCGTATCCTACAAACAACCATACTTTAGTTCTAGGTACCAACTTATCAGCTTCCTTGTTCAGCACATGTGTTGGACAACCCCAAATCCGAATTTGGTTTAGACTAGGCTTTTGCCCAGACCACAATTCAATCGGAGTTTTTGGAACCGCTTTAGAAGGTACATAATTTAGAAGGTATGATGTCGTTTCCACGACATATCCCCAAAAAGAAGTAGGTAATGAAGCATAACTCATCATCGATCTCACCATATCCAACAGAGTCCTATTCCTCCTCTCAGCCACGCCATTTTGTTGGGGAGTACTAGGTGTGGTGAGCTGGGATGTAATCCAGTTCTCTAATAAGTGTTGTCTAAATTCATTGCTAAGGTATTCGCCACCACAATTAGATCGTAGTGACTTGATACTCTTACCATGACGGTTCTCCACTTCTGCCCTAAATTCTTTGAACTTGCCAAAGCATTCAGACTTGTGGTGCATTAGGTAGATATATCCATATATTGAGTAATCGTCGATGAAAGTGATGAAATACTCAAAACCACCTCTAGTTTGAATAGACATGGGTCCACAAAAATCAGAGTGAATCAATTCCAATTTCCAACACACCATTGACCCTATTCCCCTTAGCCTTAAAAGGCCTCGAGGTCATCTTGCCTTCCAAACAGGATTTGCAGACCGAGAATGGATCCACTTGGAGAGACTCCAAAAACCCACTACTTACCAGTCTTTGAATCCTTCTTAGGTTGACATGGCCCAACCTTAGGTGCCAAAGGTATGTTTGATTCATCTTAGAAGGTTCTTTTCTCTTATTTGATGATGACGATGAATGAGCTTCAGTCATAGTAAGATATGCACAAGTAATAGTATAAAGATTATTTTCCAACGCGCTAGAACATATTAAAAAGTCATTTCTCATAATAAAACTTTGCCATTAAAAACAACTGAGCATCCATCCAAAAATAACTTCAAAACTGAAATTAAATTCTTTCGAAAACTCGGCACGTGTAAAACGTTCTTTAATACTAAAAAAGCAAATCATTTATGTTCTTGGCTTAAAAAATAATATTTTTCTAAAAATAAATTTTGATCAAATTAAGAAATTAGAAAAACACAAGTTCACACCTCCTCTGCGACCTCACTCAATTCTTTTCATCGCCTTTTTTTAATCGCCTAAATCGATAGTAATCTACTCATTTCCTCACTTTTCGGTTTCCTTAGGCCTTGATTCATCTTGATCCTTCTGGATTCTGCGAAAACCCCCCGCAAGGTATAACAAACATGACCAATGGCTCTTATATCTACTACCCAAGAAAATGAAGAACAAGCCGCAAAACATGTTTCAACAACCAGAGCAAGAGACGTACCAGAGTTGTCTTTCTTTAGGAGAGGACAATCGATGACTTCGAAAGGTCCCTGTCTTGTTGCATTTGAAGCATTTACCTTTTGGATTTTTCACGCCACTTTTTTATTTAAATTAAGGCGCCACTTTCTTTTTGGGCTCCCATAATGCTTCCACCACCCATCCACCCTTTTTTTAAAGAATTTTTCTTCTTCCGATCCCCTTAGGCGATGAAGATTTGTTGAAATTTGAAACAAAAACATGAGCCCGTGGTCCCTTACCCTTACCCATGAGACCCTCCGGGCTCATGCGACCAATTCATTGATTTTTGGCCAGCACTTACGGATAAGTCATTGTCGGAAAGCTCGGTATGGTATAGTCCTTCTTACTCATGATCACATTTAAATGGAAGTTTTCAAAGGACTTTGGGAGCGAGTTCAGGATCATATCGATCTTGGTATTACCATCGATTTCTCCTCTGAGGACCTCTATCTCATTCAGATATTCCATCATCTTGACACAGTGGTCCCTCACGGACTCTCCCTCTGGCATAGAGGTTGACATAATGCTCCTCATTGCCTCAAAACAGGCAACCCTATATTTCTCACCAAAAAATTTTCAAAAGATTTAAAAATTTTAGGCTCAACATCATATATGTGGCGAAGGGCATATTTTTGATGTTCTTTTTTGTAAAAACATTTGACATCGAGGGTAAAATGTAACAACGAGCCATCTCATTAGCCTTGTGCCACTTCTTATGAGCCTCCTTTTGCTCTTCAGTGGAATCGGGTTCCAAAGGGGTAGGAGCATGTGTATTGAGCACAAGTACTCACTTGCAACTATGACAATGTCCAGATTTCTTTTCCAAACCAAATAATTTGGACCAGTAAGCTTATTTTTATTTAAAATAATCGAAAGAGGGTTGAGTGACATCATCATAATTATCTAAAATAAATAAAATGCAAGCAAGCATTAAATCACATAAGTTGAAGCATAAAATATTGGAAACCTTCAAAAACCAACATTCAACACAACCTCCAACAGCCCAACAAACACACACGCAAGCCACTTTAGGGTGGTCTTTTACGCATGTGTTCATCAACTAGACACCCAGTCTTTAATTTTAATATTACGTCAACTTATCCTTATGACGAATGAAATTAACAGTCGGACCTTAACTGGCCATGTGAATTAGAACAGGGACCCCGTTGGGGAGTTATATTAAAATTCACATCCAAGTGATTACCACAATTTAACTATAAGAACTACTATTCACAATTAACGAAATCATCATGAGAACACGTTGCTAGCAAACAATTCACTACAGTTATCTTGAATTATTCTTTACCGATGAACTCATGAATGATACATCCGTTAGGGAGTACCACACACTTCATCTAAAGATTAATTTTTTTTTATTAGAAGTCTTAACTAGTAAGGTCCCACGAGCAACATATACCTTACTTAAAGACCAATTGTGGAGGCCTATGAATTAATTGAAATTCACATCTATACCACTCAATCATTTGTAACATGAAGGTTATTCACAGGCATAGCATATTATGAAAAAGAAACACAAGCATGCCACAACAAAACAAGAAGCGATAAATAAAAGCATAAATAAACACACATCTTTCGAAATCCCTTGAAAAACTATCAAAAATAGCCTATTCTAAGCTATTACAATGATAAATAAATGGGTATATGAATGATTCGAATAATCATCCCATGGATGCCTCGCTTGACCTCTCTCTCACGCAAAGGCAAAGCGGCTCGAGTTCACGTCCACCGACTTAAATCGTTTTAAAACTTCCTCAAGGAAATTGCATAATTAGCTCTCATATTTTTTCCACTAATCGTCCTATAAATTGGTGCGTCCCAACAAAGTGGTGAGACTTGTATATAACTTCAAGATGTTTCCGAAATATGGTTATATTAGGAAAACGGACACCCGAGTTAAGAGTTATGGCCAAAACAGTTTTCATCGTCCAATGGCCAAAACCCTAATCACCCGTTTCCAGATCCTCCATCTAACATCGCCCATCCTTGCGATCAAAATTACAACAAGAATAAACAAAACCCTACTACAGTGATCTATGAAAAATGCCTACACTATCCACACTTATTATCTGGTGGGAAAAACGATTACAACATAACACAAGGGTTGCGATAGAGAAAAAAGATCCAAACACCAAGAAAAACAGAAAATACATCTACAAATAAAAACGTTTCAGGCAGAGCCAACAATCCATGAATCCAGGCTCTGATACCAATTGATAGAACACGCCGGTGAGGGCGATCCATCACCATGTTCGTGTCGGATACCAAACGTACACATAATAAGTATAAAACCTAAATGTGCGTCTAAAGCAAAGTTTTGATTCGTTACTCTTGAAGATCAAGGCATTGATTCCACTGAAGATCTTCTAGTCTGTCTCCCAACCTTGTTCAAATACCGAGTGGATAGCAATCTATCGAATGTGGAGAAGGTGTATTCTTTTTCGTCTCCTCAAAACCTAGTTCCCGGCTGCTACATTTCTAATTTCGTGTACTAGGTTTTCAAACGAATACAAGGCCCCTTTTTATATGCTCCATAGGTTTCATAGGCCAGACTAGGAATCCACTAGAAGGTATAGGGTTTGGGTTTCTTATGGACCCAAATACTCTTATGTTCATCCCAGAACATTATTTGGCTCGAGAACATTAATTCATCCCACTAGAGAATTAATGTTGCACTCCCGTCCTATCCCGAACAGAATCAGGGCTTCTATTAGACTTTATAATTCTCCGTGTTAAATATATCTCATGTCCATTAAATATTAAAGCTTCTGACTGCTTTAATTAATTAATATCTTTTATTCCTTGAGTAGTACCACTCAACCTTTGTTGTCGTACAGATTAAATCCACATGTAGAGTTTAATACGACAATCCTTTATGAGTTTCCTCAAGGGGACATCATCATCCTGGATGTCCAGGACACGGTGCCCTAATGCCAATAAATAGACATCATGCGAGCGATGTCACTACCCAAAATACGGAGCATGAAGAATCTACCAAGATTCTCACCTATAGTAAATCAAAGTAGTGAACAAGCACCCCACATATCTAAATACCACACTTAAGGTTAAGAATTATAAAAGTCACCAAGACCTCTAGTTCTTCATAACAGTCAGAATAGAAGAACATGTCTTATCTGTGACCCATTCAATACGATAGCGCACTAGTATAAACTAATGGTCAAGACAAGCCACCAACAAGTTTATACCACAACTTAAACCAATATTTATGTCCAGAACTATCTCAGTTGTGAATATGTTTTATATCTTACAAGGGACTTGACAATGTGATCTTCTGTGTGACTACAAACCCACCACATTGTCTACAATATAAGATAAGCAGACATACAAGCAATTCATAAGAATGCAATAATGTGAAAAATCATTTATTTCAGATAATAAGAAAATTGAATATGCATCCACAAAAGCCCACTAAAAGTTTTCTTTACAGTATACACCAACATTTCCCATCCACTAGGCGATTCGAACAGCCAAGAAATTTCCCACACTTCACTCCATGAACTTTGTAACCACCACTCCATGAACTTTGTAACCACCCGTGCTCTCCTCAACTCTCACTCCTATAAATATGCAACCGCTTGACTAGATAACCACCAAGTCATCAAACTGTAATGTAAGAAACACAAAGAAGAACATCTAATAATTCGGAGTTAGTGTTAGAAGAAAGGCAAATTCAAATGTTGTTCAAACTGTTGTTCCAACATGTGTCACAACATAGACCAGAACATCAACAAACTCCCATAATTTGACGTTTCTACTACAACACAAATGATGTTAAAAACAATACCTAATATTTGTGTCAGGAGAAGAAACAAGTAACAGTCATCCAAAGAACAACCATTACTTAACCAAATTCAGAATTCACTAAGCACAAAATGAGTTGGTTAGACACAAACAGAATTAAAACATAACAGAAGGTAAATAACATAATTTGAAACCTAACCATCTATTTGTCCAATAACATCATAAAAAAAAAAGTAGAACAACAGAGATTACAATCACATAAACTTTTATAAACAAAGTGAAGTGGAGGATTGGGCCAAAAGTGTTTGGTTGCATATTCATAATCTACACAAACTCTCCCTCACTTTAGAAACTCCCCCTTTCTGCATGCTCCTTACCATTGACCTACTCCATATACCTCCTCCAGCATGGAAACAGTCTCAGGTGACATATTTTCTGGATTTGGAGTCCTTCTTCCATCACCATCTCCTTTCTCAGTGTTATTCTCATCAACATCATTAGCCTCAGCTTCATCCTTATAATGATCAGTAGCTTGTTGATCATCTCATTGATCACAAATCCCATCCTTCACACTTGCTTCTTGCTCCACTCCACCATGTCCATTGGACCAGCTTCATCAGTTTTGTTAACATCAGAAGATCCTCCCCCTATTAGAGTATAAAGCAGTTTTCTCCAGAATTTTTTTTGCCTTACCATCTCATCTATATGGCTCTGAATAGTTTCAATTTGATCAATAATGTAATCATGAGAGAAAGTAATAGATGGTTTACCAGCAGAATGTGTGATGGTGTAGGAAATATTGCCAATAGAATGGTCACCATTTAAGTTTTTCTTAGCGGGGCCAACCATTGGCAGATCTATCACCCTGTCACCAGACCTTAAAACAATAGATATACCAAAGTTTGATACAAAACCGCTTATTTGCTCTCCCCTAGGTCTTTCAAACTCTTTATCCTCCACAAAGTGTGCAATTAGACTTGGATATGGCAGTATCCCTTTCACAATTTCTTTCCCAACAAAAGCATTATTTATCAACAAATATAGTTTGTGTTAGTGTTTTGAAGATGTTAAAACTATTTTTGTAATAGGACCAGCTGAGCTTGTTAGTCATATGAAGAAATAGTATAGGTCTAGTATAAGTCATTGGTTAAGGGGGAACTAAATTTAGAAGACTTTACCAGAAGACCATCTAGTAAAAAGACTAGAAGACTTACTATTACAATTGAAGACATAAGAAAGGGAAGCTATGGCCAAAGGCTAGCTGATCTAGCACCACGGAGATGGAGGGATGGAGGGTCAAGTCCATCTGGATGTTGTAGTCAGCAAGCGTGCGACTGTCCTCGAGCTATTTTCCGGTGAATATGAGGTGTTGTTGGTCTGACAGTGATGTCTTCATTGTCATGCGAAGACCAGATGACCTTGAAAGTCATCTGGTAACCACCTTTGAAGCAATGAACTGAGTCTAAGCATTAGAAGACTTGTTTGCCGCTAGAAAGAAAGAAGAAGAAGAAGAAGACCAACAAAGGGAATACGAAAGTCAAAAGGCGACTAAGTGAAGAATCCAAATCAAAGACAACTGAACTTTGCTGATTGAGAGAATTTTGCCAATCTCTGATTGAAGACCGAAGTCAAACATTCATGTCAATCAAGACTTACCAATTATACAATCAATCATGATGAGTGATTGACTTTCGTAATTTATGGATGATTGATGGCTAGCTCTCCAACGGCTAGTTAATCACCATATATAAATACAAGTGCTAAGGATGAAGAAAAATCAAACGAAGTAAAAATATCACATGAAAAATGCGGAAATCCTTACACTAACCCTTAGATTTTTCATGCTTAATCCTGCCTTGCAAAGTTGGAACCATTATCCTCATTATTTATCAATTTCTGAGAAAGAATGATAGTTTGAGAAATTGCTCTGAACTGTTGATTGAGTTTGATAGGGTTGTTCTTACAAGGAACTGACACTTGTCAATTCCAGTATGTAAGTGAGTTAGTAGTGAAGACCCTTTTGACGAAAGAGAGAGTGGATGTAGGATTTGATATCCAAACCACTATAAAACATTATGCCTTTTATTTTGCTTTATCTATTCATACTTTGACATAAAAGATTTATCTGAAAATGTTTTAAGCTTAAAACGTTTCCGCGCATTTGTCTTTTGAAAAACCAGTTGTTCTCTGACCAGAAGACATTAAGTCTTCTGATTTTCTGTACTTAGCTAAATTTGATAAAAAAATTGTTTTGGGTATAGAAAGTCTATTCAAACCCCTCTTCTAGACTTCTGAAAGCTCTTCCTAAGTACCTTTTGTGACCAACAGTTTGACCTAAATGAAACTTGTTCAAATGAACCATCTCACATAACAAGAATGTCTGATCTTTAGTGAGTATAGTAGAGTTCTTTGAAGATGACCAATTTGTGACAGTCAACTTATGCAGCACATAATACAAGGATGTTAGATTAGCAGCATGAAATTGAGAACTCCATGCAGAATGCTTTCCACCAGTTAAAACAACTAAAAATTCATTGATATTGTCAACCATATCTTCTTCCATTTGCCTAGTTTTTTAAAAACTTATTAATCAACTTAGGGTTTATGAAATTGGTGTTGCCTCTGAACCTAACTTTCCCATAATTTGAGGATAATTCACTACCAACACTCGGCCTCAAATTAGCATAGAATTAAACAAGCTAATCAATAAAATAAGGCTTAGCATAGCATAAACCAGAGATCTATCTTCCAAGAAGTTCATCATAATCATAGCCTCAAATGTCAGATTTTTTATCACTCTTTCATCCACTAAGTACCTCTCTCTCAAATTTTTGAAAATCTTACTCTTCCTATTGTGATAAACTTTATCATTAGGGCCAGACTCATAAAGAGAGGTACCTCATCACTAGTGGAATTTTCTACAGGTAGATCATCATATTCTGAAGCAGGAGTTTCTTTTTCAGAGGAATGTTCTAATCCTTCTTCAAATGTTGCCTTAGGCAGCAACACCCTCTGCATCAGGAGAAGGGTCATTTCTCTTTTTTGTTCTTGCCTCCCTCCTGGCCATCAGTTCAGCAATGCTCAGTCCTTCTTCGAAGTTCTCACTCACATCTGTTGGAATTTCCAAGCACGTAACAGAATAATACACACATCGGAACAAGATTATTCACCAATAATGAACATACACAGATTGCATAATTGAAATGCAATTGATAAAATGAAGTCCTTATAGTAATTCGTAAGCAGATCTCTCTAATATGGTATCCACGTAATCCTCATCTAAGAATTTGCAAAGATCTGCCATCGTTGGATTTCCAATTGAATTTGCTAGAAAAATTCTAGTATAGAAATCTTATAGAGAAATTATTTTCTATAGTATTTTTGGATCTCTAAAGACCCATATATATAGTGGTGGCTTTTATTTAGCCATAAGGATTTTCCTAATAGGTCTTAAAGTCCAAATCAATCTTAAATTTGACCAAGTCAAATTCTATAGATTTTCAACCATATATATATATATATTCTACAATAATATATCTAATATATTATTATATATTTACATTTAATTAAATAATAACCATTCCATAGAATTGTTATAATTCTCTATAAATTAAATATTATGATCAAATCAAATATTTAATCAACCAACTCTAATTATAAATGTGGGTTACTTGTTGTGTGACCCACATGCCCTCATATATCAAGGGGTTAGTCGAACTAATGGTCTTAATTGAACCATAGACAATAAATCAGACAATCTCAATATATAAGGTACGTTGTGAGGAATTGCAACAACCTGTAATGTGATGCTTGTGGAGATAAGGTCCTTTCATTCACAAATACTCTGATTAAATCTAGAACATGATGATGTGTCTATTCAAATAACTTAATCATGTTATCTCATTATACTAATTGATCTCGTATGTCACATCTGGACACCATTCCAAAACTGACGTGCATTGGCCAATGACCGAACGATCCAATTGTTAGTGTTAGTGTCCTAGAGATAATCCTATTGTAAGGACATAATGCTAAGGTAATATTCAGTATTAGTTTTAATATTATTGTTTATTTAATGTTAAATGTATGGCATTACACTTGTTTGAATATTATGTTTGGTTGTTTGCATTTATTCTTATTTGTGTTCCCATGGGTCATTGTTGTCATTGAGATTGTGAGAACTCGGATGACTTAAGCATGATTCTCAAATAGCTCTGATCAAGGATCATCAAGAATGAGATATTGATGATGTAATTGAGATTGGTGTGCGATCTGCATCATACTCTTAGAGAGTGTAGTAAGATCTCACTTACTATGAGATACTAGGTATCTCATGATGGATGCACAAATACCTTAGAGGGTATAGGTATACCCATCCGAGAAACCGTTTGATGTAATTCCACAATATGTGTCTATGGGTGTCTCGATTATTGGGAGCGATTCAATACTCCTTTGACTTGAGGTCAATACGTACAACATGTGTGGAGTGATGAACTTTGACCATGACCGACGCTTACACCCTTCCATGGGTAGATATAGCTTGGATTGTGTTCATCACGAAATGCATGTGCGTGGTAGTTGAGCCAAGAATATGATTTATTCCTCAATGTGGATTTAGAGAGAATACTCATCTTCTCATCATAATTGGATCTAAGACATCACCCGATGCACGTCAACTTGGACTTTGTGGCCAAATGTGACATAAATGATCAATTAGTGATTAGAGATAATATGATTAAGTTATTTGAATAGACATTTTATCATGTTCAAGATTTAATCGAGTATTCGCGAATGAAAGGAAGTTATCGCAATAGCCCATGTTTCAGTTACAGGTAGTTGCACATTTTCTCACAACGTACCTCATATATTGAGAATGTCTGATTTTTTGTCTAGGGTTCAATTAAGACCGTTAGTTTGACTAATCACTCGATATATGAGGGCCTATGGGTCACACAATAAGTAACAGTTGTTTACTGATTATAGTTGGTTGATTAAATATTATATTGGATATTAATATTTAATTTATGGAGAATATAATAATAATTATATTTAGAATTAATTATTAATATTATTTAATTAAATTAGATTTAATTAAATAATATTCCCAATAATAATATATGGAATATTATTGTAGGATTTGATATATATGGAAATCAAATTCGTAGAGATTTATGTATAAGGGAATTAAATCTATGAGATTTAATTTGCAAGATTAGGGATTTTATTTCCTAATAAGGTTAGCTTAAGATTTAAGCTAAGCCTCCCATATATATATATATATATATATATATATGAGTCCTTGGGAATTCATAATACAAGACTTCATAATTTCTCCATAAAATCTCTAGTTACATTTTTCCTAGCAAATTCATGTCGGGGATTCAACACTGACGAATTAGTGTGAATCGGTAAACGATTGTTACATGTATACCATAGTGGAGGAATTCGTGTATGAATTATTGTAAGAATTCTATTTCGTTTACCCGTAATTTAATTATGCAATTATATGTTCGTTGTTGGTGAACTGTTTAATTCTGTTGTGCATGTATTACGTGTTTACGTGCCTCTAAATTTCAACACCAATTAGATCTGAGAAGACGAGTATTCTCTCCAAATCTATTTCGAGAAATGAGTCCTATATTTGGCTCAACTATCACACACATGTATTTCATGATGTGCCCAACACATGTCATATCTACCTTGTTTAGAGTGCAAGCGTCGGTCATGTTCATAGCCCATCACTTTGTACATGTTGTGTGTATTGATCTCAAGTCGGAGGACTATCACACTACTCCATAAACCGATATACCCATAGACAGTTAAATAGAATACATCAAACGGTTTCTCGATCGGGTATGTCAATACCCTCTAAGGTATTTGTGCATCCACCATGAGATGCCTAATATCTCGTAGTTGTGAGAACCACTACATCCTCTAAGGATATGATGTCGATTGAACAACAATCTCAACTGTGTCATCAATATCCCATTCTGGATGATCCTCAATTGGGGCTACTTTGAGAAGCATGTTATGGTCATCTGAGATCTCATAATCTCAATAACGACATAGGTTCATGGGAACACAGACATGAATAAATGCAAACGACCAAACATAATATTCAAATAAGTGGAATGCCATTTATTAATATAAAACAATAATATTAAATAACTGAATATCATCAAGTATTATGTTCTCATAAATGATTGTCTCTAGCACATTAATACTAATAACATCTCCACCACTAGCAGTAGCAGGTTCAGGGGATTGCTTGTTAGTGTCTTTCTCAGACTTTACAACATCTAAATCACCATTATTGATGGGATTAAGTGTTAGGGATATACGTGACAGTATGCTTTTACGTATAACATACTAATGTACTCTTATTTACTGAGAATAATTTTTTATTGTTGTTGCTTTAAATATGAATACATGTTATTTATTTATTTCAAATTGTTCAATATTAGTACATATTGCATTTTAGTTAATGTGGTGATACCCGATCACAGAAAATCACATTAACAGTTCCTTACAAATAAGTACATCTTCACAACCTAGATGGAATTAAACACTCCGTTAGTATAGGTTGATGTGTAAATCTCAGATTGGTCTATCTTGACCAAGGGATTGCACTAGTGCATTGTGATGCGCTGAAGCGGACCTACAGAGAGGATAAATTCTTTCGTACTGACTTACGGGATGAAGAATTAGACCTCAATGGTTGTTGATTTCTTAATCTCTGTCACTTAAATAGGATTATGTGTGATTAATATTTATTGATTTGATCTATGTTGGGTTTAGAATCAAATCACGATTCTATACTTTATATTTTGGGTAATATTATTAATTACATGACAATTGCTAAGATTTAACACAGAGAAACATCTGCGAGGAGAGTCTCGTTTGATTTGTCCCCTTGGTGGACTCAGAATTTTTATCATACTAAATCTTGCAAGTGGAATTCGTTTCCGGTATGGATAATAATGTTGAACTAACCTTTCACCAATGAAAAAGATATTAATTAATTTAAAGCGTTCAGTGAATTAATTAATTAATGGACAAAATAATCTTAAACACGGAAAATAATAACTGGGAGCCATATTATCGTAATATGGATTAAGATGTATAGTGCAATATTAATTTTATAGTGGAATAAATTAATATTAATGGACTGAATAATATTGTGGCTCAATATTAGAATTCAGAGTCCATTAGAAGGTCGAATCTTAATTCTCCTAAAGGTCTCTCAAGTAGCCCAACATGAGTCCATTAATGAAAAGGTGATTAAAATAAAAGAAATAATTTGTTACCTAATTTTCTTGATATTTTCGAAATATATGAGGAAAAAGGAAGAAAATATTTTTTTGGAAAGATTTTATGGAAGATAAGTATTATTGGAATACAAGATTATCTCATAAATTAAAAAATCTTTGACTTTGACTTTTTTTTTTGCCTCATAATTTTCAAAAATTATGATTTATAAGGAAGGAGATTTTTGTGGTAAATTTATTTATGGGAAATAGAATATATTGGATATATTCAAGATTACTTCTTGCACAAGAATTAAAGATCTTCCCATATCTTTTCCTAGGCCAAATTTTCGTCCCCTTCATCTTATAAATAGGGGATGAATTTTTCATCCCCAATACAATTCCAGTCTTGGAAAAATTAGAAATCCACAAAGGTGGTGCAACATATTTTTCTTTTCTCCTTTATTAAAATTGTTCGTGAGCATCTTACCACCGGATAGTCGAACAAGGACTCGGAGAATACTTGAGAAGGTGTTTTGGGTTGATCCATCGTCTCAACGGTTGTCTCTACAAGTGGTACATTTTACGTAAACTCTTAGTTCCGCATGTGTAGGGCTTTACGTGAAATTAATTGTACGCATGTTGTTGTGATTATTATTTGAATTAATAAGATTAATTCATGCTAGTAATAATTGTTGATTTAAATTTGTATTTAAATTACAACTCGAATAGATCCGGGCACACTATTTTCCAATATTAAACACCCTCGTCAATTCTTTTATGCCTTTTCCCATAGTAATCAACACATTTTCCAAGAATTCGTTGAGAAGGTCTTCTTTTTCCATATCAGCCGTTTTTGGTTACGAACTACTTGGTGTTCATCCTCACTGTTTTCAGCTTTTCACCCAGCCCATCAGACTTGATGAGTCATATTTTGCCATCTCAACATCAGGAGTTTCTTCAGCAAGGTTCAAAGGTTCTGATTCAAAGGTTTTTGGAGTTTCGGTTTCAGCGGGAATTTCAGAGGTTTTTTAGTGGGTTTAGTGGAAGGAGTAGAATCAACATACTTCAAGATGTCGACTGGAATCAATCCTACCAAAATCTTCGGAGGCGATGAAATGTTCGATTAAGTGATTTGTCGAACAATTTCTCGAACTAGTGAATCGGGTGCAGAATTAGGAAGACTTGTGACATCAGGTTTTCGTGGTGTTGATGATGAAGATTCACTAATATTTTGACCAACGTTTTAAGCGGATGAAGAAGCCATTTCTAAGAGTAAATTCATAGGGTTTGGGTGATATAGACGAGAAGGGATTTTCACAGGTTCTTGAGGGTTTGAATAAGATGAAAGTTCTCTTGAATCAGTCATCCTATATACCCTATCCACATCAATAATTCACCAATTGCATTAAAATAATGTTAAAATGAATTAGGAGGGATAAGAGTAAAGTGAACGAAATAAGATGTTACGATGTAATCGAAAAATATCTTAAACCTTAAGCAATTCGATGTTTTTAGCTTTTAGTATAGAACATCTCAATTATTTCGATCTTATGTAAAGAAGGAAAAATAATTTATCACATTACATTTTTGGGGAAAATCCGACAATAGTGGTTCAAGAAATAACCACCTACTAAGTTCAAAATGTAATCGTGTGATGTAATAAAAACCGCCCAAAAAGTTTGAAATAAAATGCAATATCTGAAAATAAAATACAATATTAGATAAAAATAACAAATTAAAATCTAAGATTTAACTTAAGTTTGAAATTAGATAAGTCATGTTGGTACAACAAATTTGAATTCATATTGTTTCACAAAATGTCGGAACACATACATCTTAACACTCATTTTTACATGATTATCTTCATCAAGTGTTGCATATTTCCATTTCTTTTCACATAAGTTCATATTGATCCACCTTTTCAAGAAATACATCTCCGTGCCCCATAAATATTAAGTGGAATATGAACAAAATAATGTATAATTAATCACATTTTGAAAAGAGAACATCGTAATAGCGAGCTTCGTGTCCCATAGTTACTCAGTGAGTACACATATAAATTGTGTATTTTATGATGCATTTAAGAGATGTATGCCCATGACTCTGTATCTAAACAATGATTCAAATAGTATTAACACAACACTATTATCTAATAAACAAATAAGCAAACATATAGACAAATGTTGTTCCAAATGTTGTACAACATTTGTTACAACACCCTGCACAAATTTTCAGATAGTGAACAATCCAAAAGATTTTCTAAGTGAAGAAAACCTCTCATTGTCAAAGGGCTTTTGTGAAGATATCAACAAGTTATTTTTCAGTAGAAAAGTACTCTAACTTAACAACTTCTTTCTCTATAAGATCTCTTATAAAGTGATGTCTAATACTTATATGCTTAGTCAAAGAATGTTGCACAAGATTTTTAGATATATTGATTGCACTTTTAATATCACAATAAATAGTCAAAATACCACTCTCCAATCTATAATCATCAAACATCTTTTTTAACCAAAGCAGTTGAGTGCAGCAACTTCCAGCAACAACATATTCAGATTCAACTGTGCATTGTGATACACAGTTTTGTTTCCTATTGTGCCAAAATATTATGTTATTTTCCATATAGAAACAACCTCCCCTTGTACTTTTCCTATCAACATAATCACTTGCCCAATTTGTATCAATATAGTCAACTATAGCACAATTAGTGTCCTTAGAACACCAAATACCTAGATCACATGTTCCAGCTACATATAATATGATTCTTTTTACACAATTAAGATATGATTCCTTAGTATATGTTTGATATCTAGCACATAGACACACACTATACATTATATCAGGCCTACTCGAAGTTAAATATGGAAGACTACCAATCATTGACTTGTAAAAAGTTTTTTTTTTTTACTGGTTGACTTGTATAAAGTTGGATCAACATCCTTTCCAACAATATCTTTACTCAATTTCTGAGTTGAACCCATAGGAGTCTACATTATTTTTGCACTTGACCAAACCTTTTCACCAGATTTTTTTGCATACTTATTTTGAGAAAAGAAAATACCATCTTTACTTTGCTTGATTTGAAGTCCTAAAAAGAAATTTAGTTTCCCAACCATAGACATTCAAAAGTATATGTCATTTCTTTTACAAAAAATTCTAGCATTTTATCACTAGTTGATCCAAACACAATATCATCAACATATATTTGGGCAACCATGATATCTTTTTCAGTATGTTTGATAAATAAGGTTCTATCATCTTCACCTCTCAAAAATTCAAACTCTAGTAAGTCTATCATATCAAGCTCTAGGTGCTTGTTTAAGACCATAAAGTGATTTCTTTAGCTTGTAAACATGTTCAGGAAACTCTGGACTTTCAACACATTTAGATAGTTCAACATAAACTTCGTCAACAAGGATTCCATTCAAGAAAACAACTTTAACATCCATTTGATACAAGTTTATATCAAAGAAACATGCAATAACAATAAGTTATCTTATAGATTTTATCCTAGCTACAGGAGCAAATGTTTCATCAAAATCAATTCTCACAATTTGAGTATACATTTTGTTGGTCCCGGTGCAAACGAGTCTTACACGTGTATGGGGGGGGAATACACGTGTTCGGTGATTTTAAAACTTTTCTTTACTGAGGTCAGCTTGGATCAGGTTGTCCTGATGATTTGGTCCTGAGAAGCACAAATCGCTCTGAGTCAAAGTCTACCTGAGACAGTGCTCTCTGAAATAACTTTCCGATACTTCAGATAATCCCAACCCGATCCTCGAGTTTTTCGGAGATCCGGAAATTGGATTAGATTAGATAACTAACTTACTGAACCCTCATAAGAGTAAGTTCAGTTTGGTAACTATCTGTTCTAGCTACTTAGATGTGCGGAATGGTTGGCCCTAAGTTTATACTCGTTTTAAGCTTTTGCTGAAAAACCTTCCTTTTAATGGAATAGTGATTAGGCTGTGATTCAGTTATATGCAGCTTCAGTGGATTGATTCCAACTGAATATCAGTGAAAATATGCTTTCAGTTTAAAGATTTACAACAGTTAATCAAAGCAATTCAAAAAGCAAATAACACAGCAAGTTATAGTGGTTCAGAGACTCAAGCTCCTACGTCCACTCTCCCTGATCTCTTCAGGGAAATTCACTAATCACTTCCTAAGGTTTTTACGACTACCTCTGTAGTTTACTAACCTTTCTATTTTTTGAGCTTTTACGACTACCTCTATAGTTTACTAACTCAAAACACACACAAGTTTTCTGACTATCCAAGATAGTTTACTCACTTCTTCTCTAGAGCTTTCTGACTACCTCCTTGTAGTTTACTAACTCTTTACAACTCCAATCTCACCAACAATTACACTCAAACTACCTTACAAAGGGTTTGGGGTTTCTTGGTTGGTTTCCAACTAGGATGAGATATCCTTTACAATTAAGAACAATGCAAAGGCTAGGATATCTCGACTAAGCTTTGGATATATCTTATCAAGCTAGGCTTAGTGGAATGAGCTCTCTTCGAAATAAAGCACTTGGGAAATTCTTGGGTTTTCGAGTGCTTCAACTTGCAATAATAAGTTTGAGCTCTTGAGTTGCTTACAAATTTCCCGTAACCTTCAATGTAGAGGGTCACAAGTATTTATAGGCATAAACCAAGGTCACTCTTGAAAAAACTATCCGTTGGAAGAGATAACTCCATGAGTTTCCTCTTATGGTGTGTGATGACCCAATATATTTAGGGTTTGAGACTCCCTAGCATGTTTTAGGTAAACCGCTTTTCATGTAGTAGTCATCACTTTTTGCGATGCAGAATAAGATTAATGACATGTTTCAATGACATGTCGTCATTTGTCGATGTCGATAATGTGCAATGTTGTCTTCTTCTTTTTGACTTTTGTCTCCCGGTTAAAGGTAGACAACCACCACAGCTCTTTTTGGTTACTATCTCGAGTGATATAACCTTAACAACACTTTGTCTTAGTTCCTTTTTATGCATGAGAATGTCTTGGGCAATATCTATTTTTTTCTAAGGAATCGCGTTCTTCTCGATATTGAATCCTTGAGATAGATATTTTTCGATTGCCTCGGAACATTCGAGTTTATCTTTGAGCATTCATACATTCTTGAGTCTTGATAATTCTCGTGCCTTGATATCCTTGATCTTGATCTTGCGTCTTGAGGGTCTTGAGTTTTTGAGTCTTCGAGTCTTCACACCACGATATCTTGGTGATATCTTTGAGTCTTCATCTTTGAGTCTTGATTTCTCATTTGAGTCTTGATATCTCGATTTCATGCTTGAGTCTTGATTCTCGATTTCATCTTGAGTCTTGATTTCTCGGTTTTATCTTGAAACTTGATTTCTTGAAAACTTCTTGAGTCTTGAGAACCTATCACGATCTATATCTGCGACTATACATTTTGCAGATAACATCCTGAATACTCTAAAACTGAATCCTAACTCAACTATCAAGATTATCCTGAACATGTCATACGGGTCTCCCAACACCTTTGAGCTACGAATCTAGCTTTATTCCTAACAATATTACTAGACTCATCAGTTTTATTTTTGAAAATCCACTTTGTTCCAATAAAATTAATATCAGCATTAGGCCTAGGAACTAGTGTCAAAATCATTTCTTTCAAACTGATTCAATTCCTCATGCATAATATTTATCCAGTTTTCATCATTAAGAGCTCTTTAACATTTTTAGGTTTAATCAAGGAATGATGACGCTCAAAGTTTACCTGATTGCAAATGGATGACATGCAAACTGACCTTACAAAGTTATTAATATGTATACTCATTCTTCTTCAATTTTGTACTCTAGTAGTTTCTTCACCAATAATTTGATTCGATGGATGACTCTTCATAATCTTTGTAATGGAGTCAATTGAGATGGATATTGTAAATCTTGTGAAAGATTTTTAGAATCTAAGTTTTTAAGTAATGTTGTTCCATATGTTGTAATAACATTTCGATCATTATTTTTTTTCATCTCAGAATTCTCAGTGTTCTAGTTATATCAATCAAAGTCTGATACATTATCTTTAGCATTATTTCCTGTAAGACTAGCATTATCATCAAATACCACATTTACAGATTATTGCATTGTGTCAGTTCTCAAGTTATAAATCCTATATGCTTTGATGTTCTTAGAATATCCTAAGAAAAATCGTTTATCACTTTTGGGATCAAACTTGTGTAACTGATTTATATCATTCAGTATATAACAAGCACAACCAAATACATGAAAATATTTCAAATTCGATTTCTTATTATTCAGAATCTCACATAGAGTACACCTACTTTCAAAACGAATAAAGACTTTATTCACAATGTAACAAACAATGTTTAAAGCTTCTACCCAAAATCTTTTAAACAAGATTTTTGAAGTTAACATAACTCTTGCCAATTTTTGTAAAGTGTTAATTCTTTTTTTTTACAATACCATTTTGTTGAGGTGTTTTAGGTGAAGAAAACTTTTGTAAGATACCTTTATTTTCACAAAAATCAATGAATAAAATATTTTTAAACTTTCTACCATGATCAGATCTAATCCTGTTCACTTTTAAGTTAAAAACAGTTTTTAACCTATTGTATAGAATTTTAAATGCAGAGAAAGTTTCAGATTTTTCCTTAAGAAATATAACTCAAGTGTATTTAGAGTAATCATCAACCAGAACAAAAAAAATACCTTTTACTACCTAAACTCTCAGCCTCCATTGGACCCATAAGATCCACATGAATAAGTTCACAACAACGTTGTAGTACATGATGATAACATTTGATGTGACACTCTCACTGCTTACCTTTTTGTCATGGTCCACAAACTTTAACATTTCTAAAATTAAGATCTAGGTAATCCAATAGCAGCACCTAATCTCAAAAATTACTGGATACTTTTGTAATTAGCATGACGAAAAGTTTGATGCCCTAGAACAATATCATCTACTTTAGCACTTTTGCATGCATTACTCGGACCAATTAAATTACAATTGTTTGCTGACATATCTCCGGTCATTAAACACTCATTATCCTTGTTCAAAACATAACATGATTTTTTTTATCAAATTTAACATGTAGATTATCATCAGACAATTGACTAATACTAATCAAATTGGCAAGTAAACCATTCACATGCAAAACATTTGATAACTTTGAAAAATCAGGAACATTAAGAGTCCCTTTTCCAATCACTTTTCCTTTTGAACCACCACCATAAGTAACATGATCATCATATAAGATGAATAATCAGTTAAACAATCACTTTGTCCAGTCATATGTCTAGAACAACCACTATCAAATGCCATGAACATGGAACTCATGCCTTTAAAGAAGTATAAACAATCTTACAAGACATGTTAGACTTATTAACCCATGCAGGTTTGTTGGAATGTTGCTTAGGGTGTTTTAACATATTATGCAATTGAATACCAGATATCAAATCTCTTTTGCAATAAGGACGAATATGACCCACTCTAGAACAATAAAAATATATATATTCATCAACTTTTTCAAAAACATTATTTTGTTGATCAGAAACAGGTTTTGTAAAACTAGTAGGTTTTGTAAAACAAGTTCCAACTTTAACAAAATTAATGTGTTTCTTTGAAGTTGAAAGATCATTAGTATCATTCAAATTAGTAGTGTTATGGAAAAATTTCTTGAAACTTAAAGTAGTGTTTTTCAATTTATCTTTCAATGAAGAAATTTTCAAATCTTTCCTGGTTAGAATAACCTCAAGCTTTGTCAAAAATTATTTTAAATCAAAATTTTCTAAAGTCACTGACTTCAAAATTTAAGTTTGAGTTTCCCAATGAACTTTTAAGTTTCTGACATTCAGAGTTACACTCAGCATAATGAGATTTACCTATCTCCAAACTAGTTCCATTAAAATAATTGATATCATGAATTTTTTTACTCAATGTTGTGTCAGATATTGTGTCAACATTTGAGTCAAATTCAGAACAATCATCTTCCAGTGTTGGAGTTATATGTGAAAGTATGTTTTTACTTTGTATAACAGACTAATATACTCTTATTTACTGAAAATAAATCTTTTATCACTGTTGCTTTAAATATGAATGAATGTTATTTATTTTTTGCAAACCATTCAATATTAGTACATATTGCATTGTAGTTAATGTGTGGATACCCGATCACAGAACATCACATTAACAATTCCTTGTAAATAAGTACATCTTCACAACCTAGATGGAATTGAACAATCCATTGGTAGAGGTTGATGTGTAAAACTCAGATTGACTTGTCTTGACCAAGAGATTACACTAGTGCATTGTGATGCGCTGAAGCGGACCTACAGAGAGGATAACTTCTATCGTACTGACTTATGTGACGAGGAATTAGACCTCAGTGGTTGTTGATTTCTTAATCCCTATCATTTAAATAGGATTGTGTGTAATTAATATTTATTGCTTTGATCTATGTTGGGTTTAGAATCAGACAACAATTTTATACTTTGTATTTTGGGCAATATTATTAATTACATGACAATTGCTAAGATTTAATACAGAGAAATGTGTGCAAGGAAAGTCTTGTTTGATTTGTCCCCTTGCTGGGCTCATAAGTTTTATCATACCAAATCTTACAAGTGAAATTTGTTTCCGGTATGCATAATAATGTTGAGTTGTCTTTACTCCAAGGAAAAAATATTAATTAATATAAAGCTTTTCAGTGGCTTAATTAATTAATGGAAAATATAATCTTAAACACGGGAAATAATAACCGGGAGCCATATTATCGTAATATGGGTTAAGATGGATAGTGTAATATTAATTTTATAGTGGAATAAATTAATATTAATGGGTTTAATAATATTGTGGCTCAATATTGTAATTCAGAGCCCATTGGGAGGTCCAATCTTAATTCTCCTAAAGGCCCCTCAAGTAGCTCAAATATAAGTCCATTAATGAAAAGGTGATTAAAATAAAATAAAAAATTATTGCTTATTTTTCCAAATTAATTTCAAAATTTTCAAGAAAAGAAAGAATGATTTTCTTGAAAGGATTTTATGGTAAAAAGATAAGTATTCTTGGAATACAAGATTATCTCATAAATTCAAGAATCTTGCACTTTGACTTTTCTTGGGCAAAATTTTCGAAAATAATGATTTTATAAGGGAGGAAATTTTTAATGAAAAATTATTTATGGGAAAGAGAATATATAGGATATATTCTAGATTACTTCTTGCACAAGAATTAAAGATCTTCTCATATCTATTTTTTTAGCCCTAAAATCGGTCACCTCCTTGTTATAAATAGGGGATGATTTTTTCACCCCCAATACAATTCCAGTCTTGAAAAAATTAGAAATCCACAAAGGTGGTGCAATATATATTTTTTATTTTTCCTTTTTTTAAACTGTTTGTGTGTATCTTCCACTGGATAACGAGCAAGGACTTGGGATATACTTGAGAAGACATTTGGGTTGATCCATCGTCTCAACGGTTGTCTCTTCAAGGGTAAGAATTCGTGTAAACTTCTAGATTCTGTATGTTAGGTTTTTACGTGTATTTGTACGCATGCATGTTGTTGGTAATTATTATTTGAATTAATTAGATTAATTCATGCTAGTAATAATTGTTTATTTAAATTTGTATTTAAATTGCACCTCAAATAGATCCGGGCAAAACGTTCCCCAACATCCAGATCATCATCATCATACAAATCATCATACACTTCTAGCAGATAAAGAACTTAGTTAATTTTTAACAACATAAGTTTCATCATCAGAATCATCACTTAGAGTTACATTAAAGTTCAGTTTCTTCCTAAGCAATGTATTTGCACATTCATTAGTATAATGACCATTACCAGAACATGCATCACATTTAACAGTCTTTCTACACTCAGGATCATAAGAACTGGATTGTTTAGTTAAAAAAATAATTTCATTAGAAATGTTTGATGGTCCCGATGAAAAACCCATTTTGCGCGTACGGAAGCAAAACATTTCGTGCGATGCATATAAAACAGGGGTGAGGGCAGAGTGATTACAGATTTTTCACTTTTAAGCTCATGTGTTGTGTTTTGCTTATAATCGAATGCATATGTCAAGATAAGAACTTAAAGCAGTAAACAACACAACAAAGTATAGTGGTTCGGAGACTCAAGCTCCTACATCCACTCTCCCTGTTTCTAGGGAAATTCCTTCAACTGGACTTATCACCCTCTCGGGTTCGCCTCTAGATATTTAACGAGCTCACACTCCAACGAGACTTATCACCCTCACTTGGGATTGTCTACCCTCCCTTTCGGGATTGCTAGATGTTTACCGAGTTCACACTCACCTACAAACTTAACCGACTGATTTGGGTAAGGTTTGTTTGGTTTCCAACTAGGTTGAGATTTTCCCTTACATTTGTTTAGCCTCAATGCTAAGGTTGGGAAAATCTCTCTAAGCTTAGGATACATCGTGGGTTGCTTAGATTGAGTTCTAGAACACTCTTGAAC
Organism: Stenogyne calaminthoides; assembly: GCA_037126765.1. NCBI lineage: Eukaryota > Viridiplantae > Streptophyta > Magnoliopsida > Lamiales > Lamiaceae > Stenogyne > Stenogyne calaminthoides. The sequence continues at coordinate 19,728,777 of JBBCBC010000008.1, read as the reverse complement.
ATATTTGTATATCTACAGACTTGTGTTCTAGGGTGGGAATGCTTTGGGTATAACTCTCTTTGGCTCTGTAGCATCTCGTCTTTATAATCTCCACGCGTCCACACATTAGAATGATGAAAGACGTTGTATTTATAGTGTGGATTTGAATGTTACCTTTTGGAGAGAATCACATTCAAATCCATACTATTCTTGTAACTTCTGGCTGACTTCTTCAGTTGGTTGTCTTCCTCTCATTGGTCCACGTCGGTGATTCTAACGGCTATATTCCTCGATTCCTCGCTTTGGAATCATTCGAGATTCTCTGAGTCTCGGTGTCTTGAGAGACATCTTGAGTCTTGATTCTATCTGAGTCTTGAGATTTATTCTCTCGATTTCTCCATCTCGAGCCTCGGGTTTTTCTGAGCCTCGGGATACTTGATTCATCAGACTTCTCTTGGCGGACATTATCGTCGGGCATCTTGACACTCGAGTGGCCGAGTTCGATTCTCTGAATTCGGACATCGACCTTCGGTCACTTTGACTTAGGCTATCGATTTCTTCTTTGCTTCGATCGGCTCATTTCGATCGGATCAACATCTTCGAATCAACATCTCGGGGATAGCATCGGTCGATTACATTAGGTTTAGTATATCGGTTTAGCTTTGTCCGATCTCAATCACGTCGATCTTGTTCATCTGCTCATCTTCATATCGATCTATATCATATCGATCTCGTCGGTCTCATCTGCTCCTCTTACGATGCTGAACCTTCTCTTGATCTTACGGTCGGTTTCTTTCTACGATCGGCTTATGCATTCTTCCGATCACCATATCGGCTCATTGTTCTTGATCATCGATCGAATTCTATTCAGTCATCGATCTTGATCGGTGGCTTAAACTTTTCTTCTCTTACGATTTTGCCTGACTCATCGGTTAACTTCGGAACTCATCTAACTCATCCGATCTCGTCGGTCTCATCTATAACCTCGTCGATCTCGATCATCTTAAATGCGATTTAATGAGTTCCCCCTCAATCTGTTCTCTCGTTCCCCCTCAACTTGTTATCTGTAAATCAGCTTCAAAAACACAAGTTGATAATGTTTTGGCATAATTCATCAAAACTAAAATATCCCAACAATGTTGTCATCACATAAATCAATAACATCTTCATCAGAATCTACTCCAGTTACATAAGGATGTTTTCTTGCATTCGAAGAAGATTCTCCTTTGAAAGTAAGTACTTTCTTATCCTTATATTTGTCCTTTTTACCGTCTTTTAATTGATTTGTGTTGATTTCATAAGTTTTCAAAATACTGATAAGATCATTTTGACTTAAAACATCAGTATCATTAGCATCTTCTACAACACAAATTTTAGCATCAAATCGTTTAGGAATAGTTCTAACAATTTTATGAACTAACCTTGTGTTGGATATAGGATTACCAAGTGAATGAGATTCATTAGCAATCTCACTAATTCTTTCATTGTATGATGAAATACTTTCATCAGCCTTCATCCTTAAGTTTTCAAACTTGGTTCCCAACATTCAAAGTTTTGTTCCACAAACACTTTCAGATCAATCACAATGTTCCTGCAATCTTTCCCACATATCTTAAGAAGGAACACAGTTAGAAATCAATTTAAACATAGAAACATCAGTAGTACTAAAGATAGCATTAAAGTCTTTAGAATTGTGATCTGCTGAAGTACACTCATCATTCGACCATTCAATCTCCATTTTTACTTTAATTTCACCATCTTTATCAACCGTTGTTTTTGTGGAGTCCATCCAACAAGTATACTATGTCATGCTCTTTCATCAATAGATTTGATATAAATCCACATATTTGGTTTCCAATATGCATAATTCGATCCATCCAAAATTTGAGGTTTAATTGAAGGGGTTTATGGGTATTCTTCCATTACACAAAAACAAAAACACTTAAAACACATGATATTTAACTTAGTGTATCAAATTTATGACTCTAATACCAACTGAAAGTGTGTGCGCGTATTTTTCAAAGTGTTGTCAAACGTTTTATGCCAACATACAACATATAACAATAGAAGTCTTAAAAATGCTTTGCAAAGGGATTCAAAAATTTTGTAGACTTAATTCAGCTTATACAAGCATCATGGCTAAAATCTTACTATAGCAAGTAGTGACACAAAAAAAACCTTTTACAAGACCCTAAAAAGGTATAATGTAAAAATACACTTTCCTAAACAATCTTCCTACAAGTACGAAAGTGATCATTCAACCTAACATACAAGATCTAAAGATACAATGTTGATTGGAATGTTCGAATAGATTAGACCAACAAAAACTGATAATACCCACCCTCACACTTCTAGATGCACTAAGCACTCGATAGGTTGTGTCTTGGATACTATCTTCAAATGGAGAAGACAAATAGTGTATCTCTCTCAAGTTTTGATGTTCCATGCAGTGCGTATATATAGACCACAAAATCCAACTGCATTTCCCATTCACTAGACAGTTTGGACAGCCTATAAATCATCCCACACTTCACTCTGTGAACTTTTTAACCACCCATGTTCTCCTCAACTCTCACTCTTACAAACTTCAACCACTTGACTAGATAACCACCAAATCATCAACCTGCAATGTAAGAAACACAGAGAAGAACATCAAATAATTAGGAGTTAATGTTAGAAGAAAGGGCAAATTCAGATGTTATTCAAAATGTTGTTCCAACATGTATCATAACATACATCACAACATCAAAAATCTGGATATGTTGCTCTCATTCTTTGCCCTCTCTAGAGAATCTATGTACGCGTGTATTCGCGAATTTTTCTTGTCCTCATTATTCCTCTTCTGATGATTTTGTGTTTCATCTTTTCGTTTATTGCCACTTTGCGATGCATGTTGGTCTTCTAGCAACTTCTCCCGCACATTATGTACTTTTAGCAGCCCGTATTTGAGCTTTGGTTATGTGATGTTCTCGTAGATTGAGATTATTCAGTTCGCGATTACTTTGCAATTCTTGCTTATTCCATTTGTTACTTACATAAAAAAAGCTCTATTTGAGGAGGTGCACTCGGACCCTATCTCACTCGTGATTTTTGTTACAAGATCTCTCTCTAACTGCAAAGATGAATGTGGATTGCTTGAGTGTATCTCCCATCCCTCTTTCGTAAAGAATGCTGAAAAATGTTGGCTCTTGGTACTAATTTATTAGGTGCTGAAGCTATAGTGGACAAGAAATAATTTTTATATTGTTGAACTTTAGTTAAGTAGCTACAACTCACTTTCTTTTGAAATTGGATTTTCCTCACTTCACTCGTTTTCTTGATACTTGTATTACAAACGAGACTGCTATATATAATATTTTGGAAGACTCTAGAATACAAAAATACAAAGAATAATTGCAAACTTGACACTTTTCCAAGACTTTAACTCAATGTATGGATTCATCTTCCTACTTTATGCATCTTCTAGATTCATGCATATTTAAAATCACAAATTATTTATTATTTTTCCTAAAATAATTTCCCGCCCATGAGGTGGAAATCCTTGTATAAATAGGCCACCACGGCCTCACTAGAAAGAGGTTGGCATATCTTAGTGTTCTAGGCATAAATCATAGTGAAATACTCCAGGCTTGGCTGCCCCCAAACGTAGTCTTATTCATAGACGAACTGGGTCACCAAACATTACCTATTTTATTCGTTTTGATCGCCTAAACTGTTGATTTATCAATTATTTATTGTTTGTTAGCCGGAATCGTAAACCAGGCACAACAATTGACGCCGTCTGTGGAAAAATTTTCTACTGATTGTTCAGGCACTCTTGGAAAACCCACTCCTATTTCAGCTTTTCAACAATGGCGATCAACCAAAACGACTCTGCCAGGCATGAGGCTGACGTCCGTGATGGTGTCGAAGCTTCTCCAAGTTCCCACCGCACTCGTCAGGTGGCCCCGGCGGCCACCCCTGATTGGTGGAACCTCATTCAGACACCGGAGGATGCAAAGGCCATCATGGTTGTCCTCAACAAGAGGCGCCTCACCTTCGACTACCCGAAGGAACAACCTCCGGCCAAAAGGACCGTCCATGATGCTGGAACCTCCAAGGGTAAGGGTCCCTTGATTGGAGGACGATCGGCAGGCCAACTGGCCTACCCGGTGGTGAGGCACGCAAACACCCGGAACTACCAATGCCCCCAAATCGAAAGACGTTCAGTTTCGAACAACGTCTTTGACCGCCTTGGAGATCCGGGGGCACAAAAAGCTCTGGTGGGTGTCGAGGATGAGGCTCATTCTCAGCCTCGGCATGAAGAATAGGTGAAACGTGACCTCGCATATGCACTGAACCTGCACCATGATGAGGTGCCAAAGGGATCAGTTGTCCACCATGGCGATGGGCAGGAAGCTTTCCAGACTAGTGATCCTCGCGACTCTCAAGTCGCAGCATTGGCTCGAATAATCCAGCAACTGATGGAACGGGTGGAGAATCGGAATGGGCCAATGGGGGCAGACACTAACCTCGTCGGCCCAGGTTCTCCAGTAGGCACCATGGTCACTCTGGCGCCTACCTAGAGAAAAATCACCACAGCGGCCATAGACCGCTACAATGGGAGCTCGGATCCAAGGGTCTATGTAGCGAAATACGATTCCTACATGGCCTCCATGGGTGCAACCGCCGCGACCAAGTGCAGGTTGTTCTCACTAACATTGAGTGACCAGGCTCATATGTGGTTCACCTCACTACCACCTTTCACATTGGATAGTTTCAAGCAGCTCGCCAGGTTGTTCCTAAGTTATTTCTCGGCAATGGCTCCCCAACCTGCGACCCGATAGCGCCTCATGAATACTCAACAAGGCAAAAATGAGTCGGATCGATCTTACATTGAAAGGATCGATAAGCTCATTCTTGAAGGAGATCCTTTAGGGAGGATGAGGCAAAACTGCCTGGGGCCGTCAGTGGCATCAGAAAGGGGACCAAATTATGGTGGCGCATGACCGCCGACTATCCGACTAGCTACACCGACTTCCGAAGGCGGGCTAGTGACCTGATTCATACTTCTGAACTGCTGGAGTCCTGACTCTCCGAGACAAAGGAAGTTGTTGAACCGAAGAAGAGTTCCAAGAAAACCGGAGATCACTACAAAGCACCCGACAACTTCAAGCCATTCGAAGATACTATTCCGGTGAAGATGATGGAAGCATTTGGCATGACGTCTGGTTATGTCTACGCCCAGATCAGAGGGCAAGAACTGCTACATCAGCCTCGCACGATCAAGGAAAAGAGCAAGCAGAACCCCGATAACAGTACGACGCACAAACGGGTCACTAACTAGCGAGTGTAGGGACTTACTGAAGTAGCTCTGGAGGCTGTATGAGGATGGTTTGCTGGACTAGTTTGTCAAGCGGCCTCAAGGGAATAATGAGATGAACCTGAGAGGTCGCCAGCAAGGCAATTGTCCCAGGTAGGCAGAACAAGCCCAAAGAAACCCCCATCCAGGGGTCGGGCAAGGCGAGCGACCAAACCCACCTATGCTCGAGGGTGTAGGAGGTTGCATCATACATACCCTCTCTCCACTTGGGGCAGTAGGAGGTCTTTTTTCGGCCTCCTTATCAAAATGGCGTATGAAGGCTGAAGTCAGAGAAATGGAGAATGCCAGGAAAATGGTATTGCTAGTTTTCACTATGGCCAAAGAGACTAACAAGATTGAGTTCGGTGAGAAAGATAAGGTAGGAATTATCTACCCGAACATCAACCCCTTGGTAATCAAGACCAATATCATGGGGACTACCGTGTGTCGGCTGCTGATGAATGGAGGGGCCTTCTGCAACATCCTCTTCAAGAAGACCTTAGACTAGCTTAGGGACTTTGATTCTTACATCACCCCGTGTGACCACATCGTAAAAGGCTTCGGGGATGCAACTGTGAAGCCGTTTGGCATGATCCCCCTGGCTGTCGAGCTAGTGTCTACCCTAGATGATAAGGTTAGGGCTACTAGACTTCTAGATTTCCTTGTAATCGACCTCCCGAGTTCCTATAATGGGTTTCTCGGGAGGCCTTTTGAGCATGAGTTCGAGGCTGCGTCCTCAACTTTTTATTTCTGTGTAAAATTTCCCACTAAAAGTGGATTGGTCGGCACCATTAAAGACGACCAAGTGGATGAAAGAGGTTTTTTGGTTTATTCTTCATCTCGTTTCAATTCAGCATTAATATCTAGTAAACAAATACTTGTAATAGATAGTGAAATACAATGTAATGAATTGAACATCGACCTCAACGAGGCATGTCCAAAAGACTTCTTTCCTTTGCCACACATCAACTAATTGATAGACAACAAAACTGGTCACGAAATGATGTCATTCATGGATTCCTTTGTAGGCTATCATCAGATAACAATGCACGAACTAGATCGACAACATACTTCATTCCCGACTGAGAAAAATCTCTACTGCTGGAAATGAATGCCTTTTGGTTTGAAGAATGTAGGGGCAACTTATCAGAGGTTAGTTAACCACATGTTTGTGGATCAAATCGGTAAATCCGTAGAAGTTTATGTGGATGACATAGTCGTCAAAAGTTTGAAAAGGGAAGATCACCTCGCCCACCTTGCCCAAGTTTTTGAGATCCTGAGGAAGTTCAACATGAGGCTCAACCCCAAGAAATGCAATTTTGGGGTAGAGTCGGGGAAGTTCCTGGGACATCTGGTCAGCAAGCGGGGGATAGAGGCGAATCCAGTAAAAATTATGGCTATTTTGGACATGGGAGCCCCAAGAAATATTAAAGAGGTTCAGAAACTCACAGGTTGCCTAGCTGCTCTGAACAGGTTTATCCCTCGAACAAGACAAACTGACTAATCAACCAATCTTGGGATAAACAGTCTGGACTGCTTAGGGGATAAATGCAAACCACTGTTGACACAATTCGAAAGAAGTTGAAATTTGAGTGGACTCCGGAGAGTTAGGAGGCTTTCGACAAGATCAAAGTTTATCTGGTAGACGTGAGCATCCTATCAAAACCTGTTTCGGGGGAAAAATTGTTCTTATATCTAGCGGCCTCAAAAACAGCATTAAGCGTAGTACTTGTCCGGGCAGAAGGTCATATTCATTTTCCAATTTACTTCGTCAGCCAGATATTGAATGAAACCGAGCAATGGTATCCACTTCTGGAGATGCTAGCATACGCTTTAGTCATGAGAATCAGAAAATTGAGGTCGTACTTCTTCGACCATCAGATTGAAGTACTCACTTCCTTACCTCTGAGGAATGTACTCCACAGGCCTGATACAATAGGTCGATGACTCAAATGGGCCATTAAGGTAAGGCAATATGGGATAATGTGCGCACCGCGCCCAGCAATCAAAGCACAAGTATTGGCCGACTTCATGGTTGAACTGACCTTCCCATCAGAAGTCAGCAGCTCGTCTGGCCCGCCATGGCAATTGTTAGTAGATGGCTCAAAGACCTCTCACAAATTAGGTGCAGGGGTAGTCCTGGTCAGTCCGGAGGGCACTTCTTTTCACAATGCCATAACTTTCGATTTCCCAGCGATAAACAACGAGGCCAAATACGAGGCACTCATCAGTGGCCTGAAGATGTCGGTGGCAATGGGCATCAAGAGACTCCAGGTACACACGGACTCTCAACTCGTAGCTTATCAAGTCTCGGGGGAATATGAAGCTTGAGATGACAGAATGACGACTTACCAAGAAGTCGTGAAGAAACTATGTCAAAAATTTGAGCAGGTACATGTGAAACTAATCGCACGAGATCTGAATTCACAAGCTGATGCTTTAGCACAACTAGTGACTTTAGAGTAGCCAGCAGAGATGAAGGATGTAACCATCACAAGACTCTCCCACCCCTCCAGTATTAACACACTGGCCGCATCCCCAGATACCCCAACACCTGAAGAAAATTGGATGACACCCATCATCGAGTATTTGAAGAGTGGCGATTTACCACAAGACAAAGTAAAAGCTCGCCAATTACAGTTGAGAGCCGCGAGATATACTCTCATTAATGACGACCTATAATAAACAGGGCTTCAGCACACCACTTCTCAGATGTATCACACCAGAACAGGGGCAAGCCATCCTGAGGGAGATACACGAAGATGTGTGCAGAAACCACGCTGGGGACAACCATTGGCTCACAAAGCTACAAGACAAGGCTACTTTTCACCGACTTTAAGGACGGATGCTATCATATTCGCCCGAAGATGTCACAGATGTCAAATTTTTGCACCAATCTATTCGAGGTGTATTTAAATACATATTTAAATTATTCAATTAATTACTAACATAAATTAATCCTAAATTAATTCAACATAATAATTAAACAAGCAACAACAACATGCATACACATAATTCACGTAAATCCTAAGCATGCGGAATCTAGGAGTTACGAAATTACATACCTCTTGTAGAGACAACCGTTGAGACGATGGATCAACCCAAAGTGTCTTCTCAAATATGTCCCAAGTCCACGAACGTAATCCGGTGGAAGGATTCTCACGAATGATTTTAATAAAGGAGAAAACTAAAAATATTTGCCACCACCTTTGTTGATTTCTAATTTTTCCAACACATGAAATTGCATTGGGGATGAAAAATTCATTCCCTATTTATAGGACTAGGGGGGTACGAAAATTTATCCTTGTTGGGCTATTGAGAAATTTCCTTGCTTATTCCTCAAGATACAATCTTGAATATATCCAATATATTCTATTTCCCAAAATATCTCCCAACAAAATCTTCTCCTCCTCCTTATACTATAAAATTTCAAAAATTTCATTATATGTAGGGAAGGAATAAGATCTTTCTCCTTTCTTGAATTTATGGGATAAACTTGTATCTCAAGAATACTTATTCCATAAAATCTTTCCAAGAAAATCAAGAAAAACTTTCTCTCTCCTACTCATATTTTCAAAAATTACATGGAAAAATAGGCAATAATATTTTCTTCTCCTTTTCATTAATTGGACTTTAATTGGGCTATTTGAGGGGCCTTTAGGAGAATTAAGATTGGACCTCCAATGGGCTATGAATCTATAATATTAAGCCAAAATATTATTCAAACCCATTAATATTAATTTACTCCACTATAAAATTAATATTGAATTATTCATCTTAATCCATATTACGATGCTACAATAATATGGCTCCCGGTTATTATTTCCCGTGTTTAAGATTATCTAGTCCGCTAATTAATTAATCCACTGAAAAAGCTTTATATTAATTAATATCTTTATCCTTGGAGTAAAGACGGCTCAACATTATTATCTATACTGGAAATAAATTTTCACTTGCAAGATTTGGTATGATAAAGCTTCTAAGCCCACCAAGGGGACAAATCAAGCAAGACGTGCTTGCACACGATTCTCCATATTAAATCTTAGCAATCGTCGTGTAACTAATAATATTGCCCAAGATATAAGGTATTGAATCACGTTGATTCTCTTCCCATCATAAGTCAAAGCAATAGTTATTAATTTCACACGATCCTATTTAAGGAACGGATATTAAGAAATAACGAACTACTGAGGTCTAATTCTTCTATATTCAGTGCTGAAGAATTTATCCTCATGTAGGTCATATTCAGCGCATCATAATGCACTAGTGTAATCTCTTAGTCTAGATAAGCCAATCTGAGTTTTACACTTCAACCTTTCACGATGGATTGTTCATTTCCATCTAGGTTGTGAATTTTGTACTTAGTTACGGGGAACTGTTAATTTGATCTTCCGTGATCTGGTATCACCAAATTAACTACAATGTAACACGTACTATTTATTGAACAGGTATGCAGTAAATATATATAACATTCATTCATATTTAATGCAACAATGATAAATAATTTATTTCAGTAAATAAATAAGAAATTCAGTTTGGTTATACAAAGTAAAAAACATACTTTTAGTATAACCCCAACAATCTCCCACTTATACTCAAAGTCTATTTTTAAGTATACTACAACACGTCTCGTGTTCTATGTGACATCTAATGTCACTCACATGAACCTATTTCTCCCACTTATACTCAAAGCAGATTAGCAATGCTCTTGACACCCATTCCTTCCACATGTCTCTCGAATGTATTCTTAGGCAGACCCTTTGTGAATGGATCTGCTAGGTTGTCTTCCGATGCAATTTTTGCCACCTCTATGTCTCCTCTCATAACGATTTCTCGTATAAGATGGTATTTTCTTTCTATGTGTTTGCTGGCTTTGTGGGCTCTCGGTTCCCTTGAATTTGCAACTGCTCCGGCATTATCACAGTAAACCATGATTGTGTTGGGCAAATCCGGAACAACGTCCAAGTCCACTAAGAAGTTCTTGAGCCAAACCGCTTCCTTCGCTTCTTCACAAGCATCTACGTATTCGGCTTCCATGGTAGAATTGGCTATGCATTTCTGCTTAACGCTTCTCCATGTCATGGCTCCTCCTCCCATGCAAAACACACTACCCGAGGTTGACTTCCTGGAGTCTATGTCTGATTAGAAATCTGAGTCCGTGTAACCGACGGGGATTAGACTGTCTGATTGATAAACCAACATTCTGTCATGTGTCCTCTTCAGATACTTCAGAATGTTTTTAACTGCAGTTCAATGCTCTTTCCCGGGGTTACTTTGATATCTTCCTACCATGCCTACGACAAAGCAGATATCCGATCTCGTACACAGCATTACATACTGTCGCGAGTCGTTTTATTTGAGGAATATGATGTGGCTAATTCGGAAACGACTCACAAACAAAACATGCACGTGTAAATCAAACTGTAAATAAGATGAATTTGTTGACCCAATTCGTCAAGAAATGACTACTCTGGGGCATACCAAGCCGCTGTGGTATTGCGAATGGAACACGCATAATATTTGATACACCTTATGAAGATGAATCGTTTCATGAAGATAATTTGGAGAGTTAGCATATGAGTGCTAGGGTTTCTATCTGTGTGGATTATCACTCGAATCTTTTTGTACCTCGCCTCCCTAGGGAATTTCTTGTGTGGGTGTAGCTTTTTCTGGGAAATTTTCTCTGAACCCTCTAGGAAATTTTCTCTGAACCCTTCTCTTCTTCTTTTTTTTTTTTCCTTTTTATAGCACTCAATGCTTCGCATGAGCCGGGTGCGGCATGATGAGCTTTGGAGACTTGGTCATTGTTCTTCCAGTGATATTGCCAATGTTCCCAACTTTGTCTTCTAGATTGATCTTGGAGCTTGCTTGGCATGCGTAAGACACTCTTTTTAGTCGTCCAAATTAATCTTTTGCTTTCGGTTGGATGCTTTGTTCGCCCCTTTAACCATGTCGGTTTTATCTTTGGAATCTTTGTCCTCCTCGAGCATACTGAGCCTTTAGGATGTCTGGGTCTTCGGAATATCTCTGTGTTTGCACTTTTGACCCTTGAGATCTGAGTCTTGAGGATGTTTGTCTTTATATTTTATCCTCGGGATATCTGAGCCTTTCGTGATATCTCGAAAGTTGCGAGCATCTTGAGCCTCGGAGATATCTGAGTTATAGCATCTTGAGCCTCGAGATATCTCGAGCCTTTTGGCCAGTCTGAGTCCTCGAACATTAAGTGGGCTCGGACTTGCAGCCCTCGAGGTTTGTCTGAGTCCTTTTGACTTAGCTCATTTAATTTCTCTTTCTCGATCCGAGAGGCGAACATGCCGGTTACGCTCGTTAAAAAAAGAGTGAAACTTTGGTTGGTCGGCGAAACGAGCATACTTTGCGAAAAATTGGGCATGATTATTTTAATAAATATTACGGTGTAAGCTCTTACGTGTTAGATTAATCCTGAATTATTATATCGAACACAACAATACCCCCACCCGGCTTTGTATTCAACATGGGGCCCGACCATAATCTAATTGGGCCATAGTTGATGTCATTTCAGATTCTTGGATTTTCAAAATTGAATCGGTATCTATAAATATACCTCATTTCTCTGCCTTAAAGCCCTCTTCTCTTTCCCCCTTCTTTTTTTTTCTGCACTTTCAATCTTTTCCGTCCCCCGAAAATTTCCGTTGAGGGCTTCATCATTCCGTGAAGAAACTTACTCGGTAACCGGGCCAGATTCTTTCTCTTATTACGATTATGGCTTCTTGCTCAAACTCTTCGTTTCCCCAGAATCGGACCACCATAGTTCTTCTTCCCCTCTCACGGGTAGAATCCCGTAATGCGACGCTGCGGTTTGAGATGAATGTCTCGAATTTAGGATTTTGTTGGCAAGTTCGGCAACCATTTGCCTTTCTTTCGTCCGATTCCGATGAAGCCTTAAATGAATTAGATAGGGACTTGGTCCGTAGTGATTTCTCGGATGATTCAAGTGACGGTTCTTTGCCCCAAATTCAAATTAGGTCTAGGGCTGTTGATAATGTTGATGTAGATAGGAATGACGATGTTGTGAGGGTGGAATTTTTTATGGCTGTAAATTTAACCGAATCGAACATAGGGGTAGGTGGTGAGCAAAATTCTGAACTTGATATACCTGTTGGTGTCCCTCATAGTCTAACATATAATGAGTACAATGCTCGTTATAGTTTTGATTGGCCCGAGCAACCTCATAGGATTAGGGTTGAAAATAAGTACCCAAACGAAAGAAGATAACGAAAGCATAATTGATGTAGATATGCTCGCTGTTCATTTGCGTAGAAATTATGAAACCCCTAAAGATGTCTTTTTCTGGGCACCGGGTCCTGATGAGCGGGCTGACCAACCCCCTGAGGGTTGTGTCGCTATGAACTTGGACACAATGGAAGCTGGCCTTCGATTCCCCCTCCATCCGGCCATCACCCGTTTGCTCGTGGAATGGAACATTACCATCACGCATTTGAACGATAATGGGTGGCACATGATTATAAGCTTCCTAACTTTGTTCGATGAGAAATGAAGCCAAGATACTATCCTCGTGAAATGAACTTGCTCGATTGGTGCACTCCGACCTGCTCAAGGGCTTAACATGGGTGGTTGTTCATGCAAGCTAATGCCAAGTGCAAAATTATCGAGGATGTGCGAACAAAATCGAGTGATTGGAAGGAAAAATTACGGTTCGTTAGGGCGATTGGAAGAGCCCGCTTCTAAGCGAACCAAATGCTCGTTTAGACATCCCATTGACTTCGGGGGTGTGCGAAATAAGTGATTTTGTGTCTTTTGTTCTTCCATTTGAACCGATTTTAACTTACTTTTATTTCGTGGATTCCAAAAATAAGGAGACCAACGACGCTATTTTAGCAAGATTTGGCAAATTGATCTCGAGTCTTGCTCGAACGATCTTTGAGAACCCCGAATACCACGGAATCGAGGAAGAAAGGAGGCTTGTTCGCTTCCCCTCACCATCATGTTGAGGAATCCCACTTGTAAGGATTGCCTCTTTTATTTGTATAAGCTTTGTGCCATTTTGCTCATTTGTTATCCTTTTTTGTGCATAATGAATTATTTTGTTTATAGCTTTTCTCTCTGTGACCGCTGTCGCCCGCATCCCAACATACCGAGATGGCTCGGAGAAAAAACACAGAGCTTGCTAGGATTCTTTATTTAGCGGGAAGCTCGATGAGCACCGGAGGAGAAGCGGCGTACGGCTGGCGAATGAGTCGGCGTTTGTGTCCGGCCCTGGGGAATTGAGCTAACCACAAAGGAGTTCTCATTCGACCGAGCAAGGGACGTAAAGAGACCGAGATGGAAACCCATGAAAGGGGGTTGAAGAACACACTTTCGGACGAATCGTGCGATTGAACTCGCTCGGCCAAGAACGATGCCATTAGGGTGACTCGGGCCCTTCTTCGCGGCTTGATCAGAATGGCCGCCTCCATGGTCGGGCCCGGTCTCACAAATTGTTGAAATGGAGGTTGGCACATCTTCTCCACCTCCCTCTTTGGACCCCGATCATGGACTCCGTTGAACCCCTTCAGCTTTCCCCGAGGATAAATCATTCTTGGGATGGGATCCTATCTGGGTTTTGAATTTACATTTTGTTCACTTTTGCTTCTACTTTGGTTAATTCTGTTCGTTTTTTCATATTTATTTGCTCGGGTGTATGTCTAGGTTGAGCAGGTTGGCGCCCTTGATGCCCAAAAGGCGTGTCAGACCCCTGTTCGAGCATGGACTACTGATCTAGAAGAGTCCACCACGGGTCCCACTCCTCTGGAAAATATGCGTCTTTGGTCGGTACTTGAGGCCAATCTATGGTTGTTCTTGAGAAAGCCTATCTTTGTCCAGTCCACCTGTGATCATGCCAACTACTTGGCTTTGATCAGAATTTTGAAGAAAAGGTGGGCGAAATAACAGACTCGCAGATGAACAGAGGTTGGCTCGAGGACAGGGCATCCTCGGCCTGTGATGCTCGCCAGTTCTCAAAAATGTTTGTTTGCCTCGGGAGGATGCTCGCCAGGTAAAGGAGGAACTAAATCACTCTCAGGAGGAGGTGGTCAGCATACGAAGAGCTCAGGAGGAGATGAATGTTGAGCTTCGTAGACTCCGAGCTGGCGTCGAGGCCATGGAAAGTGAGAGGGGCGAGCTCGGCCAACAGTTCATCATTGCTGAGGAGACCAACACTCGTTTGGGTCTCGAAAATTCAAGGCTGCACAATGATGAGTATGTCGATTCCATGTCCAACTTCTCCTATATTTGTGCCTTCGCCGATGCTATCCGGTCTCCTCGCCATGCCCTTACTGGCGAACAAATTGCCCTTCTCATATCAGCAGTACCTGATCGACAATCCACCAGATCGTAACCTTCCGATGTCAGATTTGAACGATCTGTGTGATTTCTCCATTCTTCCTGAAGGGATCGAAGTTGATGATCCTATTTTGGATGAGGAAGATGGCTCAGACGTGAATCTTCCCGCGTGTTCTTGGCCAAAATCTCGAACCGAGTCCGGATCCGATCGCGTAGTCCGAGCAAAAAGGGACCTCCCGTGACGAAAGAATGTACCTTCTAGCGAGCATATTGTACTTGACCATCTTATGAAGGAGTTGTTCTTTGGGGCCGAAAGCACGATTTGTTCGACATTTCTCTCCCGTCCACCCCCAATTATGGATTTGCTCCTTATCATAGTTTCTGTTTTGTCGAACATATGTTGTGTAATTTTTTGTCTTCTTCATTTTGTGTTCAAACAGTGTCTTCCATACTTGTAATTTTTTCTTTGATTTCTTCTCTTTTGTTCGAACACTTTTTGAAACCGAATGGTTGAATTGCATATTGAATCGCTTCTCTAACCCCGATTGTTGAGGATGAATGTTGTTACTTATGTTGCTTGATGTTTGCTTTGTTGCTTTGTGTTCGCTTTTTTGTCTTCTAGTTTTTGCCGCTTTTCTTGAATGAATTCCAACATTGGGTTTACTATGCCCCTCCCCGACTTTTTTTCGGTTTTGATTGTCTTATTGACATTGCAATCGATTGATCGTCTTATTTAGGTTCGACCAGGATGGGTTACTTTATGAACCCCCCTTTCTTGGTTTCGCGATCGTCTTATTTTAGGTGCGATCACTTCGTCTTTAGCCGTCTTATTTAGGCTGCGACCAAGACTCATCACCCAGGGTAACATTTTCGGGTATCTGTAAGTCACAAGTCGTCTTTTTGCATTGCGTACCCATTATTACTTTTCTTTTTGGGAATCAGAAAGAGAACTTCGTTAAATCGGTGAACATAGACTTGGGCTCGTTTTGTTTTGTTCGTCCGTCCCGATTTAGGTCAGACCTCAAACAAAGGCTTGATCAAGAAAATCTTAGCGAACAAAAATACATATATTTTTTTTTTTTTTTGCAACACTTTGTGTTCTATTACAACCTTCATATTTGAAGAAGACTATCTATTACATTAACTATAGATATCGATCAGGGTTTTGAATTTAAACCTTGTCTTGAAAATAGACCACTTAAGAACTCGCCTCACCTTGTCCGCTGGAATTGATGTTGACAAGGATGTGGCACATCATCCCGTCTA
Organism: Stenogyne calaminthoides; assembly: GCA_037126765.1. NCBI lineage: Eukaryota > Viridiplantae > Streptophyta > Magnoliopsida > Lamiales > Lamiaceae > Stenogyne > Stenogyne calaminthoides. The sequence continues at coordinate 19,712,870 of JBBCBC010000008.1, read as the reverse complement.
CCCTTCTTTCTTTAGTAACATGCTCAAGCAAAGAAGAAGATAAGCTTTTTGTCCCTCCCCGGACAAGTTGTGATTATCTTACGCACATGACATGAGCATGTTGGCGATAGATACCTTCTTCCGAGCAAAAAAGAGCAAAATTTTCACTTCACCATTCTCGCCCCTTCAAGAGATGCCTAAGCATCGGCCAATCCATATATTGCTTTGAGCCGCAAATGCTCGCCTAAGACACTATGACATCCCTCCCCATCGGAGGAGATTTTGGGGATACATGGGGACTAGTGATTTACTCTTTGCATAAGCATCTAGTAACGCTGAGTGGCAACCATGACTCGCCGAAAATCTTGAATCATGGCGAAGCTTCAACCTTGTGCTCGGAGTGTCATATAAATTATAAATCTCGTGCGGGCGGATGCTCGATTCAAAGATAATGATTGTTTGAATCGAGAGTCGGATTCTTCGTATGGAGGCATACTGAACCAACTTTCTTCTGAGAACTGTAGTATTTTTCTTTTTTTCTTCTTCATCTGTTTTTTCTCTGCTTTTTTCAGCTATCAATATGCCTCTATTTATAGAACTATCCCAAGCTAGTCTTTGGCGTAGTGATAGTCGGTCTTCCATTGTCTTACGTTTGTAGTCCCCTTTTGACATCTTCATTTCTGCTTTTTATCAATTTCTCGTTCAAAGATTGACTCGTCCCTACTTGATTGCCACCACTTGTCAACTCGTTCTGACACGTATCTTCTGTTGACAACTCGTTCTGACTTGTATCTTCCGGTCTTTTCGATAGTCTTTGGCATTTCTTTCCTGAAGATATGTGTCCGAACATAATGTGTTCTTCTTTCAGGATCATCCTACTCGTTTTAACTGAATGGCTGATTACGTTCGGCCATTTGTGTTCATTAGAGCTACATCGGCAATTATGTTCGCCAACATTATGTTCGCCATTTGTGTTCGTTACAACTATGTGGATGAATATGTTCGGCCAACTATGTTCGCTTCAGCTGTGTGGACAACTTTGTTCGGCCAGTTATGCTCATCATTAATGATAGTATTTTTTCAAATTTGGACGATTCCACGAGTAGGGACAATGGGATTCCATTCAGGTCTTCCAAGTCATATGCCCCGTTTAACAAACGTTACAGAACTCTGAATGAACCTTCCCATGCTCGGCGAACACACCACCCGATACCCCATTGCTCGTCTTAAAACCACCGCCCACATTGAACTGCGTGTTCGGACTTTGAGTTGTAGAACTTCTACAAGATCTCTTTTTGTACACGGCATTCTTGAAATCGACTCGTCCTTCTTTCTTCCAACAGTTCTTTACACTCGCATCAAAGAAAGGTCATTGATGTACTCTCCAAAAGTCATTGTTGATGACTTGAATCTTGATTTCCGCGGTATAATTCGACTTCTTTTCGCACCAAATACCAAGGCAAACGGGTCTCCGGGTTGATGTTCCCCAAGTTGTTCGATGGGCCCATAATATTTCTCGAGTAACCCTTCTTCGCCCCATCCTCCCTTCTTGGAATTATCAAGTCCGCCTTGAGGGTATGCTTGATAATTTTATTAATGTTCAACTTGTCCGCTTTACCGGGATAATACTGAGTTGAGTAATGTTTTTTATGCCCCATGTGAGCACAATTGAACAATTCACTTCCATCAAACCGATTTGTCGTTATCGATTACTAATGATTGGGGAAGCCCAAAACGACAAATGATATTTTTCCAAACAAAGTTCCACATTCTTTGTTCGGTGATTTTGATGATGGCCTCGGGCCCATTTAGTATAGTAATCAACGAACCACATCAAATTTTACTCCCGATGTGCGGTAGGAAATGGGCGATCAAATCGATCCCCATTTAGCAAATGACCATGGGCTATAGATGACACTTAATTCTTGGTGGGCTATGAATAAGTGGGGCATGTACATCAGCACTTGTGGCACGCGTGAGAATACGCGAGCTTAATCGCTTTTGAGGGTTGGCCATTAATAACCTTGTCTTCGATTATTTTATGTGCCAGGGCAGGCCCACTATGATTTCCGTGATACTCCATCATGGATTTGTTCCGTACCGACCCTCTTCAAGAGTAATACACTTCAATAGTGGAAGTGAGAAGCTTCTTTTGCCTAAATGCTCGCCTAATATAGTATAGCCAATGCAAACATTGTAACCGAGGCGTAAAAAGATGCCTTATTCTCGGGGAGAAGTCCTTTTGTAAGTAACCGGATTGAAGTCATCCGGGTTTCTTGCTCGTGTTATTACCCGAGCGAGCAAAAGTCCTGGGATTGATGGCGAACAAGGATGTGACAACCACAATGTCCGCTTGTGTTAAATCTACTCCTTCCGCTTGTTTCCAGCGTGCCAAAGCATCATGAATCTAATTACCCAATCGTGGTAATTGTTCTATGAAAACTTGTTCAAAATGCTCGAGCAACTCTTTTTCTTTAACCTTTTGACATCGCTACCATTTGTTCACCTCGGCCTCGTACTACTTTGTTACTTGATAAACGATTATCCGAGAATCATTTTAGAACATTTTGCTTTTCCATTGTCATGATAAATTCTCGTAGTCCATTTTGATCAAAGCTTCATTACGCCAATTTCATTATATGTAGGTTGGGAAGTCAAAACGGATGGTTGTTGTGAATGTTTGTCGGGTTGGCCGATGAGAACTACGCCGCTCCGGCTCTTGAATTTGTTGATGAGCCATCAACATACATATGCCATGGTTGGTCGAAATAAATTTTTTCGGCATTTGTTAATATGTCAACTCAACCATAAAATAGGCCATAACTTGGCCCTTCATTGCTGTGTTATGGAATCAAACGTAATGCCAAGTGATAACTCCACCGCCCACTTGAGTAATTAACGCACTGCGTATCCGGGTCGGTGGAGGACTTGGCGATGGGAAGGTGGTCAACCTCGCGAATGATCGAAAAAGTATGGTCGCAATTTTTGAACACTCATTCAAGAGCATATGCTAATTTTTCGATGGAGGGTAATGGAGCTCTGAGGATTAAGACTTCAGAACTTAACATAGTGAATGGGCAAAGTTGGTCGTCCCTTCTCGCCTCGCCCTGAACAATAACTCGATTACATGTTCGGATGTAGCAAGGTACAGATAGAGTTATTCGCTTTTAGACGGGCTTAGATCTTCACAGATCTGCAAGGTAATCTTCAATGATTTGAATGCATTTTGGCAATGCTCGGTCCATTGAAATTTCCCTTCTTTAATGCATCAAAGAAAGGTTTGCATTTGTCCCGCCTCGTGATATGAACCCCGGCTTACGGCTAAACGTCCGTTAACTTTTGGACTTCTTTAACACTCGCGGGGCCTGCATATCGAGCATGGCTTGAATTTTTGATGGGTTCGCTTCGATCCCCCTTTGACTGACCATATGTCCGAGGAATTTTCCTGAGTGAACCCCAAAGCTGCATTTCTTCGGGTTTAGCTTCATGTTGTACTCCCTGAGTATATCAAACGTTTGTCGCGAGGTGGGTGATGTAGTCTTTGAATTATGTTCGCTCTTTTTACCACAATATCATCAATATATACCTCAATTGTTCGGTTGATGTGTTCATCGAACATTTTGTTCACCAAACGCTGATATGTTGCACCGGCATTCTTTAATCCGAATGGCATGCATTGCCAACAGTACATATTCTTCTCACTGCAGAATGCCGTATTCTTTTGATCATCTGGATGCATGGGTATTTGGTGATAACCAGCAAATGCATCCATGAAAGTCATGAGCTCATGGCCTGCTGTATTATCAACCAAGTAATCGATATGCGGCATCGAGAAATTATCTTTCGGGCATGCTTTGTTTAAATCAGTGAAATCAATACATAATCTCCAAGATCCATTCAACTTGAGGGACGAAAGACAGCGTTATGCAAGCCATCTTGGGCACTTCACCTCGAATCGGTTTGTTGTCGAAATACTTTTTGATTTCACTATTCATGGCCGATTTTCCTCGATCGAACTTTCTGCGCTTGCGATTACCGAGTTTATATTGGATCAAGGTTGAGGGAATGGCATGCATGTTTTGGATCAATGCCAACCATGTCCTCAAGACCATGCCAAGAACACATCCAAGTTTGCTTGAAGATAAGCAATCATTTATGTTCGAATTGGTTCAGTAATTCAACCAATGAACACTTCTAACTCAGGTCTGTTCGGGTCGATGTTAATAGGCTCCAGTTGTTTGACAGGTGTTGCTCGCTTTCTTTTTTGTTTCCACCGCGGATCTTGGATGGACCCGGTGTTTCGTCATCAACCTCCATGGGTTCAATCCTATCACGAGGTTCTAGGTCCGAATACTTCGGAATCAATATTCATTGGATCTCGGGAGATCCGGAACATGAGTTGCCATTCCGACTCTATGTTCAAGGCTTTTCGTGTTCGCGACGAATGGTAATCAGCCCGAACCCCTGTGTTTTATATGCAGGACATTTTGTTGTATTTGCTGTTGACTTGACTCATCGATCTCCCATGTTTCCTCCATCATGTTTACGATATTTTTCTTTTCTGGTGCACATGATAGCAAACAATCTCGAGCTTTCTTTTGATCGCCTTTTACGTAGAACAAACCGCTTTAAATTCCTGAATAAACGGGCGACCTAGGAACCCGTTATAAGTAGACGGAGCATTGACGATTACAAAATCTAGCATTCTAGTTCGTCGGATCTCCGGATTCAGAGTTGATTCTAACTTGACTCCTAACCTAATCATACCATAGGGTCGGGTTACAGATTCCCCAAAACCCATTATGGTATGATCACACGGTTCAATATAACTGCTCAAGTCCCCAACTTGCTTTTCCATCTGGTGAAGGGTGTTGACGAATAAAATATTCGCATAAGCTCCAGTATCGACCAGGAGGCGGTGCACCTTCAACCCGAGGAGACGAGCACTAATGGTTAAGGAGTCATTGTGGGGAGTGACTATACCGTCGAGATCGTCTTCGAAAAACATGATTTGGTGAGAGGGCGGCGTGCTAGCTAATGTGCTCGCCACCTTCACTTGGTGGATGCTTTGCATGGCACGCATCTCCATTTTCTTTCGTCTGTTCGATAATGTTGGTGCCTGGTAACATCCACCCACTGGACCATATTCAGGACGTATCATGTGAATCTCTTGACTTTCTCGACCTCTTCCCACAGTAGGAGGCCCTCTTTTGGGTATTTCAGACCTCTTACGTGATTCTTCGGGATCACTGTCAGATGTTTGTTCGGCTTTACGTTTACCCCTCCGATCTTCCATTTTTTCTATTCGGGAGTCTCTGCTCGCCGGCTTTTTTAGGAATTAGGTAAGACGATTATCTTCGTATAGCTTCCAAAGTTGGCGGAGTAAATCGCGACAATCTTATGTATTGTGCCCGATGTACTCGTGATAGTTACAATATTTGGAAGCATTAAACCGATGCTTTTCCATTATGATTCTACTCGGCCTATCCAACATGTCCCGATCTCTGATTTGGTTAAAGATTGTTTCTGCTGAAACGCCCAGAAGACTTCGTAGGGCGTTTGCTTCTGCTCTTTCTTCGAATGGTTTGAAAGAGCCTGGGGGTTTGTACCCCCCTTCATTCATCACCTTCTTTCCAAAAACTTTCTTAGTTGTAGGTTCCCCAATTGGATCGTGATTGGACGAAAGCAAATCTTGCATGGCTATGATTTTGGCCGCCGCTCTCGGAATTTCAATATGTGTTCGGCAGGTCTTGATGTATGGCCTTCCACATGTCGAGTGTTTAGAGTCGTGCCCCCACCACCGCGAGGATCTTGGCATCCTCTTCAACCTGGGCCCCATCATACAAACATTTATCAAATCTTTTCGATGTATGCTCGATCAGACTCACCTTTTAGTTGGGAAAAATGCGCCAACCTTTGTTTTGGCACCGGACGAGCACACATGGATGAAAAATGGGACATAAATTGTTGTCCCAATTGAGCAAAAGATGTGATGGACGCAGCGGGCAAATTAGAGAACCATCTATGTGTCCGATCACCCAAAGTCATGGGAATGATCGGCAGATCCGTTCTGCCTGTGGCACCCATTCACGATCATAAAGTCTGAATATTTGCTGAGATGGACATGTGGGTTAGACTCAGCATCGAACATGGGGACTGGTGGTCGAGTCTTCGCTACTTTCTCTAGTATTTCGGCCGCCATGATCGCCGGTGATAGTGGCAAGCAGGGTATTATGCTCGCCCGAGGGTGGCCTTTGGTCGCGGCCAGGTCGGCCTGTAATCCTCGATGGCTTTTTTTATTTCCGCCAAATTTTGTGGAACCGACAGACTTGGATCGGGTCAAGCTCCCATCATGAGGACCCAGTGGGTCATGCTCGTGATAAATGGTCCCCTTTACAAGCTTGCTCTTGACTACCCAGTCGATGATGGATAGATAATTTTGTTCCTGCCGATTTTTGTTCGGCATGCGGACGATCATGAAGATCTGAGTGTGTGGGCATGTTTATTGGTTGTTCCTTCCCTGGATCCTATCGCCTATTATTGCCGATTCGGTCTTTGGTGGAGAGCCTCAAAACGTCGAAATGTCAAGGTCTAGACCACCGAAATTATTCGCCATCGACGTATTATCGGCTTTTTTATTCGGGCCCGCTTGAATTTTCTTTTTAATTTGCTGCTCGCTATCGTGTGTCGCGAACGTCGTTCTTCATCTTCTTGAGTTTTTAACTTAGCCAACTCTTTTTTCGCCCTCTCTTTCGTAGGTTTCAAACAAGAAAGTGATGGCCTTTTGTTGTGGTTTGTCGGATCATTGCAATATCCTCAAGATTGATGGTCTCCCCATCCTCGATCTTTGTGAGGTCAAGACCGAGCCTCTTTTCCCATCATGTGGTACGGCTTTGTCCCGACCTCTCCGCTTGTGTGTTCCTAGATTGAGGCATTATATTTCTTTTTTCTGCCTCGGCTAACTAAGGGTTCGTGTATGTGTTGGTTTTTTGGTACCCTCCTTCTAGCGCCAGTTGTCGCGAGTCGTTTTATTTGAGGAATATGATGTGGCTAATTCGGAAACGACTCACAAACAAAACATGCACGTGTAAATCAAACTGTAAATAAGATGAATTTGTTGACCCGGTTAAATCGAAATGACTACTCGGGGCATACCAAGCCGTGATGTGGTATTGAAAGCTTTACACGCATAATATTTGATACACCTTATGAAGATGAATCACATGGATGAAGATAATTTGGAGAGTTAGCATATGAGTGCTAGGGTTTCTATCTGTGTGGATTATCACTCAAATCTTTTTGTACCTCGCCTCCCTAGGGAATTTCTTGTGTGGGTGTAGCTTTTTCTGGGAAATTTTCTCTGAACCCTCTGGGAAATTTTCTTTGAACCCTTCTCTTCTTCTTTTTTCTTCCTTTAATAGCACTCTGACAAGCATGATCTGGGTTGGCAAGCATGAGCTGGAGACTTCGGGTCATGCGAGAATTCAGGTGATATTGCCACGTTCCCAACTTCGTCTTCTAGATTGATCTTGGAGCTTGCTTGTCTCATAAGGCACTCTTTTGGTCGTCCCAAATTAATCTTTTTTGCTCGATTGGATGCTTTGTTCGCCCCTTTAACCATGTCAGTTTTATGCTGGAATACTGTCCTCCTCGAGCATACTGAACCTTTAGGGTGGCTGGGTCTTCAGAATATCTGAGTGTCGAGCACTCGACCGCCCGATGCCCGAAGTCTTCGTGATGTTTGTCTTTATGAGCATATTTATCCTCAGGATATCTGAGCCTTTCAGGATATCTGAGTTGCGAGCATACTGAGCCTCAGGATATCTGAGCCTTTCAGGATATCTGAGTTGCGAGCATACTGAGCCTCAGGATATCTGAGCCTTTTGGCCGTCTGAGTCCTCAGATTTGTTCGTGGTCTGAGCCCTCAGGTTTATCTGAGTCCTTTTGACTTGGCTCATTTAATTTCTCTTTCCTGATCTGAGAGGCGAACATGCTTGTTCGCTCGGTAGGCTGGTTGAGCAACTTTGGTTGGTCGGCGAGCAATCAGCATACTTGCCGATTGGGCATGATTATTTTAATAAATATTACACGTGTCGCTCTTACATGTTCGATTAATCCTGAATTATTATATCGAACGCAACACATACATGAGGCTTCCCACAGCCGAAGCATAAGGAATGTTCTTCATGTCATCTATCTCTTTCTGAGTCTTTGGACACATTTCTTTGGATAGATGGATTCCGTGTCTGAAAGGTACAAAACCTTTCTTGGAATCTCGCATGCTGAATCGCTTCAAAACAGTGAGAGGCCGATCATCCTTTTCTTGCGATCTTGAGTGATCTTGATCCCTAAAATATGACCAGGTTCTCCCAAGTCCTTCATATCAAATTGTTTTGACAGCCATGCCCTTACCTCTGATAACATCTTTACATTGTTCCCGATGAGAAGAATGTCATCTACGTATAGTACTAAGAATACCAAGGCAGTTCTGTCACGCTTTTTATAAACACAACTTTCGAAATTATTTTGATCAAAACAGTAAGATTTTATAACCTAATCAAAACATTGATTCCAAGCACGGGATGCTTTTCACAGTCCATAAATGGACTTCCTCAGCTTGCAAACCAGATGCTCTTGGCCTTTTTCAATGAAGCCTTCGGGTTGTTGCATATAGATCTCCTCGTCCAGACTTCCGTTAAGGAAAGTTATCTTGACATCCATTAGCCAGATCTCAAAAACTAGGTGTGCAACAATCGACAAGAGAATACGAATGGACTTGAGCATGGCTACGGGCAAAAAGGTTTCCTCATAGTCGATCCCTTCGTTCTGAGTGTACCCTTTCGCCATGAGTCTCGCTTTGAAGGTTTCCACCTTCCAATCCGGTCCTCTTTTCCTCTTGTATACCCATTTGCATCCAATGGGTTTTACCCCATTAAGTGGTTTGACTAGCTCCCACACTTTATTGTGATCCATTTTGGCTTCCATTGCAGTTTTCCAAGAATGTGCATCCTTGTCTTGGATTTCCTCGTTGTACGACCATGGGTCTGATTCTTCTCCAGAGATCAAGTCCGAAGACTCTCCTATCCCCAAGAATCGCTCGAGTTGTCTAACAACCGTCCCACTACGATGAGGTTCTGGTTGTGAAGGTGTGACGCTTGGTATATCGACTTGTACAGTCGGCAAAGGAGTTGGCCCTATAAGTTCTTCTAATGTAATCTCACTTCTAGGCTTTCTATCGTTCATATAGTCTTCTTCCAAAAATCTAAAGTGCGTACTTATTATGACCTTTTGATCTTTGGGACCATAGAACATGCATCCTTTAGTTCCCTCGGGGTATCCTATAAATAACCTTAATTCCGAACATGCATCCAGTTTACCGGCTTCCTTGTCCAACACATATACCGGACACCCCCAGATTCACATGTGTCCCAAGCTGGGCTTGCGCCCTATCCATAATTCTCTAGGGGTTTGGGGAACCGATTTGGATGGCACTAGGTTTAGAATGTAAGACAATGTTTCCAAGGCATAACCCCATAAAGATTTTGGCAAATGCGCGTAACTCATCATTGATCTGACCATATCTAAAAGTGTTAAGTTTTTTCGTTCTGCAACTCCGTTTTGTTGAGGGGTACCGGGTGCAGTCAACTAGGATGCAATCCCTTCGTCTGACAGGTAGTTCAAAAATTCATAGCTGAGGTATTCGCCCCCACGATCAGATCCTAGAAACTTGATACTCTTTTCCTTATGATTCTCTGCTTGAGCCTTAAATTCTTTGAATTTATCAAAGGTCTCAGATTTATACTTCATTAGAAAAACGTACCCATAGCTTGAGTAATCATCGATAAAGGTAATGAAATACTCGTAGCCTTCTCTAGATTTGATTTGCATTGGACCACACACGTCAGTGTGAACTATTTCCAACACTTCTTTAGCTCTAAGCCCCTTGGCTCCAAATGCCCTCTTGGTCATTTTACCCTCCAAACATGATTCGCATGTTGGAAATGGTTCAATCCGGAGGGACTCCAATGAACCATCTTGAACCAACCTTTGGATCCTATTTGGATTAATATGACCTAATCTTAGATGCCAAAGAAGTGTCTCGTTCACATTAGTCAAACATTTTCTTTTAGTGCTTGAAATGGTCGATGTGTTACAGGATGCATTTTGTGAGTGGTGTGCACAGTTAATAGTATAGAGATTGTTCCGTAAAGTTCCATGACAGATAAACACATCGTTACGAAAAATAGTAACATGTTTTTTAAAATGAACAGAATATCCATCAGCAAATAGTTTAGAAACAGAAATAAGTTTTTTTTGAAAAACAGGAACATAAAGAACATCTCTTAAAATTAAACTTCTGTCTTCAAAAGACAGGTGCACGTCTCCCACTGCTTCAGCTGCCACTCTCGTAGCATCGCCTAGCGTGATGAGGATCTCACTCCCACTATGATGCCGGGTCCGTTTGAACTCATGAAGCAAACATGATCAGTGGATCCCGTATCAACTACCCATAAATGAGAAGTATACGCCGCTAAACAAGTTTCAACAGCTAGTGCGTGAGAATTACCTTTCTTCCCGGCCCTTTTGGGCTTGAAACAGGCAAATCTCCTTTGTCCTTTTTCACCGCAGTTGAAGTACTTCTCCTTTGTATTTTCCTTGACACCACCAGCATTCCTCATCTTACCATTGCCCTTGGCAACAGTTGAGGTTGATTGCTTATGGCTTTTGGTCCTCTTTTTCTTCTTGTCTTCCCTTGACCTTGAAGATGAAGATGGACCACATGCCGTCAAAGCTTGAGTTTGGTGCTCTGTCAATGTCTCTGCAGAGACCAAAGCTTGCAACAAATCAGCTAGCGAGGCCAAAGTGCTCAAAAACTTTTGGACAGAGAGTGAAGTACCAAATCGATCTGGGTCTTCAGATCATAATATGTACCCAGAACCTCAAGTTTGTTCGGATGGGCCATCAATTTTGAGGGCGTAATCCCTTACGGGGTTGCCCTCCACCATTTTCAATGACGCCATCTCTCGCAAGGTGATCTGACGAGCCCCGCATTTTTTTAACTCGTCAGTTGGCTCATCTGATTTTTGTTGTGTCAAGAATCCACTTGTGCTTTTGTGCAGTTAGGACAATTATAACTTTTCGTTTCCAATCAACATAGTTTCCTATACAATTCTATTGACTTTAAGTATATTAACAGTGGATTAAAATGTTGCGATAGGATGATACTGAAATAAACATACATCTTGTGCCAATATCCGGATCAACACGAAGAAAATCACATAATTCGATCACATGAATCATATTAAAATCTCAACAAAATATGAACATGCATCAACCAACATCTTAAAACAGTTTAAATGAGCCACGTGAATGGGTAATCATTTAAATCACATTTAAACAGGTTACAAATAAGAACAGTTACAAACCTTTAATTAAAAAAATATTAATTAATAGTTGGCTCCCACTTGACCAATATAAAATTGATAGGGACTTCGGAGAAGTATATGCATATCAATTTTATACCTAAGTAATAACAATGATTAAATACAAAATTATTATTTCGTTTTGAACGAGCCTTTTGGGAGGGTCATCGTCGCCACTAGTAATAATTCACAATCATCCTTTTGAGAATTTATTCATGTGAAAGCTTTCTTTTGGCCATCCCTTAGAGGAATTTCTCCAAAGGAATTCACAAATAAATAAATCATGGAGGTAAAAATTAATTTGATTCAAAACCAAATTAATTATTAAAACATACTTAGTAATTTTTTAGTTTGAGATTTTTCACAAGCAATTCTCATGCAAACATATTTAAACAAATTAAATAAAGCATAAGAAAATACAATAATAAATCAAGCAAAGCAGAAAATAAACATATTGGGCACAAATTATCCAACTGTCATGGTTTAATTTTCCTTGTCTTGATCTTGACGAAACTCCATCTTGATTTCTCTCACTCGTTCGTCTCGAAAAAAAATGCTTTCAATCGCCACGCCAAGTAGCTCAAAAGTCGGATGCTTCTCACATCCCATTCCCTTATCCGAAATCGCGAGCCCTGCGCCCATGCACGTCACCCTTAGCGGATCTCGCACCTGACTGATGGGCCGCCTACCCACGCTGGTTGCACTCTGCTGCCTCGGTCACCCCTTTTTACCGCCTCGGCCTCCGGCCCGATCCCGCCTTAATCCCTAGAAGATCGTGCGTGCAAGACGCCCGGTTTTGTTCGCGCCCCAGCCCCAAGACTTCGCCCATCGTGAGCCCGCGCCTCTCAGGCTAACGCCCGTCGCGCCAAGGAGACAGCGCACGCCTTAATAATGCACACAGATTTGGTCCATTTTAACTCCTCGTCCCCGTCTTCGTCTTCGATCAGGTTACAATTTATTTAACGAGAAAATAAATAAACCTAAATCTATATTAGTTTATTACACTGAACAAATCAAATAGCCTAATCTACTCGTGGATTTTCTCATGAGAAAAATAAATTCGAACGAGTCGAATTAAAACCAAAACATACGCATGAAATTAAAAAATATTAAATACCATGACAATTGGATACCTGCAAAACAGATCTAGCAATTCTACTATCCAATTTTTAATAAAATTTAATGGCCAACGAATTTAAATGACAATTTAAATACAGAGCTCGAAATCGAGGTTCTGATACCAGTTGTTGGGAAATACGGGGTGCCCGGATCTATTCGAGATGTATTTAAATACATATTTAAATAATTCAATTAATTACTAACATGAATCAATCCTAAATTAATTCAACATAATAATTAAACAAGCAAAAACAACATGCGTACACGTAATTCACGTAAATCTTAAGCATGCGGAATCTAGGAGTTACGAAATTACATACCTCTTGTAGAGACAACCGTTGAGACGATGGATCAACCCAAAGTGTCTTCTCAAATATGTCTCAAGTCCACGAACGTAATCCGGTGGAAGAATTCTCACGAACGATTTTAATAAAGGAGAAAATTAAAAATATTTGTCACCACCATTGTGGATTTCTAATTTTTCAAACACATGGAATTGCATTGGGGATGAAAAATTCATCCCCTATTTATAGGACTAGGGGGGGACGAAAATTTAGCCATTTTATTGAGAAATTTCCCTTCTTTCCTCAAGATAAACAAATTGAAGTTATCAATTTATTTAACGAAAAAATAAATAAAATCTTAAATCTATATTAGTTTATTACATTTTGTGAACAAATCAAAAACTTATATCTAAGAATACTTATTCCATAAAATCTACCAAGAAAATCAAGAAAATCTTTCTAGATTTTCTTTTCAAAAAATTAAAAAATAAATTTTTCTTCTCATTTTCATTAATTGTCAATTAATTAAAAACCAAAACATACGCATGAAATTAAAAAATATTAAATACCATGACAATTGGATACCGCAAAAAATATCTAGCAATTCTACTATCCAATTTTTAATAAAATTTAATGGCCAACGAATTTAAATGACAATTTAAATACGTTTTAAGAGAAAAACAAATCGAGGTTACGATACCAGGAATTGTTGGGAAATACGGGGTGCGGATCTATTATATCCAGATGTATTTAAATACATATTTAAATAATTCAATTAATTACTAACATGAATCAATCCTAAATTAATTCAACATAATAATTAAACAAGCAAAAACAACATGCGCATAACGTAATTCCACGTAAATCTTAAGATGCGGAATCTAGGAGTTACTGAATTACATACCTCTTGTAGAGACAACCGTTGAGACGATGGATCAACCCAAAGTGTCTTCTCAAATATGTCTCAAGTCCACGAGCGTGTCCGTTGAAGAATTCTCAATTAATTTTTTAATAAAGGAGAAAATTAAAAATATTTGTCACCACCATTGTGGATTTCTAATTTTTCAAACACATGGAATTGCATTGGGGATGAAAAATTCATCCCCTATTTATAGGACTAGGGGGGGACGAAAATTTAGCCTTGTTGGGCTATTGAGAAATTTCCTTGCTTCTTCCTCAAGATACAATCTTGAATATATCCAATATATTCTATTTCCCAAATTATCTCCCAACAAAATCTTCTCCTCCTCCTTATACTATAAAATTTCAAAAATTTCATTTTGTGTAGGGAAGGAAGAAGATCTTTTTCCTTTCTTGAATTTATGGGATAAACTTATATCTCAAGAATACTTATTCCATAAAATCTTTCCAAGAAAATCAAGAAAATCTTTCTCTCTCCTACTCATATTTTCGAAAATTACATGGAAAAATAGGCAATAATATTTTCTTCTCATTTTCATTAATTGGACTTTAATTGGGCTATTTGAGGGGAAATTAGGAGAATTAAGATTGGACCTCCAATGGGCTATGAATCTATAATATTAAGCCAAAATATTATTCAAGCCCGTTAATATTAATTTACTCCACTATAAAATTAATATTGAACTATCCATCTTAATCCATATTACGATGCTACAATAATATGGCTTTCGGTTATTATTTTCCGTGTTTAAGATTATCTAGTCCACTAATTAATTAAGCCACTGAAAAAGCTTTATATTAATTAATATTTTTATCCTTGGAGTAAAGACGGCTCTGTTGGGATTATAATGGAAAGTATGTTTTTACTTTGTATAAGCAAACTAAATTTCGGACTTATTTACTGAAATAAATTATTTATCACTGATACTTTAAATATCATCGAATGTTACATATATTTACTGCATAATTGTTCAATAAATAGTACGTGTTACATTGTAGTTAATTCAGTGATACCAGATCACAGAAGATTAAATTAACAGTTCCTTGTAACCAAAAGTACACCATTCACGACCTAGATGGAAATGAACAATCCATCGTGAAAGGTTGAAGTGTAAGACTCAGATTTGCTTGTCTTGACCAAGAGATTACACTAGTGCATGTCTAGTGCACTGAAGAGGACCTACAGGAGGACAAATTCTTCAGAAATGAACTTGGAAGAATTAGACCTCAATGGTTCGTTATTTCTTAATCTTCGTCCCTTAAATAGGATCGTGTGTGGTTAGTAATTATTGCTTTGACTTATTACGGGTAGAGAATCAACGAGATTTAATACTTTATATCTTGAGCAATATTATTGGTCACATGCGATTGCTAAGATTTAATACGGAGAATCGTGTTCAAGTACGCTTGTTCGATTTGCCCCCTTGGGAGGTTCATAAGTTTTATTATACCAAATCTTGCAAGTGGAACTAGTTTCCGGTATGGATAATAATGTTGAACCGTTCCTTTACCAAGGATAAAAGATATTAATTAATGGAAAGCTATTTCGGTAGCTTGAATTAATTAATGGGCTAGATAATCTTAAACACAGAAAATAATAACCGGGAGCCATATTGACTGTAATATGGGTTAAGATGGATAGTGCAATATTAATTATGTAGTAGGATTAATTAATATTTATGGGCTTGAATAATATTGTGGCTCAATATTCATAATTCAAGATCCATTGGAAGGTCCAATCTTAATTCTCCTAAAGGCCCCTCAAGTAGCCCAACATAAAGTCCAATAACTGAAAAAGGTGTTTAAAAATAAAATAAATATTTGTTGCTATTTTTTCTCATTTTTCGAAAATTATGAATAAAAGGGGAGAAAGATTTTCTTTGAATTTTGTTATGGAATGAAGATATGTATTCTTGAAATACAAGATTATCTCATTAAATTCAAGAAATCTCCCACTTGGTTATTTATGTGAAGTTTTTGAAAATTTTGAAAGAATAAGGGAAAGAAAGATTTTCTTGATTTTCTTGAAAAGATATTATGGAAGATATGTATTCTTGTAATACAGGTATATCTCATAAATTCAAGAAGATCCAAATCTTGGAATCTTTATCCTTATTTTTTCGAAAATAACCATAACAAGAGAAGGTGGAATTTTTATGGAATATTTTAATTATGGAGAAAAGAATATAGGAGATATATTCAAGATTTCTTGGAGATCAAGAAAAGATTTTTTCCTCCCTATTCCATGTGAAAAAATCGGCCACCACATCTCTATAAATAGGGGATGATTTCTTCATCCCCAAGTACAATTCCATGTGCTGGAAAAATTAGTAAATCCACAAAGGTGGTGCAACAAATTTTTATTTTCCCTTTTGTTAATTGTTCGCGAGCTTCCTTCCACCGGATTGACGAGCAAGGACTAGGGAATACTTGGGAAGGCTTTTTGGTGTGTTTTATTGACGAGACCATTGCCACTCCAAGAGGTTAGTTCACGTAAACCCGTAGTAATTCCGCATGCGTAGAATTTATGTGAACTGTTTATATGCATGATTTGTAGTTGAATTATTATTTGAATTAATATAGGATTTATTCAAGCTAGTAATAATTGTTAGAATTAAATTTGTATTTAAATATTCATCCCGAATAGATCCGTACAATACATTCCCCAATAAATGGTATCAGAGCCACGGTTTCGGGCTCTGATTTTTAAATTATAATTTAATTCATTTTCATTAAATTTGAATTTTGATAGTAGAATTGCTAGATCTTTTTTGCAGGTATCCAATTGTCATGGAATTTAATGTGTTTTTTTATGCATGCATATAAATTGTGTTTTTTTTATTCGATTCGTTCGAATTCGTTTTGCCTCGTGAGAAAATCCACGAGTAGATTAGAATTTGTTTGATTTGATCAATGTAATAGACTAGTCTAGATCTAGGTTTATTTATTTTTGTAAATAAATTATAACCGGATCGGAAACGGAGGCGGAGACGAAGAATTAAAAGATGGGATCCAGAATCGGGCGTACGCAGTGTGCGTCGCGCAAAGCGTGCCAAAGGAGGCACGTGCGTGATGCGGACGAAAGTGAGCACGTGCGGGCGTGAGGAGAGGCCGCCTGGCCGAGCACGTGCGCGATCGGGAGTCGGGTGCAGGCGATCGCGCGCAGATGCCCGCGTGGGCGCGCAATGGGGCGGACACGGGAGAGGCGGCATCGGCACGGATAGGCCAAGAGCCCACAAGACCAGCAAACACATTGAAAGGAAATACCATCTTATACGAGAAATCGTTAAGAGAGGAGATATAGAGGTGGCAAAGATCGCGTCAGAAGACAACCTAGCTGATCCACTCACAAAGGGTCTGCCTCAAAATACATTCGAGAGACATGTGGAAGGAATGGGTGTCAAGGCTGTTGTCAATCTGCTTTGAGTATAAGTGGGAGACATTATTAAGTTCGTGTAGGTGACATTTCATGTCAAGTATTAGGAACTACACGAGACATGTTGTAGTATACTTAAAAGCATACTCTGAGTATAAGTGGGAGATTGTTGGGATTATACTGAAAAGTATGCTTTTACTTTGTATAATCAAACTGAATTTCGGACTTATTTACTGAAATAAATTGTTTATCACTGATGCTTTAAATATCATCAAATGTTACATATATTTACTGCATAACTGTTCAATAAATAGTACGTGTTACATTGTAGTTAATTTAGTGATACCAGATCACAAAAGATTAAATTAACAGTTCCTTGTAACCAAAAGTACACCATTCACGACCTAGATGGAAATGAACAATCCATCGTGAAAGGTTGAAGTGTAAGACTCAGATTTGCTTGTCTTGACCAAGAGATTACACTAGTGCATGTCTAGTGCACTGAAGAGGACCTACAGGAGGACAAATTCTTCAGAAATGAACTAGGAAGAATTAGACCTCAATGGTTCGTTATTTCTTAATCTTTGTCCCTTAAATAGGATCGCGTGTGATTAGTAATTATTGCTTTGACTTATTACGGGTAGAGAATCAACGAAATTCAATACTTTATATCTTGGGCAATATTATTGGTAACATGCGATTGCTAAGATTTAATACGGAGAATCGTGTTCAAGTACGCTTGTTCGATTTGCCCCCTTGGGAGGTTCATAAGTTTTATCATACCAAATCTTACAAGTGGAACTAGTTTTCGGTATGGATAATAATGTTGAATCGTTCCTTTACCAAGGATAAAAGATATTGTTGGGAGATGAATTTAATAAAGATATGATTTTGATTAGATCCCAAAACCCCTGAGTATGACATGTTCAGGATAATCTTGATAGTTGAGTCAGGATTCAGTTTTTAGAGTATTCAGGATGTTATCTGCAAAATGTATAGTCGGCAGACATAGATCGTTAGTTAGGATCTCAAGATTCGAAAGAAACTCAAGAAATCAAGACTCAAGATGAAACCGAAATTTCGAGATATCAAGACTGAAATCGAGAAATGAAACTCGAGATATCAAGACTCAAGATGAAACCGAGAATCAAGACTCAAAGATGAAAACTCAAAGATATCAGATGAAGATATCTCAGAAGACTCAAAAGATCCAAGACTCAAAGACCTCAAGACTTAAAGACCCTAAAGACTCAGAAGACCCTGAAGACTCAGAAAACCCTGAAGACTCGAAAAACCCTAAAGACTCAAGACCAAAGACTCGAAGACTTCAAGACTCGTAAGACTCAAGATCAAGATCAAGATCAAGAATATCAAGGCACAAGAATTATCAAGACTCAAGAATGTATCAATGTTCAAGATAAACCCAATGTTCCGAGGCAATCAAAATATCTATCCGGCGGATGCAATATCGGAAGATCGCGATTCCTTAGAAAAATAGATATTGCCCAAGACATTCAAATACGCATAAAAGGAACTAAGACAAAGTGTTGTTAAGGTTATATCACCGTAGATTGTAACCAAAAAGAGCCGCTGAGTTGTTACCTTTAACTCGAGACAAAAGTCAAAAAGAGGAAGACAAAAGACTGCACCATATCGACATCGACAAATGACGTGTCCCCGAAAAAATGTCAGAAGTACTAAGTTCCAGACTGCAAAAAAAGTGAAGACCGGCTACATGAAAGGCTATTGCCTAAAACGTGTTAGGGAGTCTCAAACCCTAAATATAGTCGTTCTTCACACACCATAAGAGGAAACTCACGAAGCTATCTCTTCCAACAGATAGTTTTTCAAGAGTAACCTTGGTGTATGCCTATAAATACTTGTGACCCTCTACATTGTAAGGTTACGGGAAATTTGTAAGCAACTCAAGAGCTCAAACTTATTATTGCAAGTTGAAGCACTCGAAAACCCAAGAATTTCCCAAGTGCTTTAAATCGAAGAGAGCTCATTCCACTAAGCCTAGCTTGATAAGATATATCCAAAGCTTAGTCGAGATATCCTAGCCTTTGCATTGGTCTTTATTGTAAAGGATATCTCATTCTAGTTGGAAACCAACCAAGAAACCCCAAACCCTTTGTAAGGTAGTTTGAGTGTGATTGTTGGTGAGATTGGAGTTGTAAAGAGTTAGTAAACTACATTGAGGTAGTCAGAAAGCTCTAGAGAAGAAGTGAGTAATCTATCTTGGATGTATTGAAAGCTTGTGTGAGTTTTGAGTTAGTAAACTACGAGGTAGTCGGAAGCTCAAAATTAGAAAGGTTAGTAAACTACGAGGTAGTCGTAAAGCCTTAGGAAGTGATTAGTGAATTTCTCTCAAGAGATTAGGAGAGTGGACATAGGAGCTTGAGTCTCCGAACCACTATAATTTGTTTTGTTCTTTGCTTTTTTCGCTTTTGCTTTATTTATCATTCAGACATTCTTTGTTTTTTGAAAGCATATTTTCACCGATATTTCAGTTGGAATCAATCCACTGGAAGTTGCATTAATTGAATCACAGCCTAATCACTATTCCATTAAAGGAAGGTTTTTAGCAAAAGCTTAAAACGAGTATAAACTAAGGGCCAACCATTCCGCACATCTGAGTAGTAGCTAGAACAGATAGTTACCAAACCGAACTTACTCTTCGAGGGTTCAAGAAGTTAGTTATCTGATCCATGCAACTCAGGATCTCTGAAAACTCAAGACTCAGTTGGGATTATCTAAGGTATCTGAAAGCAGCTCAGGATCACTGTCTCAGTAGACTTTGACTTAGAGCGATTTGTGCTTCTCAGGACCAAATCATCAGGACAACCTGACCCAAGCTGACCTCAGTAAAAGAAAAAGTTTTAAAATTACTGAACACGTGTATTCCCCCCCCATACACGTGTAAGACTCGTTTGCACCGGGACCAACAAGTGGTATCAAAGCAGTGGTTCAACTTGACCACCTGCTTTGTTGACCAAAGTTTTATTTGCTAAAATACTTGTGGTCTATCTAAACTGATCTTATTTGCTGAACTCTTAAAAGACTCAGATAAAATGTCTTCTTATAAACTTCCCATGTTCTCAGTAGAGAACTATGATTTATGGAGACTGAGAATGCAGGCTCATCTGTATTCTAAACATGAACGTATGTGGAGAGTGGTCTCTGAAGGGCCATTCCAATTTACTTTGGTGAATCCCAGAGGAACAGAAACTGAGAGAAACGATCCCAGAATAGAATTTCCTAAGTTTGATGACCAACTGACTCCTGAGGAGAGGAAGTTAGTCAATCTAGACTATATTGCTAAAGACACACTATACAGTACAATTGATGATGGTGTGATGGGAATGATCTCTCACTGCAATATCGCAAAAGAAATTTGGGATCACTAGTTGTAATGCCAAAAGGCACATATCATATCAAAGAAAAACAAACTTTCAGTTGCAATTGGAAAGTTTGATAGTTTTGAAATGGATGAAGGTTAATCTATAGACAAATTGGAAGTCATATTCAGTAGCATTATGAATGATCTAAATGCACTTGGAAAGAAATATCCACAGAGAGAAGTTGCATTGAAAATTCTTAGAGGTCTTTCTAAGAAATGGGATATACATGCCGTGGTGATTGAAAACACCAAAATATTAATTCAATGCCATATCAACAAGTCTTCTCTCGAAAGTCAAGGCCTATGAGTTCGAATTGATAAGAAATCTAAAAAGGTCGACAAAGAAAGATGATTCATCATCTATTAAGAATGTGGCTTTCAAAGCCAAGGATAAAACCTCAAAACTAGAGAGTCTCGAGAACTCCCTTGCTAAAAATCAGGATGAGCTTGAGGATAAGCTAGCACTGATGGCAAGGAGGTTTGAAAGACTTAATAGTCGATATGGAAAATACAAAAACAAAAACTATTACAGGAATCACAGGTACCAGAAGAAACCTGAGGACAAACCAACTGAGAAGAGAAAAGACCTGAAAGCTGAAGGATCTTCATCCAGAAAGAAGGACTCAAAGTCCAAAGAAGAAAGTGATCAGGATGATGATGCCAACAGATGCTACAATTGCCAAAAAGAAATGTCACTTCCAAAGATGATTGTCCCGACTGAAAAGCTAAGGAGAGAAGAGAAAGACAAAGCTAAAAGAGACAAGAAGTTCTCTAGCAAAAAGGCCATGGTTGCAGAAGAAGAACATTCTGAGGAGGGATCTAGCTCTTCAGATTAAGTATTCTCAGACAGTGAAAGTGATGACATCTATCTGATGGCTATTGAGGAGGTAAACTCTTCTTTCTCTGTTGTTGCTCCTACACTAGCACAAGAGTTGTCAAGTTCCACTCATGTGATCATTTTGACCTCGATGGATTCTTTTGAGAGTCCGATGAAGGACTATGCTGTTTTACAAGGAACGCTAAAAGAAACTCAAAAGAGCGAATAAGGAACTAAAGGTGAAAAATCTTAAGTGGAAAGACTCTAGCAAACTCAAATCACTTCTCAATTAATGGGAGCTACTTGATGAACGGATGTTCTCGAAAGTACAACTCTCGAGAGAAAGAGAAATTGATAGTGACCCTAATCAAAAAGCTAGAGAAATCCAATCAAGAGATTCAAATTTGATCGTAACTAAGTTCAATGACCTCTCCGAGAAGCATGAAACTCTACAGAATGTGAGGATAGTCTTGCACAGAAGAAGCTAACTCTATTGAATCTGATCTAAAGTAATAGATGAAATTCAGAGTTACCAGAGATCTGCCACTATAAAATCTGGATTGGGATACATTCTAGGGGGAACCTCACAAGGTCATTTGAATGTTGCATCAAGTAGCAAGAAGACAATCTTTGTAAAACCAGTGGCACCTACACTTCAAACTGAAGAAATTCCCAAGGTGTTAGACAAGGGAAAAGGACCTATGGTTCCAGTAAAACTGAATGATCAGGTAAGAAAGCCCAAACCTCAGGTGAAGGCTAGAAAACCTGAGCACTCAGTTGGAAAATTTCGTGCAAGTACTTCAAAGCCTCAAAGGCTAAGAATGAAAACTCGAAAGGGTCTCAGACCGAGCCATCAGAGGAATCTTCAGAAGAGAAACACTCAGTAGAGACATTCTCAACTGAAGAGACCAAGTCCTCAGTATACTGAAAGACCCAAATTTTAGTACAGGCAACTTGAACCCCCACTTGCCTAAGGGTAAAGGTTACCTAAACCCAAGTCAACAAAGATTCGCATCACAGACATGAAGCCAAAGCAACTGAACAAAAGGCTTGTACCAAAGAAAAACTCTAAGGCTCATGTTCATGCTAAGGCAAGCACTCATACACAGGAAACTGCTAAGGCACCCAAAGTAGTAATGTGTATGTAGATGTTTATGGAAGACAGATCAGCCACTCTAAAGTGATTAGAGTTGTCAGGCAGATTTGGATTCCGAAAGGTATAGCTAACCTTGTAGGACCATACACAAATTGGGTACCTAAGAATTGATCTGTTTTTCAGGAGGAAAACAAGGGCACTGAGCTGATTGAAGATCACATAGCACTGATGAGCAGAGATGAAAAGGCCCCTGATGTATGGTATCTTGACAGTGGATGCTCAAGACATATGACAGATTTAAGAAGATACTCAAAGACTATGTTGAACAAAAGAGGCCCTCGGATCACTTTTGGAGATAACTCCAAGGATGAACCAAGGATATGGAACTTTGGAAATCGACTCGATTCATATCCATGGTGTTTCATATGTATCCGGATTGAAGCATAACTTGCTTTCAATAAGCCAATTCTGTGATAAGGGTTTTAATGTTGAGTTCTCTAAGAACTTATGTTATGTGAAAGATGATATCTCACGAAAAAATATTATCGACCGGGTACTAGAAAAGGAAATGTGTATCTTGTTGATTGGAGTTCAACTCCTAAAGATACATGTTTGGTTGCAAAAGTTCCACAGATACCAAATTGGTTATGGCATAAAAGAATGAATCACCCGAATTTCACAACCCCGAATAAACTTGCAAGATTAGCTCTTGTGAGGGGTTGCCTAATGAAGTGTTCAAGAAGGAACATGTTTGTGATGCGTGCAAAAAGAAAAAACAAGTTAAAGCCATCATTTAAAAGCAAAGTAGATGTTTCTACCGAGAGAATACTTCATTTGTTGCATATGGATCTTTTTGGTCCAATAACACCAAAGGAGCACTAATGGCGTGAAATATACACTTAGTAGTTGATGACTACTCAAGATATACTTAGGTCATATTCTTACTCAAGAAGAAAGAGACTCGATAAAGATGCTGAATTACTAAAAAGGCTCAAGATTGAGAAAAAATCGAGAGTGGTCAAAATCGATCGACAAAGGAACCAATTTATAAACCATATTATATCGATTATTGTGCGAAGAAATGGAATTACTCATGAAACATCACCGCAAGGACCCTCAACAAAATGGTGTTCTTTGAAAAGAAGAACAGGACTCTAAAAGAAGGTTGCAAAGGACAATGATAAATGTCGATATTCCTAAAAGATTTTGGGTTTGAAGTCATCAACACCGCATGATATTCACGAAACGCATCCATGTTGACCAAGAGTCAAGCCAAAACACCCTATGAGCTTTGGAATGAAAGGAAGCCTCTTGTTTTTTCTTTTTCGTGTGTTTGGTTGCAAGTGTTTCATACACAATAATGGTAAAGATCGATTGAAAACATTTGATAGTAAAGATGATGAAGGAATATTCTTAGGATATTCTGAAGTCAGTAAAGCTTTCAGAGTTTACAACTGTAGGACTCTTATTGTGGAGGAAACACCTCATGTTGTTTTTAATGAATCAACTTGTGTTAAGAAGAAACAGGAACATGATGCAGAAGAACTGACCAAGAGAATCACCAGATTAAGCCTGAAAAAGAATGACAAAACATCCAATCGAACACGAAAAGAAGAAGTCAGACACCATCTATGATTGGAGTGACTCAGACTCAGATAAAGAAGTTCAGGATGGAACTCAGGATGGTGAGACTCGGGATGGAAAGTCTTCACAGAAGGAGAACCAACACACTGAAGCTAACCAATCTGAACAGACACCAGTTCAGACTCAGATATGTGATGCCAATGAAGATGTGGTCACAGCTGAGGCAAATTCTGAATCTATCAACCAAAGGGGAACAAATGTCTCTGACAATGTTCTGAATAGAATTTCCCCTGAGGAAGATGATTCCCTTTCTCCTTTTCTGTTGTTCCCTGAGTTTATTGAATTAACTGAACCTAACATTTCAAATGTTGAGGATACTATTGAAGGGGGAACATCTAGAAGAAGATGGTTAGATAGTCATCCTACAAGTCAGATTGTGGGTGATCTAACTGAAGGTGTCAAAACAAGAAGGTTCCATGGTGAAAGTGCACTATTCTGATGCTTCCTATCAGAGAAAGAGCCTACTGAGATTGAAGAAGCTCTACAAGATTCCTTTTGGATTACTGCTATGCAAGATGAGCTGAATCAATTCTCAAGGAATGAAGTATGGGAGCTAGTAGATAGACCTGAAAGGCACAATGTTATTGGAACCAAGTGGGTATTCAAGAATAAAAGAGATGAAAACAACAACATTGTAAGAAACAAGGCAAGGCTAGTTGCACAAGGTTATTCCCAAGAAGAAGGCTTGGATTATGATGAAACATTTGCACCTGTTGCAAGACTAGAAGCCATCAGATTGTTTCTTGCATATCTTTTTCCACATGAAGTTCACGATCTATCAAATGGATGTGAAAAGTGCATTTCTGAGCGGTGTGCTTAAAGAAGAGGTTTATGTAGAACAACCTCCGGTTTTGCACAAAATGACCAAGTTTACGTGCTCGGAAAAGCCTTGTATGGTCTTAAGCAAGCACCCGAGCATGGTATGATACTCTTTCTCGGTTTCTTCGACCATGGTTTTGTCAAAGGAACTTGATAGAACTCGCTTCAGGATAGAAGATGGGGAAGATATCTTCTTGGTTCGGATATATGTTGATGACATCATTTTGGATCTCCAAACCATCAGTTGTGTGAAAAGTTTTCAACAACACCGATGAAAGGCAAGTTTGAGATGTCAATGATGGGAGAGATGAATTTCTTTCTAGGTCTTCAAGTGAAACAATCAAAGGAAGGAATCTTCATCAACAAAGCCAAAGTACACCGAGATCCGATTGCAAAGTATGGTGTATGACTTGCAATGCGCTTAGAATTCTATGAATACTAACTACAAGATGGATCCCGATTCAAGGCAAATCGATGAAGTCATAATCGATTATAGAGGAATCATTGGATTATTGCTCTATCTCACGTTAGTAGGTCGGATATAACATTTGTTTGTTGGGATATGTGTAAGATACCAAGCTAATCCTAAGGCTAGTCACATGGAGGTCGCCAAAAAGATATTGAAGTATCTTAAGGGCACAAATGAATAGAGGATTATGGTATCCAAATGATGATAACCTTGAATTAACCGTTACTCGATCTTCGATTATGGAGGTTGTAGAATTGACAGAAGTCCACTACAGGAACTTGTTAATTTCTTGGAAGTAAGTTGATAGCTTGGTTTTCGAAGAAATAGACCTCGAGAGCAACCAAGATTACTTCAAGAAAAATAATACATGGCTACAAGAAGTCTCGGCTCGATTCTTTTCGCTCGCATAACAATTAAGGGATTATAAAGTTATAGCCAATGAAGTACCAATATTTTGTGACAATAATAGTGCCATTGCTATTTCACAAAATCCAAGATTGCACACCGGATGCAAGCATGTGGATATCGACATCACTTCATCGTAGATCATGTTGAGAAAAAAAGGACATCGATGGAGAAAATTCATACTTGATAAGCAGAGAGTCGATATCTTGACTAAACCTTTGGCTGAATCAACATTTCAGGAACTATCAGTTGAATTAGGGATGTTGGATCCAGGTGTATAGAGTAAAATCTGAAAAATTGAAGGTTTTCAAATGCATGAAGTTTTCTCAGGATTCTACTGAGAAACTCAGGATAAAATGGAAAATACTTGAATCGAGTCTCGAAACTCAGATTCTTCAAGGTCAAGATTTCAAGATTATATCTTGAACCCATTCAAGACTTTCGAAGATCATCATCGACATTTTATCAAGGTCAATACTCAGTAAGACTAATAGAGGGAAATTAGTCTGAAGAAGTAATGACTCACGCGACTCATTTATTGCTTAAGTGAAACTCAGTAATCATTTGCAATAAATACAAAATACCTAAAGAATGTTTTTGGGTGAGATCTTTGAAATTCCTAAGAAGGTCAACAGTCATTAAATGCTCTGTTACATTTAATAACCAATGAGGTTAAAATTATGGGCTTACTTTTTTGAAGATCGACCTTTTCAGATAATTCGATTAATCTCAACCGTTGTTTTTCACCTAACCACCCGATTCCCCACGATCTCACAATATATATTCTTTGAGAAGCCTTTTCAAGCCAATTTTATTAAACCCTTCGCTCCCAAAATCCTCTCGCAAATAAAAATTCTTTTTACCCGTAAAAGCTTCATCGCCCAAACCCTAAATCTTCAAATTTGGCTCCTACCATATTCGAAAGATTGGCCAAACAAATAAGCCATGGTATGAGTACGTGGTTTCTCTCGAGAGTACTTCCAATGCCAAGCACGAAGAAGAGGCGCTCCACTTGATTCGATTGGCAAAATTGATTTAACCTCGTCATGAACCGATGAATAGAGTTTGTCGCTAATTTGGAAATAGATGAGGATGATTGTATTGAGTCCAAGATTTCTGTTTCGCATCTTGAACAATCAATGAAGTATGTGGTTTTTGTTCGAGAGCTTTATATTGTCCCTAAGCATTTAAACAATGTTTTTGAGTTGTGCGATAGGGGAGATGATCCCTCATTATATATGTTGGGATGGGAGCAAGAGTATCTTGATGGGATTACTGAGAATTTTGTTAAGTTTGAAGCAACTCTGCATAAGCTGCATCTAAAGCCGAAATACAGAGTGTTGATGGATATTGTGGGAAAGTTCATCATGAGTCGATCTGGAAGCTTTGAGCAGATCAGCACTCCCAAACTCCGACTGATGGCGGCGATTGAGGACTCACCCACCAAGGAGTTCAATTGGTTGAAGTATCTGATCAAGGTGGTGAGTGAGCAAGCCAAGGTCATAAAAAGGGAGGATGGGGTAATATCGATCAAAGGTAGGATCCTCCATGCCACCAAAATAGCTTTTATTTTGGAAATGTGCCGAGAGGAGGAGGATATCTTTTCCAACTCTACTCCATTCCCTAAGTCCAAAATAATGTTCAAGCCCATTCTTTGCAAAGAGGACTATCAAGGGAAGAAAGAAAAAAAGGTGGAATCACCAGATTCGGCCGGGCTTCTTTGAAAAGCCAACAAACCAGGGGGAAGGTTTTGTTGGATGCCAAGATGGAGCAGGGTGAGAGATTGAAGAAGCAAAAGACCCTTGCTCCAAAGCGCAAAAGAATGGTGGTTCTCACTGATGAAGATGAGGAAAGTGAGACTAAGGAGATTCAGCCTGAGAGCCAAACTGCTCAGAAATCGCCTTTACTTGTATTGGCTCAGGCTATCTCAAAAGCACAGGATCAAACTGAGGAGCAAGTCTTCTCTGAGGTTCTTGAGACGTTGCTTAGTTCTGATAAGTTCTCACAAGAAATCTTCCAAGGACCTCAGACCTCAGAGCAAGTACAGATTCCTGCTGAGGAAGCACCTGCTCAGACCTCAGAAAATGTTCAGATTCCCTCTGAGGAAGTGCCCACTCAAGACTCGAAAGCAAATCGAAATTCCCCCGAGGAGGCGCCACGGGACCTCGTAACCAAGTCAGATTCGAGGAGGAGTCATTCCCCAAACCTCGAGTTTGCCGAGCCTCGGGAGCCGATGAATTTTGATGAGCTCCTCGAATGAGTTGTTACGATCCTTCAAAGCCAGACTTTCCAACCGAACCCGAGAGCCCGATGCTCAAGAAAGCGTGAAGTTGAAGAGACCGAATAAGCGGCAAGGGGAACGGTTCATCCTGATGCTTCACTACCCGAAGCTTAGCTCATTCCCCGACCTCCAAGACATCTTCTTCGATTGAGGTCAACGGTCTACATCCTCAACCGACTCTTCCGGAGATGCTCAACATTGCTTTGTTCGGAGGTGAAGACCGTGGAACGAGGAGACAACTTTTTCTCACCGAATTCTCGGGGTTCGGAAAAACCAAGCTCAGATGAAAATCTCGGACTTTGATGAGCTTGTGAAGAGGAAGGTTCTTTGAGAGGAAAAGTTCTTTGAAGTTGGTGCCCCGAGCTCCAAAGACAAATCTCGGGATGGGGACCAACAAGGGGATGATGAGAGTCAATCTCGTAAGAGAAAGACTCAACCGATCTTGATCAGTCATTGTCGAACATCCTCGATCGGGTTAGCATTCGTGTAACTTTTGGGACTATTAATAATTATGCCAGATTACCGGGTTCCTACCTTTAAATCAGAATGTCCGATATGCGATCGAGGCTCGTGGGACACCCAAGCTCGTGGTGAATCCCACTCAGATCGAGTCTGGACTGCCCTGGGATCCCGTGTTCGACCGAGACTCAAGATGAACAAATAACTTAGGAGGCACAAACCGATCGATATGCTCCCCGAGATTGATCTCACCCCGATGATGGAGAAGCTGGAGAAGGTTGAGCCAATCCCGAAAAAAATTGCTCAGATGGAGGAGGTTTTGGCCAACCAAACTCAGAAGATTGATAGCTTGAGTTCTTCTTCTAATCGGTGCTACTTCGATACTCGACAAAAGTGACCTCCATGGAAGGAAAGTTAGAAGAGAAGATGGAGGGGGTCAAGGTCAAGCAATGCAAAGTCAAGTCAAGCATCATCGAGCGCACTCAAATTCTAGAAGCAAAGTTGGTAGAGAAGAATGAGATGCTGGTGAAGAATGTTGTTGAGGAAATGAGCTCAATGCTCATGGCCAAGATGACAGATATGTTTAAAGAAGCTCTCTCTAGCCAATTTACTCATCTGTCTGAAGAATTCTCTGTGGCGAAGAACCACCTCGTAAAGGCTCGAGGAGGAGCAAGATCGGATGGCGGGGGAGGTGTGGAGTGTCAAGAAAGAACAATACCATATGGACACAAAGACTTCCAGAAGCTTCGCTGTAATATGGTTCCAAGAAGGGGGAAAGACCTGGAGTTGATCTCAGGAATTTATTGGAACATACTCAGAAAGGCAAGGTTGTTAAGGATGCTGAAAAGAAGATCATTGCCGGAGCCATGAAGGAGATAGAGGCCACCGAGAAGCTAAAGTTCAAGAAGGTGGAGAAGCAATCTACACTCGTGTTTCAGAGGAAACTATGCAAGAAGTTGCAATAGAGAAAACGAGTGGTAGAGGAAGAATTAAGACAAGCCTAGTTGGTCCGAATTGCCCATCAAGAGAAAGGCTATGGCGATGGAAGAGCCTGAGGGCAAAAGGAGCAAAGGCTTCTAAGCCATTCAGAGAAAATTGATGCTGGATATTGAAGAATCTGAGGTTGAGCCAAAGAAGAAGATCTTCAATACCAGAAGCACTCAGAAAACACTCCAAATTGAACAAGCAAACAAAATCTGCCGCTTCGCTTTACGTGTACCAAAGGATCGAAAAAAGAAGGTAGAAGAAGAGCGTAAAAAAGAAGGAGGGGTTCAAAAAGTTCGCAAGAAAGAGGAGAGGAAACACAAAAGCACAAAAATGGCCGCATGTTGACAAATGGATGCCAGTCCAGCTCAACGATGCATGGGAAGAAATTAAGAGAACTTTTTGGTTCTATTATGATGTGCTCAGAGAATGGAGAGGGGAGAGCTCAGACCCCAATGAGGCTTTCATCGACTATCTCCTGACCTTCTATCCTAAATATCTTAAAGGCTGGATAAATCTTGCGGATGAAGGAAAGGTGCTGATAACCGCCCCTGGTCCATACGTGTACCCTCCTCCCAAGCTGGAGAATGGTTGTGTAAATGAGAAAGCCATTGCTCAAGAAATATCACAGTACGCCATTCAGTTGGGTCTGACAGGGAACAATCCTGATATCATTAAAGAAAGAGATGCGCTGAAAAGAAGATATTACGGAATGTTCAACCTTGAAGTCCCTACTGATGAGGTGGAAGAAGATCATAACTGAAGAGCCGAGCTGAAGAACAGAAGAAGACTAAAGAATGAAGACTCAGAAGATTCATGTAATCCTTTTTTTTTTTTTTTGTCTTTTTGATTTTGTTAGATAAGATTCATTGTAAACTTATAACAGTCTACCTATCATCAATGAAACCTTATCATTTATGCTCAAAAGATAATATCTCATTATCTTATTTACATGTCTTTAATTTTGATATGCCTGAATGATTGTCTCTGAATTAATTGTTGGGAAATTAAGTATTTGGTGATGAATCCTTTGAGAGATTCTTTACTGGAGAAATTGTTGGGAGATTAATTGTTGGGAGACTCATTATGTATGGAAATTGTTGGGAGATAAAACCAATCTTGTAATAGGATAAACTGAAACCTGAGTATAGGTTAAGTATATTTGTAACAAGATGGTTTTTGGCATCATCAAAAAGGGGGAAATTGTTGGGAGATGAATTTAATAAAGATATGATTTTGATTAGATCCCAAAACCCCCGAACATTTACATGTTCAGATAATCTTGATAGTTTAGTCGATTCAGCTTTTTGAGTATTAAGATGTTATCTCGCAAAAATGTATAGTCAATGTATATAGATCAAAGTTAGATCTCAAGATTCTCAAGAACTCAAGAAGTTTCAAGAAACCGGTTTCAAGATGAAATCGAAGTTTCAAGTTTCAAGATGAAATCGAGAAATCAAGACTCAAAGAGAAACTAAGATATCAAGACTCAGCAGAAATCGAGATATCAAGACTCAAAGATGAAACTCGAGGAATCAAGACTCAAAGATGAAGACTCAAGATATCACCAAGATATCCAGAAGACTCGTAAGACCTCAAGACTCAAGACCCTAAAGACTCGTAAACCCTCAAGACTCGTAAGACCTCAAGACTCGTAAGACCAAGACTCGAAGACCCTAAGACTCAAGAAAGACCCTCAAGACTCAAGACTCAAGATCAAGATCAAGATCAAGAATATCAAGGCACAAGAATTATCAAGACTCGAGAATGTCTTCAATGCTCAAGATAAAACTCAATGCTCCGAGGCAATCGAAAAATATCTATCCGGAAGGATGCAATCTTGGAAGATCGCGATTCCTTAGAAAAATAGATATTGCCCAAGACATTCAAATACGCATAAAAGTAACTAAGACAAAGTGTTGTTAAGGTTATATCACTTTCGAGATTGTAACCAAAAAGAGCCGCTGAAGTTGTCTACCTTTAACGGAGACAAAAGTCAAAAAGAGGAAGACAACATTGTACCATATCGACAATCGACAAAATGACGTGTCATTTAAAAAGATGTCGTAAGTACTAAGTTCCAGATCGCAAAAAAAAGTGAAGACCGGCTACATGAAAGGCTATTGCCTAAAAACGTGTTAGGGAGTCTCAAACCCTAAATATAGTCGTTCTTCACACACCATAAGAGGAAACTCACGAAGCTATCTCTTCCAACGGATAGTTTTTCAAGAGTAACCTTGGTGTATTCCTATAAATACTTGTGACCCTCTACATTGTAAGGTTACGGGAAATTTGTAAGAAACTCAAGAGCTCAAACTTATTACTGCAAGTTGAAGCACTAGAAAACCCAAGAATTTCCCAAGTGCTTTAAATCGAAGAGAGCTCATTCCACTAAGCCTAGCTTGATAAGATATATCCAAAGCTTAGTCGAGATATCCTAGCCTTTGCATTGGTCTTTATTGTAAAGGATATCTCATTCTAGTTGGAAACCAACCAAGAAACCCCAAACCCTTTGTAAGGTAGTTTGAATGTGATTGTTGGTGAGATTGGAGTTGTAAAGAGTTAGTAAACTACATTGAGGTAGTCAGAAAGGTCTAGAGAAGAAGTGAGTAATCTATCTTGGATGTATGTAAAGTTTGTGTGAGTTTTGAGTTAGTAAACTACAGAGGTAGTCAGAAAGCTCAAAATTAGAAAGGTTAGTAAACTACAGAGGTAGTCAGAAAGCCTTAGGAAGTGATTAGTGAATTTCTCAAAAGCTTAAAACGAGTATAAACTAAGGGCCAACCATTCCGCACATCTGAGTAGCTAGAACAGATAGTTACCAAACTGAACTTACTCTTCTGAGGGTTCAGTAAGTTAGTTATCTGATCCAAGCAACTCAGGATCTCTGAAAAACTCATGACTCGGTTGGGATTATCCGAGGTATCTCGAAAGCAAACAGATCACTGTCTCGATGAGACTTTGACTCGAGCGATTTGTCTTCTCGGACCAAATCATCGACAACTCGACCCCAGTGACCTCAAGAAAAGAAAAAGTTTTAAAATTACTGAACACGTGTATTTCCCCCCCCCATACACGTGTAAGACTCGTTTGCACCGGGACCAACGGATATTAATTAATGGAAAGCTATTTCGGTAGCATGAATTAATTAATGGGCTAGATAATCTTAAACACGGGAAATAATAACCTGGAGCCATATTGACTGTAATATGGGTTAAGATGGATAGTGCAATATTAATTTAACTAGTGGGATTAATTAATATTTATGGGCTTGAATAATATTGTGGCTCAATATTCATAATTCAAGATCCATTGGAAGGTTCAATCTTAATTCTCCTAAAGGCCCCTCAAGTAGCCCAACATAAAGTCCAATAACTGAAAAAGGTGTTTAAAAATAAAATAAATATTTGTTGCTATTTTTTCTCATTTTTCGAAAATTATGAATAAAAGGGGAGATAGATTTTCTTTGAATTTTGTTATGGAATGAAGATATGTATTCTTGAAATACAAGATTATCTCATTAAATTCAAGAAATCTCCCACTTGGTTATTTATGTGAAGTTTTCGAAAATTTTGAAAGAATAAGGGAAAGAAAGATTTTCTTGATTTTCTTGAAAAGATATTATGGAAGATATGTATTCTTGTAATACATGTATATCTCATAAATTCAAGAAGATCCAAATCTTGGAATCTTTATCCTTATTTTTTCGAAAATAACCATAACAAGAGAAGGTGGGATTTTTATGGAATATTTTAATTATGGAGAAAAGAATATAGGAGATATATTCAAGATTTCTTGGAGATCAAGAAAAGATTTTTTCCTCCCTATTCCATGTGAAAAATCGGCCACCACATCTCTATAAATAGGGGATGATTTCTTCATCCCCAAGTACAATTCCATGTGCTGAAAAAATTAGTAAATCCACAAAGGTGGTGCAACAAATTTTTATGTTCCCTTTTGTTAATTGTTCGCGAGCTTCCTTCCACCGGATTGACGAGCAAGGACTAGGGAATACTTGGGAAGGCTTTTTGGTGTGTTTTATCGACGAGACCATTGTCACTCCAAGAGGTTAGTTCACGTAAACCCGTAGTAATTCCGCATGCGTAGGATTTATGTGAACTGTTTATATGCATGATTTGTTGTTGAATTATTATTTGAATTAATATAGGATTAATTCATGCTAGTAATAATTGTTAGAATTAAATTTGTATTTAAATATTCATCCCGAATAGATCCGTGCAATACATTCCCCAACAGGCTCAACATTATTATCCACACCGGAAATAAATTTCCACTTGCAAGATTTGGTATGATAAAGCTTCTGAGCCCACCAAGGGGACAAATCAAGCAAGACGTGCTTGCACACGATTCTCCGTATTAAATCTTAGCAATCGTCGTGTAACTAATAATATTGCCCAAGATTTAAGGTATCGAATAACGTTGATTCTCTTCCCATCATAAGTCAAAGCAATATTTATTCATTTCACACGATCCTATTTAAGGAACGTAGATTAAGAAATAACGAACCACTGAGGTCTAATTCTTCTATATTCAGTGCTGA
Source organism: Stenogyne calaminthoides (assembly GCA_037126765.1). NCBI lineage: Eukaryota > Viridiplantae > Streptophyta > Magnoliopsida > Lamiales > Lamiaceae > Stenogyne > Stenogyne calaminthoides. Next base: position 19,678,830 of record JBBCBC010000008.1, on the reverse strand, counting down.
AGAATTTATCCTCGTGTATGTCCTATTCAGCGCATCATAATGCACTAGTGTAATCTCTTGGTCAAGACAAGTCAATCTGAGCTTTACACTTCAACCTTTCACGATGGATTGTTCATTTCCATCTAGGTTGTGAATTTTGTACTTAGTTACGAGGAACTGTTAATTTGATCTTCCGTGATCTGGTATCACCAAATTAACTACAATGTAGCACGTACTATTTATTAAATAGGTATGCAGTAAATATATATAACATTCATTCATATTTAATGCAACAGTGATAAATAATTTATTTCAGTAAATAAATAAGAAATTCAGTTTGGTTATACAAAGTAAAAAGCATACTTTCCAGTATAACCCCAACACAATTAAGGTCGCTCCAGAAGAGCTTACTAGCATCCTCGGTCCATGGCCCTTTTCAAAGTGGGGGATAGATATCATTGGGCCACTCCTAACAGCTCCGGGCTCGGTCAAGTATGCCCTAGTTGCTGTGGATTACTTCACAAAATGGGCTGAGACAGAGGCTCTTGCAATCATAGACAAAGATCATGTCATCAGATTCATAAGGCGAAACATCATCTGCAGATTCGGCCTACCCCAGGCTATCATATCTGATAATGGGAAGCAGTTTGATGGACTCAAAATCGACATTTTTTTCCAAAAGTGGAAAATCATAAGCTCTTTTCCACTCCGTACCACCCCCAATCAAATGGATAGGTCGAGGTTGTTAACAAGATTATCAAGCACACCTTGAAAACGAAGATTGAGGGGGGTAAAGGAAAATGGGCCAGCGAGCTGTCGGATGTCTTATGGTCATACAGAACGACTTGCCAAAATTCAACTGGGGAGACTCCTTACTCCCTAGCTTTCGGAACCGATGCGGTCTTACCTTCCCAAGCCTCCGGATAACACAAGTCACGATCGACCATAACGACGAGGCTCTTGCCAGAAATCAAGATCTACTTGAAGAAAAAAGACTAGAGGCCAATATGAGAAACGCGAGATACAAACAACAATCAGAGAAGTACTACAATTCTAAAGTATGACTTCGAAAATTCAAAGAAGGAGACATGGTATTAAAGAAGGCACTCAGTGTACCAAAAGGGACTTTTGGCCCGAATTGGGAAGGTCCGTTCAAGGTATCAAGGATCCTACCAAATGGAGCCTACGAGCTTGAATGTCCAGATGGCACAAAGGCTCAGTACCCATGGAATGCGGCTCACCTAAAGAAGTATTGTCAATAGGTCAGAAGTTGCATCTTTGTACTAGTTTAGCCGTCAAATAAAATGTTATCTTTCTTTTCAAAAATTCCTATGTGTTTAAACAGAGGGAGGTCTTATAAGTAAAACATCGACCTCCCAAAGTATGACTTTCAACATACTGGCGACAAGATCGCCACCCTGAGCTGTGCGATCCTCCCCCAACTTTGTAAGATGACTAAGCAAAGTTCATTAATAAGTCGCATAAGACGGTAAGAACAAGTTCAATTATATCGCAATGACAATAAGATGATAAGAATGAATGCAATTTTAAAGTCGCGTAAGGAAATCAAGTTGGCATAATAAAGGAAGGAAAAAGAAACGATTTCATTAATGACAAAAAGGCCCGAAGACCAGTACATAAGAAAGCCCGAATGCCGAATAAATCAAGCGGCCTAAAGCAAACGTAAAGCAAAGATTACACCAAGTTACAAATCCTTATGCACTACCAATTGTTTGCTATTTCTTGACTCTCCTGCGACTTCCGGATAAACCTCGACTTCAAAAGATACCATACCCTCAAACTCAACAGCAACACCAACATCATCATCAAGACCATCATCTCCATTTACTGATCAAAAGTATTGTTGGGGATGAGGTTTATGTTGCTGAATAACACTGAGCATGGCTTCATAGGCCGCTCTTGTCTCCTTAGTCTTGAGCTGGTAAACACCTTCTTCAGAGGCCGGGAATGGCCTCCTCTCCCGTTGGGCCCACACCCGACCTCCCTGTGACCTTTCTATTGAGGCCCGGCTTTATTAGTCTGCGTCTCGAAAACCACATCAGTAGTTCCCAACTGCGTCTCGTTGGGGTCGGGGGTGGGAAGCACAATCCGACTCTAGTTGGGAAAGAAGGACAAGTCAATGCCCAAATCTTCTAAATTTTTAATCTCCAGTAGGATGTCAGAGTCGGGAGGATTGTCGCGGATATAGTCGGCCAGCTCCGCGACCATGCCAGAGAGGTCACCGGTCAGATTCATCCGGCGGAAGGCTCAGATGGCCCCCCGCAACTGCCATGACGTAAGAATAGTTGGCGTTCATCTCCTCGACCATCTTGAATTGTGCCTCCTTAGCAGCCAGCTTCTCCTCGACCTCCACAACCTTGGAGGCCAGTTCTCTCTCAACCCGAGTAAAAACCGCCAGGGAGTTGGCCTTCTTCGCCTCAAGCTGGTCCTCTGCAGCCTTCAGTTGGCTCTCGAGCTCGGAGGCCCTCTAGGTCAGTTGGGAGTTAGACACCTCCAACTTCTTTTGAATATTGGAGGTGATGAATATCGATTTAGTTTGCTCACCAATCGTCCGACGAGCCTCCTCCAGCTTCCTGAGCTCACCCTCCGATTGGCCACACGTCCTCTCAAGGTACAAGGTCGTCTTTTGGGAATGGACCAAGGCTGCATACAAGTTGCTCATGACCTTCTGGCATTGAGCGCTGGCATGATCCTCTTTCGTCCAGCACTGGGGCATATGCTTAATGGCTCTGGTCAAGTAATGTGGCCAGTCATCGGGAAGCCCCTCCAAAGAAATTCCGCTCGACCGCAAGAAGCTTAACACTTCGGGAGAGAACTTGGTCGGTGTGAACTCTAGGCTGCGAGCAAAATTCAGGTCGTTAGAAAATGATGACAAAAGATAGAATCGAGAAAATTCAAATTCAAGTACATAAATTACTCTTTCACCAACTCCTCGTCCCAACCCATCCAAGAGTCATCGTCCAGGCGACGGCCTCCAGTTTGGCAGGTGTTGGCTATGAGGTTGCGAGGGACGGTGACCTCCGATGTCCCCGGTTTATCTCGGACTAATAAGTACCAGTCTCCTTCCTTGGTCATTTCGGGAATGCTCGGTATCTGACAGAGCAGATTCTGACATTTTCTTCTTCCCCTTGTCGGTGGTGGAAGGGCTAGTATAGGTCGGTACTGGAGGAGGAGTGCTCGTACTCGATGCTCATCTCATCGTACCGAGCACGGACTTCTTCCGGGATGCCATCACAAGAGCTGATGGTTGGCGTCGGTAAACTAGAAAGTCGGGAGCTGCCACAAAACAACACAAAGACTTGTAAGTCACAAATCACAAGTCGCTATCAACTAAAGTGATTGCAAAGTAGAAACTTATAGGGAATGTTGAGATGGCGGGGATATGTGTACAATTCGGCACGAAGTCGCTCGAGCTCGAAATTTAAAGAATTTTTGTCTCTGTGGCTTAGAGGAGTATCTCGAACCAGCTTAAAAGCCTCGGTGAAATCCCAATACAACTCGAAAGGTCGGGGCAGGAACACTGCAAAATAAATTAGATTTGTACGACTTCAAGCATAAATATAAAAGACTTACCATGTTTGGTTCGGATTGCATAATCCGTTGGGACATGTATGGCCAATGGGTTTGCAGGATCTACAGACTCCCATGTTGGGATAACATATGTCAGGATCTATCGGGATGACCTCATAAACACAAATTTAAATTAACAATTATTACTAGCATGAATTTACCTAAGTGAATTCAAATAATAATTAATCCAACAACAACATGCAAATAATATTTCACGTAAAAGATCCTAGCATGCGGAATTTTTAGGAGTTTACGTAAACGTACTCGTTGGAGAGACGATCTGAGACAGACAGGATCAAGTATCTGGATACCCACCAAAAGTCCTTCTCAAGTATTCCCAAGTCCTCGTCCAATAACCCCGGTGGAAGGTTCTCCAATGAACGATTTATAAAACAAATGAAAATAAAATATTGTTACACCACCTTTGTGGATTTCTAATATTTCCAACGCATGGAACACTATTTGGAGATGAAAAAATCATCCCCTATTTATAAGTGAGGGAGGATTCGAAAATTTCAAGGCAATTTAGGGCTAGGAAAGATCTTTTCTTGATCTCCAAGAAATCTTGAATATATCCAATATATTCTTCTTTCCATGTATATTTTTCCACAAAAATCTCAAACCCTTATTTAGCCTTAATTTTTGAAAATTACAAGAAGATTTGCAAGATTGGATCTTTCTTGAATTTATGAGATATTCTTGTATTCCAAGAATACATATCTTTCTTCATAAAATCTTTCCAAGAAAATCTTTCTTCCCTTTCTTTTATGCCATTTTCGAAAAATCCTCTTAAAGAAGCCAAGTGGGAGATTTCTTGAATTTATGAGATAATCTTGTATTCCAAGAATACATTATCTCCTTTCCATAAAAAAATTTTTTCAAGAAAATTCTTCTCCCTCTTTTCTTTAATATTTTCGAAAAAATAAGGAAAATATAATGCAACAATAATTTATTTTATTTTAAGCACCTTTTTATTTATTGGACTTTAATTGGGCTACTTGAGGGGCCTTTAGGAGAATTAAGATGGACCTTCCAATGGGCTTCTGAATTCCAATATTGAGCCACAATATAATTCAAATTTCATTAATATTAATTAATGTCACTATATAATTAATATTGCACTATCCAACTTAACCCATATTACGGTAATATGGCTCCCGGTTATTATTTCTCGTGTTTAAGATTATTTAGTCCATTAATTAATTATGCCATTGAAAAGCTTTATATTAATTAATATCTTTATTCTTGGAGTAAGGACAACCCAGTTTTATTATCCATACCGAAAAATTAATTCCACTTGCAAGATTTGGTATGATAAAGGTTTCGGGCCCACCAAGGGGACCAATCAAGCAAGACATTGCAAGCACACGATTCTCTGTATTAATTTAGCAATTGTCGTGTAATTAATATTATTGCCCAAGATATAGGGTATCGAAGTCGCAATGATTCTCTTCCCATTTATAAGTCAAAGCAATAACTACTAATCGCACACAGTCCTTATTAAGTGACAGAGATTAAGAAATCAACAACCACTGAGGTCTAACTCTTCATCCCTTAAGTCAGTGCGAATGAGTTTATCCTCTCTGCAGGTCCGCTTCAGCGCATCGAATGCACTAGTGTAATCTCTTGGTCAAGACAAGTCAATCTGACCCTTACACATCAACTTCTACCAATAGATTGTTCGGATCTATCTAAGTTATGAAACACGCACTCGTTCACAAGGCACTGTTAACGTGATCTTCTGTGATCTAGTATCACCACGTTAACTACAATGTAACACGTGATATGAACGGTTTGCAATAAATATATATAACATTCAATCATATTTAAAGCAACAGTGATAAACAATTTATTTCAGTAAATAAGTGTTTAATACATAGGTTATACAAAGTAAAAGCATACTTTCACGTATAACCCCAACATCCCATGCCCCTTCGACGAACCACCACCTTTGGTGCCACCCATCAACCTTATTCGGGATCCCACTCATGAGTTCCCGACCTTTGTGAAGTCGCACGGTGTTATAACCACCCGCTTGAGCCATGGGATGCAGCACATACAAAAGCTTGCTCGGGTTAGGCATCCGATACAATCCAACTTGCCCCAATACAGTCATGGCTGAGATAATGTAACTCCACCCATTCGGTGTGATCTGCGTTAGGCTCTGATTCCAGGCCGCGAGCAGGTGTGAAATGGTTGGGTGTAACGGAAATCGGATCCCCGACCTCCATAGAATGCTCATTCACTGCTATCATCCCCGGCGATGGCTGGTCGACACTTTCATCAGAGGTCGCACCATAGAAATGTACATCCCTCAGTACCTTATATTTCGGGCGAAGTGAGCGTACATATCGATCAGATAAAACCAATCAAAACTTTTCATCAGACGTTGCAAAGTTTAACTTGGACAACTTCCGGAACTCGCGCTCAGGTCGTTTATAGGGGCCCCGTGCTGTATAGGCCCCATAATCAAAGACCCGCTCATAAGCCCCAATGTTATTCCAAGTTTGAGGGCCCCGAAGCCCCCTCCATCTCCGGTTGGAAGGTACGGATGGGACTAACGTCCACTGGAGGAAAGTGTGTAATTTCACCCAGTTCCTCCAGAAAAGCTTCGTCGGTCTCTGAATCATTGCCATCATCCTCTCGATTACCCCCGGGGGCATCGGCTGAGGACGCCAGGTTTGCAGAACTTTCACCCATGATATCGATGGTGGAAGATGGTCCATGGTGGCGGCGTTGAGATAGAAAAACCTCATCCTCAGAGGAAGACGACAATACCAGAGGTTGAGAGGCGATGGGAGTCGTAGGAGAATTGGTAGCCATTGGAATAAATTGGAGAAAGATTGAAGGATTTACCTGAAAGCACTCTACCTAGAAACTCTCGAAGAAAACCTTGAATGCTCTGAGAAAAGTGAAAAGTGAAGAAGGGTTTATGCCATGAAACCCTCGGTTATTTATAAGAGAAGGGGAGGGCCAAAATGCAATTAAACCAAACCTCGAGCCCGTCCCGAACGAGAAACATACAGGAACCACACGTGGTTCTCACCGCGGCTTCCCATTGGAATGATTCGCAGTGTCCCGCATCATGATTCCTGACTACCTATCATTTCAATCCGCGAAATCGAGGGCATCAGTCATGCCGATTCATATAATCGAGATGACTTTTTGCCTACTCGAGGATGACGACATGCTTGAAATGAGTCCCTAGGTCAAAAGGTCGCTAGTAGAAAGAATAGTAATCAAGTTGTAGGTCCCGAACGGGTTTAGTGAGGGTTGAAGTCTAGAGGGAATGGGTGAATAGACTTCAAAACTTTTTTTTTGTGAGATCAAGTGTATATGCAAGTAAATCTGATCAGAGTGCGAGTGAAACAGTACGGACTGATATCCGACTTACTGATCGCTTGAATGCAGATTAGTTCGGCGTCTATCAGTTCAACTGTTGGTGCGGAGATAAGTTAACCATTGTGAAAAAATCAGTTTGCTCAAACCAGATTCTGAGTAATCTGTTTTAGATCAAATGACAAAGGAGTCAAGCTGATCAAATCAGTTGCTTGGTGCAAATCTGATCCAGATTCAGAATATACATGAAATATAAAACAGGTAGTGTGCTATGTGTGTAAAGCAGATAAATCACACAAGATTTATAGTGGTTCGGACAACTCATCCTACGTTCACTCTTCCCTATCAGTAGGGGCACTCACTTAACCAATCTGGACTTAGATTAATATGTTAGTCCAACACAATACAACAGATGTTTATGGAGTTCTCACTCAACAATCCCAGAAATCAGAAACTAGAAACCCTAGTCTTAAATCTTGCTGAACAAACTTAACCTAACTTTTGGTTTGGGTATAAGATTTGTTGTGTTCCAACTGGAATTCTATCCTAGTATTTGAGTAGCCTAAAGCTAAAGGATAAGAATTTTATGCTAAGACCTATGGGATGAACACTTAGAAAATATTCTTGATTACGTGTTTTTTGTGCGGAAATTGCAAATAGCTTGAGCTTGATGATAATTTCTGTAACCTTACTAAGAAGGTTGATCCCATATTTATAGACCTTGAAATCAAAGAGTCGTTGGAAAGCAATTTGAATTTCTGGCTATTTTAGGTAGATTTGCAGGCTTGATGTGACGTGCTTCAGAAATGGCATGGCCGAAGGCGTGTAAATTTGTCCTTCCTAGCCGTTGGACTCTGAAGCGCTAGTCCTGCAAATGCAGTTCCATACGTGTGTGTCTTCTTCTCATTGGTCCACAAGTACACAAATTCGGCGCTTGATTTACTAACAAGATTGACATTCTTCTTGTCTGATTGACTATTGCTCGTACTAGATAACTTGATGTAGTCATCTGATGGATCTGACCAGATCAGATAAAGGCTGATGTGTCTACCTGGTTTGAATCTTCTGATGTGGGTTGTCTTAGCACAACTTACTGATTCTTCTTCGTGTTATCTGATGTAGATCTTCTGGTCTTGATGTCTTCTGACCTTCAGCTTATCTGATCTTCAGATCTTCTGATCTTCAGTTATACATATTGAGTTCCCTCTCAATATGTGACCTATTTGTTACATCAGTTGTCTATACAACTCAACTGGTCATCCTATCTGATATCTAATTCATCAGTCAGCTAACAGGTCTGACTGGTCCTATTACAATCTCGTTTAGAACTTCCATCGAAACTACAAATTTCCCAACAATTTCCCCATTTTTTATGGAACCAAAACAGTTAATCAAAAAAATAGATAACTAGAAAGTAAATGACAGAAATAACACACAGCACAGAAGATAATGAGGAGTTATCTTAGAATCAAAAAGATAGAGTATTTCATTAAAGATATAATCGTTTACAATTACAGAAATACTTATTAACATGTTCTAAGGAGGTCTTCTGATCTGAAAACTTCAATATCTGAACTTCTGGAGCTCTACTGGAATATCAAACACCTTGTACATCCTTTGCATCAGAGCAGTCGGTCGTTCCTTCTCAATGATCCCTCCTTTCTTTGCAAATTCATAGTATAGCTTCTTAAAAGCAAGTGGATCAAGAGTCTTGTTAGGTCTGAGAGGTGGCAAGAGAATCTCGAATGGGGGAGCTTCAGGAATCAAATTCATCGTCTTGCCCTCTTTCATCACAATCTCAGAGAATTTTGGATATTTGGTTTCTAACCAGCTTCTGAATTCATCATCGAATTCTCTTTCATCATCAGCAATAGGAATCTTCTCCAGAATGTATACATCACATAGTCAATCTGCTCTAATCTTTTTCCATTCTGGTATCAGATCTTCCCGGGCAACCAAGATGTCTTTCACCGATGCAGGTAGGGCCCTTTCTTCCCAGACTATATCCTCGGCGGCTAACTTCCTTTGTCCTTTGTCTTCTCACATATCTAATGTGAAGACCTTTAGCCTCAGCCAGTTTCTTCTTCTTAATAGCAGCATCTATCACTTTCTACCTGGCCTTATGGCTCTTCTATCTGTGCTGGGGTTAACTGAGACCTTGATCATGTCTCAGTCTACTACTAAGTCTGAGTTGGAATCCAGTCCTGCTTGCCCTTGCCTTTCTCTCTCTTCTTGGCTTCTGCCTCAGCTACTTTCTCTTCTTCCAATAGTTGCTTAGCCAGCTCAAGGCTCTTGGCCTGATCTTCGGATTCATACCTTTTCTGAATATTTGAAGAGAAATCTTCTATCCTATCTACTCTGGCCACAACATTAGATAGGACAGTTTTCTGTTCAGAAATGGCCTTCCCTTGAGCTTGGATATCTTCCCCATGTTTTTCAACAATCTGAGCAATTTTCATCAGTTCGGTGTCAGGCACAGCAACAGTTGAAATAATTTTTGGCATGGCAACAGTTGGCTCAGATGGTGCAGATGGAGTCGGCACAGATTTTCCAGCAGCTGGCACTGTGCCAGTAACAATTAATTGCATCTGTTTTTCTGCCTCCTTTTGCCCTTCCCCTTTTTTTGTTGCATCAAAAAGGTTTATTAGCTTGAGGTTAAGAGCTCTGAACTGATTTAGCATTACATATTTCAGTTCCTCAACAGTTAACGGGGTAATCTGCACCGTGGAAGATGAGGGTTCAGGGCGCAATAACCGGTTCAGACCATCTTCAAGTGACTTCTTGGCCTTGAGAAGAGATCCCTCAAACCTCTTCCAACCAGCATCCAGACAAGTATCTGTCCTCTCCAGAGAAGACCAGACACTTTCCAATAGGGTTCCAACATCAGAAAGCATAGAGATTTGTAGTGATATCTTCTCTGTGACTAGATCAACTTTCTTTAGCACAGAGGCGTAATATCATCGTGCATGCTCATTATCTTAGCCACAGTCAGCTTCCTTTTGTATCAACTAGAGTGTGGTGTTCTTCTGTTAATCTCTTCATCAGGTCAGTTGCCATCGTGTTGAACTGTGTTTCAACAGTTGCCTTTACCCCATTTTGAATAGTCTTCGAAAGGCGATCTAGGGTATCGGCATCTAAGGCAACAACCCTGCTAGATGTTGAGGCCTCACCAGATAGGGTCACATCTGCAGCACCCATCGGCAGCTTGTTCATCAGCATGAGCCCAGTAAGCTTCATCTCCTTCAACCATCGCAATGCCAAACCTCTCATGAATTAACCATCTGATGTCGTCATCAGAGGTTAATTCAGCAGCACTACTCACACCAACATTCTCCAAGCACCATGTCTCTAGATCCACAAAATAGTCAGCTCCAAGTGCTTCCATCAGAATCATGAATTCTTCTATGCCCTTCAGACGAATATCCCTCCAGAAGACAATCTTTTCAATCTTAGACTAGAATCCTGGATGATTGATCAGATCTGGGAAAATCTTGTCAAGAAAGGCCTTAATATGTTGCTTCAGTATAAACAGGGTTGGATCTTCCGTTTTAGAATCAGGAGACTCTAGAACAATCCGGGTGTTGAATGGATTGCGGACATAAAGATCCTCTCTTGGAACAGCTTCTTCATCAATCAGTTCCTCTACCCTTTCTGGTTCCTGGGCAATCTGGGCAGTTGGCTAGGGAGTGGGTATTTGTTGTTCACTGGGTAATGGGGTGGGCTTAGGTTGGGGTTGAGGGGCAGGTTGCTCTATTGGAATTGGGGATGGTGGTTTAGCTGGAGATGGTGAGGGTGATTTGGAAGTAGGTATGGGTGATTTGTCCCTTCCGAACACAGTATTGAGGGGCACAGAATCTGAGGGTGATTGTTCCCAATTAGCTCATCTGCTACTTCTTCTTCTGCCTCTCCTTCTCCTTCTCCCAACTGTTCAATCTGCTCCTCCATGCCAGTACTCGTAGTTCATTTAGAATTGGCAGCAATCTCCTCCTCTGATTCAATATGAATTGGTTCCTCTGCTCTTTCCACAACCTCAATTGGCTCAGGAGCCTTCTTCATAAGAGTGGTTATTTTCTTCTGACGTTTTTCCGGTTCATCTGGTTTCTTGGCCAGTACCTTCCTTTTCAACTGGTTCTTGGGGGCAGCCTTTACTTGCGTTTCTGATTGGACAGAAGACGCAGTTGCTTTAGATTCTTTCCCTTTGCCTTCTCCACGTTGTTTGGGCACGTATGGAGCAGGATCATCATCTGATTGACCAGATAGGGGTTCATCTTTTCCCAGAATGGCCTTGAATTTTGAAATATAAACCTTCTTGCCATCATCATTCCACTCAAAGTTATCGGGCAATTTATCCGAAATGATTATGGAAACCTTGTGGATAAAAGAACACTTTGAAGTCAGATAGACTTCATTTCTCTCATTCAAAGCAAACTTCACATTTTCCTTTAATAATCTGGCTTTGAACATCCCTAGTCAGTCGACATCATTGGCTTTCTTAATGATTGCAGTCATGACACCTATCTTGTGAGAAGTGACGGCATGAAGACTGTATGTTAAGCATAAAATCACCTTTGACACAATCTCGAAAAGAAGGTGATATTTCTTCTTCAAAAATGGAGAACGAACATTCACCATCTGTTCTTTATTTGCTGGTCTTAACAGCTCGGCTTGAAGAAAATCTTTCTCTCCCAATTCATATGTGTAAGATTCTGGAGCAATACTTCCTTGTCGGAGACCGAAAATTCTCCGTAAATCATTGTCAGACACAATGACCTCCATTCCTCCAACATAAGAAAATAGCTTCTCATCATCATCCTCTTCTTTCTTCAGATTATATAGGAATTCCAGGGCTTCGTATGTGTGCACGACGTCTTGGTGGTGATAGCAATATTGATCAAGACCACAGGCACGAAGACAATCCAGAATTTCTAATGACTCGGGATCTGAGGTGACTGAGAACATAACAAATTTCTCATCAATGATGTCCTTTTTCATTGATGTGAAATTGCATATCTTTTTGCCTTGTCCTGTTCGGGCAATGAGTTGTGCCATTTCTCTGAAACACAAGTGAACTTAGGGATGAGTTTGAATAGATTATTTCAACGAACATAGTCAAGCAAATGACCCTAATCCATTAAACGAGTATTTTAGAACATAGACTCATAGTAATACAAATAGGCAATTAGAACAAGTTAATAGCAGTACATTTAACGCATCAAGATTCATTTCCAGAATTTAGTAACAAAGTTTGCAAGAAAAAGCAATCATTTTGACAAACAATGATACCAAAGATATATTTAAGGAATAATCTATTCAGAAATTTACCAAAAATTGGTTCAAAGATTTTGAAAGTCGAAGGATGAATCGATTGAGAGTTCGAAGTAAAAAAGTTCGCACGAAATTTTATCTCTCAAGAGTATGGTAAATTTAGGAGTGTAAACGTTTTTCTGGAAACTAGGTTAGGGTTTTATAGTGCGAGGGAAAACATTTTGCACAACTTCCCATGAATACTCAAGTATCCATCTTTTGAAATTAACGGCTGAGATTAGGCGGTCAACAAGTATTTTAATCGTGCGATTGAGAAAATTGACCCGCTTGTATTTTGGACGCAAAAAGGTACAATAAACACTAGTAAATACATATTCCCAACGTCCGTATTTAATGTTTTGCAGTGCGTGTGTCATAAAGTTAAGGCAACAGTAACAATATTATTTAAATAAATAAACTCAGATAATATGAATCAGATAAGGCAAAGCAGATAGTGTAAATTAGAAAAACGTATCTGACTTGTTGATATCGTAACCAATCAGTTACCACTTGATCTGATCTGACTTCTCTGATTTTCGTCGATCTTACTGTGTAGCCTAAACCTTAGCAGATTTTCCCAATAATGTTTTGTCCCTCAGATCAGTTTCCTTCTGATCTAATAGCCTTAATCTATTATAGTTCCCCCTTCAACTGATATTCCTTTCTGATTAGTACCCAATTGATCCTTTCTGATCAGTTGAAGTGTCCTTCTTCAATTGACCTACATATACCTGGTCAAGCACGTAACCAACTGGTATTGGAGATTAAGCCACCGAAGTATTCTGGTGCCTCTTCTCCAAGATCCAGAAGCCCTAGCTCATTGCATAGTTCTCTGAATTTGACTTCAGCTAAAGTCTTGGTTAAAATATCAGCTTTCTGCTTATCAGTATGAATCTTTTCCATTCTGATGTTCTTCTTTTCCACATGGTCTCTGATGAAGTGATGTCTGATGTCCACATGCTTGTATCTTGTGTGTAGAACTGGGTTCTGAGTGATTGCAATCGCACTATTACTGTCACAGAAGATAGGCATATTCGTAGCTATAATGTTATAATCCCTCAGCTGTTGACAGAGTCAGAGCAGTTGGGAGCAACAGCTTCCTGCAGCCATATATTCTGCTTCAGTTGTAGATGTGGCAACAGATGTCTGATTCTTTGAAAACCAAGAGACCAGTTTACTGACATGTACCTGAAGTTGATTTTCTGTCTATTCTACAACCACCATAATCAGAATCAGAGTACCCAGTAAGCTCTAGATTATCATCTGCACAATACCATAAACTAAGGTTTACAGTTCCCTTCAGATACTTAAGAATCTTCTTAGCCGCTATCAGGTGACTTTGTTTTGGATTTGCTTGAAATCTGGCACATACACCTACTGCAAAGGTTATATCTGGTCTACTGGCAGTAAGGTATAATAAAGGTCCAATCAAAGCCCTATACTCCTTCTTATTAGTTTTCTAACCACTCTCATCTGGATCCATTCTGAAGGTTGTCATCATTGGAATCTTTGCAGCTTTGCAATTCTGGATTACATACTTAGCCAAAATATTCCTTGTATACTTGTCCTGACAAATAAAGAACCCAGTATGAGCTTGCTTAACTTGAAGGCCTAGAAAATAGTTCATTTGTCCCATCATGGACATCTCAAATTTCCCTTGCATCAGTTTGCTAAACTTATCACATAAGTTCTTGTTGGGGGATCCGAAAATTATATCGTCCACATAGATCTGAACCATAAGAATATCATCACCATCTTCTATTCTGAATAAGGTCCTATCAATCAGTCCCTTAGTGAAACCATTTTCTTCCAAGAATTGGGATAGTGTATCATACCAAGCTTTGGGAGCCTGTTTCAGGCCATAAAGAGCCTTCTTTAAACGGTATACCTGATTATTTATTTCAAAACTAGGAAGTTGTTCAACATACACCTATTCAGCCAGTATTTCGTTTAAAAATTCACTCTTTACGTCCATCTGATACACAGTGAATCCCAATTGAGCATCATAAGCCAGAAATAGTCGAATGGTTTCTAATCGAGCAACAGGTGCGTAGGTCTCATCATAATCAATCCCTTCTGATTGTGAATACCCTTTTGCAACCAGTCTTGCCTTATTTCCGGTTATCACATTGTGCTCATCTTTCTTGTTCTTGAAGACCCATCTGGTTCCAATAACACTTTGGTGAGTTGGTCTGTCTACAAGTTCCCAAACTTGATTCCTCTCAAACTGCTCTAGTTCTTCTTGCATGGCTAGAATCCAGCTTGCATCTTGAAGTGCTTCTTCAATGATTAGGTGTTCCTTGAGAGACAGATAACAGCAGTACATTGCACTCTCACCAATCTGATGTCTAGTCTGAACCCTATTGTTTGGATCTCCTATAATTTGATCAGTTGGATGATCTCTTAACTAGATTTTCTTTGCTTGAGTGCTTCATCTTGGAGATCTTCTTCATCATCATTATCTGGAATAGAATCACTGGAAACTTGTATAGGGACATTAGTTGGGTCTACCTGACAGGGACAAATTTCAGCAGATGTTTGAATCATCCCAGATTGCGGCATATCTGCCTGATTATCAGGTGTTCCCCCTGAACTAGAAGGTTCAGTTGTTACTATCTCAGCTGTACCAGCTTCTTCATTGACAGTTGTACGTACCTTAGGGTCTGACTGACCTGGTGAGTCATCAAGGTCAAAGTTGGGAATATACACAGTGATGTGTTTTGAATCCTTTCCTTTGATCCTCAACTGATCCATTTTCAGTGTTTCTGGTTCATCAGGTACGGCTTGTTCTGCGGCAGATTTCTCCTGTTCAGATGTTGACTCATCAAAGACCACATGAGGTGTTTCTTCCACAACTAAGGTTCGTCTGTTGAACACTCTGAAGGCTTTGCTGGTTGAGGAATATCCTAAGAATATACCCTCATCTGCTTTAGCTTCAAAGGTTTTCAACTGACTCTTCCCATTGTTGTGAATAAAACACTTGCACCCAAAAACATGGAAGTAAGAAACACGAGGTTTTCTGCCCTTCCACGGTTCATAAGGTGTTTTGAAGTGAATCTTAGTCAGAGAACATATGTTCTAAGTATGACATGCAGTATTGATTGCTTCTGCCCAGAAACGATTTGGTGTGGCATGTTAAGAAGTGAAGAAATACACGCATATATTCAAGATTGTTCTACCCTAAATCTAAGAACAAATGTAATATCCTAAGCTTAGAGAGATTTTCCCATCCTTAGCATTGAGGCTAAACAAATGTAAGGGAAAATCTCAACCTAGTTGGAAACCAAACAAATCTTTACCCAAACCCAAAAGTTAGGTTAAGGTTGTTACCGCAAGATTTCAGACTAGGGATTCTAGTTTCTGATTTCTGGGATCGGTAAAGTGTGAACTCGGTAAACATCTAGCAATCCCGAAAGGGAGGGTAAGCAATGTCTTGAGGGTGATAAGACCTGTTTGAGTGTGAACTAGGTAAACATCTATAGGCGATCCCGTGAGGGTGATAAGTCCCGTTTGAGTGTGAACTCGGCAAACATCTATAGGCGATCCCATGAGGGTGATAAGTCCTATTGGTTAAGTTGGTTAAATCGGTTAAGTTGGTGCCCCGAAAGGGAAGAGTGGATGTAGGACGGGTTTCATCCGAACCACTATAAAATCGTGTGTTCTTTACTGCTTTATGTTCTTACTTGCCATATGCATTCAATTATAAGCAAAACAACACACATGTTCTTAAAAGCAAAAATTAGGAATCACTCTGCCCTCACCCTTGTTTTATATGCATTACATGTTTCTTCCACGCACGCATGGGTTTTCCTCAATCTCGGGACCTACAATTGGTATCAGAGCGGGAGCTCAAAAGATCATTTTTTTCAAAGTGATCGCCTGAGCTGATCCATTTTTAAAAAACCCATCTCTGATCTGATACCATCAATTGGTATCAGAGCAGGAGTTCAAAAGCTCACGTTTTTCAAAGTGACCACCTGAACTGAACTTTTTAAACAAAAACCCGATCTCTGTATAGATGCATATATTTTAAATGTTTTGGCATCATTATCAAAAAGGGGGAAATTGTTGGGATATTTTAGTTTTGATAAATTATGCCAAAACATTATCAACTTGTGTTATTCAAGCTAATTTACAGGTAACAAGTTAAGGGGGAACGAGAGAACAAATTGAGGGGGAACTCACGAAATCAGAAGAAGATGATCGAGATCAGACGAGGTTGCAGATGAGAATGATCAAGATCAGATGAGTTAGATGAGTTCCGAGTCAACTGATGAAATAAAAATCGGAAGTGAGAAAAGTTAAAGCCAAAGAAATCGAAGAGAAGGTTGCGATCGAAAGATGAGCGAAGAGATCGATCAAGATCGACGTGATCGAGATTAGATATGAAGAAGAAGAGCGGATGAGACCGACGAGATCGACGTGATCGAGATCGATATGACAACTGATATGCTAACCTTGCATTTATGACTGATGCTATCCCGAGATGATCCTCGAAGATATGTTGATCCGATCGGTCGAAATTTGATCGATCAGCAAAGAAGAAATCGATAGCTTTGAGTCAATGTGACTGAGGGTCGATGTCCGATTCAAAGAGATGAACTCAAGAAGACCGAAAGTGTCAAGATACCCGATCGATAAGGTCCACAAGAGAAGTTTGTTGAATCAAGAAACCTGAGACTCAGATAACCTGAAGGCTCAGATAACCTGAAGGCTCAAAAGGCTCAGATAGAACTGAAAATCCTAAGACTCAAAAGAAACTGAAGAATATAGCCGTTAGATTCAGCTGACGTGGACCAATGAGAGAAAGACGACAAGCCCGAAAAAGTCGTAAAAAAGCTAAAAAGCTGTAATAGTATGGATTTGAATGTGATTCTTCCAACGGTAAATATTCAAATCCACACTATAAATACAAATTCTTCCTTCATTATTAAGTGTGGAAAAATGCGTGAAACGCCCATCAAGCCAAATCATCTAGCATTTCCACCATAAAACACAGAGCAAGAAATACACGCATATATTCAAGATTGTTCTACCCTAGATCTAAGCACAAATGTAATATCCTAAGCTTAGAGAGATTTTCCCATCCCAAAGATTGAGGCTAAACAAAACAAGTGTAAGGAAAATCTCAACCTAGTTGGAAACCAAACCAATCTTTACCCAAACCCAAAAGTTAGGTTAAGGTTGTTACCGCAAGATTTCAGACTAGGGATTCTAGTTTTTTATTTATGGGATTGGTTGAGTGTGAACTCTGTAAACATCTAGCAATCCCGAAAGGGAGGGTAGGCAATGTCGTGAGGGTGATAAGTTCCGTTTGAGTGTGAACTCGGTAAACATCTATAGGCGATCCCATGAGAGTGATAAGTCCCATTTGAGTGTGAACTCGGTAAACATCTATAGGCGATCCCGTGAGGGTGATAAGTCCCGTTGGTTAAGTTGGTTAAATCGGTTAAGTTGGTGCCCCGAAAGGGAAGAGTGGATGTATGACGGGTTACGTCCGAACCACTATAAAATTGTGTGTTCTTTACTGCTTTATGTTCTTACTTGTCATATGCATTCAATTATAAGCAAAACAACACACATGTTCTTAAAAGCAAAAATTAGGAATCACTCTGCCCTCACCCCTGTTTTTTATGCATTACATGTTTCTTCCGCGCACGCATGTGTTTTCCTCAATCTCGGGACCTACAATTGGTATCAGAGCGAAGCTCAAAATATCATTTTTTCAAAGTGATCGCCTGAGCTGATCCATTTTTAAAAAACCCGTCTCTGATCTAATACCATCAATTGGTATCAGAGCAGAGTTCAAAAGTTCACGTTTTTCAAAGTGACCATCTGAACTGATCTTTTAAAACAAAAACCCGATCTATGTATAAATGCATATATTTTAAATGTTTTGGCATCATTATCAAAAAGGGGGAAATTGTTGGGATATTTTAGTTTTGATAAATTATGCCAAAACATTATCAACTTGTGTTATTCAAGCTAATTTACAAGTAACAAGTTAAGGGGGAACGAGAGAACAAATTGAGGGGGAACACACGAAATCAGAAGAAGATGATCGAGATCAGACGAGGCTATAGATGAGAATGATCGAGATCAGATGAGTTAGATGAGTTCCGAGTCAACTGATGAGCTTGCAAAATCAGAAGTGAAGAAAAGCTAAAGCCAGCAAATCAGAAGAGAAGGTTGCAGATCGGGAAGATGATGGCGAAGAGATCGATCAAGATCGGGGCGATCAAGATCGATATGAAGAGGAAAGGATGAGACCGATCGAGATCGACGCGGATCGAGATCGAGATATGATAACTGATATGCTAACCTTAATGCGGATGACTGATGTTATCCTGAGATGATCCTGAAGATATGTTGATCTGATCAGTCGAGCTGATCAGATCAGGAAAAGAAGAAATCAGATAGCCTAAGTCAATGTGACCTGAGGGTCAGGATGTCTGAATTCAGAAGAGATGAACTCGATGGCATAAGTGTTAAGATACTGATCGACAAGGTCCGTCCAAGAGAAGTCTGGCAAATCAAGAAACCTCGAGACTCGGATAACTCAAGGCTCGATAACTCAAGGCTCAAAAGGCTCGATAAGATCGAAAATCCGGACTCGAAAGAAATCAAGAATATAAATTTTGTTAGATTCAAATTGATGTGGACCAATGAGAGGAAGACGACAAGCCTAAAAAAGCTACAAAAAGCTACAGAATAGTATGGATTTGAATGTGATTCTCTCCAACGGTAACATTCAAATCCACACTATAAATACAAGTTCTTCCTTCATTATTAAGTGTGGAAAAATGCGTGAAACGCCCATCAAGCCAAATCATCTAGCATTTTCACCATAGAACACAGAGCAAGAAATACACGCATATATTCAAGAGTGTTCTACCCTAGATCTAAGCACAAATGTATTATCCTAAGCTTAGAGAGATTCTCTCATCCTTAGCATTGAGGCTAAACAAATGTAAGGGAAAATCTCAACCTAGTTGGAAACCAAACCAATCTTTACCCAAACCCAAAAGTTAGGTTAAGGTTGTTACCGCAAGATTTCAGACTAGGGATTCTAGTTTCTGATTTCTGGGATCTGTTGAGTGTGAACTCGGTAAACATCTAGCAATCCCGAAATGGAGGGTAGGCAATCCCGTGAGGGTGATAAGTCCCGTTTGAGTGTGAACTCCAGAAACATCTATAAAGCGAACCCGTGAGGGTGATAAGTCCCGCTTTGAGTGTGAACTCCATTAAACATCTATAAAGCGATCCCGTGAGGGTGATAAGTCCCATAGGTTAAGTTGGTTAAGTCGGTTAAGTTGGTGCCCCGAAAGGGAAGAGTGGATGTAGGACAGGTTTCGTCCGAACCACTATAAAATCGTGTGTTCTTTATTGCTTTATGTTCTTACTTACCATATGCATTCAATTATAAGCAAAAACAACACACATGTTCTTAAAAGCAAAAATTAGGAATCACTCTACCTTCACCCCTGTTTTATATGCATTACATGTTTCTTCCACGCAGGCATGGGTTTTCCTCAATCTCGGGACCTACAATTGGTATCAGAGCGGGAGCTCAAAAGATCATTTTTTTCAAAGTGATCGCCTGAGCTGATCCATTTTTAAAACCCATTTCTGAACTGATACCATCACAGAGTGTATTTGCGTCCCCTAAAACTAAGAGGTGTAACTGGTCCAAATAAGTCCATGTGGAGCAATTGCAATACTCTATTGGATGGCAGAGAATGAATCCCTTTGAATGAAGTCTTGACTTACTTTCCCTTCTGACATACGGCACATGTATGATCCTTAGAGAAAACTTCATTCGGGAGACCTTCAACCAAGGACATCCTTGCTATTTTGTTAAGAGTCTTAAAGTTCAGATGACTCATTCTCTTGTGCCAGAGCCAACTGGTGCTTTTAGTACTCTTAACAATTAAGCATGCATTTCTTGGACAACTGTCCCAATCTGCAGTATAAATCGTTCCCTTTCTGGAGCCAGTTAGAAGAATTTGTTGAGTAACTCGATTTTTGATTGTGCATTTATCTATCGAGAACTCAACACTAAAACCGTTGTCGCAGAATTGTGATACAGATAACAAGTTGTGCCTTAAGCCATCAACATACGAAACACCTATAACCTATATATCATCATTCACTAAGGTTCCAACTCCTCTGGTAAAACCAAAGTTGTCGTCACCAAAGAGAACTCGTGGGCCTGGTTTCTCAAATGTAATTGCTGAGGAGATGTTGACTTCCAGTCATGTGCCTTGAGCATCCACTATCTATGTACCAGATAGTTGCTTGTACACCTCCTTTATTGGCCAGTCCCATGCGAACCTGCGGACAAATCAAATTTTAGGTACCCCAGTAGAATTGGGTCCTAGAGGGTTAGCTGTACCTTTCGGGATCCAGACAAACAAGGTGTTTCTATTATAATCATCAAGATCATAAGGCATTATTTGTCTCCCATACGCATCTACATAATCATATGTCTCTTCATGTGCTTTTTTATTAGTATGATTATTAGTGTGAACCTTGGATGAATCAGAAGACTTAAGATTTTTCTTGTTTACTGGTCTCCTTTTAATCCAGTGTGGCTCAGGTGCAGAAGTCCTAGGTTTATGATTGTAAGGGTATGTTCTACTGCTACCATCAAAAGATTCGTATCTTTTCTGCACAAATGGCTTAATCAATTTACCTTTGGCTTGCTGATTAGGCAGCTTGGACTGAGTTGACTTCAGCTGGGAGTTTCTCTTGCGAGATGGTCTAGGCTGAGGCCTACTCTGCTGATTGGGTTGAGGTATCTTCAGAAGAGCATGATTCTTCTGTTGATTCCTCGGCTAGTGTCTGATCAGTTGGGGTCCATTTCTGTTTCCTTTCTGATCCGGCAACTGCCTTGCCTGATCAGCTGGTCCTTTTCCCTTATCTGATACAGATTTGGCATAGTTTGTATCTTTATCAGAAACTCGTTTGGTTACACTTTTCTGATGTGAACCAGACGGGACTTTTGAGGATCCAGAAGGGTTCTCATACTTCCCTTCATATCAGTTGGCGTACGAAAATAGTTGTTCAAATTCTGAACAGTTTTAGATGATTTTGTGAAAACCTCAATTTTCTTACGCAAATTGTCCTCAATGACTTTTAGATTCTCATGCATTCGGAAGAGTTCATCAAATTTAGCCTGAAGAACTTTGAAATTTCCTACTTTTTTTAGATTGGTAGTTTGTTGTTCATTAATCAATCTTCCCTGATCAGAAGAGCCAACTTTTAGAACATCCAGTTCTATGGTCATCTTCTGAACAGTTTCAATCAATTTTTGTTCAGCAATTCTACTTTCCTTACATTCTTTTACAAGCCGGACATTCTTTGCCCTTAGGTTATCATTCTCAACTTCCACTCTTGTATAAGTATCTATTGCATTAGAGAGATCATCAAGCAATTGGTCGTTATAGACCTGCAGGTTAATCTCTCCAAAGAGATGTGCTTTCAAAGACAACAGTGTAGAGCGAAAAAATCACAAAGGTTTAGAGAATACCTCAGTTGGTCACTTCTGCGCCATCGATTTATATCATCATCAGATGAGAAGTTTAGATTGTTGGCATAGTCAATGTTGGTTATCAGACAGAAATCTTCAATAAATGAGTATCCAGAGTCATCTGATGGCAGGTAAGAGTCATCAATGCAAGATGTGTCTGCTATCATAGCTTTCCTATCTCTGTATCGTTGATCTCTTATGTTTCGCTTCTCTTCTCTTTCTTTAGGAGTCAGATCGGGGCAGTTTATGTTGTAGTGACCTGGTTTGTGACAGTTGAAGCATGTTCCAGATTCTCCAGATCCTCTTCTGTTAGGTGAATCATTTCTATGATAACTTTTGTCAGGTGACTTTCTATCTTGCTTGTAATCAGAACTTCTTCTTTCTGATTTGTCACCACGTCTGTCTCTTTTGCGATCATCCCTACGATCATCCTTTCTGTCATCTCTTTGATCATCTCTTCATCGTCATCGAATGATCTCGCTTCCGTGATCCGTCTGTCAAGAGATCTCCTATCTCTTCCTCTGCTTTGTCTATAATCTTTGTAAAACTTTATGTACTTTCCCATTTGAATATTTGATCGTTCAAGCTTTCTGGTCAGCAGAGCAATCTGTTCATCTTTGCTGATAATGTCCCCATGGGTTCAACAGATCGTGAACTGCTACTGGTTGCCTGAAATGTAACATTCTTTGTAGAGTTTGTGTTAGCTTCAGAAGGAACATCATCTGATTCTCTGCTTCTTTCAATTAGATCAAATTCATGAGCTTTCAAGCTAAAAAATAGATCGTTCAGCTTCATTGTTCCAATATCTTGACAGTCTTTGATCACTGTTACTTTAGTATCCCATTTCTTTATCAGTGATCTCAGAATCTTGTAGTTGATATCCTTATTTGACATTACTCGGCCAAAATCACGCAATCTATTGACTCCTTGAGTAATTCTTCCATCAAGCTGGTAAATCTTCTCGTTTGGTAACATCCTCAATTTCTCGAAGTTTACCAATTCAGCTTGTAATATGCTATCCTTAATCAGATCATTACCTTTGCAAATTTCAGCAAGGGTATCCCATACTTCCTTAGCAGTCTTCAAGTACTTGACCTTCTCACGTGTGGTAGAGTCCACAGTCTTCATAATCAGATGCCTAGCCACCGTATCCAAGTTTGATAGTTTCCTTTCTTCTTCGTCCATCAGCAGAAGGACTCTTTCTGATTCTTGATCCAGTTGGTTGCGTTGGATCTCCTCCTTCAGCTAGATTATTATGATATATAATGAATGGTCCTATTTCAAGAATCTCTTTCATTCTGTTGCTGATGACTCCCAGATGGTCACTCATGTCGAGAGACCAGTCGACGTACTCGTCGATTGAGAACTTATGAAGATCATGATTCATTCCAGACGTGTTATCAATGCTTACGTGAGTTTGAAGAATATGAATAAAAATGGATTTTTCAAGATCAGTTCAAGTGACCACAAAGATTCTTCCTCAAGAATCGATGATATTCAAAGCCAGTGGTCTGAAGAACCACTGCTCTGATACCACTTGTAGGTCCCAAACGGGTTTAGTGAGGGTTGAAGTCTAGAGGGGAGAGGTGAATAGACTTCAAAACTCTTTTTTTGAGATCAGGTGTATATGCAAGTAACGATCGAGTCACGAAAGTGAAGATGCAGACGGATATCCCGACTTCTTGATCGCTTGAAGCAGATCAGTTCGGCGTCTATCAGTTCAACTGTTGGTGTGGAAGATAAGTTAACTCGTGTGAAAAAATCAGTTTGCTCAAACCAGATTCTGAGTAATCTGTTTTAGATCAAATGACAAAGGAGTCAAGCTGATCAGATCAGTTGTTTGGTGCAAATCTAATCCAGATTCAGAATATGCATGAAATATAAAACAGGTAGTGTGCTATGAGTGTAAAGCAGATAAATCACACAAGATTTATAGTGGTTCGGATAACTCGTCCTACGTCCACTTTTCCCTATCAGCAGGGGCACTCACTTAACCAATCTGGACTTAGATTAATGTGTTAGACCAACACAATACAACAGATGTTTATGGAGTTCTCACTCAACAATCCCAGAAATCAAAAACTAGAAACCCTAGTCTGAAATCTTGCTGAACAAACTTAACCTAACTTTTGGTTTGGGTATAAGATTTGTTGTGTTCCAACTGGAATTCTATCCTAGTATTTGAGTAGCCTAAAGCTAAAGGATAAGAATTCTATGCAAAGAGCTATGGGATGAACACTTAGAAAATATTCTTGATTATGTGTTCTTTGTGCGGAAATTGCGGATAGCTTGAGCTTGATGATAATTTCCGTAATCTTACTAAGAAGGTTGATCCCATATTTATAGACCTTGAAATCAAAGAGTCGTTGGAAAGCAATTTGAATTTCTGGCTATTTTAGGTAGATTTGCAGGCTTGATTTGACGTGTTTCAGGAACGGCATGGCTGAAGGCGTGTAAGTTTGTCCTTCCTAGTCGTTGGACTCTGAAGCGCTAGTCCGACAAGTGTCAGTTCTGTACGTGAGTGTCTTCTTCGTATTGGTCCACAAGTACACAAATTCGGCGCTTGAATTACTAACAAGATTGACATTCTTCTTGTCTGATTGACTATTGCTCGTACTAGATAACTTGATGTAGTCATCTGATGGATCTGACCAGATCAGATAAAGGCTGATCTGTCTACCTGGTTTGAATCTTCTGATGTAGGTTGTCTTAGCACAACTTACGGATTCTTCTTCTTGTTATCTGATGTAGATCTTCTGGTCTTGATGTCTTCTGACCTTCAGCTTATTTGATCTTCAGATCTTCTAATCTTTAGTTCTACATATTGAGTTCCCTTCAATATGTGATCTATCTGTTACATCAGTTGTCTATACAACTCAGCTGGTCATCCTATCTAATATATAATTCATCAATCTGTTTTGGAACTTCCATCGAAACTACAAATTTCCCAACACAAGTCAAGGCCCAGAAGCAAAGCTCAAGACCTCGACTTGAGGGGAAATTGTTGTGACATGGATAAACCCGACATATGGACAAGTCGTGAAGCTGTCAAGTTGCCAACTGGTGACCAGATGAAGTGGCTTGGGATCAAGACCCCAGAGGTCAGATAATCAAAAGACGAGATAGTCACCGCTCTACCATGCACGAGTACGACTTACTCGAAAGTCGTAAGGACGACAGGTCACGGTCAGCGACCAGTAAAGGAGACTTGGAACAAGAACTCCGCAGGCCGGAGGTCTTGATGTCGCAGATTCTTTCAGTTAAGAGAAACGCCTGGCAAGCCACAAGATCCACCCCTGAAGTTCGATCTGTGAATGGTGCACATTAACTACAGCGATCATTGACCCGGCAGGGCAGAATTCTCGGCCAGCGGGATTGAAGCATCATTTATTATTTTTCCTTGTGTAATTTTCCACCCATGAGGCGGAAATTCTTGTATAAATAGGCCACCACGGCCTCACTAGAAAAAGGTTGGCATATCTTAGTGTTCTAGGCATAAATCATAGTGAAATACTCCTGGCTTGGCTGCCCCCAGACGTAGTCTTATTCATAGACGAATTGGATCACCAAACATTGTCTCTTTTATTCGTTTTGATCGCCTAAACTGTTGATTTATCACTTATTTATTGTTTATTGGCCGGAATCATAAACCGGGCACAACACCTATCAATAGAAATATAATTTTATTTCAAATTAAGTGAACTGACTCAAGTCGATGGATCTACCCCAGCCTGTGAAGACTATGGATGGGAATGAGGCAAGTCTAGAACAAGTTTGGTCTATCCTCAGGACCTACCCCATGGACACTCCGGGTTGAACCTCCCCCATCACGTTTAGTAATATGCATTCAATACTTAATCACAACACATTAAATTTATTTACACATAAACATATATACAATTATAAAAATATAAAATTGTATAATGTCATATTTAAATTTAAAAGTATTAAAATATATATGTAACGGATCCAGAAACAAATTTGTAGGGCGGGTTCTATAATAGCCACGATTTGTTCCAAACTCAGCTATCTTGATTCCAAACTTGCCCCATCCAAAACGAGTTCAATGCAACGACATATCTATGTTACCCTCACTTGGGGCACATGCCCCCATAAAATTTTATATTTTTACTATTATTTTTCATTTATATTATATATATTTAATATCTCCCAAGTATTAACCCTGCCTATGAAATTTTTTAGATTTCAATTGTAATAAATTTGTGTCGTCATGTTGTTGAAAACTTCTTAATATGTTTTATATATTTAAACAGAGTAGTTTATGAGTGCACCAGGTGCACCCTGCAACTCAAGTGAATTTTTTAAATGTGCGACTTGCTTTCCTAAAACGTTCAACTTATTTACACCGAAACGTGAATGTTTTAAAAATGCACTTAAATTGTACGGTGGTTCATACAAGAGTTAGACATTTGTATATGTTTGTGCCCCATTGTGAAAAACTTTCTAGATCCATCCTAGTTCAATGTGAATACAAGCTTGAACCGCCCATGGTAAGCCGTAGGAAAGAGTTAAAGAAAATGTTGGCTCAATAAATGGAGTTATGAAGGGCCCGTTTGGCTATATTTATTTTAAATATCTTATAAGCTCCGACATTTTATAAGATTTTTTTAAGAGCTTATAAGATGTAATTTTTAAGTAGTTTATAAGTTGTTAAAGCGTTTGTCTAATAAAGCTTATAAGTTATTTAAAAATTTTAAAAAAATATTTTTAATTCTAATTTAATACTATAAAAAAATTTTTTTTTTTTACATGTTGGGTTGGTCGTGATGGTCCCAATATTATATGTCAAAAAACCCATTTCGCGCGTGCGGAAGCAAACATGTCATTTGATGCATATAAAACAGGGGTGAGGGAATGGTGATTACAAATTTTTGCTTTTAAGAACATGTGTTTTGTTTTGCTTATAATCGAATGCATATGGCAAGTAAGAACATAAAGCAGTAAAGAACACACGATTTTATAGTGGTTCGGACGAAACCCGTCCTACATCCACTATTCCCTTCACAGGGGCACCTACTTAACCAACTTAACCAACTGGACTTAGTTTAATGTGTTAGTCCAACACCCAACAGATGTTTACCGAGTTCACACTCAAACGTGACTTATCACCCTCACGGGATTGTCTACCCTCCCTTGCGGGATTGCTAGATGTTTACCGAGTTCGCACTCAACCGAGCCCAGAAATTAGAAACTAGAATCCCCGGTCTGAAATCTTGCGGTAAAACAAACTTAACCTAACTTTTGGGTTTGGGTAAAGATTTGTTTGGTTTCCAACTAGGTTGAGATTTTCCTTACATTTGTTTAGCCTCAATGCTAAGGATGGGAAAATCTCTCTAAGCTTAGGATATGGCATTTGTGCTTAGATCTAGGGTAGAACACTCTTTTGAATATATGCGTGTATTTCTTGTTCTGTGTTCTATGGTGGGAATGCTAGATGATTTGGCTTCTTAGCTCTGTAGCATTGTTTGCCACATTCTCCACACTTCCACTCTTGATAATGAAGGAAGAACTTGTATTTATAGTGTGGATTTGAATGTTACCGCCGACGTAATCACATTCAAATCCATACTACTCTCGGCTTCTTCCCAATTAGGACATCCCGCCCTCGAGGTCACATTGACTCAAGCTATCTGATTTCTTCTTTGTCTGATCTGATCAGCTCGACTGATCAGGTCAATACTTCTTCAAATCAACATATTAAGATAGCATCAGGTTAGCATATCAGTTTATCATATCTGATCTCGATCACGTCTGATCTCGATCAGTCTCATCTGCTCATCTTCATATCTGATATCGATCACGTC
The DNA here is from genome assembly GCA_037126765.1 of Stenogyne calaminthoides. Lineage (NCBI taxonomy): Eukaryota > Viridiplantae > Streptophyta > Magnoliopsida > Lamiales > Lamiaceae > Stenogyne > Stenogyne calaminthoides. The sequence continues at coordinate 19,651,260 of JBBCBC010000008.1, read as the reverse complement.
TGATCTTGATCAGTCTCATCTGCTCATCTTCTGATCTACAACCTTCTCTTCTTATTTGGTGGCTTTAGCTTTTCTTCACATCTGATTTGCACAGCTCATCAGTTGACTCGGAACTCATCTAACTCGTATGATCTCGATCATTCTCGTCTGTAGCCTCGTCTGATCTCGATCATCTTCCTCTGATTTCGTGAGTTCCCCCTCAATTTGTTCTTGCATTCCCCCTTAACTTGTTACCTGAAAATTAGCTTGAATAATACAAGTTGATAATGTTTTGGCATAATTTATCAAAACTAAAATATCCCAACAATTTTCCCCTTTTTGATAATGATGCCAAAACATTTAAAATATATGCATTTATACAGAGATCAGGTTTTTGTTTTAAAAGATCAATTCAGGTGGTCACTTTGAAAAATGTGAACTTTTTGAACTCCTGCTCTGATACCAATTGTTGGTATCAGTAAAGATGTTCATATATAAGTACAGATGTTCATATTTGAAAAGCAGTGACCTGTTGAACAACCCGCTCTGATACCAATTGATGGTATCAGATCACAGACGGGTTTTAAAAAAGGATCAGTTCAGGCGATCACATTTGAAATCAGTGATCGGTTGAACTCACCGCTCTGATACCAATTGATGGTCCCAATATTTATGAGTCGAAAAAAACATTTCGCGCGTGCGGAAGCAAACATGTCATTTGATACATATAAAACAGGGGTGAGGGAATGGTGATTACAATTTTTTTGCTTTTAAGAACATGTGTGTTGTTTTGCTTATAATCGAATGCATATGGCAAGTAAGAACATAAAGCAGTAAAGAACACACGATTTTATAGTGGTTCGGACGAAACCCGTCCTACATCCACTCTTCCCTTCACAGGGGCACCTACTTAACCAACTTAACCAACTGGACTTAGTTTAATGTGTTAGTCCAACACCCAACAGATGTTTACCGAGTTCACACTCAAACGGGACTTATCACCCTCACGGGATTGCCTACCCTCCCTTGCGGGATTGCTAGATGTTTACCGAGTTCACACTCAATCGATCCCAGAAATCAGAAACTAGAATCCCTAGTCTGAAATCTTGCGGTAAAACAAACTTAACCTAATTTTTGGGTTTGGCTAAAGATTTGTTTTGTTTCCAACTAGGTTGAGATTTTCCCTTACATTTGTTTAGCCTCAATGCTAAGGATGGGAAAATCTCTAAAGCTAGATATGGCATTTGTGCTTAGATCTGGGGTAGAACTCTCTTTTTTGAATATATCGTGTATTTCTTGTTACGTGTTCTATGGTGGGAATGCTAGATGATTTGGCTTCTTAGCTCTGTAGAATTGTTTGCCACATTCTCCACACTTCCACTCTTGATAATGAAGGAAGAACTTGTATTTATAGTGTGGATTTGAATGTTACCGTTGGAGAGAATCACATTCAAATCCATACTACTCTGTAGCTTTTTGCAGCTTTTTTCGGCTTGTCGCCTTCCCTCTCATTGGTCCACGTCAATTTGAATCTAACGGCTATATTCTTGATTTTTCTTAAGAGTCTCGGATCTTGATTCTATCCGAGCCTTCGGTTATCTCGAGCTATCCGAGCCTTCAGTTATCTCGAGCCTTCCGAGCCTTCAGTAATCCCGAACCTTCAGTTATCTGGGCCTTCAAAGTTATCCGAGCCTTGAGTTATCCCGAGCCTCGGTGTCTTTAATGACATCTTGAGTCTTGATTTCTTGATTCTATCCGAGTCTCGAGTTTCTTGATTCAAAGAGACTTTTCTTGGCGGACCTTGTCTGTCCGGGCATACTTACACTCGGGCTTCTTGAGTTCAATCTTCTGAATCGGACATCCCGCCCCTCGGGTCACATTGACTCAAGCTTATCGATTTCTTCTTTTTCGATCGATCACTCGACCGATCGAGTCAATACCTCTTCGGATCAACATATCAAGATAAGCATCAGTCGATTACATCGAGGTTAGCATATCGGTTTATCATATCGATCTCGATCATATCGATCTCGTCGATCTCATCTCCTTTCGTCTTCATATCTGATCTCGATCACGTCTGATCTTAATCAGTCTCATCTGCTCATCTTCTGATCTACAACCTTCTCTTCTGATTTGGTGGCTTTAGCTTTTCTTCACATCTGATTTGCACAGCTCATCAGTTGACTCGGAACTCATCTAACTCGTATGATCTCGATCATTCTCGTCTGTAGCCTCGTCTGATCTCGATCATCTTCCTCTGATTTCGTGAGTTCCCCCTCAATTTGTTCTTGCATTCCCCCTTAACTTGTTACCTGAAAATTAGCTTGAATAATACAAGTTGATAATGTTTTGGCATAATTTATCAAAACTAAAATATCCCAACAATTTTCCCCTTTTTGATAATGATGCCAAAACATTTAAAATATATGCATTTATACAGAGATCAGGTTTTTGTTTTAAAAGATCAATTCAGGTGGTCACTTTGAAAAATGTGAACTTTTTGAACTCCTGCTCTGATACCAATTGTTGGTATCAGTAAAGATGTTCATATATCAGTACAGATGTTCATATTTGAAAAGCAGTGACATGTTGAACAACTCGCTCTGATACCAATTGATGGTATCAGATCAGAGACGGGTTTTAAAAAAGGAACAGTTCAGGCGATCACATTTGAAATCAGTGATCTGTTGAACTCCCCGCTCTGATACCAATTGATGGTCCCAATATTTATGTGTCGAAAAACCCATTTCGCGCGTGCGGAAGCAAACATGTCATTTGATACATATAAAACAGGGGAGAGGGAATGGTGATTACAATTTTTTTGCTTTTAAGAACATGTGTGTTGTTTTGCTTATAATCGAATGCATATGGCAAGTAAGAACATAAAGCAGTAAAGAACACACGATTTTATAGTGGTTCGGACGAAACCCGTCCTATATCCACTCTTCCCTTCACAGGGGCACCTACTTAACCAACTTAACCAACTGGACTTAGTTTAATGTGTTAGTCCAACACCCAACAGATGTTTACCGAGTTCACACTCAAACGGGACTTATCACCCTCACGGGATTGCCTACCCTCCCTTACGGGATTGCTAGATGTTTACCGAGTTCACACTCAATCGATCCCAGAAATCAGAAACTAGAATCCCTAGTCTGAAATCTTGCGGTAAAACAAACTTAACCTAATTTTTGGGTTTGGCTAAAGATTTGTTTGGTTTCCAACTAGGTTAAGATTTTCCCTTACATTTGTTTAGCCTCAATGCTAAGGATGGGAAAATCTCTCTAAGCTTAGGATATGGCATTTGTGCTTAGATCTAGGGTAGAACACTCTTTTGAATATATGCGTGTATTTCTTGTTCTGTGTTCTATGGTGGGAATGCTAGATGATTTGGCTTCTTAGCTCTGTAGCATTGTTTGCCACATTCTCCACACTTCCACTCTTGATAATGAAGGAAGAACTTGTATTTATAGTGCGGATTTGAATGTTACCGTTGGAGAGAATCACATTCAAATCCATACTACTCAGAGCTTTTTGCAGCTTTTTTCAGTTTGTCGCCTTCCTCTCATTGGTCCACGCCACCGAATCTAACGCCTATATTCTTCGATTTCTTCCGAGTCTCGGGATCTTGATTCTATCCGAGCCTTCAGTTATCTGAGCTATCGAGCCTTGAGTTATCTGAGCCTTGAGCCTTGGTGTCGAACCTTGAGTTATCTGGGCCTTGAGTTATCTGAGCCTTGAGTTATCGAGCCTCGGTGTCTTTAATGACATCTTGAGTCTTGATTTCTTGATTCTATCCGAGTCTCGGGTTTCTTGATTGGCCGGACTTTTCTTGGTGGACCTTATGCGTCGGGCATATTTACACTCGAGAACTTCTTTTCGACTCTTTCCGACATCCTGCCCCTCGGTCACGTGACTCAAAGCTTTCGATTTCTTCTTTGCTGATCGATCGGCTTCGTGACCAGTCAATACTTCTTCGAATCAACATATCAAGATAGCATCGGTCGGTTACATCGAGGTTAGCATATCGGTTTATCATATCGATCTCGATCATGTCGATCTCGTCGATCTCATCTGCTCATCTTCATATCTCGATCTCGATCCGTCGATCTTAATCGATCTCATCTACTCATCTTCTGATCTACAACCTTCTCTTCTGATTTGGTGGCTTTAGCTTTTCTTCACATCTGATTTTCACAGATTTACTCATCAGTTGACTCAAAACTCATCTAACTCATATGATCTCGATCATTCTCGTCTATAGCCTCGTCTGATCTCGATCATCTTCCTCTGATTTCGTGAGCTCCCCCTCAATTTGTTCTTGCATTCCCCCTTAACTTATTACCTGAAAATTAGCTTGAATAATACAAGTTGATAATGTTTTGGCATAATTTATCAAAACTAAAATATCCCAACAATTTTACCCTTTTTGATAATGATGCCAAAACATTTAAAATATATGCATTTATACAGAGATCAGGTTTTTGTTTTAAAAGATCAATTCAGGTGGTCACTTTGAAAAACGTGAACTTTTTGAACTCCTGCTCTGATACCAATTGTTGGTATCAGTAAAGATGTTCATATATCAGTACAGATGTTCATATTTGAAAAGCAGTGACATGTTGAACAACCCGCTCTGATACCAATTGATGGTATCAGATCAGAGTGGGGTTTTAAAAAAGGATCAGTTCAGGCGATCACATTTGAAATCAGTGATCTGTTGAACTCCCCGCTCTGATACCAATTGATGGTCCCAATATTTATGTGTCGAAAAACCCATTTCGCGCGTGCGGAAGCAAACATGTCATTTGATACATATAAAATAGGGGTGAGGGAATGGTGATTACAATTTTTTGGTTTTAAAAACATGTGTGTTGTTTTGCTTATAATAGAATGCATATGGCAAGTAAGAACATAAAGCAGTAAAGAACACACGATTTTATAGTGGTTGGGACGAAACCCATCCTACATCCACTCTTCCCTTCACAGGGTCACCTACTTTACCAACTTAACCAACTGGAATTAGTTTAATGTATTAGTCCAACACCCAACAGATGTTTACCGAGTTCACACTCAAACGGGACTTATCACCCTCATGGGATTGCCTACCCTCCCTTGCGGGATTGCTATATGTTTACCGAGTTCACACTCAATTGAGCCCAGAAATCAGAAACTAGAATCCCTAGTCTGAAATCTTGCGGTAAAACAAACTTAACCTAACTTTTGGGTTTGGGTAAAGATTTGTTTGGTTTCCAACTAGGTTGAGATTTTCCCTTACATTTGTTTAGCCTCAATGCTAAGGATGGGAAAATCTCTCTAAGCTTAGGATATGGCATTTGTGCTTAGATCTAAGGTAGAACACTCTTTTCAATATATGCGTGTATTTCTTGTTCTGTGTTCTATGGTGGGAATGCTAGATGATTTGGCTTCTTAGCTCTGTAGCATTGTTTTCCACATTCTCCACACTTCCACTCTTGATAATGAAGGAAGAACTTGATTTATAGTGCGGATTTGAATGTTACCGTTGGAGAGAATCACATTCAAATCCATACTACTCTGTAGCTTTTTGCAGCTTTTTCAGGCTTGTCGTCTTCCTCTCATTGGTCCACGTCAGCTGAATCTAACGGCTACATTCTTTAGTTTCTTCTGAGTCTCGGGATCTTGATTCTATCCCGAGCCTTGAGTTATATCGAGCCTTGAGCCTTGGTAATCCCGAACCTTCAGTTATCTGGGCCTTGAGTTATCGAGCCTTGAGTTATCGAGCCTCATTATCTTCAATGACATCTTTTGAGTCTTGTTTTCTTGATTCTCTCCGAGTCTCGGGTTTCTTGATTCAGCGAGACTTTTCTTGACGGACCTTATGCGTCGAATATCTTGACACTCGAAGCTTAATGAGTTAAACTCTTTCCGAATCGGACATCCCGCCCCTCAGTCCGCATTGACTCAAAGCTATCGATTTCTTCTTTACTGATCGATCATTTCGGTAATCCAGTCAATACTTCTTCGAATCAACATATCAAGATAGCATCAGTTTGATGAGATCGAGTTAGCATATCGAGTTTATCATATCTGATCTCGATCACGTCGATCTCGTCGATCTCATCTGCTTTCGTCTTTATATCTGATCTCGATCACGTCTGATCTTGATCAGTCTCATCTGCTCATCTTCTGATATACAACCTTCTCTTCTGATTTGGTGGCTTTTTAGCTTTTCTTCAGATCCGACGGCCCAAAATTTCATCAATGACTCAAAACTCATCTAACTCATATGATCTCGATCATTCTCGTTTACATCTGGCCTCATCTGATCTCGATCATCTTCTTCTGATTTCGTGAGTTCCCCCTCAATTTGTTCTTGCATTCCCCCTTAACTTGTTACCTGTAAATTACCTTGAATAATACAAGTTGATAATGTTTTGGCATAATTTATCAAAACTAAAATATCCCAACAATTTCCCCCTTTTTGATAATGATGCCAAAACATTTAAAATATATGCATTTATACAGAGATTGGGTTTTTGTTTTAAAAGATCAGTTCAGGTGGTCACTTTGAAAAACGTGAACTTTTTGAACTCCTGCTCTGATACCAATTGTTGGTATCAGTAAAGATGTTCATATATCAGTACAGATGTTCATATTTGAAAAGCAGTGACTTGTTGAACAACCCGCTCTGATACCAATTGATGGTATCAGATCAGAGACGGGTTTTAAAAAAGGATCAGTTCAGGCGATCACATTTGAAATCAGTGATCTGTTGAACTCCCTGCTCTGATACCAATTCATGGTCCCAATATTTATGTGTCGAAAAACCCATTTCGCGCGTGCGGAAGCAAACATGTAATTTGATGCATATAAAACAGGGGTGAGGGAATGGTGATTACAATTTTTTGCTTTTAAGAACATGTGTGTTGTTTTGCTTATAATCGAATGCATATGGCAAGTAAGAACATAAAGCAGTAAAGAACACACGATTTTATAGTGTTTCGAACGAAACCCGTCCTACATCCACTCTTCCCTTCACAGGGGTACCTACTTAACCAACTTAACCAACTGGACTTAGTTTAATGTGTTCGTCTAACACCCAACAGATGTTTACCGAGTTCACACTCAAACGGGACTTATCACCCTCACGGGATTGCCTACCCTCCCTTGCGGGATTGCTAGATGTTTACCGAGTTCACACTCAACCGAGCCCAGAAATCAGAAACTAGAATCCCTAGTCGGAAATCTTGCGGTAAAACAAACTTAACCTAACTTTTGGGTTTGGGTAAAGATTTGTTTGGTTTCCAACTAGGTAAAGATTTTCCCTTTCATTTGTTTAGCCTCAAGGCTAAGGATGGGAAAATCTCTCTAAGCTTAGGATATGGCATTTGTGCTTAGATCTAGGGTAGAACACTCTTTTGAATATATGCGTGTATTTCTTGTTCTGTGTTCTATGGTGGGAATGCTAGATGATTTTGCTTCTTAGCTCTTTAGCATTGTTTGCCACATTCTCCACACTTCCACTCTTAATAATGAAGGAAGAACTTGTATTTATAGTGTGGATTTGAATGTTACCGTTGGAGAGAATCACATTCAAATCCATACTACTCTGTAGCTTTTTGCGCCTTTTTTTCAGGGCTTTTTGTCTTCTTCCTCTCATTAGTCCACGTCAATTTTGAATCTAACAACTATATTCTTGATTTCTTCTCGAGTCTCGGGATCTTCAAATCTATCCGAGCCTTGAGTTATCTAAGCTATCTCTGCCTTCGGAGTTATCCCGAGCCTTGAGCCTTGGTGTCTGAACCTTGAGTTATCTGTGCCTTCAAGTTATCCGAGCATTCAGGTTATCTGAGCCTCAGTGTCTTCAATGACATCTTGAGTTTTGATTTCTTGATTCTATCCCGATCTCGGGTTTCTTGATTGAAGAGACTTTTCTTCACGGACCTTATCGTCGGGCATATTGACACTTCGGGCTTCTTGAGTTCAATCTTCTGAATCGGACATCCGGCCCTCGAGTCACATTGACTCGAAATTTATCGATTTCTTCTTTTGATCCGATTTTCGGACCGATCAGTCGATACTTCTTCAGATCAACATATCAAGATAGCATCTGGTCAGTACATCAGGTTAGCATATTAGTTTATCATATCTGATCTCGATCACGTCTGATCTCGATCAGTCTCATCTGCTCATCTTCATATCTGATCTTGATCAGTCTCATCTGCTCATCTTCTGATCTACAACCTTCTCTTCTGATTTGGTGGCTTTAGTTTTTCTTCACATCTGATTTGCACAACTCATCAGTTGACTCAAAACTCATCTAACTCATATGATCTCGATCATTCTCGTCTGTAGCCTCGTCTGATCTCAATCATCTTCTTCTGATTTCGTGAGTTCCCCCTCAATTTGTTCTTGCATTCCCCCTTAACTTGTTACCTGTAAATTAGCTTGAATAATACAAGTTGATAATGTTTTGTCATAATTTATCAAAACTAAAATATCCCAACAATTTCCCCCTTTTTGATAATGATGCCAAAACATTTAAAATATATGCATTTATACAGAGATATGGTTTTTGTTTTAAAAGATCAGTTCAGGTGGTCACTTTGAAAAACGTGAACTTTTTGAACTCCTGCTCTGATACCAATTGTTGGTATCAGTAAAGATGTTCATATATCAGTACAGATGTTCATATTTGAAAAGTAGTGACCTGTTGAACAACCCGCTCTGATACCAATTGATGGTATCAGATCAGGGACGGGTTTAAAAAAAGGATCAGTTCAGGCAACCACATTTGAAATCAGTGATCTGTTGAACTCCTCGCTCTGATACCAATTGATGGTCCCAATATTTATGTGTCGAAAAACCCATTTCGCGCGTGCGGAAGCAAACATGTCATTTGATGCATATAAAACAGTGGTGAGGGAATGGTGATTACAAATTTTTGCTTTTATGAACATGTGTGTTGTTTTGCTTATAATCGAATGCATATGGCAAGTAAGAACATAAAGTAGTAAAGAACACACGATTATATAGTGGTTCGGATGAAACCCGTCCTACATCCACTCTTCCCTTCACAGGGGCACCTACTTAACCAACTTAACCAACTGGGCTTAGTTTAATGTGTTAGTCAACACCCAACAAATGTTTAATGAGTTCACACTCAAACGGGACTTATCACCCTCACGGGATTGCCTACCCTCCCTTGCGGGATTGCTAGATGTTTACTGAGTTCACACTCAACCGAGCCCAGAAATCAGAAACTAGAATCCCTAGTCTGAAATCTTGCAGTAAAACAAACTTAACCTAACTTTTGGGTTTGGGTAAAGATTTGTTTGGTTTCCAACTAGGTTGAGATTTTCCCTTACATTTGTTTAGCCTCAATGCTAAGGATGGGGGAAAATCTCTCTAAGCTTAGGATATGGCATTTGTGCTTAGATCTAGGGTAGAACACTCTTTTTGAATATATCGTGTATTTCTTGCTCATGGTTCTATGGTGGGAATGCTAGATGATTTGGCTTCTTAGCTCTGTAGCATTGTTTGCCACATTCTCCACACTTCCACTCTTGATAATGAAGGAAGAACTTGTATTTATAGTGTGGATTTGAATGTTACCGTTGGGCAGAATCACATTCAAATCCATACTACTCTGTAGCTTTTTGAAGGTTTTTTTCGTGCTTGTCGCCTTCCTCTCATTGTCCATGTCACCGAATCTAATGTAATATATTCTTGATTTCTTTCCGAGTCTCGGGATCTTGATTCTATCTCGAGCCTTCAGGTTATCTGATCTATCTGAGCCTTTAGGTTATCTAAGCCTTCTGAGCCTTCAGGTAATCTGAACCTTCAGGTTTGTTGGGAGATGAATTTAATAAAGATATATGATTTTGATTAGATCCCAAAAACCCTGAGTATGACATGTTCAGAATGATCTTGATTAAAGAGTCGATTCCGTTTTAGAGTATTCGTGATGTTATCTCGCAAAATGTGTATAGTCGTGCAGATATAGTTGAGAATAGGTTATGAAGACTCAAGAAATCAAGATGTTTTCAAGAAACTAAAGGTTTCAGTATGAAACTGAAGGTTCGTAAGACTCGATTAATGGCCGAGATATCAAGACTTCGAAGAGATACTTGAGAAACCAAGACTCAAAGACGAAGATTCAAAGATATCACCAAGAGACTCGACTCAAGACTCGTAAGACCATCAAGACTTAGAAGACTCTGAAGACGCAAGACTGAAGACTAAAGATTGAAGATCAAGAATACCGGCGCACAAGAATTATCAAGACTCAAGAAGGTAATCAATGCTCAAGATGAACCTAAATGTTCCGAGGCAATCGAATATATCTATCCGGCGATGCAATCTTGAGAAGATCGCGATTCCTTAGAAAATAGATATTTGCCAAGACATTCAAATGCAGACAAAAGGAACTAAGTCAGAAGTGTTGTTAAGGTTATATCAAACTCAGAGTTTGTAACCAAAAGAGCCGTTGAAGGTGTCTACCTTTAACTGGAGACAAAAGTCAAAAAGAGGAAGACAACACTGTACCATACCGACAATCGACAAAGGATGTAGTCAAAAAGATGTCGATGTAATGAAAGTTCCAGACCGCAAAAAAGTGAAGACCCTATACATGAAAGGCTATTGCCTAAAACGTGTTAGGGGAGTTTCAAACCCTAAATATAGTCGTTTCTTACACACCATAAGAGGAAACTCACGAAGCTATCTCTCCAACGGATAGTTTTCAAGAGTGACCTTGGTGTATGCCTATAAATACTGGTGACCCTCTTCATTGTAAGGTTACGGGAAATTTATACGCAACTCAAGAGCTCAAACTTATTCTTGCAAAAGTTAAAGCACTCGAAAAACTTAGAATTTCCCAAGTGCTTCTATATTGAAGAGAGCTCACTATACTAAGCCTAGCTTGATAAGAATTATCCAAAGCTTAGTCGAGATATCCTAACCCTTTGCATTGTGCTTCATTGTAAAGGATATCTCATCCTAGTTGAAACCAACCAAGAAACCCCTAAACCCTCGAGAAGGTAGTTGAGTGTGTTTGTTGGTGAGAAGAGTTGTAAAGAGTTAGTAAACTACGCGGAGTAGTCGAAAAACTCTAGAGGAGAAGTTAGTAAGCTGCTGAGGGTAGTCCGAAAGCTTGTTTGTGTTTGGGTAAGTAAACTACGGAGGTAGTCGAAAAGCTCAAGGTCGGGTTGAGTAAGTAAACTACGTGAGTAGTCGTAAAACTCGGGGCGAAGTTGAGTAAGTAAACTACGAGGTAGTCGAAAAGCTCGAAGTTGATAGTGAATTTCTCCGAGGATCGAGAGAGAGGATGTAGGAGCTTAAGTCTCAACCACTATAATTGTTGTGTTCTTTATTGCTTTCCTTATCCGCTTAACCGCTTTGCATTGACTTGATTTTGAAAGCATACTTTTCACCGATATTCAATGGAATCAATCCAATCGAAGTTGCATGTAATTGAATCACGGCCTAATCACTATTTCATAAAGGGAAGGTTTTCAAAGAAAGCTTAAAACGAAAGTATAAACTAAAGGGCCAACCATTCAAGACGATCGAGTAGCTAGAACAGATTGTTACCAAACCGAACTCTCTTCCGAGGATTCAAGATGTTAGTTATCCGATCCAATCAACTCAGATCTCTCGACACTCGAGGACTCGGTTGGGATTATCTCGAGGTATCTCGAAAGCTCGGGATCACCGCCTCGATGAGACTTTGACTCGGAGCGATCTCGTGCTTCTCGAAACCTAATCTTCGAGATTATCTCGACCCAAGTGACCTCGAAGAAAAAAAGTTTTAAAAACACCGAACACGTGTATTCCCCCCATACACGCAAAGACTCATTTGCACCGGGACCAACAAATGGTATCGTGAGCGTTGGTTCAACTTGACCACTTTCATCGTGTTGACCAAAGTTTTATTTTCAAAAATACTTGTGGTCTATCTGAACTGATCTTATTTGTTGATTTTTTTCTTTTCAAAAGATCAGATAAAATGTCTTCTAAAAAACTTCCCATGTTCTCAGTGGAGAACTATGATCTTTGGAGACTTAGAATTCAGGCTCATCTCAGATTCCAAACATGAGCGTATGTGGAGAGTGGTCTCTCAAGGACCATTCCAATTCTTTGGGTGAATCCCGGAGGAATGTAAGATGAGAGAATTGATCCTAGAGCGAGATTTCCTAAGTCGATGACCAACCCGACTCTGAGGAGAGAAAGTTAGTCAATCTAGACTATATTGCAAAAGACACACTATACAGTACAATTGATGATGGTGTGATGGGAATGATCTCTCACTGTAATACTGCTAAAGAGATTTGGGATACACTAGCTGTAATGTGCCAAGGCATAGATCATATAAAAAGAAAACAAACTTTCAAAGGCAATTGGAAAGTTTGACCAGGTTTTGAAAATGGATGATGGTGAATCAATAGACAAATTGGAAGTCGATTCACTAAAGATCATGAATGATCTAAATGCTCTTGGAAAGAAATATCCACAGAGAGAAGTTGCATTGAAAATTCTTAGAGGACTTTCTAAGAAATGGGATATTCATGCAAAGGGTGATTGAAAACACCAAGAACATTAATTCAATACCTTACCAACAACTCTTCTCTCGAAATAAGGCCTATGAATTTGTAATTGATAAGAAATCCAAAAGGTCGACAAAGAAAGATGACTCTTCATCAAGTAAAAATGTGGCTTTAAAAGCCAAAGATAAAACTCAGAAAAACTAGAGAGTCTCGAGAACTCCTGATGCCAAACATCGAGATGATGCTTGAGGAAAAGCTAACACCGATGGCAAGGAGGTTTGATAGACTTAATAGTAGATTTGGAAAATACAAAAGTTATTACAGAAACACAGTACCGAAGAAACCCGAGGACGATCAACCGAGAAGAAGAAGGACTGAAAAGTCAAGGATCTTCATCCAAGTGGAAAGACTCCAAGTCCAAAGAAGAAAATGATCGGGATGATGATACCAACAGATGCTATAATTGCGGAAAGAAAGGTCACTTCCAAAGATGATTGTCCAGATTTGAGTGCTAAGGAGAGAAGAGAAAGGCAAGCTAAAAGAGACCGTGGTTCTCAAGCAAAAAGGTCATGGTTGCGAAAGAAGAACACTCGAGGAGGATCTAGCTCTTCGGATGAGATATTCTCGAGACGGTGAAAGTGATGACATCCGTCCGATGGCCATTGAGGAGGTAAACTCTTCTTTCTCTGTTGTTGCTCCTACACTAGCACAAGAGTTTTCAAGTTCCACCGAAAAATAGTCATTTTGACCGATGGATTCTTTTGAGAACTGATGAAGGACTATCTTTGCTTTTGCAAAGGATCGCTAAATAGAACTCAAGAGCGTAATAAGGAATCGAAAATTTGAATATCTAAAATGGAAATACTCTAGCAATATTGAAATCACTTCTCAATTAATGGGAGCTACCGATGAACCGGATGTTACGAAAGTACAACTCTCGAGAAAGAGAAGTTGATAGTGTCCCTAATCGAAAAGCTAGAGAAATCCATCAAGAAATTCAAGTTAATCGTAATCGAAGTTCAATGACCTCTCTCGAGAAGCATAAAACTCTACAGAATCGTGAGGATAGTGCATGTAGAAGTTAACTCTATTGAATAATGCATCTAATGTAATAGATGAAATTCGAGTTACCCAGAGATCTGTGACTATAAAAACCGGATTGGGATTTATTCCAGGGGAACCTCACAAGGTCATCTAAATGTTTGCATCAAGTAGCAAGAAGACTATCTTTGTAAAAACCAAATGGCACCTACACTTCAAACCGGCAATGCCCAAGGTTGTAGACAAGGAAAAAGGACTTATGGTCTCGAAGAAACCAAATAATCGGGTTAAAAAGCCCAAACCTCGGTGAAGGCTAGAAAACCCGAAAGGCATACAGCTTGGAAAGTTTCAGCAAATACGCCAAAGCCTCGGGCTAAGAATGCAAACCCGAAAGGCTCCACATCGAACCATCGAGGAATCCTCGGATGAGAAACACTCAGCAGAGACATTCTCAACTAAAGAGACCAAGTCCTCAAGATCTTTGAAAGACCCAGATTTCAAAGATGCATAACCCGAACCCCACTTGCCTGGGGTAAAGGTTATCTAAACCCGAGTCAACAAAGATTTAGACCGGGCCAAGACAGAAGCCAAAGCAAATGAACGAAGGCCTGAACCAAAGAAGAATTCAAAGGCACATGTTCATGCTAAAGCTAGCACACACATACACGTAAAACCGCTAAGGCACCTAGAGTAGTAGATGTGTATGTTGATGTTTATGGAAGACAAATTAGCCACTCTAAAGTGATTAGAGTTGTCGAGCGATTTGGATTCCGAAAGGTACATCTAACCTTGTAGGACCCTACACAAATTGGGTACCTAAGAATTGATCTGTTTTTCAGGAGGAAAACAAGGGCACTGAACTGATTAAAAAGATCACATGGCACTGATGAGCAGAGATGAAAAAGCTCCTGATATATGGTATCTTAACAGTGGATGTTCAAGACATATGACAGGATACAAGAAGATACGCAGTGATTATGTTGAACAAAGAGGCCCATTGCATCACTTTTGGAGATAACTCCAAGGATGATCAAGGATATGGAACTTTGGAAATCGACTTCGATTCATATCCATGGTGTTTCATATGTATCCGGATTGAAGCATAACTTGCTTTCAATTAGCCAATTCTGTGATAAGGGTTTCAATGTTGAGTTCTCTAAAAACTTATGTTTTGTGAAAGATGATACATCACAGAAAGTATTACTGACTGGTACAAGAAAAGGGAATGTGTATCTTGTTGATTGGAGTTCGACTCCTAAAGATACATGTTTAGTTGCTAAAAGTTCCACAGGATACCAATATTGGTTATGGCATAAAAGAATGAATCACCTAAATTTCAAAACCTTGAACAAGCTTGCAAGATTAGCTCTTGTGAGAGGGTTGCCTAATGAAGTGTTCAAGAAGGAACATATTTGTGATGCATGCGAAAAGGAAAACAAATAAAAGCATCATTTAAAAAGCAAAGTTGAGGTTTCTACCTTTGAAAGAATACTTGATTCGTGATATGGATCTTTTGGTCCTATAACACCATAAGCACTAATGGCGGAAATATACATTGGTAGTAGTTGATGACTACTCAAAATATACTTAGGGTCATATTCTTACTCAAGAAGAAAGAGACTCGAATAAAGTCGCCAGAGTTAATTGAAAAGGCTCGAGATTGAGAAAAAATCGAGTGTGGTCAAAATCGATCCGACAAAAGGAACCGAGTTTATAAATCATATCATATCTGATTATTGTGGAGAGAATGGAATTTCACATGAAACATCAGTTGCAAGGACCCCTCAACAAAATGGTGTTGCTGAAAGAAGGAACAGGACTCGACTCTAAAAAGAAGACGCAAGGACAATGATTCTTTGAAGGGTTTACATTCCTAAAAGGTTTTGAAATTTGGTTCCGCCAACACCGCATGCTATTCTTAGAAACAGATCCATCTTGACCAAGAGTCAAGGCAAAACACCCTATGAGCTTTGGAATGAAAGGAAGCCTCTTGTTTGTTTCTTTCGTGTGTTTGGTTGCAAGTGTTTCATACACAATAATGGTAAAGATCAATTGAAAACATTTGATAGTAAAGCTGATGAAGGAATATTCTTAGGATATTCTGAAGTCAGTAAAGCTTTCAGAGTTTACAACTGTAGGACTCTTATTGTGGAGGAAACACCTCATGTTGTTTTTTTGATGAATCTACTTGTGTTCGGAAAGAAACAGAACATGATCGCAGATCAACCGACTAAGAGGATCACCAGTTAAGCCCGAAATAGAAAGATAAATCATCCATCAAACTCGAAAAGAAGAAGTCACCACTATCTATGATTGGAGTGACTCGGACTCGATAAAGAAGTTCGGGATGGGAATCGAGATGGTGAGACTCGGGAAAACCAACACTCCAAAGGTGACCAATCAACAGACACCGCCTGGACTCGGTATGTGATGCCAATGAAGATGTGGTCACAAAATAAGGCAAATTCTGAATTTATCAACCAAAGGGGAACAAATGTCTCCTCGACAATGTTCTCAATATAATTTCCTCGAGGAAGATGATTCCTTTCTCCTTTTCTATTGTTCCCGAGTTTTATCAATTAATCCGAACCTAACATTTCAAATGTTGAGGATATTCTTGAAGGGGGAACATCAAGAAGGAAATGGTTAGATAATCATCCTACAAGTCGATTGTGGGTGATCTAACTAAAGGTGTTAAAAACAAGAAGGTTCCATGGTGAGAGTGCACTATTCTCACTTTCCCTATCGGAGAAAGAACCTACATCGAGATTGGTGAAGCTCTACAAGATTCTCATTGATTCTTGCTATGCAAGATGAAATTGAATCAATTCTTAAGGAATGAAGTATGGGAGCTAGTAGATAGACCGAAAAGGCACAATGTCATTGGAACCAAGTGGGTTTTCAAGAATAAAAGAGATGAAAACAACAACATTGTGAAAAAAGGCAAAAGTTTAGTTGCACACAAGGTTATTCCCAAGAAGAAGGCTTGGATTATGATGAAACCTTTGCACCAAGCAAGACTAGAAGCCATCGATTGTTTCTTGCATATGCTTTACCCACATGAAGTTCACATACTATCAAATGGATGTGAAAAGTGGCATTTCGAACGGTGTGCTTAAAGAAGAGGTTTATGTGGAACAACCTCCCGGTTTCAAAACAGAATGACCAAGTTTACAGCGGAAAAAGCTTTGTATGGTCTCAAGCAAGAACCCAGAGCATGGTATGATACTCTTTCTCAGTTTCTTACTGACCATGGTTTTGTCAAAGGGACAGTTGATAGAACTCTATTCAGGATAGAGGATGGGGAAGATATCTTACTAGTTCGATATATATTTGATGACATCATTTTTGGATCTCCAAACCATCACCGTGTGAAAAGTTTTCAACACCGATGAAAAGGCAAGTTTGAGATGTCAATGATGGGAGAGATGAATTTCTTTCTAGGTCTTCAAGTGAAACAATCAAAGGAAGGAATATTCATCAACCAGGCAAAGTACACCAGAGATCTGATTGCTAAATATGGTGTACAGAATTGCAATACAGTTAGAATTCCCATGACTACTAACTACAAGATGGATCCTGATTCTGAAGGCAAATCAGTAAGCCATACTGATTATAGAGGAATCATTGGATCTTTGCTCTATCTTACAGCAAGTAGGCCGGATATAACATTTGCTGTTGGGATATGTGCAAGATACCAAGCTAATCCTAAGGCTAGTCACATGGAGGCTGCCAAAAAGATACTAAAGTATCTTAAAGGCACAGTGAATAGAGGATTATGGTATCCAGCTGATGATAACCTTGAATTAACTGGTTACTCAGATGCTGATTATGGAGGTTGCAGAATTGACAGGAAGTCCACTTCAGGAACTTATCAATTTCTAGGAAGTAAGCTGATATCTTGGTTTTCGAAGAAATGCAGGACCTCGAAGAGCAACAAGTACTTCATCGAAGTTGAATACATGGTCTGCAGGAAGTCAAGCAGTGTTTCGATTCTTTGGCTCGCATAACAATTAAGGGATTATAAAGTTGTAGCCAATGAAGTACCAATATTTTGTGACAATAATAGTGTCATTACTATTTCACAAAATCCGGTATTGCACACCAGATGCAAGCATGTGGATATCAGACATCACTTCATCAGAGATCATGTCGAGAAGAAGGACATAAGGATGGAGAAAATTCATAATGATAAGCGAGAGAGTTGATATCTTGACTAAACCTTTGGGTCAATCAAGATTTCGGAACTTTCGGTTGAATTAGGGATGTTAGAACCGGTGTATAGAGTAAAATCAAAAAATTGAAGATTTTCGGATGCATGAAGTTTTTCTCAAAATTCTTCCGAGAAGCTCAGATAAAATGGAAATATTTTGAATCGAAGTCTCGTGAAACTCATTCTTCAAGGTCAAGATTTCAAGAAAGATAATGAACCAATTCAAGATTTTCGATTATATAATCGACATTTTATCAAGGTCAGTACTCAGTAAGACTGATAGAGGGAAATTAGTCTGAAGAAGTAATGACTCATGCGACTCATTTATTGCTTAAGTGAAACTCAGTAATCATTTGCAATAAATACAAAACACCTGAGGAGTGTTTTTTAACGGATCATTTTAAATTCGAAGAAGGTCAACAAATCATTTAATGCTCTGTTACATTAATGACCAATGAGGATGTTTTTGGCGGCTTACTTTTTCGAGATCGCTTGGTTCAGATATGCGATTAATCTGAGATTAATCTCAACCGTTGTTTTTCACCTAACCAACGCGATTCCCCACGATCTCAAAGCTATTTATACCCCAATAAGTCATTCAAGCCAAAATTTTATCAAACCCTTAGTTCCCAAATCCTCTGCAAATAAATCCCCTTTCCCCAGAAATCTCCAAACCCTAAAGCTTCATTTCTTCAATCAATTTCTAAAATGGCCCCAACCTTGTTCGAGAGATTAGCCGAAACCAACAAGCCATGGTACGAGTTTGTTGTCTCACTCGAAAGCACAACCAACTCAAAGCCAGAAGAGGAGGCTCTGCATATGATTCGATCACTAAACTCACCCAACTAGTCACAAGGCCACTGCACGGACGAGTTTGCGAAAGAGGGTAATCGAATTCATCTATAACTTGAAGATAGATGAAGAGGGTCAGATGCATTCTAAGATTATCAGATCACATTTAGAGCGGTCGTCCAAATACATCGATTTTGAGAGGATCTCGTATATAGTTCAAAAAAATCAATGATGTTTTATAGCTCTGTGATAGAGAGAGGATCCTACGATGTATATGTCGAAGTAGAGAGCAGAGTACTTAGATAGGATTGCCGAGAATCTGTTAAATTTGAGGCTACATTGCATAAGAGGTACTTAAAGCCACAATATCGTGTGTTGATGGATATTGTGAGCAAGAGCATCATGAGTCTTAAGGGGAGTTTTTGAGCGATCAAGACTACCCAAAGCTCGATTGATGGCAAGATCGAGGCCTCACCCACCACCGACTTCAATCGCTAAAATTTTGATTCTGAGACGGTGAGGAAGCGGACCAAAGTTTTGAAGAAGGTTGACGAGGCGATCTCAATAAAAGGCAAGATCCACCATGCCACCAAAATTGCTTATATTTTGGAGATGTGCGAGAGGATGAGGATATCTTCGCCAATTCGACCCCATTCCCTAAGTCCAAAATTCTCTTTAAGCCCATTCTTTTGCAAAGAAGGTGCCATCGGGGAAGAGAGAGAAAAGAAGGTAGAATCACCAATTCTTGCCGAAAAAAGACTCAACAAACCAGGGGAAGGTTTTGTTGGAGGCAAAGATGGAGCAGGTGCAAAAAAAAATGAAGGTAAGAACCTTGCCCCAAAGCGCAGGAGATTGGTGGTTCTCACCGATGAAGATGGCAAGGATTCTCGAGGAGATTCAACCCGAGAGCCAAACCGCCGAGTTCGCCATTGCAAGTTTTGGCTCAGTTATCTCAAAAGCACAAGAACAGATCGAGGAGCGTGTCTTCTCCGAGGTGCTTGAGACATCTCTAAGTTCAAACAAAAATTTCTCGAAAATTTTCAAAGGAACTCAGCCTCGTAGATTCCTATTGAAAAAATGTCACTGCAGACAAATAGAAGAGCCAACTCGGACTAACTGAGGAAGTGTCACCAGCCCCGAACCCACTCGATGCAAACCGAGGATCCGACCGCACAACCTTCGAGGGTCACGAGACTCAGAGCGTAATATTCTTGATGAGCTCCCCGAAAGGATCTACTTTTGATCCCTCGCCAGGCTTCAACCGAACCAGAGAGCCCGAGATGGAAGAAGGGCGGCAAGGTCAAGAAGGCGAGTGGAGGAGTAAGGGGAACGGTTCATTCTTGACCACTACTCGAGCTCAAATTTCATACCCCGATCCGCAAGATGTTTTCTTCAGACAGGACAACAGTGTTCATCCTCAATCGACTCTTCCCGAGATGCTTGATATTGCCGCTTTGGGGGAAGATCGGTGGAATGAGGAAACACCTTTTCCGACCGACTTCTCGTGGTTCGTAAGACAAAGCTCGTGATGAAAACTCCAATTTTGATGAGCCGGTTCAGAGGAAGTTGGCCGAGACGAGAGTTACCGGGTTGGTGCCCCAAGCAAAGAGAGACAAATCTCAAGATGGAGATGGGGACCAACAGGGGAGATGCCGAGGATCGATCCTCAAATGGAAAAGGAGACTTCAGATTCTTGATCAACCCGAAATTGGTCAACCTCGTGATCGGTTAGCACTCTTGAAGTACCTTTTCGCACTATTAACAATTATGTCAAAGTTATTCGAAAGTTCTATCTTTAATTCTAAATTGTCGATAAAATGATCGAGGCTCGATTGGAGACCGGAGCTCGTGGATGAAGTCAAGCTCGGATGATCAAACAAAGACAGAAGGTGCAGAAGGTTCCTGAGATTGATCTCACTCCCTTGATGGAGAAACTTGAGAAGGTTGAGCCAATGATGATCAAGATTGCCCAGATGGAAGAAACATTGGCCAATCAAGCTCAGACGATGGAAATTCTTAGTCACTCTTCAGAGCTGGTGCAAATACAAACACTCTGACCTCTCAGATGACCTCCATGGAAGAAAAGCTGAATGAAAAGCTAGAGGGAGACAAGGCTGAGTTGAGAAAATAAATGAATCGGCACACGCGAGTCAATCGCTTCTAGAGGAAATTGGCAGAGAGGAATGAAGTGATGATTAAATCTGTTGTTGAGGAAATGAGCTCAGTGCTCATGACCAAGATGACAGAGATGCTTAAGGAGGCTCTCTTTGGCCAGTTTGCCCAATTATCTGAAGAATTTTCTGTGGCCAAGAACCATCTAAGGAGGATGGAAGACGAACAAGATCAGATAGCAGGAGAAGTTCGTTGTGTGAGCAAAGAGCAATATCACATGGACACAGCACTCTATAGACTTCTTCCAAATTACGGTGCCAAGAAGGGGGAAAAGGAAGGTGAAGACCTCAGGAAGTTCATGGCACGTACTTTGGAGAAGAAGGCTCAGAAAGATGCTGAAATGTACAATCTAGCCAAAGCCTTAAGAGAAGTCGAAGCTACTGAGAAGTTGAAGTTCGCTCAGGTAGAGAAGCCTATCTACACTTGAGTTTCTGAGCAAACCATGCTTGATGTTGCAAGAGAGAAACTGAGTGCTAGAGCAAAGGTTGGAACAAGCCAGGCTGCTGCTAATTTGCCAATAAAGAGAAAAGCCTTGGGCGTTGTTGAACCTGTAAGCAAGCGTGTGAAGGCTTCTAAGCCAATCCAGAGAAAACTGATTCTGGATGATGTAGATCTTGGAAGAATCTCGAAGTCTCAACCTCGGAAGAAAGTCTTCAACACGAGAGATGCTCTGAAGACACTCCAAATAGAACAAACTAAGAAAGTTGTTTTGCCGGTCTCGGGAGCGTCTCGGATCGAAAAGAAGAAGATATGAGAGCGTGTCGGGCGAAGTGAATTCGTGAAGTTTATGAGCAAGAGGAAAGGGACATCAAAAGCACTAAAGTGGCCCCACATTGATAAATGGATGCCTATCAAACTCAACGATATGTGGGAAGAAGTCAAGAGAACCTTCTGGTTCAATTATGATGTTCTCAGGGAGTGGAGAGGGGAAAGCTCAGTTCAGAATGAAGCATTCATTGAACATCTCCTAACCTTCTATCCAAAGTATCTACAGGGCTGGATTAACCTTGCGGATGAAGGAGAGGTACAGATAGTAGCCCCTGGTCCATATTCCTATCCTCCTCCAAGACTTGGTAATGACTTGGTAAATGAGAAGGCCATTACTCAAGAGATTGCTCAGTATGCTGGTCAGTTGGGTCTAACAGGAAACAGTCCGGACATCATCAAGGAAATAAATGAACTGAAGAAGAGATTTTTCGGAATGTTCGACCTGGAGGTGCCCACTGATGAAGTTGAGAATGAAGCAAACCAAGAATGTAAGATCAAGAGCCAAATCAAGATCAAGATCAAGACTCGGAAGATTCTCGTAATCTTTAAATTTTTATCTTTTGATTTTGTTGATAAACTCATTGTAATCAGAATGGGATACCAATCATCAATGAAGATTTATCATTATGCTCAAACGATAATATCTCATTATCTTATTTACATGTCTTTTATTTTGATATGCCTGAATGAATGTCTCTGAACTGATTGTATGTTGATAAGGGAGAAATTGTCTGAATATGGGAAATTGTTTAAGTATTTAGTAATGAACTACTTAAAGAGATTCATTACTGAAGAAATTGCTGAATGATTTAAATTGTTAAGAGTTTCTCTGATTTAAGAAATTGTTGGGAGACAACCAATCTTGTAATAGGATAAACTGAAACCTGAGTATAGGTTATATGTTTGTAACAAGATAGGTTTTGGCATCATCAAAAAGGGGAAAATCGTTGGGAGATGAATTTAATAAAAATATATGATTTTGATTAGATCCCAAAAACCCTGAGTATGACATGTTCAGAATGATCTTGATAGAAGAGTCAGGATTCAGTTTTAGAGTATTCGTGATGTTATCTCGCAAAATGTATAGTCAAGCAGATATAGTTCGAGAATAGGTTACAAGACTCAAGAAATCAAGATGTTTCAAAGAAACTAAAAGTTTCAAAGATGAAACCGGTTGTTCGAAGACTCAAAGCAGAAATCGAGATATCAAGACTCAAGAGATACCGAAAATCAAGACTCAAAGACAAAGATTCAAGATATCACCAAGAGACTCGTAAGACTCGTAAGACCTCAAGACTCGTAAGACTCAAGACGCAAGATCAAGATCAAGATTGAAGATCAAGAATATCGGCGCAAAGAATTATCAAGACTCAAGAAGGTATCAATGCTCAAGATGAACCTCGAATGTTCCGAGGCAATCAATATATCTATCCGGCGATGCAATATCGAGAAGAACGCGATTCCTTAGAAAATAGATATTTGCCAAGACATTCAAATGCGCATAAAAGGAACTAAGTCGGCGTTGTTAAGGTTATATCAAACTCGAGTTTGTAACCAAAAGAGCCGCTGAAGGTGTCTACCTTTAACCGAGACAAAAGTCAAAAAGAGGAAGACAACATTGTACCATAATGACAATCGACAAAGGATGGAAAGTCAAAAAAGATGTCGGATGTAATGAAAGTTCCAGATCGCAAAAAAAGTGAAGACCGGCTACATGAAAGGTTATTGCCTAAAATGTGTTAGAGAGTTTCAAACCCTAAATATAGCCGTTTCTCACACCCATAAGAGGAAACTCACGGGTATCTCTCCAACGGATAGTTTTCAAGAGTGACCTTGTCAGTATGCCTATAAATATTGGTGACCCTCTACATTGTAAGGTTACGGAAATTTATACGCCAAACTCAAGAGCTCAAACTTATTCTTGCAAAAAGTTAAAGCACTCGAAAAAAACTTAGAATTTCCCAAGTGCTTCTATATTGAAGAGAGCTCACTATACTAAGCCTAGCTTGATAAGAATTATCCAAAGCTTAGTCGAGATATCCTAACCCTTTGCATTGTGCTTCATTGTAAAGGATATCTCATCCTAGTTGGAAACCAACCAAGAAACCCCTAAACCCTTGAGAAGGTAGTTGGAGTGTGTTTGTTGGTGAGAAGAGTTGTAAAGAGTTAGTAAACTACGCGGAGTAGTCAGAAAACTCTAGAGGAGAAGTTAGTAAGCTACAGGGGTAGTCTGAAAGCTTGTTTGTGTTTGAGTAAGTAAACTACGGAGGTAGTCAGAAAGCTCAAGGTCGGGTTGAGTAAGTAAACTACGTGGAGTAGTCAGAAAACTCAGGGCCAAGTTGAGTAAGTAAACTACGCGAGGTAGTCAGAAAGCTCAGAAGTTGATAGTGAATTTCTCTGAGGATCAGAGAGAGTGGATGTAGGAGCTTGAGTCTCTGAACCACTATAATTGTTGTGTTCTTTATTGCTTTCCTTATTTGTGCTTAACTCGCTGCATTGACTTGATTTTGAAAGCATACTTTTCAATCGATATTCAAACGAATCAATCCAATCAAGTTGCATGTAATTGAATCACGCCTAATCACTATTTCATAAAGGAAAGGTTTTCAAAGAAAGCTTAAAACAAGTATAAACTAAAGGGCCAACCATTCAAGACGACTAAGTAAATTTAGAACAGATAGTTACCAAACCGAACTCTCTTCGAGGATTCATTAAGTTAGTTATCGATCCAAGCAACTTCGGGATCTCTGACACTCGGGACTCGGTTGGGATTATCCGAGGTATCTCAAAGCGTTTCGGGATCATTTATCTCGATAGACTTTGACTCGGAGCGTCTGTGTTTCTCGAGAACCTAATCTTGAGGATTATCGACCCAAGTGACCTCGATGAAAAAAAGTTTAAAAACACTTGAACACGTGTATTCCCCCCATACGTGTAAGACTTCGTTTGCTTTGGGATCAACAAGGTTATCTGGGCCTTGAGTTATCTGAGCCTTCAGGTTATCTGAGCCTCAGTGTCTTCAATTATATCTTGAGTTTTGGTTTCTTGATTCTATCTGAGTCTCAGGTTTCTTGATTCAGCAGACTTTTCTTGGCGGACCTTATGTCGATCGTATCTTGACACTCGAACTTCTTGAGTTCGACTCTTGAATCGGACATCGACCCTCAGTCACATTATTTCGAGCTATCGATTTCTTCTTTGCGATCCGATCAAATCACCGATCGGATCAATACTTCTTCGGATCAACATATCAAGATAAAGATTAGGTCGATTTTCGAGGTTAGCATATCAGTTTATCATATCTGATCTCGATCACGTCTGATCTCGATCAGTCTCATCTGCTCATCTTCATATCTGATCTCGATCCGCGTCGATCTTGATCGATTCATCCGCCATCTTCGATCTACAACCTTCTTCCGATTTCTTTGGATTTAGCTTTTTCTTCACATCCGATTTGCATCATCAGTTGACTCGAACTCATCTAACTCATATGATCTCGATCATTCTCGCCTCATCTTTGACTTTATCTCTCGATCATTTCTTCCGATTTAGTGAGTTCCCCTCAATTTGTTCTTGCGTTCCTTTAACTTGTTACCGTAAATTAGCTTGAATAACACAAGTTTGATAATGTTTTGGCATAATTTATCAAAACTAAAAATATCCCAACAATGACCTGATCGTCGATCTCGATCATGGAATAAGGTATAGCTTATATTTAATTTAGTAAAAATAAGTTGAGATATCCCAACTCATTTTTTTTTTAAGCTTATGCTCTTAAATTTATTTTAAGATCTTATAAGATATCTATCTTATTGTTGGGAGAAATCCTGCGAGTCTCCTACTTGCCAAAATTAATTTGAAAAAACCCCTCGCTCGATAATGTTTTGGCATAATTTAGGTAAACTAAAAAGTATCCTCACTACAAGTCCCGCTTTTTAGTCTACGTGGCGTGATCCTTCAATTGGTATCGAGCACTGTCACGGGTTCGGTTGACGCAATGGAATAAGGTATAAACATATTGTTGGGAAAAATTTAGTAAAATAAGTTGATATTAAAGGCATAGTTATGTCTTTTTTTTGTATGGGTTAAATTTAAAGTAAAGACTTCACTACAATGCTTATTTTAAGATCTTATAAGATATTGAATATCTTATTTTACCAAACAAATTTAGACATTTTATAAATTGTTTTAAAGAGTTTATAAGTTGAACCAAACAAACACGAAGTCCAAACAAAATGACAAAACACATATCAATCAATTAGGAGTAGCAAAGTATAATTGCCTGGAAAATATGAACAAGAAAAAGTCCCTACAACACTTTTAGTGTTCTAAAACACCACCATTTGAACCGTTAGAAGCACTTCTTTTTTAAATTAATGAGAGTCAACATTTTTTAGAGAAAAAGTTTTTTGGTTCCATAACTTTTCTATAATCCATTTTTCGTCCCAAAAAATTTAACTATCCGATTTTGGTCCCATAACTATATCGATTGTTCAATTTTGGTCTCATTTTTACTGAAAAATATAAAATTTTATCTTTTTTTAATCAACCGCAAGTCACGGGTCAGTTAAAATATGGGTTTCTAGAGCTTGTAGTTGATGCGGACGCTAAAAATTTATTTTTTTCGCACTTGGGAGAAATTTTCTTGTTCATTCCAATTTTTTTAGAAAAATGAACTTTTATTTTATTAATCAGTGTCCACATCAGCTACGAGCTTGAAAATCCGCAATTTTAACCGATACGTGACTTGTACATGACCGAAAATGACAAAATTTTCTATTTTTCGGCGAAAATGGGACCAAAATTGGACAATCGAGATAGTTTGGGCACCAAAATTGGATAGTTAAATTTTTTGGGACAAAAAAATAAATTACAAAAAAGTTATGGGACCAAAAAAATTTTTTCCTTCAACATTTAAAAAAAAAATGTACTTCTTGGGTGCAAAATGGATTTCTAAACACTCCTAGTTGGCTCATTCAAAATAATAATTAAATAAAAAGCAAAGACTTGGAATTAAAAATCTGGCAGATGAAAGAAGCAAGGGGAGATAATTATACGTTAGTTAGTGCCTTAGTGGTCAGTTCAGAATTGCCAGAGAGAGTGTGATGTTAACACCCAAACATCACTACTCAATTGCTCTCTCATGTTCCCATCTTTTCCACATCTTTACAAATGTTGTGGCCCCCTCAAGCATGCTTTATGCACTTCTTTTAATTTATATATACAGTTATTTAAAATAATTGAACCCTCAATTTATTATAGCTCAGCCGACCTAGCTATATATCAAGAACCATACAATATATATGGGTGGAAATTAATAAATATTTTTTAAAAAATATATTATATATGATTTGTTTTGGCCCCTAGTTATGAGCATGGTTGTCCAAATGTTGATGATCATTTTTACATCTACTGTATAATTTGAACTAAATTTTGTATGCATTCAGGTGTACCGTACACTCGTAATGCATTTTAGAATCATGTAACTTATTATGTTGAAAGATGTAACGTAACTTGTTTACATTGAATCGTGCGACTATTAATATTGTAAAATAGTTACATAATTCAATGTAAACAAATTGTATCTTTCAATATAACAAATTGCATAATTCTAAAATACACTATGAATAACGGTTCATCTGAATGCACATGAGACTCACTCTATAATTTGAACTTGAGGAAGATGGGCTCTTCAAATATTGTGAGAACAAAAAAGTTTTGTGATAATTATTTTACTTTTTACTATGCTATACTTAAGTTCATATTTGTGAGTTCATCTTTACATTGTAAAATATTGTTTATTCTCATTCATTTCAACAATGCTGACATGTATACAATTAAACAAATACCTAATTTTGTCATAGTTAGTAACTTTAACAACGTTAAATACTTCGAAGAATGGTCCAAATATGTACAGGCGTGGGAGTTTATCTCTTTTTTTAAAAAAAAAAATTAATAAGAATGGTGCAGATATCTCCAATTTAGTTAGTAAGATCTAAATAACAATATAAAATAGTCCATGACATATAGAATAACAACAATTTGACTTATTTCCATTATAAGTTTAATTGACATATATAGTTATAACAGTAATTTCACAATCTGATCTCTACATCTTGATAGTTGAAACATCAAGTTATAAAAGATGATGAATTCACTCACCAGAAATTGCCTAAAATAATCATTTTTTTTCCAACTATGCAAAAGTCGGCCTAGGCAGTTGTCGGCCGATCCAATTTTATATATAACGGTAGTTTTAGGCGTTTTTAACATTAGGCACTCTCTAGGCGGCCGAGTCGGGGGCTAGACGGCCAAGTCGGGAGCTAGGCGGGCTGCTAAATTTTTTATTTTTTATTGCCAAAAGAAGACGTTATTTTAATTATTAATTAAAAAAAACTAAAACAAAACTAACATAAACAAAAATAGCCCAAATTCAAATTGAGAGAAGGTTATGCTCGTCGTCGTCATTTGCTTATTGACTGCCCACCCAGACGGCCAACACTAAGGTATTATTTGATAATGAGAGACTTTATTTTTGGAATAAATTGATGATAAGGTAAACATTGATAATTTCCACAACACTAAAACTTTAAAGTACGAATTTGTTTTATTTTTTTTTTTTAAATTAATTTTCTTGTGCTCTATAATGGATTATGGATTTAAGAAAAAAAATGTTTGAATTATTATCTTGATTTGGATGGTTATATAATGAATTTGTTAATTAAATTTGAAGTGTATTTTTGTTAAAAGATATTGATAAGTAGTAGACAAAACTCATTTAGATTAAAAAATATACAAAAAAATCGGGCCGACTAGTCCCCGACTAAGCTGCCTAGGCACTAAGTGGTCCGAATCAACCAACTATCGAATTTCGACTTCTGCACCCTTATTTTTTTTCTAAATATCACTCTCAAAAATATTTTACGATAATACCTTGCTAATCGATCACACTAACCTGGCCATTGAAACAATTAATAATGCACAAAACTACAAAAAAATTGAAGTCCAACTTAATTATTTGCACAACATATAAACATTCCATGTCCACTTAATCCTTCACCAATTTCAGCTAATTATAGGTACATCATTAAATATGTACATGTCACATATTTACAATAAAAAAATGGTCCACGTACTATTCACATTAGTGAGAAGTCGATAAAAAAGTTGTCTTGAAATGACATCTTTGCTCATAACACCCCAACATGAAGTGCACCTAGATTCCTGAATTATTGAAATAATAATGTGGCATAAACAAAATGCTTTTTTTATTATTATTATTTAATATTATGATTCCAGTTTATCTTGGAGAAGTGTAAATGATTCAGGTGGGGTTGAAGCCAGTTCAGAGAGAGAATGACTAAACCAATAATATGGGGAGTTGAGCACATGCATGACCAGTGCTCTTTTACTTGAGCTACAAACAAAAACACTTTCTTAGCTTAATTTTCAATGAGTGGTCCTCTCCATTCATCATTGCATTTATGTACTCAATATTTTTGCTTCAAAGTCAGCCATCAAAAGAACCCCCCACCCCCTAAAAAATATGGGAAAATTATCAATAATTACGAATGAGATTGCATATATAGTCAAAATTGCACGTAAAAATATAAATATATCTATGTATATACAATTATTTAATTGTATCTATTCGTAAGTTACAATTCTGAAATGTACCTATTAGTAAGTTTCCCCAAAAATATTCGAGTTTCATCCAATTAGATTTGAAAGAAAAAAAAATCATTATCGACTTGGTGTTCTGATAATTTGTGATACATGTTAGGAATTAATTTGTAATTATGAAGGAGTAATAGAAACCAAAAATTAAAAATTACAAATCTAACACTGTCGGGGGTACTGTCAAGACAGAAGATCTACTCCCTCCGTCCCACTCTTATTTAAACATTTTCTATTTGCACGAGTATTAATGTAGGAGTTGTTTATTATTATTATTATAAATGGATAAAGTTACTTTTTTAGGGGGTTAATTGTTAAAGTAAGTAGTAACATTTATGTAAATTAAATTAGATAAATTTGATTTTAGTGTGGAAAAAAAGTAAATGAAATAAGGTGTGATATTGAGATATTTGAGGGATATAGATAAAAGGGAAAAAGTTATTTTATTGTTGTTAATAGAAATGTTCAATTAAGTTTGGAACGAACCTTTTTTTATAAATGTTCGAATAAGAGCAAGGTGGAGGGAGTATTATTTTATGTGATACAAGATACAAAAGATACAACAAATAGTAGGCCTATTTATATTAAAAACTGGGTTGTAGTCCTAAAAGTCTATTGAACACGAGTATTGTTTAAAAAGCCCAAAAAAATTCTCAGGTCCCTAGTCCGATCCCCCTGCATTAGGCACGGTATGCAGTCCATCAGACACTATAACCCAACAATACGATTATATATAGGGCAATATGATGTGCCTCTTTCAAGTTATCATGAGGATTCAGATTCAAAATTCATGATATTTTTAGGTTAAGTGTGTTTTACCAATGTGTTATATACTCATTGATTCTAAATTCTATCTCCCTATATAAGTTTAAACACACAGCTAATTGGTCCTACAGACAAGGTTGTGGCTGAGGTTTCACTGATATGGACAAACAATTTTCAAGCTAGTAGGGTTGCAATGTTGATCAATTAGGATGGATGCTGCTCTAAACTTGGAGTAATTGTGTATGTCCAATTTAATTTTAATTTGTTCCCTTCTTTTGTCTTTTCATTTTCAAATGAGCTGTTCATTTGCCACGTTCCTACAGGAACAAAATCGATTCCTGTCCACTGGCTTTTTTATGCAGGGCGTTCTACGCTCTGCAAGTAGGGGTATAAGTGAGTCTAGCCGGCTCGTGAGCTACTCGTGTTTGACTCGTAAAAAAATTGAAATCAACTCGAACATAATCGGGTCGAGTTGAGTTTGAGTTACTCGAGTAGCTATCGAGTTCAAGCTCATAAATACTCAGCTCGAAAGGCTCGCGAGCCTAATCGAGCTTGAACAATAATTACTATTATGCCCTTTATTTTACAAAATATATACTTATATTTTATATTTAATTTTAATTATATAGGTAATAGATTCGAGCTCGAGTTGAGTTCGAGTCTATCGAGTTTCTTGTCGAGCCGAGCTCGAGCTTGAAGTTTTGGGCTCGACCAAGTTTGAGCCGAGTTTCGAGCTTCGAGTATTCTAATCGAGTCGAGTTCGAGCTCAGCATTACTTGGCTCGACTCGGCTCGTTTACACCCCTATCTGTAAGGATGAGACTATATGCGTCTCAATAACTCAAGAAATTCCTAAAAATATATTGTACTCAATAATTAAAAAGGTGTTCTTACCTATATATGTACATTAGAAATTAGAGCAATATAAAAGGGAAATCCTAATTTTGGGTGGCCAAGTAATTCTTGGTGACCAAGTAAATATTAATTCAGAACGTACATCTTAATTTGTTTCCCAAACTATATCTCGATAAATAGAAAAAATATACTTTTCAATCATAATTATGAAGGAATTATTATATACTATAAGTAATGAAAAATATTAATTATCATATAATTTTAAGGATGGAAACTAAATCTCACGACTTAATCTCCATAACTTTTGGAATTTTGAATTTTGACTTGAATTAATTTAGTTGTGTCTCATCCTAGTATTTGATCTCAAACGAGTCACTCAAATTATACTTGAACTTAGCTTCTAAAAGAAATTAAATTACATTTTATTATGGATTACAATTTCGAGCTCTTTTTTTAAGTATCACAATGACTATAAAATGTCATTGTTATGTATAAAGTGATACATCTATACACCAACTCTTTTTTTTTAAGTATCACTATGGTGTATATAAAATATCATTATTATGTATAAAGTGACATCTATACACAACAGTGATACTTCATATGCACAATAATAACACTCAAAAAAGAAAATTAACGTGAATTCAAATTTATGAGAGAGCTACTATTTATTATCTCGTGTTTTAATTAGTGAGATGTAGAATTTGATAGGAACCTCAATCTATTAAGTTGAGTTGATTTCAATTAAAAAAAGGGTTAGTTACAAGTTGCAACATATACTATTGCCCTTTTGATGCAGGGAGAAGCATGAAAAAAACGAAGCGAACAATCTTCTCAATTTTCGTTGATTCCAATCATTGGAATACCGGCAAAGACGAAAACACGATAAACTATCTCGAGAAACTTTAGTTTCTTAATTCATAAATAACTTAACTGAATAATACGTTTACAGGACTGACTCTTAAATAAGAAAACTTTAAAATTAATTACATAAACATAATAAATGCTAATAAATTATATTAATTACATTAATTACTAATTTCCTAATCAAATCATAATTATAATTAATTAAGACCGTCTTCACGATCCCATCTCCATCATTATCTCCCTCTTTGAAACGATTTGTCCTCGAATCGGCATCGATCTCATCTCTAAAGGGATAAAAGAAAGCTACCAAGCAGATGAGCTTAAAAATATCGAACGTTCGAGTGTGGCTCAAAACCTTGAGGCGATAGTAATGACATTTATGAGAATTGTCAAGAAAATAACTATCATTAATTATAAAAAAATGATAATTATTATATGAGGTTAAACCTTCATCACCCTCGAGGTAGGACTCATCAAACGCCATATCAAGACCCGAAAAACTTGTCTCTTAATCCGTATAAAAAATTTGGTATGTCTCGTCTTCGGGCTTGGTGTCATAAACAGAAAACACGAAATCACTTGCGGGCTGTTCTTACTCTTCATCATAAATCGATGGCCCATCATACTTAAGATTTTCAAAATAATTCATATCGTCAATATGCCCATTGTTCTCAACATAATTATTAGGCCCAAAATGCTCATTGCTCACGTGAAAAGGCCCAACATCAAAATAGTTAAATACGTTCACAGGCTCACTATCATTAGTTGCAAAAAAAGGCCCAAGTTCATTGTCATCCATCATACCTAAAGGCCCAGTACGGCCATCATTTGCAATACCGCATAAAGGCCCAACCAATTGATCATCAAACATAAAGGCTGGCCCATCATTTACTTCATTAGGAGAAAATGTCACTAGTGAAGGCTGATCTCCAATAAATAATTCCGATGACCCAAACAAATCATGAGCAGAATTATACAACCGAGATTGTATTAAAACATATCCTGGCCCATCAAAAGTGTAATTAGAATTAAAAGGTCCAATAGGCTCACCTTCCTCAACAGACTGCCGAGCGGCGCGGCTCTTCGAAGTCGGCAGTGGCGGCGAGATCGTTTTCAAGATCAGCCGCTTCCGGAAGCTTAGCGTCGTGTTTCTGGTTCGCGTCTGGGAAGGAGGACAAAATCCGGTGGTCGGCATCTTCGTTGGAGAAACAGCAGACGGCCACGGGTGGTGGATGGTTCTCGGTTGTGATGCTTGATCCAGGAGTGACGGTGTGGGGACGGCGCCGCAAAGAGGGCTGCGGGGCAGTGCCTAAGCTCTGTAATTTCCGATGGAGAAGGTGCGTGTGTTTTGTGTGAACGAATTCTCGCTTGAAATGCTTGTGAAATTTATACCATTCACTAATTTTGGGTTTACCTTGACGGGATCGGGCGGTTTTCAATTGCTGCCACCATGGATGCACGACCGCGGAGGCACTTCACCACCACAGCAACGCGGCGGTCGGCGGGCACTCGCTAGAAGTCGAGGATTTCTTACACTGTATCAATCCAGTCCAGAACATTTGATGCTTTGGAGGAACCGGTGAATTCTGGGATGTCAAGGAGTTGGTTGCGGCCGTGTTCATGGGCGAATTTTATGACGACGGTAGGGCTGTGGGTTAGCCGAAACCGTGTCGAGTAATGTCGTTTGTTTGACACGCAATGTCTCTACAGATTTGGCAAGAGTAGCGATTTGTTGACGCAATTCTTTCATGGCAAAGGCGTCACCATGCGGTTGATGGAGAGGCGGCATCGGAAGGAACGTTGCACTGACTCTAGATACCAACTGATGTTGCGAGGCGTATAGATTAATGAAAACATCTTCTAAGATACGTTGATTCAACAAATGAATATCGTAAAATAGGCAAACAGGGAAAACTTTTTTTTTAATTTATCATTCAACTAACTCCATGAAAATGATACATGATTGACTCTTAAATAAGAAAATTCTATCAGTAATTACCTAAATATAATAAATGCTAATAAATTAAAATAATTACATTAATGACTGATTTCATAATCAAATCATGATTAAAATAAATTAAGATCGTCATCACGATTTCATCTCCATCATTTTCTCTTTCTTTGAAACGATTCGTCCTCGAATCGACATCGATCTCAATCTTCGTTGATTCCAACTATTGGAATACCAGCAAAAAGGAAAAACACAAGAAACTCTCTCGAGAAACTTTAATTTCTTAATTCATAAACAACTTAACTGAATAATAAGTTTACAGGACTGATTCTTAAATAAGAAAATCTTAACATTAATTGCAGAAACATAATAAATGCTAATAAATTATATTAATTACCATAATTACTAATTTCCTAATCAAATCATAATTATAATTAATTAAGATCGTCTTCACGATCCTATCTCCATCATCTTTTGTTGCATTGCAATCTGTGTTATTTCTTTTAACAAAATACAACCTGTACTAGTAAAAAATGATCGATTTCAACACAAAACCCGTTTTTTGTGGAACTTTTTGACTAAATATCGCTTACAAATGACATGTTGTATGTACCATAATGCTAAAAATATTTTAACAATCAAGTTGAAAAAATTCGATAGAAATTAGATAGAAAGATTCCAAAAATAACGAATCGGTGTTAAAATCTATCAATTTTTACTATTACAAGTTGTATTTTATTAAAAAAAATACATATTACAATCTGTAAAAAAAACAATAATATAGACTGCAATTTATTATTAACCCTTAAAAAATTATTCCATCTTTTAACGAGCTCGCAATTACGGTTGAAGACTTTATATATCAAAATTCCACCAAAATCTAAAAAAGAAAAGACAAATCAAATAAAAGTGAGTAAAATAAAATTAATTTAAATATATTTTACATCATGTCTAACATTACACCATCTCACAGAAGACTTCGTCCAAATGCAACTTCAAACTCAATAGAACAAGTCAAAGAAAAAACTTGGCAAATGCACTCTCTTCAATTAATTGCAACCTAATGGTTAAGCAGGGCGAAATCAATTAAAAATGGCAGTAAGTCTTTTTTTCTTTTTTCTTTTCTTTTAACAATGATACAAGTTCAATAAAAACATGAACAATAACTCTAATCCTTTTACAACTACTAAGGGGGTGTTTGCAATCCCAATAAAAAAGTGAGAATCACATTTTTTTTCAATTGATTGCAAACGGACACTAAATAGCCTTGAAGAGAGAAATAAATTACGATTGATTTGTATATGGTTGTTATTGATCTTTACGAGGTTTTGATCTTGCGGGCTTGATGATTTTTCCCAAGAGGATCAACACAATCGGGATAATGGTGCCAATGTAGTAAACGCTCCCATAAGCAGCTAGCGTCTCATGTAGACTTAATACCTGTGCATTGCACAACATCATAGTAAAAGTATTACTACCTAGCTAATTTATACTTTGATTGATGTTGTAAATGGGGAATAATGTTGTTTTAGAACCGTAACTATGGGGGTTAGCAGATGGAAGGATAATATGTTTTCAGTCTGGTAATTGAAGGACAATAATTTTTGTTTTCACATTTAGGCCTGTAACATAAAAGTTATTGTCCTCAATTGTTAGACTGCAAACATATTGTTCTTCAATTGCTACCCTCTAATAGCAACGGTTCAAAAAAAAGATATTCCCGTTGTAAATGTGAAAGTGGAGAAAAGAACAAACCATGAAACCAACGGCAGAGTAGTTGAGAACCAGAAGTGTGTAAGCAAAATTCATCAACTCAAGCAGCTTCTTAAGTGGCAGTGTTTGGGTGGCTTGTTGCCATCTGTAAAGAACTGTAGAGCACAGCAGAGAAGTTAGGGAGATGGTCGATGCATTCAAGAAAAGGGAATGAATATTCACATGTTTATGATTCTCACCTCTTGAGCCAGCAATCATTGTAGCTGACTGGACGAAGAATATGATGTACCCAGGATATAGTCCCTGTGAAACAAATGCAGGAATTGAGGGAGTTGTTTGGATGGAAGGATTAGTAAGAATATAGACTTTGGTATAGTAGAAAGGTCAAAAATCATAGACACAAGATACTTTTGTATATCAATTATTCATGGAGGTAGGACTTGAGGACAGAATGATAGCTTTCAATTATAGTAGAAATGTCCCTATGCATATAATTTAACACATATAGGATTAGACTGAGTCTGTTAAAACTGGATTTTGGGAAACCTTATGTGCAGGGACGGACCCAGAAATTTTACCGAGGGGGGCCCAATTTATAACATAGTGTAGCTAAATGCACTTTAGAATTTTTATATATTTTCGAAAATTATTTGGACTAAACATATTTATATTAATAGAGTCGAATACATTTATATGTATATTGAAAATGTGAATTATACATATTCTTTCTCTATTTTGTTACCCCTTTCTCACCTAAAAATCAACATTTTATTTATAGAGTGTTGATTTTTACAAGGATTAGTAATAGTGGTGTACAGTGAACATGATGCACATAATACTTTGTTTAAAGGAGATGTTAAGTATGAGATAGTTTTATACATGATATAGGGTATAATCTATAACACAAATAATACTCATTCTTCCAAAATATTAGAGCGTTAATACACAATTTATGCTTCGCCTTTTATATGAGAAAAAAATGTAATTATAAGTATATATATATACATAAGAAATTCAAGTGGGGTCAGGGGGGCCCAGTGACCCCCTCGCTCCAAGGTAGGTCCGTCACTGCTTATGTGTATATATATATATATGTGTGTGTGTGTAAGAAAAGGTATATCATGTGTAAAGTTTAACCGGCATGTGGGGGAGAGTAACGAGGAATATGAAGGCAAATGTATTTTAGATTTTCAGTAGCTTATAATTTGGTTTTCGGGATTAATTATTTAACCATTTAAAAATTATAATTTGTTAGGCACTCAAGAATGGAAGCCCCAACTCCACCCAAAAGCTAGCTCAAGTTTAAAAATTAATTAACCACTTAGCACCAGATTGACTTGATTAAAACGTTAGATTTAAGGCAGAACTTCTATGCACCAGTTACATCGTGCAACTCAAGTACATAAAAAAATGGTATTAATTGTTTTTTACTAAAACGTATTATTTGGCCAGTATTAGTTATTTTCACTAAATAGTATTAATTGTGTTCTTTGAAAAAATTAATAATATTAGTTGGCAGAAGTTGCACAGTGCACCCAAGTGTTAACATTAACCTATGAACAGTATTATCTCAGTTACCAGCATGTGACAATAAAAAGAAAGGCACTACAGCAGAAAGATGATAAACTTGAACTTACATGCCACACTGCGCTCACGGTTTGAGTAGCCAGCAACTGGAAGAAGCCTGCTTTCTTACCTTTCTGAACCAGCCTCTCATAGATATCTAAACAAATCACAACATCATAAAACAACAATTTTGATAAAACCAGAGGTGTTCTGCACTTCATCAAGGAAAGCTAACTTACAATGTCTAAGCCAGGTGCTGACTTGAATATTCCACA
This sequence comes from Stenogyne calaminthoides, assembly GCA_037126765.1. Taxonomy (NCBI): domain Eukaryota; kingdom Viridiplantae; phylum Streptophyta; class Magnoliopsida; order Lamiales; family Lamiaceae; genus Stenogyne; species Stenogyne calaminthoides. The sequence continues at coordinate 19,614,097 of JBBCBC010000008.1, read as the reverse complement.
CAAGTGGTAATTGCACTGAACTCTTAGCCAACTCAACACCTAATACGTCAACATTTATTGCACGGTCCCAACGGGGTTTGGGTTGCTTAGACTCTGTCCACCCACTGAATCCCAGCCCAGAAATAATAATTGAAGCTTCTGAGATGGACCAAATAAAATAATACTTCCACCGAGCAGTAAAACCCGACATGTATTGGTAAAATAACCGTTTCCCAAATCCATATTCTTGGTACACAGGTTCTGTGAATCGAGAAAGTGGGAAATGTGGTACAAGATATAGATACAACCCCATGCAGATAGCTGCCTGTAAAAGAACCCTGATAGTGGCAAAATAAGGAGAGGGGGACAATCCCGTGGCTGAAGGTTGCCAGATCTATCAAAGTTAATGTTGGAATTGATTAATAGCAGTGGTAAAATATATAACATGTGAAAAACTATGTCATATCAACACTGGAATATACAATGGTAGCTCATATGAAGAGAAGTATTAGTTCATATAAAGAAAAGCATTACTTTGTAGGCTGAACAGTATTAGTACTTTTTCAATATACAACTAATATTTTTCTCATATGAGCTGATAATTTTCATCACATGAACTAATCTTTTCAAATGCTTTGTGTTTCTATCATTCACGGAAAAAAAAAAAAAAAAACAGCTTGGTTGAAATTTTTTGGTCAAAATTGAACCAAAGTATTACTCTTAACAAAAATGCATTACCCCTTTCCTCTCAGTCCATTCAAGATAGTCTTTCATTTCATACACAGGTCCGGCAAAGTGACTTCCACAGCAGAGACAGTAACCAAAGTACTCAAGTAATGATGGTAACTTGAGCAATCGATTTTTCCTTTGTGCCTCACGCAGATCTTCATCTTTGAGCATTCCATCGTTGTAATTTATTGCACATGATATGATTTTCAGTGTTATCACCATCAAAGCACCTGCAAATTGAATATTTCATTCATCAAATGAATATCAGACAATGGAAACCGTAAATTAAAGTCCAAGTAACTAAAGAGATGCCTACCAATCATACCTGGGAATCAGAATTGCAATATATGGCAGGAAATTATTTGCATGTACGAATAACACTAGGAATCAAATACCTAGATGACCACATGATTAATCACCTGAATTTGCATGAAATTATAAAACTAAAATTCAAATGAAATGCACACTTTTACTCCGTTGAAAAATAAGAAGAGCAAATACGCAGAACTAGAAAATTGCAGGTATTCCCATCAGGACCTATGTGGACTTAGGTTCATATATTGAGGCAAGAATAGAGCCTTATTACAGTTGCTTTATACAGTTAAGCTTTCAGTTAAAAGGAAGCATATAATGGAAACTAGAAAAGTTGAACTAAATACAGTATAGAAATGTACATTATTGCATATATGTACAAAAATATGGCAATGAATTCTAAAAATCAAAATAAAGCAGATAAACATGATTAATGGATGAAGATAAACCTTTAGTACAACCAAATGAAGAAAGTCAAAGGTCAGCAACAAGTGAGAAGGTGCTCACCTGTAGCATCTATACCTCCTTCCTTCCATGCATCCCCACTCATGTAGTATACATGACTGCACATGCATACCAATAGTTAGGTTTAACATTATATAGGAATTATCTATCAGTAAGTAATTTTCTGATTGGAACACTTTGCACACTTAACACCACCAAACTAATCCAAAATCAGAATTCAGAACCGGACAGAAGTGAAATAAATGTTGCATAAATTATTATAAGTGATTCAAGTAACTAGAACCTCCAAAAATTAAAGAAACTAAGAACTTCAAATTCTGTTAAAAATGGAGTTCAATTTACATTTTATCATCCCATCATAGTACATCCACAGGACATGCAAAAGACAGTCATGAGTGCACATTCTAAGTTTAATTTTATAGTTTATTACAAAAGAACAACACCAGGGACCTCGTGAAATCATATTTCAATACTTTTAAGGGCTTTCTAAAACAAAACACACTTTCAGGACCTCTCAGAAAAACAATGATATGCCTTCAAAATATCCTGAAAAATTCAGTCAATGGATATACTCTAGGATAAAACCAAGCATACATCAAATTCAGCTATCCATTTCCTCAAAGCAACATTCCACGAAATACTTCCCCGAATTATAAAAAATAAAACCCACATTCCCAGAATAATTCATAACAACAGGTGTGCATTCTTCATGCTGACGTTTTAAACTGAAGCACAACAAATTCAAGCTGTGTAAAGGCATAAAACAGCTTGAAGTAACAAATAAGCCCTCCTAAAGTCAAACAAGATGGCTGCACATAGAAGTCAAAGTTAGGACTATGCACCCTCCAAATCAGTCTATTGACATTCTGCTAGTTTAGATTAGTTTTGAATTGGTTCGAAGTAATTTGTTCTTGGAATTCAAATTGAAACAACATATCAAACTCTGGGCAGTAAATTTTGAAAAGCCACAATGAATTTTTGGAATAATCACCAGCAATTCCTCAACAAAAAAGACATTGATTGACATGGAAAACAGGCTTAAAATGATTTGAGTTTGATACCTGTGCCCAAGACTAGTGGAAGTCGTGCTCAGTTCAATTTGATGTTATCATTTAGAAATAACTAGAATCCATGATAAATAGCTTTATCAAATATTCACTACAATGGAGGAAAACAGAGAATTGATATATTTGATGCTTTACAATCCAAATTCAACGAACATGCTTGAAGAAAAAGCAACAAACAGATAACAAAAATCAGCCTATAATCAAAGGGGCAAAAGCAAGCATACCATCCAATGAGGTACCCGAACGCCAAAACGAAAGTAATAACCCCACAGTACTTCCGGCAGAGCACCATCGAGGCGTAACCTAGAAGCATCGGCACGATGAAATGCAAATTCGAGGAGAATCCGAAAGAGAGGTAGGAAAGAAAAGCGCCGGTTACGGCGGCGTAGATGTGGCGGGCGGAGGGGCCGCCGGGGACGAAGCGGTGGAAAAAGCTGACTGGAATGGTGGCGACGAAGCAGAGCAGGAATCGGAGAACGGGGACGGATACTCCGATCGCCGCCGCCATTGGTTCCATCGCCGGGAGCTCCATATCGGATTTGGGGTGAGAAAAGAAAAGGGCTGAGGTGGAGTGTCTGGTTCAAGTGCCGATATTCTTAATGAGGACAACTAGTTGTTGTTGTGGAGTCGGCTCGTTTAACAAGGTGATTTTATTGTACGAGACAAATTTTAATTTCAAATTTTGGTTTTATAATAGTTGGAGTTATTTATTTGTTTTAAAGTGGGAATTTGAATTTTTTTTTTATAACTCGGTATCCGACTCGAAAATCGATTAATTTGGGGAATCAGGCCTCAATATATATATATATATATATATATTTTTTTTTTTTTATAACTCGGTATTCAATCCGAAGATCGACTAATCCGGGGGACCAGAACGCACCGTCCACTAGCGGGGGCTCATTTCAAGTCATGTCAAACCAGACCAAAGCTCTGTATGGACTAATCCATCCTTTGGTTGCACGGACCTCACTTCAAGCCAGAGTAAAGATCTGTATGGACTGGTCCATCTCAAGAGTTGATCGCACTGGCCCATCCCACTTCAAGTCAGAGCAAAGCTCTGTATGGACCGGTCCATCTTAAGAGTTGATCGCACGGGCCTCGCTTCAAGTCAGAGCAAAGTTCTGTATTGACTGGTTCATCTCCAGAGTTGATCGCTCGCACTAGCCCATCAAGCCAGATCAAAGCTCTAAATGAACTGGTTCATCTCAAGACTTGATCGCACCTAAGGGGTTTCGAAATTAAGATCTAGAGAGGAGCATATTCCTAAGTCTCAAGTCTACACCACTTGGTCAACCCTTTGGGGGTTAGAATATCTAATATATTATTAAATACAAAAAAAAAATCATATAAGACGGTCTCATGCATAATATAGGGTACAATTTAACACAAATCACATTCACCAATTTCAAAGGATTAAAGTGTCAATGTCCAACGTCCAACTTATGTCCCGTTTCACCATGCGACGATCTTATGCAAGTGTGTTTTATTATTAAATTGTTTTGAGTAGATCTCCAACGATGAAATTTGTTCATAATATAAAATTTATACTAATACGTTTATAAATTAGTACTATTATATTTATTAATTGATATTATTATATTTATAAATTTAAATTTTAGTATTAAATAATATAAATATTAATTTATAAAATTGATATTATTATACTTATAGAAAATAAGTATTAATTTATAAGTATTAATTTATAAAATTGATATTATATTAAATGATATAAGTGTTAATTTATAATAATAATAATATTTATTTATAAATATAATAATATCAATTTTATAGGTGAGTCTGTGAAATGTTTTTATTATTATCTTGATGACGATGATTTCAAAGCGTATTAATTAAACGTTGGCGTTACCGATAATGTATTTGATTTGGTTTGCTTAAAAAGGAGATCTTACCGATTATGTACTTTATAAAAAAATGATATATGCTGACGGTTAATTTTGTCACCTTTTATATGGTAACTACACATTAATCTATATTATTATAATAATAATAGGTAAATTCTTCGGTGCGCTATTTGCACCAATTTAGAATTGATACAGTTGATTTTTTTTTTTTCAACCTTTTCTTTTCCAGTTTTTTTTTACTTGACCTGACTCAATCGAATTTTAACCCTGGACCATTTGTGTTCATGGTTCAATCGAATCGAATTGTTAATAGTTTAGGGTTTAGGGTTTAGATTTAGGGGTAATGGTTCACCTAAATTAAAATTGAATCCCCTTGTCCAATTGGTGCATATAAGCATCACTCATAATAATATTATTATTATATATAAATCATTGATTTTTTTCGTTAAAACTATTGTCAAAATAAAGAAACTAATTTTTAAAATAAATATTAAAAATAATAATATATTCAGAAAAAATATTTGAAATATGTAATATATTTTCACAAATGTTTAATGTTTGACATTGGATTGAAAAAAAAAATCTTTAAAATATATAGTATATTTTCACAAACTCCAATGCTATACTAAAAAAAAAAATTAGAGTGAATGTTAGTAATAAATAATAATTTGAATTAAGAATTCTTTTTTTAATGTCATTTTGTCAATCATATACCCGATTTCAATGTTGCAGTTGCTATTTATCACACTTATTTGTTTGAATTACGATTATTAATAATTTGATTTAAAGGCATTTTATGAATAATATTTATTAAATTCACTTCTTCTTTTTTTATGATTCAATTTATATATAGAGTTTTCTACACAATAATATCAATGGTATTTCCAACGTTATAATATAATTATATTAATTAAATAAATTATAACAATATAGTAAAATCAATTTTTTAACTTTATCAAAATTGATTATAATACATAATATATATATATATATAATTGGCCTCTAACTAAAATTTATAGCTCCATCATTATATATATAAGATAATTATATGGATACCAGATGACTTTGCATGTCTTCTGACGCTTAGTATTAGGTATTTGCTTTAAGGGTTGGTTACCAGATAACTTTGCATGTCTTCTGGTCTTCCTAATGGAGTTAGTTGACACTCGGCCTTAGTTTTCCAATAGTATTCTGTCTTCAGCTGGTACAACAGGTCTTCTTCACAAGTCTTCTAGTAGATCTTCTAACAAGTCTTCTGGTCTTCTAGTACGTCTTCTTGTCTTCTTTACTTTATTCTCTCTTAACCAAAGAACCTATACTAAATCTATACTAGATCATTGACTAACAATTTCAACTGGTCCTATTACATTATGAGTTTTAACATTTTAGAACACATGAAATATATCCTAACAATAACTAAAGTCATTTTATCAATCATATACATAATTTTGATTTTGCGATTGCTTTTTGTGACGCTTATTGTTCGAATCACGATTATAAGTAATTTAATTTAAACGCATTTTACGAATAATATTTATTAAATTTACACCCTTTTTTTTATTCAATTTATATATAGAGTTCTCTACACACTAACATCAATAGCATTTCCAATATTATAATATAATTATATTAAATAAATAAATTATAATATAATTAAATTAATTTTTTAACTTTATCAAAAATTAATTATAATACATAATATAATATATATATATATATTTTAATTAAATTGACCCCTAACTAACACTTCTGGCTCCATCATTTTACATATATATATATATATATAAGATAATTATATAGATATAAATAGAGTTCTAGGTTATAGTATTAGATAAAAACTTATATAGATCTAGTTCATGCTATGAATTTTATTTTTAATTCATTACATTTGACCCACCCAGAGTATAATATAGGTCAAGTTTAGTAGTTTAAAAAATGTGTTGGAAATAAGTGAAATTGCTCAAATAATTTAAACTCATAACATAAACTTGATTCATGGGAGACCAACTCCAAGTATTATAGTATATGCATTAATTATATATGTCAGATAATATAACATATTCATTAATTAGCTTATTTATTATTATTGCTTTGCTTAGTTGGGTAGCAGCAGCTGCTAGGTTGAACTGCGCCGCCAGCTTTGTTAGCTAATTGTCTTCGTCTTGTATAAATAGCTGTTCAGATTTGGTTAGCTTTATTAGCTACATATCAGAGTCTTCATCTTGTATAAATATATAGTTGTTGGCCTAATATTTTGATTTTATATATTCAGTATTCCATGGTCGTTCCAAAGATTTTAGGGGTTCTATGGAAAAAAAAAAAAATTGGGCCATTCTAATATCGTATAACAGGGGAGTAATACATAAATGCGCTCAAAAAAAAAAATTAAAAATCAAGTAATACATAAATATTGATATAAAGACAATTTTATTAATTAACGAAATAAAATAAAATGTATAATGAAAAGTTGTATAACTATTTTTAAACTCGTCAAATAAAATCAGTAAAAATACAGGTTAATATTTAGAAAAAAAAATTAACAAATTTCCAACCGAATTAACTATAATAAATTAATCTTTTGCCAAGTCAATTATGTCACACCCCTGTAAATAAGGAGAATGCTACATTTACACCGGGTGGTCAACCCACCCAATAAAAATAATGAAAAACTAAAATGAAAAGAAACATTAATTGCATCATTATTTTTTTACGGAAAAAACTTTATCTACCCACTGGATAGATGACCCACTTAATTAATTTATTTATTTATTTAAAAAATTTAATTAGTGCACATAATTTCATTAGTAATAAATTACGCACAATTAATGCGATTTTTCCACACTAGATCACGGCACGTTAAAAGATAGTTTCACCTCCTTTTTTATCACCAGTCTACTACACTCCTACTTATAATACATACTATACATATAGTCTACTTAAAACTTTGAAAATTAGGCATTTTGTATTTTAGTATATTAATCTTAATACATACTATACACATATAGTCGATACAACGCTAATTAACAAAGATCTTCTATACATCACATGCGTTGTGCAACTTAAATGTATAATTTAAACACGAAATATTTTTTACTAAAACATGTAATTTATTTATACTAAAACATTAAATTTATTTTCATTGACTCAAGTTGCATGTTTCAATGTAATTAAATTGTATAATTCAATATAAATAAGTTGTATGTTAAAAAAATAGAGCATCTGATACAAATGAGATCTACTCTATCAATTAAGAACTAAGTCATGTATATGATCTAATATGTTATGGCCTAATTAAAAATGTGTGGTTCTATTTAAATTTATAATTATATTTTTATTTGAATTCTACATGAATATACTGATATTTGTTTATCACTAAAAACTTAATTTTCTATAAAAAAAAATATGACAAACCGTGTAATGGTACATTTGTGCGTACTTGATTTCACTAATATTATAATATAAATTATAATTTGTTGGATATAAAATAAATTAATAATTCAAATTTAATATATATTTAATTTGATTATTCGATTCGATGTGGTGAGGGTATAATTAAGTACAATGGAAAATTATTTTCAGTACGTTTAATTGATTAATATTCAAATTCGTCCCTAAAAGATTTCGACTTAAGTTGATTCAATTAACAACAAAAAATCAACAATTATTTTAATTGCAGGTTCGATTATATCCAAGGATGAAAATATCGCTATCGCAACACATATCGCAACCTTAATTTTACAGATATATCAATGGATATATCGATATTTTATATCGATATCGCAAATTTTTTAGAAAAATGATGGAAGTTATGTTAAAATTTTAGAAATTTTACATGAATTTTATAGATTATTATAACATACTATTGTACATATATTTCATTTAATATCACAATAAAATGACATATTTAAAGCAAGAATATTAATAATAGATTATATAAATACTATCTGATCATATTTTAAACAATTTACAATATAATATATAACACAACACAAAATGTCTAAAACTACATTGCAATACAATTAGTGCCTAAGTGATGACCTATGAGGCTCAAATATAAAAGATTTAATGACATCTTTGTCAAAACAATATTAGATGTATTGCAGAGTTGCACTACTAATTTGGTACCTTGAAATTATATATATCTCTAGCAAAATAAATTATTAAATAAATTGACAACTTATTATATGTATACTCTATTATTAACATAACTATTATAGTTGAGTTTTTTTTAAAGGAATTGCGATTTTTTTTAAATGCTATATTTTGCGATTTATCTGTGATATTTCTCGATTTCCATCCAATTTTATACTATGACTGAACCGATAACGTATCGATATTTTGCAATAACTCGCGATATATTCATCATAATCAGGAAAAAAATACATTACCCCCTAAAAATTAAAAATTGTGATTAAAAAAAATATACAATTTTTCAATATTAATTGTGAAATATCGCAAGATATCGTGAAATATTGCGATATATCGCGATATCTTAACGATACACGGTAAAAATATTTGTTACCTCAATATCCATATCGCACTTACAAAATATGAGAAATATCGCGGATATATCGCGGACATATCGGGATATTTTCATCCTTGATTATATCTAACCTACATGAACAATTATAGTGTTGTCCGGTTGTTTGTTATCTTGAACATAATATAACAGAGGTGATCTTGTGTGCGAAGACATGTATTATTTGATTTGTCGCATTCAATATTATTTAAGAAACAAGTTAAAGTGTTGAATGTAATAATCAAATAGGACGTGTCTCATGAACTCGCATCAGTGTTAATCTATAACCGGGGATAAATCTATCATTATTTTATATAATTTTAAAACAAAACATATATATTTATATATTATAAGTAAAAATTTAAATATATTAGCTAATGTATGAAGTTACAAAGTAGACCTACACTAAATGGAGTCACAAAATTAAATATATTAGCTAATGTTTGGTTTAGATTGACTCGTCCCATTAACATTTCTAATGTAGTCCTATTAAATATGAGATTACCTGTTCCATAATTAGTGTTTCACTTTATATTCCATAATATGGATGAATGACACGTGGAATAATAAAAAATATCCAACGAACATCTATATTTTGGGTTCATGTGTTAAAATCCAGTAGGGTGAAACATCAATGAAATACGAAAAGTGGAACAGATGAATCGAAACCGATTAAGACTTGATAATAAGTCTAATGATAGAATATATGAGATTCTTCTCATGACAGTCTCATATAAATTTGTATTTTATATATTAATTTACAAACATGTTAGAAAGATGTTTTAATGGTTATAGGTTGATTATGATATTTTTTTAATTTTTTTCAAAACTTTATCATATTTTTCTTAAATTCAAGGTATATTACATGCCAATTAATTACGTATTGGTCGAGTCAATTATGTATGACAAAATGTATCAATTTTTAAAATAAAAATTAAATTAATTCATAATTACTAAAATTAAATAATAAAATAAATTAATTTATAGTTATATTGTAGTTGTCTATTTTTTGCTCTAAGTTAGATAAAAACAAAAGACTACATTATAATATTTCCAAAATTTTGTATTTAAGGCCCCAGGATTAATTTTTGGGAGTGAGGTAAATAATTTATTTTTTTTTTCGATTTTGGAAGAAATGGCTAAAAGTATTAATTGCATTGGCAGGCCAAAGAAGGGTTAATTAAAAGTAATAAATTAGATGGGAGATTAATTGCATTGTCTTTAATGTTTCTTCAATTTATATTTATTTTTTTAATTTTTTAATGGGTGGGTTACTTACCCAATGGGTAGATGTAGCATTCTTCTTTTTTTACACCTACTTTATTACCCTTTACTTAATTCTTTCCTTGAAATACTCCCCTTATTTCAGATGCAATTAATATTTTGTTTTATAATCATCCCCCTCCATATATAAAATTATTTAGCATTCCTGACTTTTTAATCAATTTTCTTAAAACTTACCCACTAAATTTTTAAGCATTATAGTGTTGTCTTATTTTAAACGCAAATGGTGGTCGTTTGAGCATTTAAATTAATGGCGTGTATATATATATATATATATATATATATTATTAGAACTATAATTAATTTATTTTACTACTTAGTTTAAAAATTAACTTATATATTAATAATTTTTTATTTTATTGTTTAGTATTTTAGAAGCGAATTACTTGGATTTAGTCTTTAAATATATAAATGATGATTCCAAATACTATTCAACTTATATATATAGGAGTCGGTCTTCTGCGCACAGGATGCACCGTGTACTCACATATAATTGACCCATTTCAAAAAGTGGGTCGCGCTTCCTCCATCAAATTGTTATTATGTCAAAGAATTTCTACATGTAGGCAGTAGCCTAATGGTTGAATTTTCTTTCTTTGAGGCCTAGGTACAGGGTTTGATTTCCATGCTTGGTTTTTTTTTTTTTTTTTTTGTCCAAATTCTATTTTTATTTTTGTGTTTTCTATTATACATAAACATATAATTAAAATAAACATGCAACCACCTGTTAACAAAGTGTGCAACTACTTATAACTGAAATATTATACTACCAATAACATAAACGTGAAACTTTTTATCAGTGAAACGTGCAACTTTCTATAACCTAATCGTGCAACTACCTATAATAGAAGCGTGCAACTACCTATAACAGAAGCGTGCAACTACCTATAACAGAAGAGTGCGACTACCTATAACAGAAACGTGCGACTACCTATAACAGAAGAGTGCGACTACCTATAACAGAAGCATGTGACTACCTATAACAGAAGAATGCGACTACCTATAACAGAAGCGTGCGACTACCTATAACAGAAGAGTTATAGGAAGTGTGCGACTACCTATAATAGAAGCCTTCAACTATCTATAATAGAAGCATGCAGCTATCTATAAGAAAAACTTGCAACTACCCGTTGTTGGGCTCGGACGCCAGTTTGGTGTTGGGAGACTTCGCGTTGTTCTTCTGAAAGTGTACCAGCCCTTTAGGGAACACGAAAACCCCCCTTTCTTGATGGACTTTGAGATGAGGACATTGGCGGTGGTGATGAATCTCACGTCGAGCACGAACACTATCTCGGTGGAAAGTGGGTGTGTGTGCGGCGCGTTGAGGCCGCGGGGGGCGTAGTCTATGCGGGCTAGCGAAACGCTGAGCATGTTGAGACCGAGAATTTTTTGGACGTTGGCACCGGTGACTCCGGATTCGGCGGAGTTGTTGGTGGCACCGAGTTTTGATAGCGGCGAAGAGAAAATCCTCAATTCTCTGTATCATCTCTCTTAATTTCCACTTTCAATTGTTTTATATATGACCCGGATTTTATGTAAGTGGGTAGGGTTGGGACTAGTGCACGGATCTTATATCCGTGCACCAATTGCATATGAGACATAGTCTATATATAGTATATCAATTTTAAAAGCATTTTATATAATTCATGAATATCTATAGGCAAAGTTGACGTGCTCGTGTGAATCCAATTCAACTTATTTTTTTATTTTTTTTTGAGTATTACTGTTGTGTATATAAAGTGTTACTATGTATATGCACTAGTATTGTTATGAACATGAAGTATTATTTTTTAAAAAATCACTTGATACATAATGATAGTGACACTTCATTTGCTTAGCAATATAAGTACGTATAAATAACAACGTCACTCGAAAAAGAAAGTTCACGTGAGCCGAAGTTCACACTTAATTTTTTTATATTTTATGAAAATTTAGTGCAATGTGGGACAATTTTTTTTCATAAATTTAAAGCATTAAGTAAAATATGATGGAGGAAACATTTATGTAAGATAATTTGAAATTTCATATTAATTAAAATTGTAATTTCATAAAATATTGAAAGGTAGTTAACAATAAATCTAATTAGATAAGCATAAAATAACTATTAACTTAGAGTGGTGTGATAGAGTTTGTGGTTTACGATATCAAGTGCAATGGTTAAACTAGTTAACCACGACTCGGGCACTACTATATTTACTCATATCTAAATATTATCTAAGTTTGATTTCAAAAAATTATTATCCAAGTAAAACTCATAATGACGTAGTAATATATTGAGTTAACAACACGAATCGTCTTTCTATATGAGTTTAATTCAATTTCAATATTATAGCCGAACTACTCTGAAAAATTTTAAATTTTTCTATTAGTTAACTTCTTTGTATGCTTAAAAAAATGCGATATAAGTCACCTCACATTTATTTTGGATATTTTTATTGAGCACTATCAATTTTTTTGGGTTAAGGTTTATTGGTTCTATATATTAAAAAAAATTATGACGAAGTTGAATAGTTCAAGTGGAGTACCACTATTTATGTCGTGAGGTTATAAATTCGAGTCACCATTTTTTCAATAAAAAAATATTAAATCGTTTTTATGTGTTTATAGAATAGAACATTAGATCGATCAAACAATTTAAATAACTCCCTCAAATTATGGACTTATTTTTAGTTAAAATATGTACACGTGATTTTTTTACATCATATGTCAAAGAATTAATTTTTTTTAGAAAGTTTAAAGATATTAATATTGATATGTATATTTAGTCATAACAAGTAAAAAAGAAAAAAAGTAGAATTGTAATTATAGACATGTGATAATAAATGATGGTTTAATGCCATAAAACATTACTTGTTTCATTTATTAGATTGTCTATTTTTATATTTACTGCAAATGAAATTCCGTACACTAATGAAAATTTTCAAATAAATTAATTAGCTGACTAGGCTGGTCATCCACCCAGTGCGTAACTTAAATTTTTTCTTGCAAATAATTTCAAATAAATGAGTGCACATCTTTTAAATACGTGTATAATTAATACGCCATCTATCCTAAAATTACTTGCATATATATGTAGGCACGCATAAGTGAAATAATAAGTAGGATAAAGTATAATATGAAAAATTTTATACATGAAAAAACTTTAATTTACAACTAAATTCTGTAATTGGTGAATGTAAGATAAAATTGAGTGGTTCATGGTTCACTCGGCCCAAGTGGTTCATGGTTCACCCGACCCGAATAAATCATAATTTAGGGTTCATTAATTAGTGTTTAGTGTGTAGATGGTTGATTTATGACAATTTTATAGATTTTTATATTTGAAAATTTTCACACTAGACCTATTCTAATAAATAGAAATTTGAGGTGTAATTTTGTAAATTTTTATGTATAAAGTAAAGAAAAGAATTGAATTGTGTGTATAAGTAAGCCCAAAAGTGATGACGTTTTGTATAAATTTGTGAATATTGTAAAGGTAAAATTTAAAAAAAAAAAATTTTTTTGTTCAAGTAATATTAGAATGTCTCAATAAGACAATTGTGCAAGTAATCGCGAGATTGTGGGAGGGAGTATTATTTTTAAAATTTGGGTACAATTCTACCCCACGTTCTTACGTGGAACCGCCATTGCAATTAACAAGTACAAGTATGCTATAGTCTGATTACAAATTTCTCGAACCACATATCAAACGATTGGAAAGAGAAAGTGAGAATATTTAATAAAATTTCTAATTATACGAAAAGATGCCATCACGAAATAAGTAGTATACAAAATAAGTAGTAAACGATAAATAATAAAATTACATAAAAAGTGTTTTAATTCTACATAAAACTAGTATTTCTCCCGTGCGATGCACGGTTTGAATATTAAAAATTCAACCCAAGATGAATTATGATAGGAATTTAAACTAAATTTAATATGTATATGTACATTTTGACATATATTGATTTTTTGATATATATATATATATATATATATTTTATGAAATAATATATTTATGAGTATCTCACAATAATAAAATTAAGTAGGTAATTTTTAATTAAACACTAAAATCATTACATACATTATATTTTTTTTAATGATAATTAAAAATTTATAAAATAAAAAAATCAACTCATATTGTTTAAAAAATTAAAAATATATTTAAAAAATCATATTTTAAATGTGAATTTTATTTATATATATGCAATTGTTGGGAAATTTAGAGTTTTGATGAAAGTTCTAAAACACATGTAAAATCATTACATACATTATAGAATTTTAATTATTGTATGAACAATTAAAAATTTATAAAATGTATAGGTAAAAAAAAGAAATGATTGATATCCGATACTCATATTGTTTAAAAAGTCATTTCAAAAAGACTAAGATATTTAAAAAAAGACCTCATATTTTAAATGACAACCGACCGAATTTTATTTATATATATGCAATTGTTGGATGTTTCAAAATCATAGAGATGATTAAACAAGAAGAATGTCAACCTTAGTTGGTAGAACAACACCGAAAAAGTAAGAACAAGACACGTAATCGAGACACGGATTTGGTGTTGCTTTCTCTACTTGGCTATAAAAGACACTATTCACGCTTTCGCCATGCCGCCTCAAGACGCCACATCAATCCCGCAAGTCTACCAAATATAGCCGAAATTCAAATTGCTCTCCAACGACTCTTTGATTTCGAGGCCTATAAATATGGGATTACTCTTGAGATGAAGACACGGGAATTATCAAGAAGCTCAAGCTTATAATCAAATTTCCGACGAAGAACACAAACTTGAAGATTATTTTCTAAGTGTTCATCTCATAGTTCTTAGCACATAAATCTTTTCATCTAGGTGATGGCTACTTAAAAACTAGGAAAGATTTCAAAGTTGGAACAAAAACAATCTTACCCAAAACCCAAAGTTAGGTTAAGTTGTTTAGAAGACTTCTCATTAGGGTTTCTAGTTAGATTTATCGGTTGAAAGTGAGAACTCTTTAAATATCTGAAATTGTCTTGTGTTGGACTAACACAATAATCTAAGTCCATTGGTTTAGTTGGTACCCTTGTGATAGGGAAGAGTGGGCGTGGGACTCGGTTGTCCTAACCACTATAAATCTTGTGTGCATTTACCTGCCTTTGATTAAGCTGTTTTTTACAATCACACAACTTAATTAAAGTCGCATACATATTCTAAGTTAAGATCGGTTTGCATCAAAGATCCGATCAAGTTTGACACTTTAGTCAATCAAGTTGAAAGACCCACTTTGGAATCGATTTATTAAAACCGGTTTTTTCACACGGGTAAAATTTAGCTTCCGCTGTCGCTTAAACTGATAGATACCTGCGATCTGCTGCCTTGACGATTAGTAAGTTAGATATCGATCAAACCGATTCACTTGCATCGATCAAAGAACCGCATTCACACCCCGATCTGCGCAAAAAGTTTTCAAGTCTATTCTCCCTCCCCTCAGACTTTAGAACAAACCCGTTCGGGACCTACAAGTGGTATCAGAGCAGTGGTTCTACAGACCACTGGCTTTGAGTATCATCGATTCTTGAGGAAGAATCTTTGTGGTCATTTGAACAGATCTTGAAAAACCATTTTTAAAAACTCATTCGTTTTTCCAAAATCACTTTCGATGGATAATACCTCCGTATGTATCATGATTTCTGCGAAGTTCTCAATTGATGAGTATCGCAGATTGGGCCATATATATGTGCAACCATCTAGGATCGATAAGCGGCAGAATGATGGAAGTCATTGAAAGAGGACCCATCATCATATATCACGACAACCCAGCAGTTGGAGGAGATCTAGACTTTGCCACGGGAAGTCTTGTGCGAAAAAAGCCCAATGGATGCAAGAGGAAAGAAAGTCAGATACTCTGATACAATCGCCAGCATATAATCATGAAGACGATGGATAAAGTCACCAAGGAGAAGATAAAATATCTCAAAACCTGCGAAAGCAATATGGGATACTCTTTGCTTGAGATATCTAAGGAAACGATCGATCAAAGACAAATGACTATTCAACGGTGAAGTTCAAAAACTAAAGATCTTTGCCTAATGAGACCATCAACGAAGCTCGATGGAAGGATTACTATGTCGAGAATAAGCTACGAGAACTTGGTAGAGAGATGTCAGACAAAGATATCAACTACAAGATCTTAAGATCTCTCACCAAGAAATGGGACATGAAAGTCACGGTAATCAAGGATTGCCAAGACATTTCAAAGATGAAGCCGAGTAGCTTGTTCCTAAGCCTATAAAGCTCACGAGTTTGACTTAATCGAAAAGAGGACAAGCAGATGAAGACGAGACGCTTTCTTTGAAGCCTCAACGCCTAAATCGATTCGTTTAAAGCAACCAAAGAAATGATCGAAGGCCATAATCAAAAACATAATAAGTCGCAGAATAGACGCTTCCATTACAACTTGAAAAATCAAATATTCAACTTTTCTAAGTATCGCAGATTCTATAAAGATTATCAACATAGCAGTAGGAAATCATCTCATCGATGATCGAAGAGATCCGCTTAAAAGAAAAGAGATAATCCGACCGAGAAAGAGATAATGATTCCGACATAAGGAGTTCGGATTACTATCGAAAAGGGAAGTCACCCGATAGATTCTACTGACAATGACTCACCGAAGAAAAGGTTCCATGGATCATGGAGCGTGTTTCAACTGTGGAGAAACCAGGTCACTACAAAACAGATTTCAAACTTGAAAGAGAAGAAAAGCGAAATGTAAGAGAGCAACGCGATAAACCCAAAGTTAGGTTAACATCCGTTGATTTCCTATCCGCCTCCGAGGATTCTAGGTACTCATCTCAGAGAAGACTTCTTTCTCGATAAGCAAGGTGGACTTTATGAGAATGAAGATTCGATATTCTCTTCGATGACGATGAAATCTAACGATGGCCAAGGAGGACCAATCTGAGGTAAAAACCTTCTTATGTCTTTCACACCTCGCTATTATTAGCACACCTTGGAGAGATTGACTAACTACTCGAGCAATTGCTTGATGATCTCTCTAATAAAGAGACACTTATGCTATAGTGGAAGTTGACAAGCTAAGGATCGAAATAATCACTTTTGTTAAAGAGAACGATCTCAAGAAAAGCTACCGAATCGAATTGGCCAAACCGCCGTAAGGTAAATCGAGGAACTTAACATTCTCGAAAGTTAAATCTTCGATCAGAGAAGCGATCAAAGATCGACTAGCAATCAACAAACAAAGAAGTTCGATGACTTCAAAATCCTTCAAGCTAAATTTGATGAGCTATTCCGCTACATGAGAGTCTAAAATCTTCCGAGGATAGTTTATGTAAGAAAATAGAGGTTTTCACAAAGTCATCTAAAACCGCTTCAAGATATGAACACCTATTTTCGAACACCGACAATAAGAAGGACTTGGGTATGAGAACCCTTCCACATCCTCAAAAGTCCCGCTTGATTCACTTCAAAAGGTGTAATCAAACGAAGTTTTCGAAAAAGATACACTAAAAGCTAAACTTGTATCCGATAAGGAAAAAAAAGACCTATTGAGCAAGTAAGGCAGTGCCTAATCGTAAAAGGAACATAAATGGACCCCAACCGGTAAAGCATCACCAGGAATCAAATTCCAGTTCTTCTCGATCAATGATTAGGTATCGAAAAAGACAACCTCTCAAAGGAAATCTAATCGAGACCCAATCAAGGTCACCCGAATAAGCAAGCTTTAGGTAAACCGCAAAAACCACCTATGCCAAAAAGATATGAATCTTTTGATGGTAGCAACAGTACCTACCCTTATAATCGAAAACCTAGGGTCACGCGACCAGCCACACTGGATTAAAAGAAGACAAACAGCAAAGATAAATCCTAAGTCTTCTAAGTCACCCAAGGCTCACACGAATAATCATACTAATAAGAAAGCATATAAAGAGACGTATGATTATGTTGATATGTATGGGAGACAAATCGGGCCTTCTCGATCTAACCGACATAATAGAAGTGCCACTTTGTATGGATCCCTAAAACCAACCCTAACCCTCAAGACCCAATCCAAAAAAGGGGTACCTAAAGCCTGATTTGGTTGCAGGTTCGCGTGGGTCTGGCCAACAAAGGAGGTGTACAAGCAACTATCTGGTACATCGATAGTGGATGCTCAAGGCACATGACTGGAAGCAAACATCTCCTTAGCTCTTACATAGAACAAAAAGGCCCGCGTGTACTCTTTGGTGATGATAACTTTGGTTTTACCAAAGGATTCGAACCTTAGAGAATGATGATGTACTCTCATGTCGAAGGTGTTGGGGAATGATTCGATGACATCTATTAGGGTGAATATTTAAATACAAATTTAATTCATTAATTATTACTAGCATGAATTAATCCTATATTAATTCAAATAATAATTGCAACAACATATCATGATATAAAAAGCCACGTAAAACCTACGATGAATCTACGGGTTTACGTGAACGTTTCTCTCGGGATGGCGGTGACTTGAACTTCCCAAGTATTCCCTTAGCCCTTGCTCGAAAATCCGTGGGAAGGATACTTTCATGAACAATTAACAAAAGGAAAAAATAAACTTTGTTGCACCACTTTTGTGGATTTGCTAATATTTCCAAAGACATGGAATTGTACTTGGGAATGAACTAATCATCCCCTATTTATAGGAGAGGAGGGCACAAAATTTTGGTGGTTTTTTTCATGTGGGAAAAGACTTTTCTTGGTCACCAAGAAATCCCAATATATCCCATATATTCTTTTTCCCATAATTAAAATATTCCAATAAAATCCACCTCCTCTATTTTATGGTATAATTTTCGAAAAATTGGGCAAGATTTCAAGATTTAGATCTTCTTGAATTTATGAGATATTCTTGTATTTCAAGAAATACATATCTTCCATAATATCTTTTCAAGAAAATCAAGAAAAATCTTTCTTGCCCTCTATTTTCCAAAAATTTCGAAAATCTCTTAATGAATAACCAAGTGGGAGATTTCTTGAATTTAATGAGATAATCTTGTATTCCAAGAATACATATCTTCATTCCATAACAAAAATTCAAAGAAAATCTTTTCTCCTCTTTTATTCATAATTTTCGAATTTAATGAGGAAATATAAGCAACAATATTTATTTTATTTTAATCACCTTTTCAGTTATTGGACTATATGTTGGGCTACTCAGGGGGCCTTTAGGAGAATTAAGATTGGACCTTCTAATGGATCTTGAATATCTAATATTGAGCCACAATATAATTCAAGCCCATAAATATTAATTAATCCCACTACATAATTAATATTGCACTATCCATCTTAACCCATATTACAGTCAATATGGCTCCGATTATTTCCGTGTTTAAGATTATCTAGCCCATTAATTAATTCAAGCCACTGAAATAGCTTTCCATTAATTAATATCTTTTGTCCTTGGTCGAAGAACGGTTCAACATTATTATCCATCTGGGAAACAAATTCCACTTGCAAGATTTGGTATGATAAAACTTATGAACCTCCCAAGGGGCAAATCAAGCAAGCGTGCTTGCACCCCGATTCTTCGTATTAAATCTTAGCAATCACATGTGACCAATAATATTGCCCAAGATAAAGTCGATTGAATCTCTCTCCGATTCGCTACCCATGATAAGTCAAAGCAATAATTTACCGATCCCACGTGATCCTATTTCAGGGCGAAGGTTAAGAAACAACGAACCACCGAGGTCTAATTCTTCCATGTTCGATTAAGAAGAATTTATCCTCCCAAGGGTCCTATTCAACAAGATCACCATGCACTAGTGTAATCTCTTGGTCAAGACAAACCAATCTGAGCCTTACACCTCAACCTTTCGCGATGGTTGTTCATTTCCATCTAGGTAATGAATGGCGTGATTATAGTTACAAGGACATTAATTTAATCTTTTGTGATCGGGTATCACTAAATTAACTACATGGTAACACGATTTAATTATTGAACAGGTTATGCGAAGAAATATATATAACATTCAATCATATTTAAAGCATCAAGATAAACAATTTATTTCGAAGAAATAAGTCGAAATTCAGTTTAATACAAAGTAAAAAGCATACTTTTCAAAGATAATCCCAACAATCTCCCACTTATACTCAAAGTCTTTTAAGTATACTACAACACGCCTCGAGTAGTCCGTGACATCTAATGTCACCTACACGAACCTAATAATTTCTCCCCCACTTATACTCAAAGCGATTAGCAATCTGTCTTGACACCCATTCCACTCACATGTCTCTCGAATGTATTCAGAGGCAGACGCTTTGTGAATGGAGCTGCTAGGCTGTCCTCAGACGCTATCTTTGCCATATCTATATCTCCTCTCTTAACGATTTCTCGTATAAGATGTCTTTCCTTTAATGTGTTTGTTTGACTCGTGGACTCTTGGTTCTCTTGAATTTGCAAAACATAGCGAATATTGCTAGTCAAATTCGAAAACACCATCCAAGTCCACTAAGAAGATCTAGAGCCCAATCGGTTCTTTCAAGAAACTTGAAAATCCCATGGTTGGTCGAGCTGATGCATTTACGCTTCACACTCGTCCATTTGATGGCTACACTTCCCAAATGGAAACACACTAACTGAGGCAGATAATTTCTGGAATCTAAATCTGATTGGAAATCCGAGTCCATGTAGCCGATGGGGATTGGAGTATCTGACTGATAAATCAACATTCTATCCCGAGTTCTTTTCGAAACTTGAGAATGTTTTTAGCGTAAATCCAATTCGCTTTCCTCGAAGTTACTCGATATTGCTACCATGCCTACGGCAAAGCATATATCCGGTCTCTCACGCAATGAATGCATACATAAGGTTTCCGACGGTAGAAGCACAAGGAATACCTTTCATGTCATCTATCTCCTTTTTCGTCTTATGGAACTTTTTCTTGGATAGATGGATTCCAAGTCTGAAAGGTACGAATCCTTTCTTGGAATCTTGCATGTTGAATTGTTTCAAAACCAGTGTCTATGTATGAAACTTGCGATAACCCGACCATCCTTTTCTTGTGATCTTGATCCCAAGGATGTGTCCGATTTTCCCTAAGTCTTTCATATCAAACTGTTTTTGAAAAAATGCCCCACGCCCCGATCACACCTTCACATCGTTCCCGATGATCACAATGTGATCTACGACAAAGATTAAGAATACCAATCTACGGTTTCGACACGTTTTTATACACACAACTTTCAAACTCGTTTTGATCAAAACCCATAAGACTTTATAATATGATCAAAACTTTGGTTCCAAGTTCTGGATGCCTGTTTGAGTCCGTAAATGGACCTCTTGAGCTTTTACAAACTGGGTGTTCTTGGCCCATTTCAATGAAAACTAGGGGTTGTTGCATATGGATCTCTTTATCAAGACTTCCGTTAAGAAAAGCTGTCTTGATATCCATTTTCATTCAAAATCGAAAATCTTGCAGACAATCGATAAGAGAATAAATGGACTTAAGCATGGCTATGGGCTAAAAAAGTTTCCACATAATCGATCCCATTCTTTCTTTACGAGTATAACCTTTTTCGCCATTAGTCTTGCTTCAAAAGGTTTCAACCTTCCCGTCCGATCCTCTTTTCCTCTTATATACCCACTTGCATCTAATGGGTTTGACCCCATTAAGTGGTTCGACTTGCTCCCATTCTATTATGAAACATAGAACCCACTTCGGCTTTCATTGCTGTTTGCCAAGAAACTGCATCCTTATCTTGGAGTGCCTCGTCATATGTCCATGGGTCTGATTCCGGGAATCAAGTCCGAGGACTCTCCTATTCCCATGAATCTCTCGAGCTGTCTAACAACCCTCCCACTATAACGAGGTTCGGTTGTGAAAACGTATCGTTTGGTATATCATCTAAATCTGATCGGCCTTTGAGGTTTGCCCTCTAAGCTCATTTAAGGTAATCTCACTTCTGGGTTTTCTTTGGTTCTATAGTTTTCTTCCAAAATCTAAAGTGGGTGCGGATGTCCACCTTTTGATCTTCGGAACTATAGAACATTCACCCTTTTGTTCGGAGAAAAACGGCCTTAATTCTCGATCGAGGATCCAATTTACCGGCTTCCTTATCCAACACGTAGGCCGGACACCCCCAAATCTCATGTGTCTCATACTAGACTTGCGCCCGGTCCACAATTCTTTGGGGTTTTGGAACTGATTTGGATAGCACCAAGTTCGAATGTAAGTCATTTGTTTTCAAAGGTATGACCCCGGAATCGACTTCGAAGATCCGTATAACTCATCATTGATCTAATCATTTCCAAAAAGAACTGTTGCTTCGCTCTGCAAACCCCGTTTTGTTGAGGGGTTCCGTCGCGATGGTGGGATACAATCCTTCATCGGATAAGTAGTTCAAAAACTCATTCTTTGAGGTATTAACTTCCGATCATATCGTAGAGACTTGATCGTTTTTCCCCATATGATTCTCAAGCTTGCCTTAAATTCTTTAGAATTTCTCAAAAGACTTCATTCATGCTTCATAAGGAAAATGTACCTTGAGTAATCATCAATAAAATTACTCATAACCTCCTCTTGCTTTGGTTAACATTGAACTACGACATCTATGTGAACGATCTCTAACACTTCTTTAGCCCCATTCCCTTGTCTCCAAATGCCATCTTGGTCATATTACCCTCCAAACATGATTCATGGGTTGGATTCGATTCAACTTGGAGACGCTCCATGAACCATCTTTCACCAACCTTTGGATCCTCTTTGGATTTATATGACCTAATCTTAGATGCCAAAGAAGTATTTCGTTCACGCTTTCTTTTTTTCGGAAATAGTTGATGTGTTATAGGATGCATTTAAGTGAGTGGTGTGCAGTAATTTTATAGAGATTTTCCATCAATGTCCCATAACAGTACACTCATCATTTCAAAAATGATGTCATTCTTATTAGAAGAAACTTAGTGTCCTTTAATCGATTTTTAGAAACCGAAAGTGAATTCTTTCTAAAATGGGAACATAAAGATAATCTCAAAAAAAAAAAAAAAAAAAAACTTTATCTTCAAAAGATAGGTGCACTTCTCCCAACTTTAATCTTCTACTCATGTAGCATTGCAATGTCTGCTAATTGAGTATTGCAATAATCGTTACTATCGTAAGCATTGCAATATCTGCCATTTACGTAGCATTGCAATGTCTTCTACTTTAAATAACGTTACCCGAGATGAGGATCTCACTCCCACTATGTTGCGGATCATTTAGAACCCGGAAACCAACATGATTAGTGGATCTCGTATCAACCACCCACGAATGAGAAGTATCGCCACTAAACAAGTTTCAACAACTAGTGTATGAGAATTACCTTTCTTTCCGTCAGTCCCTTTTGGGGTTGGAACAGCAAAACCTCCATTGTCCTCTCTCACCGCAAAGCCACTTCCTCTTTGGATTTTCCTTGACACAACAAGCATTCCTCATCTTACCATTGCCCTTGGCAATAGTTGAAATTTATTGCTTATGGCCTTTGGTCCTCTTCTTTATCTTGCCTACCCTTGGCCTAGAAAATGAAGACGGACCACTTGCCGTTAAAGCTTGAGTTTGGTGCCTCTTCATCATTTCTGCCGTGACCAAAAGCTTGCAACAAATTAGCTAGCGAGGCCAAAATGCTCAAAAACTTTTTGGACAGAGAGTGAAGTACCAAATTCATCTGAGTCTCCAGATCATAATCTGCACTCAGAATCTCAAGTTTGTTCAGATGGGCCATCCAATTTTAGGACATAATCCCTTACGGGTTTTCCCTCCACCATTTCAAATGATACATCTCTCGAAGGTGATCCGAAGTCCCGTGTTTTTGACTCGTCGGTTGGCTCATCTCGATTTTGTGTGTCAAAATCCACTTGTGCTTTTGTGCAGTTAGGACAATTATAATTTTCAATCAATATAGTTTCCATACATATTGTATTGACTTTAAGTATAATAACAGTGGATTAAAAGGTAACGACATGCTGAACTGAAATAAACAATAATATGCATAAGCACAAATATATCACAAGGTTTGATCACATGCCATCATATTTAAAATCTCAAAAAAATATGAACATGCATCAAACATCTCAAAAATGAAATAAATAAGCCACGTTGGGTGGGTCATTATTTAAACACATTCAAGCGGTTACAAACAAGAACGATTACAAACCCTTAATATCCAGTTAATAGTTGGCTCCCCACTTGACCAATATAAAATTGGCGGGGACTTGAATATATGCATATCAATTTTATACCTAAGTAATAACCATGATTAAATACAGATTACTATTTAAAATCGAGCCTCGTTGGGAGGGGTCATCGCCGCCACTAGAAATAACCCACAATCATCCGCTTGGAATTCATTCATGTGAAACCTATCTTTTGACCGTCTCCGTTGGGGAATTTCTCCAAAAGAATTCACAAATAAATAAATCATGGAGGTCAAAATTAATTCAATTTTATTATCCTAATAAAATTGTCAATTAATTATTTAAAACATACTTAGTAATTTTGAAGTTGAGATTTTTCAATTTGGCAACCCTCATGCAAACACATTTAAACAAATTAAATAAAGCATAAGATAGCACAAATAAATCAAGCATAACAAAACATATTGGGCACAAATTATCCAATTGTCATGGTTTGATTTTTTCTTGGCTTGATCTTGAAGAAACACGCCTCGAAACCCACTCGTTAGGCCGTCTCGAACCCCATGCTGATTAAAAGAGACTCGGCCACTGGCTGGCGGAAACGCCCGGCCAGCGCCTCGCTTGGCCTTAAGCGTAAAATCCTCGGCGACAAAGCGTCGGGCTCGCATCACATGGTTACGTCGCCCGCTTCGTAACGTCTCCCGCCCTGCTTCCGCCTCGCTCCGAGCACGAACCCGCCTGCTCGCCTGCGTCGCCAGATTCCTAAACCTCGACGGATTCCGTCCTTTAATTCTTCATCTCTTCGTTTCCCATCCGGTTACAATTTATTTACAAAAAATAAATAAACCTAGATCTAGACTAGTCTATTACATTGATCAAATCAAACAAATCCTAGTCTACTCGTGGATTTTCTCACGAGGCAAAACAAATCCGAACGAATCGAATTAAAAAACCCACAGGATATGCATGCAAAATAAAACATTAAAATCCATGACAATTGATATACCAAAAAAGATCTAACAGTTCTACTATCCAATTTCAAATTTAATGTCCACGAATTAAATTACAATTTAAAAAATTGAGAGTCTTAAACAACTCGATACCGATGTTGAGGAATGATTCGCGAGATCTATTCGGGTGAATATTTAAATACAAATTTAATTCATTAATTATTACTAGCATGAATTAATCCTATATTAATTCAAATAATAATTGCAACAACATATCATGCATATAAAAAAAGTCACGTAAAACCTACGATGCG
Organism: Stenogyne calaminthoides; assembly: GCA_037126765.1. NCBI lineage: Eukaryota > Viridiplantae > Streptophyta > Magnoliopsida > Lamiales > Lamiaceae > Stenogyne > Stenogyne calaminthoides. The sequence continues at coordinate 19,588,490 of JBBCBC010000008.1, read as the reverse complement.
GAATCTACGGGTTTACGAACGTACCTCTCTTTATGGCGGTGACTTGATCGGACGGACTAACCAAAAGGACTTCCCAAGTATTCCCTTAGCCCTTGCTCGACAATCCGGTGGAAGGATACTCGCGAACAATTAACAAAAGGAAAAAATAAACTTTGTTGCACCACTTTTGTGGATTTGCTAATATTTCCAGCACATGGAATTGTACTTGGGAATGAACTAATCATCCCCTATTTATAGGAGAGGAGGGGCACGAAATTTTGGTGGTTTTTCAATGTGGGAAAAGACTTTTCTTGGTCACCAAGAAATCTTGAATATATCCCATATATTCTTTTTCCCATAATTAAAATATTCCACAAAAATCCACCTCCTCTATTTTATGGTATAATTTTCGAAAAATTGGGCAAGATTTCAAGATTTAGATCTTCTTGAATTTATGAGATATTCTTGTATTTCAAGAAATACATATCTTCCATAATATCTTTTCAAGAAAATCAAGAAAAATCTTTCTTGCCCTATTTTTCCAAAAAATTTCGAAAATCTCTTAATGAATAACCAAGTGGGAGATTTCTTGAATTTAATGAGATAATCTTGTATTCCAAGAATACATATCTTCATTCCATAACAAAATTCAAAAAAATCTTTCTCCCTCTTTTATTCATAATTTTAGAATTTAATGAGGAAATATAAGCAACAATATTTATTTTATTTTAATCACCTTTTCAGTTATTGGACTATATGTTGGGCTACTCAGGGGGCCTTTAGGAGAATTAAGATTGGACCTTCTAATGGATCTTGAATATCTAATATTGAGCCACAATATAATTCAAGCCCATAAATATTAATTAATCCCACTACATAATTAATATTGCACTATCCATCTTAACCCATATTACAAATAATATGGCTCCCCGGTCATTATTTCCGTGTTTAAGATTATCTAGCCCATTAATTAATTCAAGCCACCGAAATAGCTTTCCATTAATTAATATCTTTTGTCCTTGGTTAGAGGAACGGTTCAACATTATTATCCATACCTAAAACAAATTCCACTTGCAAGATTTGGTATGATAAAACTTATGAACCTCCCAAGGGGGCAAATCAAGCAAGCGTGCTTGCACCGCGATTCTTCTTAAATGTATCTTAGCAATCACATGTGACCAATAATATTGCCCAAGATAAAGTAATTATTGAATCTCTCTAATTCGCTACCCATGATAAGTCAAAAGCAATAGTTACCCGATCCCACGATCCTATTTCGGGACGAAAGTTAAGAAACAACGAACCAATGAGGTCTAATTCTTCCATGTTCGATTCTCAAGAATTTATCCTCCTCAGAGGTCCTATTCAAATGTCACGGTCATGCACTAGTGTAATCTCTTGGTCAAGACAAACCAATCGAGCCTTTACACCTCAACCTTTCGCGATGGTTGTTCATTTCCATCTAGGTCGTGAATGGCGTACTTATAGTTACAAGGGATCATTAATTTAATCTTACGTGATCGGGTATCACTAAATTAACTACTGATGTAACACGTCATTTAATTATTGAACAGTTATCGCGAAAATATATATAACATTCAATCATATTTAAAGCATCGATGATAAACAATTTATTTCAAGAATAAGTCGGAAATTCATTTTTTAGATTATACAAAGTAAAAAAGCATACTTTTTCAAAGATAATCCCCAACGAAAGGTTTAAAGCATAAACTATTATCGGTTTCACAATTTCTGCGACAATCGGATTCAAATTGAGTTCTCAATGATCAATGCACTATCAAAAATCGAGCCACTCAATGATCTTGCTAATGGTTCAAAGAAAGGGACGATCTACACAAAGATATTGGAACAGTTGCCCAAGAAATGCATTCCTGATTGTTAAGAGTTCCAAAAGTAGCAGTTAGCTCTGGCACAAAAGAATGAGTCATCTGAACTTTAAAACTCTTAATAAGATAGCAAGGATGTCTTTAGTGGAAGGACTTCCTAATGAGGTATTTTCTAAGGATCGGACATGTGTCGCATGTCGGGCGGAAAAATATGTTAAAGCCTCATTCAAGAAATCCACGACCAAAGATCAATGAATTGCAATTGCTTCATATGGACTTATTTGAACCCGATTACACGGTCGGTCTCGAAAAATATACTCGTAATCGTGGATGACTATTCCAAGTTTACCTGAGTTGTATTCTTACATAAGAAGAATGAGACGACAACAAAGATACCCGAGCTGCTCAAGAGATTACAAAATGAAAAGGGTGTCAGTGTAGTAAAAATCAGATCAAATAAAGTACATGAATTTACGAACTCTTTTATTCTTGATTTTTGCACTAAGTTTGGTATCTGACATGAGACATCACCGCAAGAACGCCCTAAATGAATGTAGTAGCATGGAGAAAATGTAACACTCAAAGAAAGGCTGCTTTCGACTATGTTAGCTGAACATGCAATACCAAGCCGTTTCTGGGCAAAAGCTATCAATACTACATGCCACACTCAGAACAGATGTCTTCTAACTAAGGCTCACTACAAAACACCCTATGAACTGTGGAAGGACAGAAAACCTCGTGTTTCTTACTTCCATGTTTTTGGGTGTAAGTGTTTCATACACAACAATGGGAAGAGTCAGTTGAAGACCTTTGAGGCCAAGTCAGATGAGGGTATATTCTTAGGATATTCCTCATCTAGCAAGGCTTTCAGGGTTTACAACAGGTGAACCCTAGTTGTGGAAGAAACACCCCATGTAGTCTTTGATGAAACATCTTCTGAACAAGAGAAATCTGCCTCAGAACAAGAAGTACCAGATCAACCAGTACCTGATGCACAGAAAATGGATCAGCTAATGATCAAGGAAAAAGGATCAGAACTCGTAACAGTATACATTCCAGATCTAGCTGATTCACCAGGTCAATCAGATCCTAAGGTACGAACAACTGTCGATGAAGAAGTTCGGCATACAATGAGATAAAGATCAATCGAACCATCCAGTTCGGGGGAACACTGAAGTTCCCATTAATGCACATCGACACATGATGAGTCCAACATCAGCTGAGACATGTTCTTATCAAGTGGATCATAAATCTGCACCACTCCCAATCTCTAGTAATGAACTATTATCAGAAATGGATGATGTTCTCCAAACCGACGCAAATCAGAACAGAAGGACCTGGATAACCAGTCATCCAACTGATCTGATCATCGGAGACCCATCTGATAGAGTTAAAACTAGACATCAGATTGGTGAAAGTGCCATGTATTGCTGTTATCTGTCTATGAAGGAACCAACAACAATAGAGGAAGCTCTACAAGACGCAAGCTGGATTCTAGCCATGCAGGAGGAGCTGGAACAGTTCAAGAGAAATCAAGTTTGGGAATTGGTGGACAGACCAACTCATCAAGACGTAATTGGCACAAAGTGGGTATTCAAGAACAAGAGAGATGAGAAAAAATGTCATAACCGTAAATAAGGCAAGACTTGTTGCTAAGGGGTATTCACAATCGGAAGAATTGATTATGATGAGACCTTTGCACCGGCCGCTCGCCTAGAAAGCCAATCGGTTTTTTTACGCATATATGCTTCCCCACGAGGGTTCACTGTGTATCAGATGGACCTAAAGAGTGCATTCTTAAACGGGGAACTAGCAGAGGAAGTTTATGTCGAACAACCTCCGTGCTTTGAAAAGGGCAAACGAAAGTGTACCGCTTTAAGAAAAGCTCTTTATGGTTCGAAACAAGCTCCTCGAGCTTGGTATGATACACTCTCTCGATTCTTGATAGGCGGTGGTTTCACTAAAGGAACAGTGGATAGAACCTTATTCAGAATAGAATATGGAGAAGATATTACGATGGTTCAGATTTACGTGGGCGACATCATCTTGGATCTCCCAACAAGAGTCTATGTGAAAGATTCAAAGAAGTCGATGCAAGGGAAGTTCGAGATGTCCATGATGGGTTAGATGAGTTACTTTCTGGGTCTACAAGTTAAGCAGTGTACAGAAGGGATATTCATCTACCAAGCAAAGTCTACTAGGAGTTTATTGGCTAAGTTTGGAGTTCAAAACTGTAAGGAAGCCGAGTCATTATGTTGATTGGATTCAAGATGGATCCGGATGAGGATGGTCGAAAACCAATCGTAAAAGAATATAGGGCTCTCATTGGATCTTTACTATACCCGATTGCCGGCCAGACCGGATATCACTTTTTGCGGTAGGGGTGTATGTGCGGTTTCAAGCAAATCCAATGCAAAGTCACCTAGAAGCAGCTAAGCGGATTCTTAAGTATATGAAGGGGACAGTAAACCTTGGTTTATTTTACCCATCAGATGATAATCTAGAGCTTAGTGGGTATTCTGATTCTGATTATGGAGGTTGCAAAATTGACAGGAAGTCAACCTCAGGAACATGTCAGTTTTTAGGAAGTAAAAAGCCGATCTCGTGGTTTTCAAAAAGCGGGACATCGATTCACGACATCTACTCTTGAAGCATAATATATGGTCGCAGAAGTCGCTGCTCCCAACTGCTCTGGCTTAGTCAAAAGCTGAGGGATTATAACATTGTAGCTAAGAATGTACCTATATTCTGTGACAGTAATAGTGCTATTGCAATCACTCAAAATCCTGTTCTACATACAAGATGCAAGCATGTGGATGTCAGACACCATTTTATAAGAGATCATGTTGAAAAGAAGAATATCAGAATGGAAAAGATTCATACTGATATACAGAAAGCCGATATTCTAACCAAGCCACTAAATTTGAGATCGATTCAGAGAATTATGCAATGAGCTAGGCTTTCGGATCTTAGAGAAAAAGCACCTAAAATATTTGATGGACTGATCTCTAGAACCAGCTGGTTAAGAGACTAACCAGGTTAAGAGGAATCAGTTGAGTTTGGTATCTCAACTGATCAGAAGATCAGTCAAGGAACTGATATGAGGAACTAATCAGATTAAAGGATTATCAGATTAAAGGAACTGATCAGATTAAAGGATTATCTGATTAAATCAATTTGGTTATTTCATACTTTGTAAGTCGATTTAGCTGATATTCAACAAGCAAGATTCACAAGATTAAAGCTTACATCGCATAAGAAAATAGGAAATTTACACAACAATGGAATAATAGAAATTTTCATTGATAAAGACCCGAAGGTCAGATTTACATTACAAGTTACAAGTACAAAAGGACCCGGAGGTCAGTACATAAGCCATAAACCCTAAACCCTAAACCGAAAACCCTAAGTCTAACCCTAGAAGGGGGGGAGAGAGAGAGATTTTAAAATCTGATGCTCCCATTTCCCCCCACTTAACAAGGGTGTGAAGGCTTTGAAATAATCCTAAAGCCACCCTCAGAGCTTCGGAGTTAGGAGCAAGAGCGGCGTTGAAAGGATTTCTAAGCCAGGAGCCCCTAGACCTGAAATCAATGGGCTCTCCAGCTGTTAAATGGGACACAAGTGCCAAGAAAGTGATCCAAAGATCACATGGCCACATGTGTCACATGCAAAAATTGAGTTGATATACGAAGATCAGTTGTTGTCTGATCAAGATCGTATATCAAACTCATGTTCTATTTCAGACTGAGTCTGTTGATGCTAATTCCGTCATCTCGATAGGCACACAAGGTGCATACGGTTAGGAGAAGTGTCTTCTCATTTTATGATAGGCGATCCGCGCCGCCTCGGTGGTAGAGAAGCTTAGCAATAATTGTATGTGTAATCTTTGATGACGACGAAAGCGAAAAATAAAGGACACACAGGGGTTGATTTGAGAAGTCAAATCATTGAAAAAGGGGTAAAAGTTTTTTTTTAAGTTTCACCGAAATAAGGGTTCACCGAATACATGATTTACAAAGAAGATAAGTATGGTGAATGGGTTATGTTGTGTAAATTATTGGTCCAATTTATAGAGGCCAAGCAAGGGTGCAAATGCAAATTTGATTTCTCAAAGCCTTTTAGAGAAATTTGCACCAAAAGGACAATGTAGGAAACACGCGATCGATAATGGATAAATTTATGGCGATTTGACATTCTGAAGTATCTAGACTATTATTACAAATGTCAAATCGCGGCGACTTAGGAATCGAGACTACTATTCAATTCTTCAAGAACTAAGTTTTGGCGGTAACACTTATCCCAAGAATTGGCGTGGTCCGAGTAGAATCGACAGTCAATCAAATCGATTAGATAAGAAATCGATCGGATGAGGAAGATTAGTTGAGTATGATACCTCAACAAATCGATATATATCGGTCAATAAGAAATCGAAATAACAAATTGAAGGGGGAACTTCAACCCATCGGGAGGATCGAAAAAGAAAAAATCGGATTTAAAGTGAAGCGGATCGGTTGAAAAAAGGACAAATTGGGAAATTATAAGGATTAGGCAGAAGACTAAGATCAACAAGTGGAATCAACAACTACAAGTGGTATTGACTGATTACAATATCAGTCAACCAGATACGCTTTTCTATTTTCTTGTTTACTGCTTACTTATCTGAAATTATCTGATAATATTTGCCTTTACTGTACACACTACTTTTGTGACGTATTTCCTGCAAAATATTAATGCGGACGTGGGGTACTTGTATTAATTGCCACAAAATGTGCTTTTAAATCCAAAAGGCAATCGTACGTGCTTTTCCTGACCACACGATCAAAACCGCTCAATCTGGATCGTTTAACCTTTTCAAACGGTTGATCTTCTAATCTCGTTTTTCCCTCCTCCATCTTATAAGTTTCATCAAAACCCTACCAGAGTATTCTTCTTCTCAAAATCTTGCGATTTATTCTCTGAAAACTCAAAATTACCTTTCTGTGATTCAAAGTGTTTTCTTGCGATTCAAACTTATTTTCCGAAAAATAGAATCTGGTAATTTCTGGTTATTTGATGAATTTCTTTTCCAAAATCCATTGATCACATAGATTATGTCTATATATGTTATCCTGTGATATGCCTTATCATTTCTTGGTATCCGTATGTGTTTATCGATTACTAGGCCTGAGAATAGGTCTGATAATCAATACATGATATCTTTATGATTATGCACAATTTTAATCGAGTCTATCTTGTTGTAGATGGCCACTCACGGAATGGGAAAGATTATGTGCAACTATGCGGATCTGGCAACAAAAATTGTCGATGACAAATTTGTACAGTTTGGTGTTACGCGGGATCCAGAATCCATGGAGGTTGAACAAATTCTGAAGAAAGGAGGTCTTGAAAAATTTTTGTCTTTGCTCACTTTGCAATCCAAAGAATGCAAAGATGAAGCACTCGAATTCTTAAGGAATTTGAAGGTGGATACGGACAATCCTGGAGATGAACTGATTTCTTCAGTTAACGGAGAGGAGATCAGACTGTCGAATGCTGACATATCTCGTCTGTTCAGCTTACCCAAAGGAAGAATCTCTCCTGCTCACTACAGGGAGAATGAAGATGAGCTGATCAGAAATGAACTCTTCAGAGAGGCTGACAAGCACCAGACCGCAGGATTTGTCAGACCTATGTTAAAAAGGAAATACCGACTGTTGTTTGACATACTGTCAAAAACAATCATGGGTATTTCGTTCAGCCCAGATGCTTTAACATCCGTAAAAATGTACAGCATGGCTGCGATAATCGATGAAGCCAAAAATATCAATTGGCATGGCTTCTTGAAGGCCATTCTGCTCCAAGAACATGAAAAATTTGGAGTTAATGATCGTAGGCAAGTCTATCTGAAGAAGAGAATCAACAATCTCAACAAGGTTGCAGTTATTCTGAAGGACAAAATGCCAAATGCTGAATGGGATCAGAATGGACTGAAGTCCTACAAGGCCTTTCTCACAACCACATCTGCTATATATGGGCCACCTGATGATGATATGCGGCCCACCCCTCCAAAGGTGAAGAAAGGAAAGAACAAGGAGGCAGCCACGTCTACACCAGATGCTCCCCAAAAGAAGAAGAGAAAACTGGTAAAGGCTCAGGAGAAGAGGCCGAAGAATGCAAAACAGGCCTCCATGACTCTGTTTCTGGAAGACGAGTCAGATGAAGAAGGAGTGCCAGAGCAACCTGATGCGCCACATAAATCAGCCGAAAAATCAGACAGGCAGGCTTCTCAAGTTGAGAGCTCGCCAGAACATTCTGAGGGAAGAGCAAGAGACGAACGATCTCCTTCTCCTCAATCTCGAGCTGATTCACCACTCAGACTTCTGGCTGCTGAGCATATTTCTCCTTCTCCTTCATCTGTCCGCGAACCTGAAAGTTCATCAGTTCGCGAACCAGAAAGATCACCTGCTGCAGAGCCGGACGTAATTGCTTCGACAACAGAACCTTTGCAGATTCAGCCAATCAGCCAACTTCCACCTACTCAGACACCACCAGAACCCTCTACATCTCATCAACCGGAATCTGGTCGATCTGAACAGATAATTCCTGAGTCCAGATCGTCCAAGACCATCACCGGGAAAATGGTCAGAATGCAAATTGAACGAGATATTGATGAGCTATATCCAGAGCTGGTAGCCCATCCTGCTATTCGAGAGGAAGTAATGGAGATCCTCACCTGGAAAGATCTCCGGTTAAAGAGCTTCTCAGATTTTATGATGATTATAGAACAGATGGGAGGTGCTGATGAATTCACAGATTTTGATTTCGACATGAAGAAATCTGCTCAAGTAGGATCACCAGCTGAGCTGATAATTGATGAATCGATCAAAGCTCTGATCCACAGGAAGCTAGGATTGACCGAACAAGGTGAATCGGAGCTCTTCTTGAAGAAACTCCTAAAGCGAGATGATCCTATGAAGGATGTGGAGCCGCCGATGATAGTGGAACCGTGCTGCGCTTCATGACCAGCCACCGGAGGCGCAAACAAATGAAAAGAGATCGGTGACGCAAAAATATTCCTACAACTCACATCACTCACGATCAACTTCGGAGATCGGATCGTGTTTTAAAGATCTCCCGAAAAGAAGAAGTCGAGGAGTGTTGGCTAATCAACTTAGCAACACAATAACCGATCGAGGCGATTGGCCTCAAAGAAATAACGGATCAATCTGGAATTGGCTATTTCCCAGATTGAGGCAATTAAAGATCAGTTCTCTCAAACTGTGACCAACCTGACTGCTGAGTTTAAAAAGACAGTTGATGACAAGCTAGTCCAGGTTGATCAACAACAAGTTTCTCTTCTGATGGTCACTGAAAAGCTAGAAATGACTGAAGAGAAACTTGACAAACTAATTCTTACCCTCTCTACTGCCGTGGAATCTGTCAAGACTGAGCTGATCTCGAAGATTCAAAGTCTATCTGCTCAAGCTCAAGGTTTATCTGTTGAAGATCTTAACAAGGCGATATCAGTCAGCTTTGGATCTCTGACTTCCCACCTCAAAGCTCTTTTTGATCAAACCAAAAAGGGGGAAGGACAGATTGAGAAACCAACTGACACTATCAGAACAACAGAAGACCTGATTCAGACAGTTGAATCCTATGGACAAAGACTAGACCATCTGGATCTTTTTGCTAACGAAATTTCTGAAAAGATGGAAAAGTCAAAGGCAAGAAAGTTAGTTCTGTGCCGACATCACAACTTGTACCGATCCTCTTTCGGACTAAAAAGTCACAAGAAGCACAAATAGCCAAATACAAAGCCGATAAGAAACTGGCTGAGAAACTGTCCAAAGAGCAGATTGCTGAAGAAGCCCGAATAAGTGAAGAAGAAAGAAGGGCAGAAAAATTGGCAGAGGCAGAAGATCTGAAAAAGAAATACAGATCGAGGGCAAAGAAAGGAAAAGTTGGAAAATCTGGACCAGAACCTCAGCTGCCAGCAAGAATTGATGAGATCATTCCGAAAACTGCTGCACATGCTGAGAGGTTTGAGGAATGGAATAAGATCAGAAGTGAATGGCTTCGGATGCTTTTTGTTCTAGATCTTGTTCCACAAGAAGAATCTCCGGATCTGCGAATTCCTCAACTGGTTGGAGAACAAATACCCAGATTTTCTGAAGTATCTGGAAAATGAGGCCAAAATAATCAATGTAAAAATATCTCGCCAAGAGTATGACGTGATGGATTACTCGAAGAAGGCAGATGGCTCATTTGACAGACTGGCATTTCAAAGGTTCTATTTTGACATCCTGAGCAAAGCGCGCATAACTGATCCTCAGCAGATCAATGATGTCAAATGGAAACTACCCGGATTTCAACATCCCTCAAGATCAAAGAGAAATGCCAGAAGGATACAAGCCTGGGAGATCAAGAATCAGAAGACTACTTAGGATCAGCTGCTTTTAAACTCAAACTTTTCTGATGTAATATGTAATCGACAAATCTAATGAAAGAAAAGTTTATTTTCTGATCCTAAGACAAAATCTCATTGTCTTCTGATTATATGCTCTTTATTGTTTTATACTTATCAACTGTGCTTGGTTTCTCAAGTGTTTTGGTTTCATCAAAAAGGGGGAAATTGTTGGGAAATTTAGAGTTTTGATGAAAGTTCTAAAACACATGTAATAGGACCAGTCAGACCTGTTAGCTGACTGATGTTTTTATTACCAGTTATAGAATACCAGTTGATAATTATTGTATAGAACAACCGATGTCGAAGATAGGTCACATATTGAGGGGAACCTCAATATGTATAGGTCGAATCCAAGATCTAAAGAACGGTGATATCCGATAGGCGGAAGGCAAGAGAAGGACGAAGATCGATCGATCCGATAAAGTCGATATCTCGGTTGGTCATGAAGTTCAAATTCGTAAGACTTGAAGATCGATGACTTCCAAAAGATCGGACGAAGACCTACATCGGTAAGTCTGCTAGTTGAAGCTAAGACAACCGGCACCGAAGACTCTATCGTAGGTAATCATTTGTCGATTGATCAAAGTCACCACCGTGAAAATCGATGTTTCACCAAATCATACGTCGATGATCTGAACAAGAAGAATGTCAACCTTAGTTGGTAGAACAACACTGAAAAGTGCTTCTGTTAACCAATAAGAACAAGACACGTATGATCGGAGCCGGCAATTACGGGATTTGGTCTTTGCTTTCTCTAAGCGCTATAAAAGACACTATTCACGCTTTTCGCCATGCCGCTCTCAAGACGCCACATCAATCCTGCAAGTCTACCAAATATAGCCGGAAATTCAAATTGCTCTCCAACGGCTCTTTGATTTCGAGGCCTATAAATATGAGATTACTCTTCAGAGTGAAGACACGGAAATTATCAAGAAGCTCAAGCTATAATCAAATTTCATACGAAGAACACAAACTTGAAGATTATTTTCATCCCATAGTTCTTAGCACGTAAATCTTTTCATCTAGGGGCTACTTAAAAACTAGGAAAGATTTCAAAGTTGGAACAAAAACAATCTTACCCAAAACCCAAAGTTAGGTTAAGTTGTTTAGCAAGACTTCAGACTAGGGTTTCTAGTTCTGATTTCTGGGATCGGTTGAGTGAGAACTCTTTAAATATCTGTTGGTGTACTGTGTTGGACTAACACAATAATCTAAGTTCAGTTGGTTTAGTTGGTACTGTTGGGATTATACTGAAAAGTATGTTTTTTACTTTGTATAATCAAAATCTAATTTTCGAACTTATTTCTTGAAATAAATTGTTTATCATCGATGCTTTAAATATGATTGAATGTTATATATATTTATTTGCATAACTGTTCAATAATTAAATGCGTGTTACATTTGTAGTTAATTTAGTGATACCCGATCACGAAGATTAAATTAACAAATTCTTGTAATCGAAAAGTATGTTATTCACGACCTAGATGGAAATGAACAAACCATCGTGAAAGGTTGAAGTGTAAGGCTCGATTGGCTTGTCTTGACCAAGAGATTACACTAGTGCATGACCGATGCCTTTGAATAGGACCTACTGGGAGGATAAATTCTTGAGAATCGAACAAGGAAGAATTAGACCTCGATGGTTCGTTGTTTCTTAACCTTCGTCCCTTAAATAGGATCACGTGGGATTGGTAACTATTGCTTTGACTTATCATGGGTAGCGAATCAGAGAGATTCAATACTTTTTATCTTGGGCAATATTATTGGTCACATGTGATTGCTAAGATTTAATAAGAAGAATCGCAAAGCACGCTTGCTTGATTTGCCCCCTCGGAGGTTCATAAGTTTTATCATACCAAATCTTGCAAGTGGAATTAGTTTCCGGTATGGATAATAATGTTGAACCGTTCCTCAACCAAGGACAAAAGATATTAATTAACGGAAAGCTATTTCAGTGGCTTGAATTAATTAATGGGCTAGATAATCTTAAACACGGAAATAATGACCGGGATCCATATTGACTGTAATATGGGTTAAGATGGATAGTCAATATTAATTATGTAGTGGGATTAATTAATATTTATGGGCTTGAATTATATTGTGGCTCAATATTAGATATTCAAGATCCATTAGAAGGTCCAATCTTAATTCTCCTAAAGGCCCCCTGAGTAGCCCAACATATAGTCCAATAACTGAAAAGGTGATTAAAATAAAATAAATATTGTTGCTTTATATTTCCTCTTATTTTCGAAAATTATGGATAAAAGAGGGAGAAAGATTTTCTTTGAATTTTGTTATGGAATGAAGATATGTATTCTTGGAATACAAGATTGTCTCATTAAATTCAAGAAATCTCCCACTTGGTTATACATAATGAAATTTTGAAATTTTGGAAATATAGTGGGCAAGAAAGATTTTCTTGAAAAGATATTATGGAAGATATGTATTTCTTGAAATACAAGAATATCTCATAAATTCAAGAAGATTCAAATCTTGGATTCTTGCACACTAATATTTTCGAAAATTCCATAAAATAGAGGAGGTGGATTTTTGTGGAATATTTTAATTATGGGAAATAAAATATATGGGATATATTCAAGATTTCTTGGTGACCAAGAAAAGTCTTATCCCACATTGAAAAATAACACAAATTTCGTCCACCCTCTCTCCTATAAATAGGGGATGATTAGTTCATTCCCAAGTACAATTCCATGTGCTGGAAATATTAGCAAATCCACATAAGTGGTGCAACAAAGTTTATTTTTTTCTTTTGTTAATTGTTCGCGAGTATCCTTCCACCGGATTGTCGAGCAAGGGCTAAGGGAATACTTGGGAAGTCCTTTTGGTTAGTCCGTCCGACCAAAGCCACTGCCATCCCGAGAGGTACGTTCACGTAAACCCGTAGATTCCGCATGCGTAGGTTTTACGTGGCTTTTTATATGCATGATATGTTGTTGTAATTATTATTTGAATTAATATAGGATTAATTCATGCTAGTAATAATTAATGAATTAAATTTATATTTAAATATTCACCCGAATAGATCTGTGCAACTCATTCCCCAACAACTGGTATCAGAGCCACTGTTTCGGGCTCTGAATTTTTTAAATTGTAATTTAATTCGTGGACATTAAATTTGAAATTGGATAGTAGAACTGTTAGATCTATTTTGCAGGTATCCAATTGTCATGGATTTTAATGTTTTATTTTGCATGCATATAAACTGTGGTTTTTTTAATTCGATTCGTTCGGATTTGTTTTGCCTCGTGAGAAAATCCACGAGTAGACTAGGATTTGTTTGATTTGATCAATGTAATAGACTAGTCTAGATCTAGGTTTATTTATTTTTTGTAAATAAATTGTAACCGGATCGGGAACGAAGAGACGAAGAATTAAAGGACGAAATCCGTAAGAACGGCGTGTAAGGCGGCGGTATGTATTGCTGCACGCACGCTGGGCGCAGGCGAGGACAAGGCGGGCAGCGCCGCGAGATGAAGGCCGCTACAAGACGGGCGTGCGCGCTCGAGGCAGTCGAACGGACGGGGCGGAAGCATGGGCGCTGCCAGGACGCTTGGCGGTTGCGGGTCATGGCGGGCGGAGGGCGAAATGGCGATCTTGACAAGACGGACACGCACGCTGTTACGCCGAGGTCTGTCGGCGCTGTCGATAATTGTCGAGGCGTCTTAGCATCAAGGCGGCACAAAGGCCCGCCGGCCGAGGTCTTAGAGTGCCCTAAAAGCGGGCCCAGCCGGACGCGGGCGGATCCCGGCGTGCATCATTGCAGTAGGCGTGGCGATTCGAGACAAGTATTTTTTCGAGACGAACGAGTGGGAGAAATTTGAGACGTGTTTCTTCAAGATCAAGTCAAGAAAAAATCAAACCATGACAATTGGATAATTTGTGCCCAATATGTTTATTTTTTTCAATTATGCTTGATTTATTTGTGCTATCTTATGCTTTATTTAATTTGTTTAAATGTGTTTGCATGAGGGTTGCCAAATTGAAAAATCTCAACTTCAAAATTACTAAGTATGTTTTAAATAATTAATTGACAATTTTATTCCGGATAATAAAATTGAATTAATTTTGACCTCCATGATTTATTTATTTGTGAATTCTTTTGGAGAAATTCCCCAACCAGATTCGGTCAAAAGATATGTTTCACATGAATGAATTCCAAACGGATGATTGTGGGTTATTACTAGTGGCGGCGATGACCCTCCCAACGAGGCTCGATCAAAGCGAAATAGTAATCCCAGATTTAATCATGGTTATTACTTAGGTATAAAATTGATATGCATATACTTCTCCTCAAGTCCCCTGTCAATTTTATATTGGTCAAAGTGGGGCCAACTATTAATCTGGATATTAAGGGTTTGTAACTGTTCTTGTTTGTAACCCGCTTGAATGTGTTTAAATAATGACCCACCCAACGTGGCTTATTTAAACTGTTTTGAGATGTTGGCTGATGCATGTTCATATTTTTTTTGAGATTTTAAATATGATGAATGTGATCGAACCTTGTGATATACTTGTGCTATTGCATATAGTTGTTTATTTCAGTTCAGCATGTCGTTACCTTTTAATCCACTGTTATTATACTTAATGTCAATAAAATATGTATGGAAACTATATTGATTGGAAAATTATAATTGTCCTAACTGCACAAAAGCACAAGTGGATTTTGACACACAAAAATCAGATGAGCCAACTGACGAGTCAAAACATGCGGGACTCGTCAGATCACCTTCTTGAGAGATGTCGTTCTTTGAAAATGGTGGAGGAAAAACCCGTAAGGGATTACGTCCTCAAAATAGATGGCCCATCTGAACAAACATGAGATTCTGAGTGCAGATTATGATCTGGAGACTCAGATGAATTTGGTACTTCATTCTCTGCCCAGAAAGTTTTTTTTAGCATTTTGGCCTCGCTAGCTAATTTGTTGCAAACTTTTGATCTCGGCATAAATGATAAGGCACAAAACTCAAGCTTTGACGGCAAGTGGTCCGTCTTCATCTTCTAGGCCAAGGGTAGGCAAGATAAAGAAGAGGACCAAAGGCCATAAGCAATAAAACTCAACTGTTGCCAAGGGCAATGGTAAGATGAGGAATGCTTGTTGTGTCAAGGAAAATCCAAAGAGAAAGTGCTTAAGCTGCGGTGAGAGAGGACAATGGAGGTCTTGCCTATTCCAACCCCAAAAGGGACTGAAAGAAAGGTAATTCTCATACACTAGTTGTTGAAACTTGTTTAGCGGCGTATACTTCTCATTCGTGGGTGGTTGATACGAGATCCACTAATCATGTTGGCTTCACGGGTTCTAAATGATCCCAACGTAGTGGGAGTGAGATCCTCATCACACCGGGTAACGTTATTTAAAGTAGAAGACATTGCAATGCTACGTAAGTGGCGGATATTGCAATGCTACGGTAGTAACGATTATTGCAATACTACGCAAGTAGCAGACATTGCAATGCTACATGAGTAGCAATTAAAGCAGTGGGAGAAGTGCACCTATCTTTTGAAGATAAAGTTTTTTTTGATTATCTTTGTGTTCCCGGTTTTAGAAAGAATTCACTTTCGGTTTCTAAAATTAGATTAAAGGACACTAAATTTCTTCTAATAAGAATGACATCATTTTTGAAATGATGAGTGTATCTCATACGGGACATTGATGGAAAAATCTCTATACAATTAATCATGCACACCACTCACGAAAATGTATCCTATAACACATCAATCAAGCTTTCGAGAAAAAAAAAACGTTCATCGACGTGAACGAGACACTTGTTTGGCATCTAAGATTAGGTCATATAAATCCAAAGAGGATCCAAAGGTTGGTGAAAGATGGTTCACTGGAGCGTCTCCAAGTTGAATCGATTCCAACCTGTGAATCATGTTTGGAGGGTAATATGACCAAGAGGGCATTTGGAGCCAAGGGAATAGGACCAAAGAAGTGTTAGAGATCGTTCACACGATGTATGTAGTCCATGTCAACCAAAGCAAGAGGAGGTTATGAGTAATTTTATTGATGATTACTCAAGGTACATTTTCCTTATGAAGCATGAATCTGAGACTTTTGAGAAATTCTAAGAATTTAAAGCTCAAGCAGAGAATCATATGGAAAAACGTATCAAGTCTCTACGATCTGATCGTGGAGACGAATACCTCAGCGATGAGTTTTTGAACTACTTATCTGATGAAGGGATTGTATCCCACTCACCTTTTTGGAACCCCTCAACAAAACGGGGTTTGCAGAGCGAAGCAACATAATTCTTTTGGAAATGGTTAGATCAATGATGAGTTATACGGATCTTCCCGAGTCGTTCTGGGGTCATGCCTTGGAAAACAACGACTTACATTCTGAAATTGGTGCTATCCAAATCGGTTCCCAAAACCCCAAAGAATTGTGGACCGGGCGCAAGCCTAGTATGAGACACATGAGAATTTTGGGGTGTCCGGCCTACGTGTTGGACAAGGAAGCCGGTAAATTGGATCCTCGATCAGAATTAAAATTTTGTTTGTAGGATACCCCGAGGGAACAAAAGGGTGAATGTTCTATAGTACCGAAGATCAAAAGGTGGACATCCGCACCCACTTTAGATTTTGGAAGAAAACTATAGAACCAAAGAAAACCCAGAAGTGAGATTACCTTAAATGAGCTTAGAAGGCAAACCTCAATGCCAACTGTACTAGATGATATACCAAACGATACGCTTTCACAACTGGAGCCTCGTTATAGTGGGAGGGTTGTTAGACAGCCTGAGAGATTCATGGGAATAGGAGAGTCCTCGGACTTGATTCCTAATCGCACCCATGAACATATGACGAGGCACTCCAAGATAAGGATCTGATTCTTGGCAAACAAAGAAATGAAAGCCGGTGGGTTCTATGTTTCATAATAGAGTGTGGGAGCTAGTCGAACCACTTAATGGGGTCAAACCCATTAGATGCAAGTGGGTATATAAGAGGAAAAGAGGATCGGACGGGAAGGTTGAAACCTTTTAAAGCAAGACAAATGGCGAAAGGTTATACTCATAAAGAAAGGGATCGATTATGAGGAAACTTTTTCGCCCGTAGCCATGCTTAAGTCCATCCGTATTCTCTTATCGATTCTTTGCGCATTTCGACGCTGAAATCTGCAAATGGATGTCGAGACAGTTTTCCTTAACGGAAGTCTTGATGAAGAGATCTATATGCAACAACCCCAAGGTTTCATTGAAACAGGCCAAGAACATCTTGTTTGTAAGCTCAAGAAGTCCATTTACGGACTCAAACAGGCATCCAGAGCTTGGAACCAAAGTTTAGATCATGTAATAAAGTCTTATGGGTTTGATCAAAACAAGTTTGAAAGTTGTGTGTATCAAGAAGTCCATTTACGGACTCAAACAGGCATCCAGAGCTTGGAACCAAAGTTTTGATCATGTAATAAAGTCTTATGGGTTTGATCAAAACAAGTTTGAAAGTTGTGTGTATAAAAAGCGTGTCGGAACTGCATTGGTATTCTTAGTACTATACGTAGATGACATTATGATCATCGGGAACGATGTGAAGGTGTGGTCAGACGTAAGGGCATGGTGTTTCAAAACAGTTTGATATGAAAGACTTAGGGAAAGCCGGACACATCCTTGGGATCAAGATTACTCGAGATTGCAAGAAAATGATGATTGGGTTATCGCAAGTATTCATACATTGATACTGGTTTTAAAACGATTCAGTATGCAAGATTCCAAGAAAGGATTCGTACCTTTCAGACTTGGAATCCATCTATCCAATAAAATATTCCCTAAGACGAAAAGGAGATAGATGACATGAAAGGTATTCCTTGTGCTTCGGCTGTCGGAAACCTTATGTATGCATTGTTGTGTATTTAGACCAGATATCCGCTTTCAGTAGGCATGATAGCAAGATATCAAAGTAACCAGGGAAAGCGCATTGATCTACGATTAAAAACATTCGAAGTGTCCGAAAAGAACTCGGGATAGAATGTTGATTTATCGATCGACATACTCCAATCCCCATCGGCCACACGGACTCGGTTTCCAATCGGATATAGATTCGAAAATTATCTTGCCTCGCTTAGTGTGTTTCCATTTGGGAAGTGTAGCCATCAAATGGACGAGTGTGAATCGAAATGCATCAATTGACTCAACCATGGGACTCGGGTAAGTAGTCTTGTGAAGCGAATGAAAGAACCGATTGGGCTCTAGATCTTCTTAGTGGACTTGGATGGTGTTCTCAATTTGTCTAGCAAATATCTGCTAGGGGCGGTTGCAAATTCAAGAGGAACCAAGAGTCCACGAGTCAAACAAACACATTAAAGGAAAAACATCTTATACGAGAAATCGTTAAGAGAGAGATATAGATGTGGCAAAGATAAAGATCCGAGGACGACCCTAGCGGATCCATTCACAAAGCGTCCGCCTCTGAATACATTCGAGAGACATGTGAGTGGAATGGGTGTCAAGACCGTTTGCCAACTGCTTTGAGTATAAGTGGGAGAAATTATTAGGTTCGTGTAGGTGACATTAGATGTCACGCACTACTCGAGACGTGTTGTAGTATACTTAAAAGCGCACGTTGAGTATAAGTGGGAGATTGTTGGGATTATCTTTGAAAAGTATGCTTTTTACTTTGTATAATCAAAACCTAATTTTTCGGACTTATTTATTGAAATAAATTGTTTATCATCGATGCTTTAAATATGATTGAATGTTATATATATTTCTTGCATAACTGTTCAATAATTAAATGACGTGTTACATGTAGTTAATTTAGTGATACCCGATCACAGAAGATTAAATTAACGATCCATTGTAACTATAAGTACGCCATTCACGACCTAGATGGAAATGAACAACCATCGTGAAAGGTTGAGGTGTAAGGCTCGATTGGTTTGTCTTGACCAAGAGATTACACTAGTGTATGATCGATCTGCTTGAATAGGACCTCTGAGGAGGATAAATTCTTGAAATCCTAACAAGGAAGAATTAGACCTCGATGGTTCGTTGTTTCTTAACCTTCGTCCCTTAAATAGGATCACGTGGGATTGGTAACTATTGCTTTGACTTATCATGGGTAGCGAATCGGAGAGATTCAATACTTTTTATCTTGGGCAATATTATTGGTCACATGTGATTGCTAAGATTTAATCTGAAGAATCGTGTGCAAATACGCTTGCTTGATTTGCCCCTTGGGAGGTTCATAAGTTTTATCATACCAAATCTTGCAAGTGGAATTAGTTTCCTAGGTATGGATAATAATGTTGAACCGTTCCTCGACCAAGGACAAAAGATATTAATTAACGGAAAGCTATTTCAAAGTGGCTTGAATTAATTAATGGGCTAGATAATCTTAAACACGGAAATAATGACCGGAGCCATATTGACCGTAATATGGGTTAAGATGGATAGTCTGAATATTAATTATGTAGTGGGATTAATTAATATTTATGGGCTTGAATTATATTGTGGCTCAATATTAGATATTCAAGATCCATTAGAAGGTCCAATCTTAATTCTCCTAAAGTCCCCCTGAGTAGCCCAACATATAGTCCAATAACTGAAAAAAGGTGATTAAAATAAAATAAATATTGTTGCTTTATATTTCCTCTTATTTTCGAAAATTATGGATAAAAGAGGGAGAAAGATTTTCTTTGAATTTTGTTATGGAATGAAGATATGTATTCTTGGAATACAAGATTGTCTCATTAAATTCAAGAAATCTCCCACTTGGTTATACATAATGAAATTTAAAATTTTGGAAATATAGTGGGCAAGAAAGATTTTCTTGATTTTCTTGAAAAGATATTATGGAAGATATGTATTTCTTGAAATACAAGAATATCTCATAAATTCAAGAAGATCCAAATCTTGGATTCTTGCACACTAATATTTTCAAAAATTCCATAAAATAGAGGAGGTGGATTTTTGTGGAATATTTTAATTATGGGAAAGAGAATATATGGGATATATTCAAGATTTCTTGGTGACCAAGAAAAGTCTTATCTCACATTGAAAAACAACACAAATTTCGTCCACCCTCTCTCCTATAAATAGGGGATGATTAGTTCATTCCCAAGTACAATTCCATGTGCTGGAAATATTAGCAAATCCACATAAGTGGTGCAACAAAGTTTATTTTTTCCTTTTGTTAATTGTTCGCGAGTATCCTTCCACCGGATTGTCGAGCAAGGGCTAATGGAATACTTGGGAAGTTCTTTTGGTTAGTCCGTCCGACCAAAGCCACTGCCATCCCGAGAGGTACATTCACGTAAACCCGTAGATTCCGCATGCGTAGGTTTTACGTGGCTTTTTATATGCATGATATGTTGTTGTAATTATTATTTGAATTAATATAGGATTAATTCATGCTAGTAATAATTAATGAATTAAATTTGTATTTAAATATTCACCCCGAATAGATCTGTGCAACTCATTCCCCAACAGGTACCCCTTGTGATAGGGAAGAGTGGACGTAGGACTGGTTGTCCGAACCACTATAAATCTTGTGTGCAATTTACCTGCTTTGATTAACTGTTTTACACAATCACACAACTTAATTAAAGTTGCATACATATTCTAAGTTAAGATCAGTTTGCATCAAGCTTCTGATCTGATCAAGTTTGACACTTTAGTCAACTGGTTGAAAGACTGACTTTGGAATCTGATTTATTAAAACTGGTTTTTCACACGGGTAAAATTTAGCTTCCGCACAATCAGTTAAACTGATAGATACCGAACTGATCTGCCTTCAGGCGATTAGTAAGTTAGATATCAATCCAAACTGATTCACTTGCACTCTGATCAGGCTAACTGCATTCACACCTGATCTGCACAAAAAGTTTTCAGAAGTCTATTCACCCCTCCCCTCTAGACTTCTGCCCTCACAAAACCCGTTCGGGACCTACAAATATGTATGTCATATTAAAGATCGGTAAAAAATTATTAATTTGACACATAATATATTAAAAATATATCTATAATAAAAAAAATTAGTATTAAACTTTAAAAGTAAGAGTATAAAGTAAAATATAAAGAATCAAATGAAGAAATGTTATTGGTTGATGTTAAGTCACTCTCTTTTCTAGAGAGTGAAGTACACCATTTCACCATAAAGCAAGTGTGACTACACTTGCTTAAATATGCACTTGAAATTTTGACAAACTTCTACTTTTATATATTTATAGATGCACAATTATAAACAAATCACACAATTTTAAAAAGTAACTATAAATATATCACAAAATAAAAGATGTCTCACATACATTGATAAATTTGTAAATAATTTCAAATAAAAAGGGTGCATATTTCAAAGTTTATAAGGTACATTTGTGCCTATATCCAACTCTGACCCAACTTATTACTATAATAATTATATTATGATAGGAAAATTCTGAAACCGAATTAATCGATTGAAAGTTGAAAGTAAGATTATTTATTTTAAAGTATTACAAATATAATTAAAAAAATTAATTTTACCCTCTTAAAGTGCATCTCCAACGTTAACTTTAAAGGTAGGGTACACAATTTTTTAAGAGACACTCTTACATGAGATCGTCTTTTTTTTTTTTATCGGTCAAGATAAATTTTTTATTAAATAATTAGTAATATGTACAAATGGGTATATTTCGTAACCATATGACGATGAAGTTTAATAATACATATATAGAGCATACAAAATCTGTAAGCTAATCTCCTAGATCCAGTCTCTAATAAATGAATACCCATTAAAACCTGGAAAATACAGAGAAACCCAATTCCATAATCTTGCTTTAATCTCTTATATCAGTTTGACATCCGAAAAAGTTTCATTTGAGAAAATAACAGTATTCCTCCACTTCTAAATAATCCAAACCACACCAAGCCATAAGCCAATTGCACCTTTTCTTCTTCTTTTTTTTTTTTTTTTTTTTGAACAGAGAAAAAGGTATATATATTCAGGGTCGATCCTAGCCATTATAAAGCTTGAGTCGAGTTTAAAATTAGACCCCTCATAGCCTTTTCAATTATATGATTTTAAAAATAATAATTACTTATATAATGATAATAAATATTTCACAATAATTAAAAAAGAAATTCATGCTTATGTAAATATGATGAATATTTTCTAAATAATTATTTAAATACAATCCGCGTTATCGTTTTGGCGGCAAAATATTAATTACATCAACATAATCAATTTGTTCAATCAACTCTTGTTTTGACATTTCTTTAATATTTTTATTGGCTAATTACAGTTCAATTTCAGAGAAACAGATTATTGGCGAGATATATTAATAATAAAAAAAGGATAATGTTACCCTAGTTCTGAAATTTAAAAAAGTTCAGCTAATTGATTATTTTTTTGGATAAATATAAATTAAATTATCTTATTTTAGTATTATAAAAAAAAAAAAACTTTTGTAGACCGCATTCGTGAATTAAAGTAACACAAATTGAAAAGAGTTTGGAAATTAGAAAACAAAAACAAATTAAAAGTACAATGACAGATGACGATATGTAAGAAAATAATATGTTATTGCAAATTGCAACAGTTACCAAGCCCTTATAATAAAGAGTGTTGGGATATTTTAGTTTTGATGAATTATGTCAAAATATTATCAACTTGTGTTATTCAAGCTAATTTACAGATAACAAGTTGAGGGGGAACGAAAGAATAAGTTGAGGAGGAACTCACGAAATCAGAAGAAGATGATCGAGATCAGATGAGTAAGATGAGTTCCGAGTTAACTGATGAGCTGAGCAAATTTAGAATTGAAGAAAAGCTAAGCCAGCTGATCAGAAGATTAGATGACCAGAATAGACCTGATCAGATGATTAGAAGAACATACGAGCTGATTTGGTGATCAGAAGAAGCGGTGCAAGTTGATCGAAATAAACCGACCGAAGATCGTAAGAGAAGGTTGCAGATCAGAAGAGGAGCAGATGAGACTGATCAAGATCAGACGTGATCTAGATCAGATAAGATAAGATAAACTGATATGCTAACCTGATGTACTGACCTGATGCTATCTTGATATGTTGACCTGAAGATGTGTTGATCTGGTCATTCGAGTTGATCAGATCAGGCAAGAAGAAATCAGATAGCCTGAGTCAAGTGACATGAGGGTCGGATGTCTCAAGTCGAAGAATCAACTCGGTCGGCTGAGTGTCAAGATGCCTAATCGCATAAGGTCCATCAAGAGAAGTCTCACGAATCAAGAAATCTGAGACTCAGAGAACCTGAGACTTAGAGAATCCTGAAGACTCGGAGAATCCTGAAGACTCGGAGAAACTGAAGAATATAGCCGTTAGATTCAGCTGACGTGGACCAATGAGAGGAAGACAACCAGCCTGAAAAAACTGCAGAACTTACAGAATAAGTATGGATTTGAATGTGATTCTCTCCAACGGTAACATTCAAATCCACACTATAAATACAAGATATTCCATCAAATTAAGTGTGGAGAGTGTGGAGAATGTGGAAAAAGATGCTACAGAGCCAAGAGCCACATACTCAAGTATTCCTACCATAGAACACAAATCTGTAGACATACAATACATCCATGAGTGTTCTAAAACCCTATCTAAGCAACTCAAGATATATCCTAAGCTTAGAGAGATTTTCCCAACCTTAGCATTGAGGCTAAACAAATGTAAGGGAAAATCTCAACCTAGTTGGAGACACCAACCAAACACAAACCCTATTGTTAGGTAGTTTGTGTGGAGTTGTAAAGAGTTAGTAAGCTGCAGTGAGTCAGCCAGAAAACTCAAGGTAGAAAAGGGAGTAAGCTGCAGTGAGTCAGCCTGAAAGCTTGTAGGCGATCCCGTGAAGGGTGATAAGTCCCGAGGCACGCCCGAGAGGGTGATAAGTCCAGTTTGAAGGAATTTCCCTAGGAACAGGGAGAGTGGATGTAGGAGCTTGAGTCTCCGAACCACTATACTTTGTTGTGTTCGTTATTGCTTTATGTTCTTATCTTGTCATATGCATTCGATTATAAGCAAAACACAACACATGGACTTAAAAAGCAAAAAATTGGAATCACCATTCCTTCTCCCCTGTTTTATATGCATTACATGTTTTTTTTCGCATTTCACGGGTTTTGCACCGTCTGATACCACTTGTTGGTCCCGGTGCTAACGAGTCTCACACGTGTATGGGGGAGAGAATACACGTGTTCAGTGATTTTTAAAACTTTTCTTTCACTTAGGTCAGATGGGTCAGGTTATCCTGATGATTTTTCCCTGAGAAGCACGGATTGCCCTGAGTCAAAGTCTACTGAGACAATGATCCTGGTCGCTTTAAGCTTCATTAGCCCAACCGAGCTTAAGTTTATCGAGATCCTCTGGCGCTTGGTCGATAATTATCTTCTTGAACCCTCGATAGAAAGTTAGTTCGATTTGGTAACTATCTGTTCTAGCTTACTCAAGTGTCTTGAGAATAGTTGGCCCTAAGTTTATACTCGTTTTTAGCTTTTTTTAAAATCTTCCCTTCAATAAAACAATGATTAAGGCTGTGACCAATTTGATGTAAGTTCAGTGGATTGGTTCCAACTGAATATCAGTGAACTATGCTTTCAGTGAAAAACATGTTGGGGAATAAGTTGCACAGATCTATTCGGGGTGAATATTTAAATACAAATTTAATTCTTTAATTATTACTAGCATGAATTAATCCTATATTAATTCAAATAATAATCCAACAACATATCATGCATATAATAATTCACGTAAAACCTATACATGCGGAATTCTACGAGTTTACGTGAACGTACCTCTTGGGATGGCAATTCAGATATGGTGAATAGACTAACCGAAGGACTTCCCAAGTATTCCCTTAACCCTCGCTCGACTATCCCAATTGGGAAGGATTCTTGTAAACGATTTAACAAAAGGAAAATAAAATATGTTGCACCACCTTTGTGGATTTACTAATTTTTCCAGCACATGGAATTGTACTTGGGAATGAAAGAATCATCCCCTATTTATAGAGATTGGGGTGAACGAAATTTTTGGCAAAATATGATGTGGGAAAATCTTTTCTTGATCTCCAAGAAATCTTGAATATATCCCCTATATTCTTTTTCCCATAATCATAATATTCCACAAAAATCCCACCTACTCTATATATATGGATTTTTCGAAAAAATAGATGATCAAGATTCCAAGATTTGGATCTTCTTGAATTTATGAGATATTCTTGTATTTCAAGAAATACATATCTTCCATAATATCTTTTCAAGAAAATCAAGAAAATCTATCTTGCCCACTATATTTCAAAATTTTCGAAAATATCATTATGAATAACTAAGTGGGAGATTTCTTGAATTTAATGAGATAATCTTGTATTCCAAGAATACATACCTTCATTCCATAACAAAATTCAAAGAAAATCTTTTTCCCAACTTTATCCATAATTTTCGAAATATTATTGGAAAAATAAGCAACATTTATTTATTTTATTTTAATCACTTTTTCAGTTAATGGACTATATGTTGGACTACTCAGAGGGCCTTTAGGAGAATTAAGATTGGACCTTCTAATGGACCTTGAATATCTAATATTGAGCCACAATATAATTCAAGCCCATAAATATTAATTAATCCCACTACATAATTAATATTGCACTATCCATCTTAACCCATATTACAGTCAATATGGCTCCCGGTCATTATTTCCCGTGTTTAAAATTATCTAGCCCATTAATTAATTCAAGCCACTGAAATAGCTTCCCATTAATTAATATCTTTTATCCTTGGTCAAGGAACGGTTCAACATTATTATCCATACCGGAAACTAATTCCACTTGCAAGATTTGGTATGATAAAGCTTATGAACCTCCCAAGGGGGCAAATCAAACAAGCGTACTTGCACATGATTCTTCGTATTAAATCTTAGCAATCACATGTGACTAATAATATTGCCCAAGATAAAAAGTATTGAATCTCATTGATTCGCTACCCATGATAAGTCAAAGCAATAGTTACCAATCCCACGTGATCCTATTTAAGGGACGAAGGTTAAGAAATAACGAACCACTGAGGTGTAATTCTCCTTTGTTCAGTTCTGAAGAATTTATCCTCCTGTAGGTCCTATTCAGTGCATCAGTCATGCACTAGTGTAATCTCTTGGTCAAGACAAGCCAATCTGAGCCTTACACTTCAACCTTTCACGATGGTTTGTTCATTTCCATCTAGGTCGTGAATAACGTACTTTTAGTTACAAGGGACTGTTAATTTAATCTTCTGTGATCTGGTATCACTAAATTAACTACAATGTAACACGTACGACTTATTGAACAATTATGCAGTAAATATATGTAACATTCAATAATATTTAAAGCATCAGTGATAAACAATTTATTTCAGTAAATAAGTCTGAAAATTCAGTTTCGATTATACAAAGTAAAAGCATATTTTCCAGTATAATCCCAACAATCTCCCACTTATACTCAAAGTCTGCTTTTAAGTATACTACAACATGTCTCGTGTAGTCTGTGACATCTAATGTCACCTA
The DNA here is from genome assembly GCA_037126765.1 of Stenogyne calaminthoides. Taxonomy (NCBI): domain Eukaryota; kingdom Viridiplantae; phylum Streptophyta; class Magnoliopsida; order Lamiales; family Lamiaceae; genus Stenogyne; species Stenogyne calaminthoides. The sequence goes on along the minus strand of JBBCBC010000008.1, from coordinate 19,561,725 downwards.
CACGAACCTAATAATTTCTCCCACTTATACTCAAAGCAGATTGGCAATGGTCTTGACATCCATTCTTTCCACATGTCTCTCGAATGTATTCAGAGGCAGACCCTTTGTGAATGAATCTGCTAGGTTGTCCTTAGACGCTATCTTTGACACATCTATATCTCCTCTCTTAACGATTTCTCGTATAAGATGTCTTTCCTTCAGTGTGTTTTTTTGACTCGTGGACTCTTGGTTCCCTTGAATTTGCAACTGCCACTAGCAAATATTTGCTAGACAAATTTGAAACTCTATCCAAGTCCACTAAGAAGGTCTAGAGCCAAATCGGTTCTTTTCACCGCTTCACTTCTGGCACTACTTACCCGACTTCCATGGTTGAGTCGTTGATGCATTTCTGCTTCACACTCGTCCATTTGATGGCTGCACTTCCCAAATGGAACCACACTAACTGAGGCAGATAGTTTCTGGAATCTAAGTCTGATTGGAAATCCGAGTCCGTGTAGCCGATGGGGTTTGGAGTATCTGACTGATAAATCAACATTCTATCCCGAGTTCTTTTCAGATACTTCAAAATGTTTTTAACTGTCGTCCAATGCTCTTTCCCTGGGTTACTTTGATATCTCGCTATCATGCTGCGGCAGCAGCGTATATCCTGGTCTCGTACATATAAAGAATGCATACATAAGGTTTCCGAAACCGGTAGAAGCACAAGGAATACCTTTCATGTCATCTATCTCCTCTTGCGTCTTAGAGGACATTTTCTTGGATAGATGGATTCCAAGTCTGAAAGGTAAGAATCCTTTCTTGGAATCTTGCATGCTGAAGCGTTTCAAGACAGTGTCTATGTATGAAGCTTGTGATAAGCCGATCATCCTTTTCTTGAGATCTCGAAAGTGATCTTGATCCCAAGGATGTGTTCGCTTCCCCTAAGTCCTTCATATCAAACTGCTTTTGAAAGCCATGCCCTTACGCCCGATAACACCTTCACATCATTCCCGATGATCAAAATGTCGCTCTCGATAGTACTAAGAATACCAATGCGCTTAAACACGCTTTTTATACACACAACTTTAAAACTTGTTTTGATCAAACCCATAAGACTTTATAACATGATCAAAACATTGGTTCCAAGCTCGATGCTGTTTGAGTCCGTAAATGGACTTCTTGAGCTTAAAACTAGGTGTTCTTGGCCCGCTTTCAATGAAACCTTGAGTTTGTTGCATATAGATCTCTTCATCAAGACTTAGTTAAGGAAAAACCGTCTTGACATCTATCCGCCAAATTTCAAAGTTGAAATGCTTGTGAAATCGATAAGAGAATACGGATGGACTTAAGCATGGCTACTCTGGGCGAAAAAATTTCCTCATAATCGATCCTTCTTTCCGAAAGTGTAACCTTTAAGCCACTAGTCTTGCTTTAAAGGTTTCAACCTTCCCGTCCGGGTCCTCTTTTCCTCTTATACACCAACTTGCATCCAATGGGTTTGACCCCATTAAGTGGTTCGATTAAGCTTCCACACTCTATTATGAAACATAGAACCCATTTTAAACTTTCATTGTTGTTTGCCAAGAAATCGTGATCCTTATCTTGGAATGCCTCGTCATATGTCCATGGGTCTGATTTGTCTTGTCCTCGAATCAAGTCCGAGGACTCTCCTATTCCCATGAATCTCTCGAACGTCTAACAACCCTCCCACTATGACGAGGCTCCAGTTGAAAGCGTATCGTTTGGTATATCATCTAGTACAGATTAGCAATTTGAGGTTTGCCCTCTAAGCTCATTTAAGGTAATCTCACCACGGGTTTTCTTTGGTTCATATAGTCTTCTTCCAAAAAACTAAAGTGGGTGTTAATGACCACCTTTTGATCTTCGGACTATAGAACATACACCCTTTTGTTCCCTCGGGGTATCCTACAAAAACGACCTTAATTACGATCGAGGATCCATTTACGGCTTTCTTGTCCAACACGTGGGCGGACACCCCAAATTCTCATGTGTCTCATACTAGGCTTCTGCGCCCTCGTCCACAATTCTTTGGGAGTTTTGGGAACCGATTTGGATTGCACCAAGTTCGTAATGTTAGTCATTTGTTTCCAAGGCATGACCCCGTAATCGACTTCGGGAAGATCCGCAGAACTCATCATTGATCTAACCATTTCCAAAAGAATTTGCTTTTCTCTCTCGCAACCCCGTTTTGTTGAGGGGTTCCGGTCAAAGGTTTGGGATACAATCCCTTCATCGATAAGTAGTTCAAAAACTCATCGGTGGTATTCGCCTCCACGATCGGATCGTAGAGACTTGATCGTTTTTCCCTATGATTCTCTGTTTGAGCCTTAAATTCTTTGAATTTCTCAAAGGTCTCGGTTTATGCTTCATAAGGAAAATGTAATCGCATTCTTGAGTAATCATCAATAAAATTACTCATAACCTCCTCTTGCTTTGGTTGACATTGGACCACATACATCTGTGTGAACGATCTCTAACACTTCTTTGGCTCTATTCCCCTTGGCTACAATTGCCCTCTTGGTCATTTTACCCTCCAAACATGATTCGCAGTCGAATTTGTTCAACTTGGAGACGCCTCCAAAGAACCATCTTTCACCAACCTTTGGATCCTCTTTGATTTATATGACCTAATCTTAGATGCCAAAGAAGTGTTTCGTTCACGCTTTCTTTTGTCGGAAATAGTTGATGTGTTATAGGATGCATTTTGTGAGTGGTGTGCACAGTTAATTGTATAGAGATTTTCCATCAATGTCCCGTAACAGATACACTCATCATTTCAAAAATGATGTCATTCTTATTAGAAGAAACTTAGTGTCCTTTAATCGAATTTTAGAAACTGAAAGTGAATTCTTTCTAAAACTGGGAACATAAAGATAATCTCAAAAAACTTTATCTTCAAAAGATATGTGCACTTTTCCCACTGCTTTAACTACTACTCGTGTAGTATTGCAATGTCTGCTACTTGCGTAGTATTGTAATAATCGTTACTATCATAGCATTGTAATATCTGCCACTTACTTAGCATTGCAATGACTTCTACTTTCGTAACGTCGCCCAGTGTGATGAGGATCTCACTCCCACTAAGTTGCTGTATCATTTTGAACCCGTGAAGCCAACATGATTAGTGGATCTCGTATCAACCACCCACGAATGAGAAGTATACGCCGCTAAACAAGTTTCAACAACTAGTGCGTGAGAATTACCTTTCTTTCCGTCCCTTTTGGGGTTTGAACAGGCAAAACCTCCATTGTCCTCTCTCACCGCAGCTTAAGCACTTCCTCTTTGGATTTTCCTTGACACAACAAGCATTCCTCATCTTACCATTGCCCTTGGCAACAATTGAGTTTTATTGCTTAAGGCCTTTGGTCCTCTTCTTTATCTTGCCTACCCTTGGCCTAGAAGATGAAGACGGACCACTTGCCTTCAAAGCTTGAGTTTGGTGCCTTATCATCATTTCTACCGAGACCAAAAGCTTGCAACAAATTAGCTAGCGAGGCCAAAATGCTCAAAAAAATTTTGGGCAGAGAGTGAAGTACCAAATTCATCTGAGTCTCCAGATCATAATCTGCACTCAGAATCTCATGTTTGTTCAGATGGGCCATCTATTTTGAGGACGTAATCCCTTACGGGTTTTCCCTCCACCATTTTCAAATGACGACATCTCTCAAGAAGGTGATCGACGAGTCCCGCATGTTTTGACTCGTCACCGCTCATCCCGATTTTGGTGTGTCAAGAATCCACTTGTGCTTTTGTGCAGTTAGGACAATTATAACTTTTTGTTTCCAATCATTATAGTTTCCATTGTATTAACTTTAAGTATAATAACAGTGGATTAAAAGGTAACGACATGCTGAACTGAAATAAACAACTATATGCAATAACACAAGTATATCACAAGATTCGATCACATGCATCATATTTAAAATCTCAAAAAAAAAATGAACATGCATCACCAACATCTCAAAAAAACAGTTTAAATAAGCCACGTGGGGTGGGTCATTATTTAAACACATTCAAGCGGTGTTACAAACAAGAACGATTTATAAACCTTTAATATCCAGATTAATAGTTGGCTCTACTTGACCAATATAAAATTGACAGGGACTTCGGGGAAGTATATGCATATCAATTTTATACCTAAGTAATAACCATGATTAAATACAGGACTATTATTTCGCTTTGAACAAGCCTCGTGGGGAGGGTCATCGTCGCCACTAGTAATAACCCACAATCATCCGTTTGGAATTCATTCATGTGAAAGCTATCTTTTGACCGTCCCGTGGGGGGAATTTCTCCAAAAGAATTCACAAATAAATAAATCATGGAGGTCAAAATTAATTCAATTTTATTATCCGGAATATAATTGTCAATTAATTATTTAAACATACTTAGTAATTTTGAAGGTGAGATTTTTCATTTGGGCAACTCTCATGCAAACACATTTAAACAAATTAAATAAAGCATAAGATAGTACAAAATAAATCAAGCAAAACATAAAATAAACATATTGGGCACAAATTATCCAATTGCATGGTTTGATTTTTCTTGGCCTGATCTTGAAGAAATACTGCCTTGATTTCTCCCACTTGATCGTCTCGAAAAGAACTCCGTCTCGAAATGCCACGCCAAGTAGCTCATGAGTCGATGCACGCCCGCCATCCCATCCGCCGCCGCTGCCGAAACAAATCACAGACGTCGTCGCCTTGGCATATAGCAGACGCCCACCCAAGCGGCGGTAGTGTCGCCCCCGAAGCGCCCGATGTCGCCGCAGAAATGTCGCGTATGCGCGTCACTACAGCAGCTTAAAGCGGTTCCGCTTTACTACAAGCGCCCGCGTCTGCCCGCCCGATCCGCTCCGCGCCGCGGTGCGCGTGCCACTGCGCCCGCCCGTCTTGTGTCGGCTCCTCGATCTCGATCGGCCCTCGGCCTCGCCCTACACCGTCGTTTGCCTACTACGGTCGCGTTCTTGCAGGCCTCCCGTTAACACGTTTAGCGATTTAACGCCGCCTACACCTTACTTCGATTTTATCCTTTAATTCTTCATCTCCGTCTTCGTTTCCGATCCGGTTACAATTTATTTACAAAATAAATAAACCTAGATCTAGACTAGTCTATTATGTTGATCAAATCAAACAAATACTAATCTACTCGTGGATTTTCTCACGAGGCAAAACGAATCCGAACTAATCGAATTAAAAAAACCACAGTTTATATGCATGCATAAACAAACACATTAAATTCCATGACATTTGGATACCTGCAAAATAGATCTAGCAATTCTACTATCCAATTTCAAATTTAATGTCCGCGAATTAAATTACAATTTAAAAATTCAGAGCCCGAAACCGTGGCTCTGATACCAGTTGTTGGGGAATAAGTTGCACAGATCTATTCGGGGTGAATATTTAAATACAAATTTAATTCTTTAATTATTACTAGCATGAATTAATCCTATATTAATTCAAATAATAATCCAACAACATATCATGCATATAATAATTCACTTAAAACCTACGCATGCGGAATTCTACGAGTTTACGTGAACGTACCTCTTGGGATGACAACGGTATGGCTGAATAGACTAACCGTAAGGACTTCCCAAGTATTCCCTTAGCCCTCGTTCGACTATCCGGTGGAAGGATTCTTGTGAACGATTTAACAAAAGGAAAATAAAATATGTTGCACCACCTTTGTGGATTTACTAATTTTTCCAGCACATGGAATTGTACTTGGGAATGAAAGAATCATCCCCTATTTATAGAGACTGGGGTGAACGAAATTTTTGGTAAAATATGATGTGGGAAAATCTTTTCTTGATCTCCAAGAAATCTTGAATACATCCCCTATATTCTTTTTCCCATAATCATAATATTCCACAAAAATCCCACTTACTCTATATATATGGATTTTTCAAAAAAATAGATGATCAAGATTCCAAGATTTGGATCTTCTTGAATTTATGAGATATTCTTGTATTTCAAGAAATACATATCTTCCATAATATATTTTCAAGAAAATCAAGAAAATCTATCTTGCCCACTATATTTCAAAATTTTCGAAAATATCATTATGAATAACTAAGTGGGAGATTTCTTGAATTTAATGAGATAATCTTGTATTCCAAGAATACATACCTTCATTCCATAACAAAATTCAAAGAAAATCTTTCTCCCAACTTTATCCATAATTTTCGAAATATTATTGGAAAAATAAGCAACATTTATTTATTTTATTTTAATCACTTTTTCAGTTAATGGACTATATGTTGGGCTACTCAGAGGGCCTTTTGGAGAATTAAGATTGGACCTTCTAATGGACCTTGAATATCTAATATTGAGCCACAATATAATTCAAGCCCATAAATATTAATTAATCCCACTACATAATTAATATTGCACTATCCATCTTAACCCATATTACAGTCAATATGGCTCCCGGTCATTATTTCCCGTGTTTAAAATTATCTAGCCCATTAATTAATTCAAGCCACTAAAATAGCTTCCCATTAATTAATATCTTTTATCCTTGGTCAAGGAACGGTTCAACATTATTATCCATACCGGAAACTAATTCCACTTGCAAGATTTGGTATGATAAAGCTTATGAACCTCCCAAGGGGGCAAATCAAACAAGCGTACTTGCACATGATTCTTCGTATTAAATCTTAGCAATCACATATGACTAATAATATTGCCCAAGATAAAAAGTATTGAATCTCATTGATTCGCTACCCATGATAAGTCAAAGCAATAGTTACCAATCCCACGTGATCCTATTTAAGGGACGAAGGTTAAGAAATAACGAACCACTGAGGTGTAATTCTCCTTTGTTCAGTTCTGAAGAATTTATCCTCCTGTAGGTCCTATTCAGTGCATCAGTCATGCACTAGTGTAATCTCTTGGTCAAGACAAGCCAATCTGAGCCTTACACTTCAACCTTTCACGATGGTTTGTTCATTTCCATCTAGGTCGTGAATAACGTACTTTCAGTTACAAGGGACTGTTAATTTAATCTTCTGTGATCTGGTATCACTAAATTAACTACAATGTAACACGTACGACTTATTGAACAGTTATGCAGTAAATATATGTAACATTCAATAATATTTAAAACATCAGTGATAAAATATTTATTTCAGTAAATAAGTCTGAAAATTCAGTTTCGATTATACAAAGTAAAAGCATACTTTCCAGTATAATCCCAACAAAACATGCAACAGATAATAATGCAGTACATAATGCAAAACAATACAACAATTATAGTGGTTCAGAGAATCAAGCTCCTACATCCACTCTCCCTGTTCCTAGGGAAATTCCTTCAAACTGTACTTATCACCCTCTCGGGCTCGCCTCGGGACTTATCACCCTTCACGGGATCGCCTACAAGCTTTCAGGCTGACTCACTGCAGCTTACTCACTTTTCTACCTTGAGTTTTCTGACTGACTCACTGTAGCTTACTAACTCGTTACAACTCCACACAAACTACCTAACAATAGGGTTTGGGTTTGGTTGGTGTCTCCAACTAGGTTGAGATTTTCCCTTACATTTGTTTAGCCTCAATGCTAAGGTTGGGAAAATCTCTCTAAGCTTAGGATATATCTTGAGTTGCTTAGATAGGGTTTTAGAACACTCATGGATGTATTTGTATATCTACAGATTTGTGTTCTATGGTGGGAATACTTGAGTATGTGGCTCTTGGAGCTGTAGCATCTTTTTCCACATTCTCCACACTCTCCACACTTAATTTGATGGAAGATCTTGTATTTATAGTATGGATTTGAATGTTACCGTTGGAGAGAATCACATTCAAATCCATACTTATTCTGTAAGTTCTGCAGCTTTTTCAGGCTGGTTGTCTTCTTCTCATTGGTCCACGTCAGCTGAATCTAACGGCTATATTCTTCAGTTTCTCTGAGTCTTCAGGATTCTTTGAGTCACAGGTTCTCTGAGTCTCAGGTTTCTTGATTCAGCAGACTTCTCTTCAGCGGACCTTGTCTGATCAGACATACTGACACTCAGGCTGACTGAGTTCAGTTCTTTTGACTTCAGACATCCTGACCCTCAGGTCACTTGACTCAGGCTATCTGATTTCTTCTTGCCTGATCTGATCAGCTCGACTGATCAGATCAACACATCTTCAGGTCAACATATCAGGATAGCATCAGGTTAGCATATCAGTTTATCTTATCTGATCTCGATCACGTCTGATCTTGATCAGTCTCATCTGCTCCTCTTCTGATCTACAACCTTCTCTTCTGATCTTCTGGTCAGTTTCTTTCTGATCAGCTTGTCTGCTCTTCTGATCACCAGATCAGCTCGTCTGTTCTTCTGATCATCTGATCAGGTCTGTTCTGGTCATCTGATCTTCTGATCAGCTGGCTTAGCTTTTCTTCAATTCTAAATTTGCTCAGTTCATCAGTTAACTCGGAAGTCATCTTACTCATCTGATCTCGATCAGTCTCGTCTGCAACCTCGTCTGATCTCAATCATCTTCTTCTGATTTCGTGAGTTCCCCCTCAACTTGTTCTTTCGTTCCCCTTCAACTTGTTATCTGTAAATTAGCTTGAATAACACAAGTTGATAATGTTTTGGCATAATTCATCAAAACTAAAATATCCCAACAATTTCTCCCTTTTTGATAATGACGCCAAAACATTAAGATATATGCATTTTTAAAGAAACGAGTTTTTGTTTAAAAAGATCAGTTCAGGTGATCACATTAAAAGTGATCTTTTGAACTCCTGCTCTGATACCACTTGTTTGTCCCGGTGAAAAACCCATTAAATGCGGAAAAAATCATGTAAAACATATAAAACAGGGGAGAAGGAATGGTGATTCCAATCTTTTACTTTTTAAGTCCATGTGTTGTGTTTTGCTTATAATCAAATGCATATGACAAGATAAGAACATAAAGCAATAACGAACACAACAAAGTATAGTGGTTCGGAGACTCAAGCTCCTACATCCACTCTCCCTGTTCCTAGGGAAATTCCTTCAAAATGGACTTATCACCCTCTCGGGCTCGCCTTGGGACTTATCACCCTTCACGGGATCGCCTACAAGCTTTCAGGCTGACTCACTGCAGCTTACTCACTTTTCTACCTTGAGTTTTCTGACTGACTCACTGCAGCTTACTAACTCATTACAACTCCACACAAACTACCTAACAATAGGGTTTGGGTTTGGTTGGTGTCTCCAACTAGGTTGAGATTTTCCCTTACATTTGTTTAGCCTCAATGCTAAGGTTGGGAAAATCTCTCTAAGCTTAGGATATATCTTGAGTTGCTTAGATAGGGTTTTAGAACACTCATGGATGTATTTGTATATCTACAGATTTGTGTTCTATGGTGGGAATACTTGAGTATGTGGCTCTTGGCGCTGTAGCATCTTTTTCCACATTCTCCACACTCTCCACACTTAATTTGATGGAAGATCTTGTATTTATAGTGTGGATTTGAATGTTACCGTTGGAGAGAATCACATTCAAATCCATACTTATTCTGTAAGTTCTGCAGCTTTTTCAGGCTGGTTGTCTTCTTCTCATTGGTCCACGTCAGCTGAATCTAACGGCTATATTCTTCAGTTTCTCTGAGTCTTCAGGATTCTTTGAGTCACAGGTTCTCTGAGTCTCAGGTTTCTTGATTCAGCAGACTTCTCTTCAGCGGACCTTGTCTGATCAGGCATACTGACACTCAGGCTGACTGAGTTCAGTTCTTTTGACTTCAGACATCCTGACCCTCAGGTCACTTGACTCAGGCTATCTGATTTCTTCTTGCCTGATCTGATCAGCTCGACTGATCAGATCAACACATCTTCAGGTCAACATATCAGGATAGCATCAGGTTAGCATATCAGTTTATCTTATCTGATCTCGATCACGTCTGATCTTGATCAGTCTCATCTGCTCCTCTTCTGATCTACAACCTTCTCTTCTGATCTTCTGGTCAGTTTCTTTCTGATCAGCTTGTCTGCTCTTCTGATCACCAGATCAGCTCGTCTGTTCTTCTGATCATCTGATCAGGTCTGTTCTGGTCATCTGATCTTCTAATCAGCTGACTTAGCTTTTCTTCAATTCTAAATTTGCTCAGCTCATCAGTTAACTCGGAACTCATCTTACTCATCTGATCTCGATCAGTCTAGTCTTCAGCCTCGTCTGATCTCGATCATCTTCTTCTAATTTCGTGAGTTCCCCCTCAATTTGTTCTTTCGTTCCCCCTCAACTTGTTATCTGTAAATTAGCTTGAATAACACAAGTTAATAATGTTTTGGCATAATTCATCAAAACTAAAATATTCCAACAAAGAGTGATGTTTGTATGTACCAATTACACAAGGTGTCTCACAGATTGAAGGAACACTATTGGGATTCATTGATTAATATGCAGAAAAAGGTTCGAGTAATTAATCAATGGCGTAAATTGAAGAAGATGAATGAAAGCAAGAGGATAGTACCTCATACTGTTGGGGTTATATTGAAAAGTATGTTTTTACTTTGTATAATCAAACTGAATTTCTTATTTATTTACTAAAATAATTATTTATCACTGTTGCATTAAATATGAATGAATGTTATATATATTTACTGCATACCTGTTCAATAAATAGTACGTGTTACATTGTAGTTAATTTGGTGATACCAGATCACAGAAGATCAAATTAACAGTTCCTCGTAACTAAGTACAAAATTCACAACCTAGATGGAAATGAACAATCCATCGTGAAAGGTTGAAGTGTAAAGCTCAGATTGGCTTATCTTGACCAAGAGATTACACTAGTGCATTATGATGCGCTGAATAGGACCTCTGAGAGGATAAATTCTTCAAAGACCAATATAAAAGAATTAGACCTCAGTGGTTCGTTATTTCTTAATCTCCGTTCCTTAAATAGGATCGTGTGAAATTAATAACTATTGTTTTGACTTATGATGGGAAGAGAATCAACGTGATTCGATACCTTATATCTTGGGCAATATTATTAGTTACACGACGATTGCTAAAATTTAATACGGAGAATCGTGTGCAAGCACGTCTTGTTTGATTTGTCCCTTTGGTGGGCTCAGAAGCTTTATCACACCAAATCTTACAAATGAAAATTTATTTCCGGTATGGATAATAATGTTGAGTCGTCTTTATTCCAAAGATAAAGATATTAATTAATATAAAGTTTTTTTAGTGGCTTAATTAATTAGTGGACTAGATAATCTTAAACACGGAAATAATAACCGGGAGCCATATTATTGTAGCATCGTAATATGGATTAAGATGGATAGTTCTATATTAATTTTATAGTGGAGTAAATTAATATTAATAGACTTGAATAATATTTTGGCTTAATATTATAGATTCATAGCCCATTGGAGATCCAATCTTAATTCTCCTAAAGGCCCCTCAAATAGCCCAATTAAAGTCCAATTAATGAAAAGGAGAAGAAAATATTATTATCTATTTTTCCTAATTATTTTCAAAAATAATGAGTAGAAGAAAGAAAAAGATTTTCTTGGTTTTCTTGGAAAGATTTTATGGAATAAGTATTATTGAGATACAAGTTTATCCCATAAATTCAAGAAAGAAAAAAGATATTGTTCCTTCCTATTTTATTTGTTTTTTTCGAAAATAATGGACAAGAAGGGAGAAGAAGATTTTGTTGGGAGATATTTTGGGAAATAATATATTCAAGATTGTATCTTGAGGAAGAAGCAAAGAAATTTCCCAATGACCCAATTAGGTCAAAATTTTCGACCCCCTTAGTCCTATAAATAGGGGATGAATTTTTTATCCCCAATGCAATTCCATTTGTTGGAAAAATTAGAAATCCACAAAGGTGGTGACAAATATTTTTAGTTTTCTCCTTTATTAAAATCGTTCGTGAGAATCCTCCCACCGGATTACGTTCATGGACTTGGGACATATTTGAGAAGGCGCTATGAGTTGATCCATCGTCTCAACGGTTGTCTGTACAAGAGGTATGTAATCTCGCAACTCCTAGATTATGCATGCTTAGGATTTACGTGAATTACGTGTACGCATGTTGTTGTTGCTTATTTAATTATTATGTTGAATTAATTTAGGATTTATTCATGTTAGTAATTAATTGAATAATTTAAATACATATTTAAATACACCTCGAATAGATCCGGACACCCCGTTATTCCCAACACATACAACTACAATCTCTGCTATGGATGATTCCCCATGTGTAGTGCACCTTCATTCCATTAAAGTGTCAGAGAAGATATATTCCTCCACCGTAGGATGCGCGCCACGTGGTTCAATGATCGAGACGAAAAGAAAAGAAAGCTGGGCCGCATAGCAATCTCAACAAGGAACGACCCAAGATGCGAAGCCCAGACTTATTATAGAAGCGAAAATAAACAGGCCAAGCTCGGATGGCCCACGAGTGTTTATTTGATAAGTCGTCATGAAACACGACACTTATATATATTACCTAACTAATTTTAATTTTGTACGAAAAATCATCGAATGGCATTTGATGTCTATAGAAGAATAATATTATACGAAGAACCACCGAATGACATTCCAAATGACGTTTGATGTCTATAGAAGAGTATGAGAACTATATTCACAAAATAAAATAATTGGGACCTCAAACTGTTTTATCAATTTTAAGATGATCATACCATGTTTATACATTAATATATAACCTGTCATGTTTGTGTATGTTGCAGAAATGCTTTAAATAATCTAATTTGGGCATCAATTTTGTGTGATTTGCTTTAAAGAATCTAATTTGGGAATCAATATTCAGATAGGAAGACTCTTGAAGATTTTAGTTTGTATTTCAATTTTGATTCTTGATTCTCATATTCAAATATCAGAATTTTCATATGTACAAATTAGATCTAGTTCTTAGTTGCTTTCCACAACTATATGATCATTTTTTTTATGTAAATGTAAAATTTGAAAATTTTTGGCATGGATATACCTTGGGACACAGAATGTCAAATGATCAAACTAATAAATTATTGGGTATATATATATATATATATAAAAAAGAGATATATTCATGATAAACTTCTGTTTTTTTTATGGAAACTTCTAAAGGTATATATTCATGATAAACTGGAAACTTCTAAAGAGATATATATTCTAACAAACTTCTGCTTTTTCTTTGGAAACTTTTAATTTAATGTTCATCTTGAGACCGTACAGAATTAATGGGAGTTACAGAAAGAATTAGACACTGATTTACAATTCTGCATGTTTTTCAGACTGAGAGAAAAAAACACACTTTCGAATACCTTGGGCAATGGGTGAGAAAGCAATTTTTGCTCAAGATCCTCCATTTGGTTAGCTAACTCAACAAATTATGGATCTTTAATTTCATATATCTTGACAAAAGTTAATATATACATGATAAATGATTAAAATATGAAAATATATCACCCAAAACACAATTAAAAGGACCTCAAGGTCCTTAAATACATGTACATATAATTAATGCAATAAATGAAGCAACCATACAACACAATGAAGAGGAGAAATTATTGACTGCCCAGCACCATGTCCAAGCCCTGTAGGAGACGTTTGGTTCATGAGACTAGATTGATTAGGTGTGATAGGATTGAATGAGATTAAGTAAGACTGAATTGATTGGACTGGATTTGTTTGAATCAAGATATGCTTTTGGATTATGGGATTGAATTGAAGGATCAGATGGTATATCTATTGATATCTCATAAATAACCTTAAATTGAATTGAAACAACCGCTCTTCATTTTTTTGAATCTATCCAAACAATATAAAAACAATTTGTAATATTGCATTTGGATATGTTCTATTCCACCTTTCACATGAGATTGACATATCCCTCCATGGAGGAATATAATACATTTTATATCCGAACTTGAAGTATATCATTGACCCTCATCCCACAAACCAAACGTTGGATTAATTGAAATTAAAATTCTAATCGTGGCATATCTCAATCAATCATGCGAACCAAACGAGCTTTATTGAGTATTCATGTCCATTTGATGTCAAAATGTCATCTCTATTTCAGAAGTGAAATTAGTACACATACTACATTAGATTCGAAATGAGAAAGACAATAAAAAAATGGAGGCGCCATTAATGTATATTTAATTAAAATTTAGAATTTAAAAATTAAGCATAAGGGAGTGGAGAAATTTATTTTGATTCTCATTTCATTCTTTTAATACAAACCTCAAAATCAAGCACCACCTGTCATTCATTTCCTATTTCTTATCTTTCAAACCTCTCAATCAAGCACCACCTTAGTTTCCAACTCAAAGCCTTCGAGGTATGTTTGCTTTGCTCTATAGGGGTGGATGCAAAATTAGAGCTATGGAGGGAAACACTAAAATCAAAGTCATATGTAAAAAAATTGAACATTAAGGTGATTAATGAATATCTACTTGTACAAAAACACTTAATGAAGATTAGTTCTTGCAAACGGACACAACATGATTCTATTATTGGTTCTTGTAGCCTATCAATTATAGGCGCCTACCAGTTATGAGGATAGAACTTGAAATTTAGGATAACTAAGAGCCGAGCAGTATTTCCAAATGGATAACACACAGGAAGACATGAAATTTGAGTTAGCTCTTATTGCTATGGAAAGGACAACCCTTCAATGGTTACAATGGATACTTACCAAATTTCCTGAAATTGGATGGAGAAGATTTACTATTGAACTGCTCCGTCAATACGGAGGTGTGATTCGGATGAAAATTGAATGATTTTATTGTGCCTTTAATGCCTAATTTTGGCTAATTTCCTGAAAGGTCATTTTTTTTTTTTTTTTTAAAGAAAAATGAGCATTTTTTGGATACAAATCAAGTGCCTAATTTTAAAGTGATGCCAAAGAAAGAAGAAATGAAGAAAAAAAAAATGCAATTGGGGAAAGAATTAAATGGAGGCAACCATCATTTATTTGATTAAGCCCGAATGTACAGCATTTTCAGCCCAAGTACCAGGTCCAAGCATCAATTAAAATTCAGCAAAGAAAATTGGCCCATTGGCCTAATTGGTGTAAACTTAATTGCTGCCCTGCATTGAAAAATCGTTATACGTATTTCAGCGCTTAATTAGCTTTTACATTGAAGAATCGTTATATTTTCACCTCAATTTCATCTCTTAATTAGCTAAAAGCGCACTTCATGTACCAAGTGAAACAGAATTGGTATAGGGCCCTAGATAGAAACTTAATTATCCAACAAGAATTCTCCGGCCAACACCAAAAGAAAAAAAAAATTCTTTTGTGACATAATTTTTATTAAAATATAAATACTTTAATTTACATTTTTTTAGCAGGTGCTTAAGATCCTTTATTTTATAAGAGCATTTTTGGCCCAATAAACCGACTTAATTTAAAAAAGTATATACAATTATATTAATAAATATTATATAACTAATAGTAATATGAAACATATGAATCAACATATTCTAATAAAACAACCCAACAACCAATAACCCTAAGGGGGTGTTTGGTTGGGTACTTTGAAATTGAGTAATGCAAATGGAATAAAAATTGGGTGTTTGGTTGAGGGGAATGAGAAACTATAACTTTGAAATCCTAAAACTATGGAATGATAGTTATAGATTCATTACTCACCATTTTGGGAGGAATGAAAGTAGAGCCCCTCTAAAATTTATTATATAATTTTTAAAATTATTTGTCTTTTAAATTATTTATTTATAATATTTTTATGTATCATTAGTATATAAGTATAATTTTTTTAACAAAAAAAAAAGTTAAAAATAATTTGTATTATCAATATTTTTTGTTAAACCAATCACTTTATATGGTAATGATAATAATACATATATACAAACCAAACAATTCAATATTAACCATCATACCCATTACCATTCCTCATTACTATCAAACCCAATCAAACCCATTTCCATTCCAATTCCTCTCGACAAACCAAACGCCCCCTAAATCTCATTAAAAATACAAAATAGACAAGTCTTAAAATCACCACATTTGTATAATTACTCTTAAAAACATTTTTCAGATTCAATTCATTTATTAAAAATGTCAGACATGAACTACTAAAAACCTATTATAGGTAACAGTCCCGACTTGAGCTTAACAACGAACTATCTCAAACTTTTCGAGTAGAAGTCCGGCTTGACTCGGCCAATTCCCACTCCCTAGCCACAATCCTAGAAGAAAATCAAATCTAGAGACTAATTCAGGACAAAAGTAAAACTTTCTTCACATGAAAATCAACGTGTCATACTTGTCCTCGTACTTTTCAATAGAACAAGTGCACAAAAGCATTTATACATTGAAATAATTTATTTTGGACCCAATGACCCAACAAGAAATTGTTTAAAGTCATTACAACACCACATAGATGCATACATTACACAATATTTGACGAGTTCAAGAATTTACGTGGTCGTGAAATTACGTTGATGCGTGATCGAGGTCCATCAAACATCCAGCTATCATCATCTAGGGACTTCACCTCTTTATCGAGTTTGGCCATCAACTCGAACTTGATAACTGTTGAAGAAAAAAAAAAGAAATACACATCTATCATCCTTGAATATAGAGGAAAATAAATACAATCAATCCAATAGTGTCAATCTCATTTCAAATAAAAACATGAGTTGACCTACTTATGAATGTAGCTTTGCTAGAATTAGTTGTCATTCTTATAATTTCATCAAACCCCACAGAATTCTATTCTGACGTTCTGATGAATAATTTTCACTTTGCAATTAGCTCACGATTCTTCAGTTTCAGAATTAAAAAAATTCAGAGGAAAATCGTCGAACTATGTCATTCAAGAAACTATCAGTCATTTTCTACACCAGAAAACCTTGTGATTTCAGGTGCTGCAGAGCTCGTTTTAGAAGTTCATAGACTTTTCTAATTTTCTTAGCTACTGTTTCATCCATTTTCCGTCAGTATAATTTATCAACTACGTTCATGACATAACATAGTATATAAACCCCCATCAACTATGTTCCTTCCTTTCTTGAAAAAACACTAGCTCCAATTTTATTATTTAATTATGTGGGATACAAAAGAGTTAATTAGTTATTTCAATACTGGAAATAAGTATAAAAATACTTATAATTTCAATGCTCTGCGTACGCCATAACACCTCATGTTTCATTCAACACAAAGATGGGAAAACAAGTAATTTATCTCATCCACCAAATTCTAAAAAAAATTTATCCCATCAATCAACCCCCTTGTCCCCCAGCCACAAAGCTCCCAAAAAATTTCAATGCCACAACATCCACAAATGTACACATGGATATCTACTTATATGAATACACATTACATGATAAACTTTATGAATTCATACAAGTAATTGTGAACATATATTTCAAAGTATCAAATGGGGATAACTAACCTAGAAGGGTCTGATCTTTGCGATCTTGAATGGAGATTGCATTGGCGTCTGTCAACATCAATTCATCCGCCGTTGAAGAGAGGGCGGCAGCTGACAAGCTCCCGCTGCTCATACTTTTATTTTCAATCACAAAGAGCGCACTCAACAGACAAGAAAGATCTCCAGATGCTTTAAGGGCACAAAAAGGCAGACACTTAGCTTAACATCATATGTATATAATTCTCATACAATTGAAACATGATGAACACTGTGAGATCTTATTCTAAACACCAATAAAAACATATACCAATACATATAATGGAAAACCACACGAGTATAAACATGAAGCAATGGAAGTATAATGATCCTGTTTTCTATATTCTGTTATTCATGTTGTTCTGTCATCTAATATTTTGGCAGCACACTTGGATTTGGATCCCATTTTAGTGGGTTCATGCCCTAATTTTATTTTTGTTAATAACATTGATTAACAACGAGAGACAACGTGAAAAGGATTGGAAAAAACTATCGGAAAGTACGGCAAGAGCAAGAGCAAGGTGGAATACAGTGGGTAAGTGAAATTCAGAGAAATGATTGGCCCAAAAATAAGAACGAAAAGTACCTGGGATGACGGCGGCTGTCGGGTGGAGACGCGGCGTCGGAGAAGAAGAAAGATTGTCGGAGTCTGAAATTTAAAGATGGGAAAATTCGACTTCACTTTAGGGTTACGGCTAACGGTTCACTTTAAATGATTCACCACCAAAATATGAACCTAATCCAAAACTCTTGTCTATAAATATATAAAAACAGAAGTAGTTGTCAAAATTAAACGGCATTTTCTGTGGCAAGTGAATAGCAACTCGCTTTTAGGTGAAGCCGTGAACTACACGTGCTCATTTCTGTGTGAACAGTGTCAACAGTACGTCTGATTATTATATTCAGTAACAGATTTATTTTATAATATTTTTATTAATTCAAAATGGCATGCATTAAGCGCAATAATTAAAGCTGCAGCGACAGAAATTGTCTGTAATCATCAATCCCGCCACTGTTCAAATTTAAACTTTTAAAACCAATTCCAGCTGACTGTTCATTTTCCTTTTGGTTTATTTATATAGTGGATTTTTTTTCTCATTCAACCAAGTATTTATTTCCTCCATCAAAATGGGTTCAAGATTGGCCTTTTAGGTTTCATTGCATTAATTTTTAAACTTCATTGTTACTGTTCTGATTATACATTCCACATTACATTATATTTATTCCTTCCACATAACTGTAAAATTGTTTCACTTCAGGTTTGGCAACAGGACTTGAGTCTTCAAAAAACAGACTGGGGTCTAAAAGAACGAAGCAACCATAACATGTACGGAACTTGCTTTCAAAAATGAAAGATAAGCTCAAACTCCAATCATAAATTATAGGTACAATGAAAAGTACATTTCTAATTTTCAACAAAATATTAGTTTTGATTTGGGTACATGAGTTTTACATTTTCTATCACAAAACTAACTAATCTGAAAATATGAGTGATATTGTGTTAAAAAATCACGAAAATAAGAGTGATGTGGTGCTAAACCATTTAAAAAGTAAAGGATTTATATAAAATTTCGTTTTCACCACAGATCTGATGTTTACATGAGCATATCTTAGATTTTACGTTAATAAAATATAGGCACAACTAATATAAAAGAACAGATTTGGGAAATAATATGTAGTTTCTTGGTTACAGATTTCAAATGAGCAACGAATTAAAGTATTTAGCAATTAAAAAAAAAAATGCTTTACATAACACTAATCATGTGATTTTACTATGTATTAACTTTTCAGTATCATAGTTTTTAACAAATCAAAAGCAACACATAATAAAATTGATTTAACTTAATGCTTGATACTTGTCTAAGTCTGTCAAAATCTTCAGAACTAACAGTAACACCCAACAGAAGAAAAAAGGCAAAAAAAAAACTACATCTGAAGAAGGGTGGGTATGTGGAGAGACTCGAAACGGTGGTGTCTGTTAAACGGGTCAACCCTAAACGGTTAGGGTCTTAGCGGTTCACTTTTAAACGGGCCATTAAGAGCCTTAACCTAACCCTAACCCTAGCGGGGTTCGGGTTAAACGGGCAGGCCACACAGTTTTTTTTTTTAATACAATCCAAATGCATATTAAATAGATTACAACTATCATAAATTCACAACTTAAGTACTTAACTCTAACCATAAATAAGTTCAATAGATATTATAGAACAAAATAAGTCCAAAGCATAAAATCATACAAATTGAAAGTCTAACAAACAAATTAATTAAAAGTTCAAAGTTTCGTAATATTCATATTAAATCCATAATATCCATTGCATCCCAAAATAAAAATCCCAGCATATTAGCACCCTCAACAATCCCTAATTTAACATTTAACACCCCCAATAATCCCTAATTTAACAAATTTCGATTCTTGCATTAAACAAAAAAGGGGAGCGTAACTTTACCAGAGACGTGAGGGAGAACAGGAGAAAGAGAGCGGGTGGGCTGGGCGACGAGCGGGCTGGGCGACGGGTGGCCAGGGCGACGGGTGATCTGGGCGACGAGCGGGCTGGGCGACGGGTGGTCTGGGCGACGAGCGGGCTGGGCGACGGGCGACGATATCGTGGAGCCGGCGGCCGATTGAAGAGGAAAAATGGAGGAAGAGAGCGGGCGAGTGTAGTGCGGAAGAAATGGAAAATGAAGGAAGAGACTAGAGATTGAGGATTTGGGCCTCTTATAAAAATGGACCTTATAAAAATTTATAATAATAAAATTAAAAATCCGGGCCAGAGATACCTAAGCCTTAACCCTAGAAAAATCCTGGTTATCCCAGCCCGGCCCGTCTCCCCCGGCCCGTTTAACATCTCTACTTCCACCTACTTTTATTGCAAAATAAATATAGATACATTCAGTAATTAGTAATCACCAATAAATATATTAGCATGCCTGCACATTCAAAAGTTTGGCCCATTTTAAAGCCACGGCCAAATAAGTTTTTTTTTTTTTTTCGAACAAGGCCCAAATAAGTTTAATTAGTAATTTTTTGTCCAAAAAATTGTGTTTGCGCTTATTAAATTTATTAGGGTATTGAGATGGGCTTTGGCCAGCGAAATCAACTTATAATAAATCCTACTCATTCTCTAATTGAGATTAAATTATATAGTTAGTTGATTTTATTTATACAAGATTGAATATAATTTTACAAATTTTCAATATCACATTAGATTCATCACACACGCATATATGATTACATGAATTCTTTTTATTTATGAAACAATCAAGTTTTGTAATGTAATATATATATATATATATATATATATATATATATATATATTAATCTTAATACTATATATTGGTAAACTCGATTCAACATTTATGCAAAACCATTGTTACGTTAATCAAGAAAACTCAATTCAATCAGATTATTTCGTTTTAAAATTGTGCACTCTCTTTAAAAGTTATTTAAGGTAAATTTATAATCTATTTAAAAAAATTAATAAATTAAATACTTTTATTTATAAATATATATATATATATATATATATACCCATATGTTGTATATATATTCACGCTTTTAAGATATGCTACATTTATTTAATATGATTTTGAGATATATATATAATTTTTTTTTTGGCTCGGCAACCTGATTTTGAGATATATTTACCCATATATATCAATATATATATATATATATTGGTAAACCTGATTCAATCTATGTGGTGAAATCACGTCAGTCTGTGCATATTTTAATTCAACCAGATTATTTCGTTTTAAAATCTTGCATTCTCATTAAAGTTATATTTGAATTAAATCTTTAATCTATTTAATTAATAAATTAAAATTCTAATTTTAATTCATCTTGATCTTCTTTCCCGTATATTGATACACCTATATCTTGGTCAACTTAATTGATATATATTTTCGTTTGATAAATTTTTTTTTCCTATAGATTGATACACCTCTATCTTAATCAACTTAATTGAAATATATTTTCGTTTTATTTTATCAAATTTATTTATAAATATATATATTTATATCCACACCCCATATATCCTTATATATATATATATTACTAGTTTAGTGCCCGCGTGTTACGCGATTTTTAATTAAAAAGTTACAATATTTTCAATAAATATTATATTTAATAATTAAAAATATAAATATGTGCATAAATACACTAAATATGAATTATTAATTATTTAAGGTGTATATTAATAAATTTTCTTAAACCTTGGAATAAGATTATTGTGTCAAATATTATTTATCCATTTTAATATGAAATTGAAACCTACAACTCAAAACAAATAAATCGACTAAGAAAAGACTAATAAATTAATTAATTAATATGTAATAATAAAAAAAATTAAAAGTGAATGAATTATAATATAAAATACTTTTGCCACATAAAATATGTTAAGATATACATAAGAGCAACTATAAAATAAAATTATTTATTAAAAAATTAATAATTGAATATAATTCACATTAAGATAAATACATTTAGAATTAATATTTTATTTATCTTAAATTAAGTCAAACAAAAATTACCGAAAGAAAGATAAATGAATAATATTATATAGTCAAATAAAACATAAAGTAATAAATATGAATTACACATTTTATAACATTTGTACATATTTTAAATACCTAAATAATTAGAAATTAATTATACACAAAAACTTTTAAGTTTCATGACACATAGGATTCTTTTATAAAAAGAATCAAATAGAAAAATGACACGTGTACTCAAATTTTTCATTGAATGACACATAGATTAAATTAACATGGAGTTGACACATCATGAAAAAAAAACTATCTATTAGTATATAGAGGGATATATTTATATCTACACCCTATATATCCTTATATGTAATCACGCTCCAAACCCAATATTCACGTTTTGTACTAATGTTTTTTTATTCGTTTTTCTATATATTGTTCCAAAAAAAAAAGATTTTGTTTTTTTTTATATTGCAGGGAGTATTGAGGTAAGTAATTTTAAGTGTTGAATTAATTGTGGATGTTTTTCTTCCTTTTTGTTCATAGCAATTCTTCAAATTTGACAAATTTATAATTTTTTTTGTATATTTAATCTGATGTGATTCTTCTAATTTGATGAATTTATTAATCTAATTTTGTGTTTTATATTTTAATTGATTTTTTATACCACCCCCTACAGATTTTGTATTCTAATTTGTCAACTTACCGGTTTTGGAACCTCCACTGCAAGGAGGAATGAATCTTCTCCAACGCCAACGACTGTAGTGCCAATTGAAGAGTTTTCCTAACGAGCCTAGCTGCCATTTCAAAGGCTCTGGAGAAAGAGGCTAAAATGCGAGACTTTGTCGACCCCTCCGATCAAAGAAGTAAGGGCGCGACAGCGGAAGACCACTAGATAACCCGGAAACCGTAGTCAGAACCTGAAAATGGACTTAGCCAAAGTCCGGGCCATCCAAGATTGGGAGGCTCCAAAGAAGGTGGAGTGAGGAGAAGATTGAGTGATTGGCTTTCCGAATCAAGCCAGTTCAACAGAAAGCTTTAAGTCAACGATGAATCGTTTTCAAGTATGTTTATTGTTTCTAACAATATTATTTTATTCAAATTTCTTGATTTGTGTAGATTATTCAAAAACTTATATTTATAAATATTTATTGGAATTGTATAACTATTTTGTATATTGCGAGGAGTTTTTTTTTTATATTGCAGAGAATATTGAGGTAAGTAATTTGAGTGCTGAATTAATTGTGGACGAGTTTCTTCTTTTCTGTTCATAGCAATTCTTCTAACTTGATAAATTTGTTAATTTAATTTTTTTTTGTATATTTAACCTGATGTGATTCTTCTAATTTGATGAGTTTATTAATCTGATTTTGTGTTATATATTTAATTGGGTTTTTTTATACCGCTCCTTGCAAATTCTGTATTATAATCTGTCAACTTACAAGTCAATGATGGATCTTTTTAAGGTAATTTATGTTTATTGCTTTCTAACAATATTATTTTATACAAATTTCTTGATTTGTATATATTATTTAAAAACTTAATCCTATTGTGTTTTTTTTTCCGGTCATTCATATTGTGCGTATGAATAAGATTATGTACAAATGAGAAGACAGTTATGTAAAGATCAATCTTATCTAAGCAGTACTCTTATTGGAGCTATTCAAAAGGCATTTGATAAATTTGTGCATATTCATATCAGCATGTTCATTGATGAATTTTGTAGATAAAGTTATTCATTTTTTTTGTTAATTTTTTATTTTATTCTATAATATTTGATTTAAAATTCAATCAAATAAAAATTTTTTTTCGCGGGAATAAAAAATATTAGTGGATAAACTAAGATATACACCCATATATTTTCTAAATCTTACACTTTATTTCCCTTAAATATTAAATTAATTCATTAAGTTGTTAAGTTTGGATATTATATCAACTAACACTAACTTCAAGATATTTTAGATTTTATAAATTTAAAATAAAATACACAAAATATAATCATATCAATTTGCTAAGTATTGATCTATATAGAGATAGATTGTACGGATACATGTACGATAATATGGGCACAACACAGTATAGGTATTGGGACACATATATTTCTAAAGAATTGGGTAATATACGGCCGGGGTATATGACTAATTTTTAAATTATTTTATATTTTAATCGTATTTATAAATATTTTCATTATTATTTTTAATTGTATATAAGATAAATTTATTTCAAGGCAAACAAAATTTTGCAATTTTGATCAGTGTGTACCCTATTTGTGTATGACACGCTGATCAGCCGTGTCCGACACAATACTCAATTTTTTTATTAATATTTATAATTGAGACACGTCACATGACGTATCGGGTGGGTCCAGTATCCGCGTACCCAAATACCCACAGAGTATCAACACTGCATTATTAAAAAAATCCAAGTGCACATGCATTCTAGATAATGAGATATGCAAAAATATATTAAGACCTATAATTTAATATTTTGAATATAGAATGAGATATATAAAATAGATACCTAAAATTTAAAATTTAATAATATATATTATCATTAAAAATGTGAATAATATTTATAAAATAATACTAATAGTTTTTTAAAGCCCGCGAAATTCACGGGAATATATACTAGTGTATATATATATATATATATATATATATATATATATATTCTCTATTTCATTATGCATTTCATACGGCAAAATTCATTAAAAAATATTATTAATATACTGACCGTGCATCGTACTGGAGAAAATACTAGTTATTTTAAATTAGAAATAGTTCGGTTATTCACAACCACTAATTTACTTAGTTGTTCACACACCATATATGTCACGACCACCCTCATTTTATCCAATATAATACGAATATAATTATAATTTAGTCTGTAACATGTTATTAATTTTTTTTTTCAAACATTATCACCTGATTTCACGCCCAAAATAATCTATTCACCATCACATATATATATAAAAGGTGCCAACAAATCAAGAATTCATAATCAAACTCTCAGTCAACCCACTAGTACGTACTAGACTTTATACCATAATATTATACACATCCATAAGCGACAAAACATATAAAATGGAAGCAAAAATAAACCACGGTATTGCCCCACAAGTCGTCATCTATGTACACCGCCACTCAAAACCTGCAGGAGCTCCATAGCTTGTCCAGGTCAGCTCATCACATCATATCAGAATTGCCTACAATGCATAAACTAGGTGAGACATATAAATTTCAGTAAGTAGAAATTATGCATGATGTTGTGAATATTTGAAAATCATCTCCATGCACTCTCTTTTGTACTCATCAGTTTATTTATGAAACACTGGCAGGGCCCCTGACTCACTGTTATACACCGGCATGAGCTCAATCCACACATATCAAATCAAATGGCAAACACTTTGGCAAACACTGAGTAGCCCACGCCAGAAGCTCACTGGTCGCCTTACTCTCAGGTTGCCAAATGACCCACGCTAGGTAGCACACGTCAGGAGCTCACTGGTCACCTTACTCCTAGGTGGTCCAACATCATAGTCCATAAGACGGCGGCCCACTCTGGGTAGCCCACGTCAGGTTCTCCCTGGTCGCCTTACTCCCAGGTCGCCCTTCCGCATAATCACATAAGACGGTGGCCTACTCTGGGTAGCCCACACCAGGTTCTCCCTGGTCGTCTTACTCTCAGGTCGCCTCTTCCGCCCTCGGTGTATAATCAGTGGTCAACACTCACATCATTTGATAATGCAATGCAAGACAACGTTAACACATCTCATAATTCTCGTAAAATTCATATATTATTAACTACACAGAAATTAACCACATAATACTATGTTTATGCATTGTAATTGCAAATAAATTTACCTCAAGATCAAAAGTAGTGGTGAATTGAAATCCTTGATTACTTCACAAGCTCCCTATGTCAAATCTAATAAAAACAATTATAAATATTACCCCAAAATACTAACTTGTTGGGTTAGCAGCAAATTTATCTTTAATTTATTCTTTATATTCATTATGAATGTGATTACTCATTTTTATATAATTATTTACACCTTTAATATGTTAAATATAACTACTAAAATATTTACTCTTTAACCATGCATATAAGATATGAACTACTCACAGTAACCGTTCATCTTATTATTATTATTAGTATAACCTGATGTTGAGATTTAACAGTACATGTGTAGCTTAATTCCTTTCAATAATGGCTACCTAAGCTACTTATTACTGGAATTTAACCACCAATACATATAATTATAACAAATAAATATTTATTTAACACAGGAAACCTTACAGTAAAATTAAGGATTCACAACTTATAACCCCCGTATTTCCCTCCATATTTCTTTCTCATATATTGCAGAATTCACAAGAATTTAACTTGATAAATTAGTGGAAGTTATCTTAATTCATAGATACACAAATTTAAGGTAATTATAATTCTTGTCAATTATCATTCTATTTAGTGAAACCCTAAGAATTAATTACTAGGAGGTCCATTTGAAATGTATGGAGTACTCCTAGGTCCAACCCTCTATCATATTACTAGGAGGTCCATATTATGTATGTTAAATACCATTTATGCCCTTAACATATTGTTGGGATAATTTAGTTTTGATGAATTATGCCAAAACATTATCAACTTGTGTTATTGAAGCTAATTTACAGATAACAAGTTGAGGGGGAACGAAAGAACAAATTGAGGGGAACTCACGAAATCGTAAGTAGATGATCAAAACCGGACGAGGTTTTTGCGATTTAGACCGACCGAGATCGATGGATGAGTTAGATGAGTTCGAGTTAATCGATGAGTCAGGCAAAATCGTAATGAGAAGAAAAGCTAAAAAACAAAGAAATCGTAAGAGAAGGTTGCAAATCGGAAGAGAACAGATGAGATCGATCAAGATCGACGGATCGAGATCGATATGAAGATGAAAGGATGAGATCGACGAGATCGACGTGATCGAGATCGATATGATAAACCGATATGCTAACCTCGATATGATGACCGATGCTATCCTCGATATGTTGATCTCAAGATGTGTTGATCCGATCACGAAGCCGACGATCGGATCAAAGAAGAAATCGATACCGAGTAAAAGTGTTCGAGGCTCAAGAAGAAAAGTGAACCGAGACTCAAGAGGGTCAAGTGACCCGAGGGTCAAGAAGTAAAAAAAGACCGAGGGTCGATGTCCGTCAAGAATCGAACTTAGTCAAGATGCCCGACGATAAGGTCCACAAGAGGAGTCTGCTGAATCAAGAAACCTGAGACTCAGTATGTCACTGGACACTGAGGCTCAGATAGACCTGAAGGCTCAGATAGACCTGAAGGCTCAGACAAACCTGAAGGTTCAGATAGAACTGAAGATCCTGAGACTCAGAAGAATCTGAAGAATATAGCCGTTGGAATTCAAATTGGCGTGGACCAATGAGAGGAAGACAACCAAACAAAAAAGTCTGCAGAACTTACAAAGAATAGTATGGATTTGAATGTGATTCTCTCCAACGGTAACATTCAAATCCACACTATAAATACAAGTTCTTCCTTCATTATTAAGTGTGGAAGAGTGTGGAGAATAGGCACAAGATGCTACGGAGCTAAGAAGACATATACTCAAGCATTCCCACCATAGAACACAAGTCTGTAGATATACACATATATTCAAAGAGTGTTCTAGAACCCAATCTAAACAACCCACGATGTATCCTAAGCTTAGAGAGATTTTCCCAACCTTAGCAATTGAGGCTAAACAAATGTAAGGGAAAATCTCACCATAGTTGGAGACAACACCAAACCCAACCCCATTCTCGTAAGAGATAACTAGTGGTGAAGTGAGGTAGTTGTTAGGCAATCCCGAGAGAGGGTGATAAGTCCCGTTGGAGTGTGAACTCGTTAAACATCTAGAGGCGAGCCCGAGAGGGTGATAAGTCCAGAGGCGAACCCGAGAGGGTGATAAGTCCAGTTTGAGTAAGTAAACTACAGAGGTAGTCAGAAAGCTCAAAGTAGAAAGGTTAGTAAACTACAGAGGTAGTCAGAAAACCTTAGGAAGAGTTTGAAGGAATTTTCCTAGGAACAGGGAGAGTGGATGTAGGAGCTTGAGTCTCCGAACCACTATACTTTGTTGTGTTCTGTTGGGAGATGAATTTAATAAAAGATTATATGATTTTGATTAAGATCCCAAAACCCCTGAGTATGACATGTTCAGATTGATCTTGATAGTTGAGTCAGGATTCAGTTTTAGAGTATTCAGGATGTCATCTCTGAAAATGTATAGTCAACAGATATAGTTCGTGATAGGTTCTCAAGACTCAAGAACTCAAGATAAGTTTCAAGAAACCGGTTTCAAGATGAAAATCAAGTTTCAAGACTCAAAGAAGAAATCGAGACTCAGAGACTCAAAGATGAAATCGAGAACCAAGACTCAAAGATGAAGACTCAAGATATCAATCAGTATAAATCTGAAGACTCAGAAGACTCAGAAGACCCTGAAGACTCAGAAGACCCTGAAGACTCGTAAGACTCGAAGACTCAAGACGCAAGATCAAGACCGAGAAATCAAGATCAAGAACATCGAAGCACAAAATATCAAGACTCCAAGAATGTAATCAATGCTCAAGATGAACCCGAATGTTCCGAGGCAATCGGTATATCTATCTCAAGGATGCAATATCGAGAGAAACGCGATGCCTTAGAAAGTTAGATATTGCCAAGACATTCAAATGCGCACAAAAGGAACTAAGTCAGCAGTGTTGTTAAGGTTATATCAAACTCAGAGTTTGTAACCAAAAGAGCCGTTGAAGGTGTCTACCTTTAATTGGAGACAAAAGTTAAAAAGAGGAAGACGACATCGTACCATGTCGACACCGACAAAGGATGTGCCAATCGAAAAAAAGATGTCGGATGTCAATGAAAGTTCCAGATCAAAAAAGTGAAGACCGGCTACATGAAAGGCTATTGCCTAAAACATGTTAGGGAGTTTCAAACCCTAATTATAGCCGTTTCTCACACACCATAAGAGGGAATTCACGAAGCTATGTCTCCAACGGATAGTTTTCAAGAGTGACCTTGGTGTATGCCTATAAATACTGGTGACCCTCTACTTTGTAAGGTTACGGGAAATTTATACGCAACTCAAGAGCTCAAACTTATTCTTGCAAAAGTTAAAGCACTCGAAATACCTTGAATTTCCCAAGTGCTTCTATATTGAAGAGAGCTCACTTTACTAAGCCTAGCTTGATAAGATTTATCCAAAGCTTAGTCGAGATATCCTAACCCTTTGCATTGTGCTTCATTGTAAAGGATATCTCATCCTAGTTGGAAACCAACCGAGAAACCCCAAACCCTTGAGAAGGTAGTTGGAGTGTGTTTGTTGGTGAGTAGAGTTGTAAAGAGTTAGTAAACTACGCGGAGTAGTCAGAAAACTCTAGAGGAGAAGTTAGTAAGCTCTGAGGGTAGTCCGAAGCTTGTGTGTGATTGAGTAAGTAAACTACGGAGGTAGTCGAAAAACTCAAGGTCGGGTTGAGTAAGTAAACTACGTGGAGTAGTCGAAAAAACTCGGGCCGAGTTGAGTAAGTAAACTACGAGGTAGTCAGAAAGCTCAGAAGTTGATAGTGAATTTCTCTGAAGAGTCAGAGAGAGTGGATGTAGGAGCTTGAGTCTCTGAACCACTATAACTGCTGTGTTCTTTATTGCTTTCCTTATCTGTATAATCGTTTGCATTGACTTGATTTTGAAAAGCATACTTTTCACCGATATTCGGTTGGAATCAATCCAATGAAGTTGCATAAGTGAATCACAAAATTAATCACTATTTCATAAAGTGAAGGTTTTTCAAAGAAAGCTTAAAACGAGTATAATCTAAGGGCCAACCATTCAAGACGATCGAGTAAATTTAGAAACAGATAGTTATCAAACCGAAACTCTCTTCCGAGGATTCATGGCTAGTTATCGATCCAAGCAACTCGGGATCTCTGACACTCGAGATTAGGTTGAATTATCTCGAGGTATCTCGAAAAGCGACTTCGGGATCACTGCCTCCGATAGACTTTGACTCGGAGCGCGATCGTGCTTCTCGAACCTAATCTTCAAAGATATCGACCCAAAGTGACCTCGAAGAAAAAATTTTTAAAATCATCGAACACGTGTATTCCTCCCCCATACACGTGTAAGACTCGTTTACACCGGGACCAACATGTTCTTTATTGCTTTACGCTCTTATCTTGTCATATGCATTCGATTATAAGCAAAACACAACACATGAGCTTAAAATGTAAAAATCTGGAATCACCATTCCTTCACCCCTGTTTTTATATGTGTTTCATGATTATTCCGCATTTCATGGGTTTTTCACCGGGCCTATCACATATCTTGTAGTTTAATTAATATTTTAATGTGCCCTTATCAATAGATTGCACGCATTCCTCCCTCTTCTTTAATTTCTTTCCACTCTCTCTTCCTCTCTCTCTCTCTCACCAAAACATTTCTCTCTCTACAAAATTCTCCACCGTCGCCACCGTCTGTCCAACCAAGATACCGCCATTTCCAGATTCTAACATGTTGTCGCCGCCGCACCACACATGCTCCGCCACTTGCAGACGATGGCGACGCGGCAGAGACGAAGGCGACGCATAGATGAAGGTGACGCGGAGATGAAGGTGACGCGGAGATGAAGGAGACGCAGAGACGTCGCCGCAGAAGACGAAGCAAAATCACGTGACGGTGACCGAAGGTTGGTTCAATTTTTTGTGTCATTTTTCTAGATCTTTGCGATTTTGTTTGGAGTCTTTTGATTTGTGCGATTTTGTTGCGAAGGCTGAAGATGTGGATATGTACAGATCTTTGCGATTTTTGTTTGAATTTCTGGATTTTGTTATTTTTTAAATTCAAATTGGTGTTTTTTTGTTCAGAGGTGTTCAGATTTTTTTGAAAATTTTGGATATGGGTTTTTGTGATTTTTTCTGAATCTTGGTTGAAGATCTGGAAATCTGTACAGATTTTTGCAATTTTTGTGTGATTTTTTCGAAAACCGAGAATGTATATACTGCGGTTTTTCTGAATTTTGTTTATAAGTTTATGAGGTTTTGTTCTTGAATTTTGTTTTGTTCTTGATCTGGAAATCTGCAGCAGATGATGAATAATGGTGTTTGGAACCATGAGAAATCATTACTACCGTTTGAAATGGGAAATTAAACCTAAATTGGAAAAATTCGAAATTTATCAAGTGTGAGAATTTATTCCAAGAGGACATAATGATTTCTCTGTTTATCAGTGTGGTGGTTGTGGTGTTGTTCTAAGAGGTACATTTCTTGGTTCTCGAATTTCTTGAATGTTTAGTTTGAAGAGTTGGTAAATTTGAATCTGAAAGTTGTTTATTGCGTGAGAATGTAATTCAATTTTTACATATTCAAAAAGAGCTCGATTCGATTTGCGTGAGGTTATTGTGTGAAAATGCATATTTGAAGATTTTTATGAAGATCTGAGTTTTCTGAAGAACTGGGTTGTTGATATGGAATTTTTTTTGAAGATTTGAAGATCCAATTTATGAAGATCTGGATTTGACGATTTCTGAGGGTGAGCATCTGCAATCGGAGATGAACATGTTCATGTAATATAAATGAACATGTTCATGTGATTTGATGAACATGTTCATGTCGTAATGAAGACGAGGATATGGAAATTTTGATGAAAATGTAATTTTTTTTATTTTTTGTAAGTTTTGTAATTTTAGATATGTAAAATTTTGAGATTGTAAATTTTTAGATTTTGATATGTAAAATTCTGTAATATTTTAATTTTTATATGAATGAATTTTGAGATATGAAAAATGTATGTAAATTTGTAAAATGTAAAAAATACTATGATAGTTAATTGAACAATCTGATGGGAATATTTCCAAATTAAAAAAGTGAGAATTTCTCAAAACAGGGAAAGAGAGAGAAAGCAAAAGGAAATGCAAAGAGAAAGAGAAAGAAAAGGGGAAAAGAAAGAAAGAAAAAAGAAACCTCGGCGAAAAAAAAATAAAGATAAGTTAAAATAAGGGTAAGTTAGTCTTTTAGTTTATAGTTATGGACCTAAGAGTATTTTTAAAAAGGAGATGGACCTAAGAGTTTTTTTAGGTGGTGAAATGGACTTAAAAGTCACTCACTCAAACCCTAATACTTTTAAATTACAAAGAATCAATATGTCACACACACAAGCTAGAAGAATACTTGTTCCTAGGCTAATACTTCTTCCTCCCTCTTTGTATTTTTATTTTTCCCATCTCCTAAACCCGCTTCGGATTTCAGGTACTAAGAATGCTAATAGTGTATAGGATATATATCCACTTTCCACCGCCACAGTTAGCTTACCAAAGAAGTCTTCTCCCTCTTATCCTTTAATTACTATACATTTACTATTTTATTATTGCTATAAATATATATATATAATTTTTTTTTTAAGGATTTCTTTTGAGCATATATATGATTAAGTTTAGTAATATGGAGTTGTAAATACTTGGGTTACTAATTTCATGCACACAACCATCATCCGACATCACAGGCATATAAGAATCTAAATATATATGTACATATGGAGTACACGTATATGTATAGAGTAATAGTTAGCTAATTCTATGAATTTATTTATTTTATCTTTTTTTTTTCTATTCTCTATGACTAATACCATTAAGCATCAAATTATTTATGAGAGCCACTTAAATTCTAATAAGGCCCAAATATTACCATAGCTAAACGGGAAAAGCATAATAATAATTTAATGTTTAAAAATAATTTAGATGTCATATAAAATAATGCAAAAGTACAAATAGCACTTATTTAAATGCTATAAAATACACATAAATAATTATTGATGGTCCCGAAAAACCCGATTTAAAACTCGTAAAATCTCAATGGGAGGTGACTTAATTTTTTTTTTTTAATGTGTTATGCAGATTTGCTAAAGTATGTATGACAGTTAATATGAAAGCAAATAAGAACACACGTATTTTTATAGTGGTTGGACAACTCGTCCTACATCCACTCTTCCTTCATGGGGCACCAACTTAACCAACGGATGTTTACGGAAGTTCTCACTCAAACGAGACTTATCACCCTCTAAGGATCGCCTACCCTCCCTTTCGGGATTGCTAGATGTTTACCGAGTTCACACTCACCTACAAACTTAACCGACTGATTTGGGTAAGGTTTGTTTGGTTTCCAACTAGGTTGAGATTTTCCCTTACATTTGTTTAGCCTCAATGCTAAGGATGGGAAACTCTCTCTAAACTTACGATATAGCATTTGTGCTTAGATCTAGGGTAGAATACTTTTGAATATATGTGTGTATTTCTTGCTCATGTTCTATGAATGGAGTTGCTTGAATATTTGGCTTTAATTTCACTTTCGGATCCTCCATTAGCTTCTTTTTGAAGATAGTGCAATGTATTTATAGTGTGGATTTAAATATTACCGTTGGAAAGTAATATTCAAATCCATACTAATAACTTCCAGCTTTTCTTTGACCTTTTGCACTTTTCCCTACAACTTTATGTCACATCAATATGTGTGTTGTCTTCTTATTGGCCAGCTGCTTTTGTGTGTCTAACGGATCCGATCATTTCGTCGACATCTTTGTTCATCTCTTCCGATTACGTCTTTGATCTGTCCATTGAAATCGATTTGTAGAAATGCGATGCAGATTTACGGTGTCTTTGAAATCCTTTGTTCATCGGTCTTTGAAATCTCTGTTCATCGATCTTTGAAATCAGCATTTCATCGATTCTTTGAAATCAACTTTCATCGGAATCGATTTCCTTTGTTCATTAAAATCGATTTCCTTTGTTCATCGGCCCGTTTCGCGAAGCGATTTCACTTTTTCATCGAATTGATTTCCGGAACTGATTTCACTTTGTTCATCGGCCCGATTTATTTCGATTTGAATTTCTTCTCGCTTTTACGATTTCTTCTTGCACGATTTGATTTACGATTTCTTCCGCGGCATTTTATCGGCTTTTCTTCATCACAAATCGGCATGCTTCTTCTTGTTAACTCATCGAGTTAACTTTCGGAACTCATCCTACTCATCGATCTCGTCGATACCTAAATCTACTGACCTCGTCGATCTCGATCATCTTAAATGCGATTTTATGAGTTCCCCCTTAACTTGTTCTCTCGTTCCCCCTCAACTTGTTATCTGTAGATTATCTTAAATAACACAAGTTGATAGTGTTTTGACATAATTAATCAAAACTAAAATATCCCAACAATTTCCCCCTTTTTGATAATGATGCCAAAACTAACTAACAATAAAAATATACGAGAAAAACAGTGTTAGTTAAACAAGTGAAATAATGAAGAACATTGTTTTCATTTTAAAAATGAGAAGATGATAGTCAACCTCCATGAATTTTATAAAATTTATGCATTTTAAACTAAATGAGTTTTAATAAAAAAGACCAGTTCAGGTGTTCACATTAAAATCTAGTGAACTTTTGAACCCCTGCTTTGATACCACTTGATGGTCCCGAAAAACCCGATTTAAAACTCGTAAAATCTCAATGGGAGGTGACTTAATTTTTTTTTAATGTGTTATGCAGATTTGCTAAAGTATGTATGACAGTTAATATGAAAGCAAATAAGAACACGCGTATTTTTATAGTGGTTCGGACAACTCGTCCTTACATCCACTCTTCCCTTCATGGGGCACCAACTTAACCACAGATGTTTTACGAGTTCTCACTCAAACGAGACTTATCACCCTCTAAGGGATCGCTTTACCCTCCCTTTTCGGATTGCTTTAGATGTTTACCGAGTTCACACTCACCTACAAACTTAACCGGTGATTTGGGTAAGGTTTGTTTGGTTTCAACTAGGTTGAGATTTTCCCTTACATTTGTATAGCCTCAATGCTAAGGATGAGAAAAAATCTCTCTAAACTAGGATATATCATTTGTGCTTAGATCTAGGGTAGAACACTTTTGAATATATGTGTGTATTTCTTGCTCACGTTCTATGAATGGAGTTGCTTGAATATTTGGCTTTAATTTCACTTTGCGGATCCTCCATTAGCTTCTTTTTGAAGATAGTGCAATGTATTTATAGTGTGGATTTAAATATTACCGTTTGGAAAGTAATATTCAAATCCATACTAATAACTTCGATTTTTCTTTGACCTTTTGCATTTTTCCTATGACTTTATGTCACATCAATATGTGTTTTGTCTTCTTATTGGCGAATTTGTTTTTGTGTGTCTAACGGATCGATCATTTCGTCGATTCTTTATTCATCTCTTGATTACGGTACTTTGATGCGGTCATTTGAAATCGATCTGTAGAAATCAGTCTGCAGATTTACGGTGTCTTTAAAATCAGCTTTCGCCGATCTTTGAAATCTCTGTTCATCGATCTTTGAAATCACTATTCATCGATTCTTTGAAATCCTTTGTTCATCGGCCCGATTTCCTTTATTCATCAAGCTGATTTCCTTTGTTCATCCGAAAGGCTGATTTATTTCGCGATTTGATTTCTTCTCGCTTTGATTTACGATTTCTTCTACTTTGATTTACGATTTACGATTTCTTCACAACATTTTATCGACTTTTCTTCATCACAAATCGGCATGCTTCTTCTTGTTAACTCATCGATTAACTTTCGGAACTCATCCTACTCATCCGATCTCGTCGGCCTAAATCTGCGACCTCGTCTCGATCTCGATCATCTTAAATGCGATTTTATGAGTTCCCCCCTTAACTTGTTCTCTCGTTCCCCCTCAACTTGTTATCTGTAGATTATCTTAAATAACACAAGTTGATAATGTTTTGGCATAATTAATCAAAACTAAAATATCCCAACAATTAAGTATATACGTCAATGAGTGGTGAGAAGCTCGGGTCACAATATATTTTAATTATTTAAAAAAAAAATTAATACACCCCCTAAAAATTTACAATTATAACTGATCTTAATACAAGTATCTATACTCACTTTATTAATTAAATATATACAACAGTCATAAAAGCCCTCTCAATAATTTTCTTTGCATTGCTTCTGGAAAAATCCTAAATCAGTATTTTACACTACAAGTCTACAACAATGAAACTCGTCAGGTACTTTTATAAAATTTTGTCCATTGGGTTCAAGAATGGCACTATAGTCCACATAACTATTATTTTGGTATAAGCATGAACAACCTCACACATCCCCCACCCCCCCCCCCACCCCACACACATACAACAATACCTGTGGAAGAAAAAAAAAATTAAAACAAGACACTACATTGAATTTTGATCAATAAGAAGAAAAATATAGGATTTATTTTGATTTTTTGTTATTCTAAATCCCAGTGAGAGAGAACGAACTCATAGGAGTATTGTACATGTATGAGTTTTAGTACAAAGTAATTAATTTATATGATTCAGTTTAATTTACTACTATTTTTCGACTTCTAATTTTAAAGTATTTTAAGGTTTATATATTTTTTCTAATGTTGAGGAAAGATGAAGATTTGTGAGATTTTGATTTGAATGTGAAAGTGAGGGAATGTATTTAATAAATTTAATGTTTAATTATAAAAGGGTATATTAATATTTTTGTTGTGTTCGATATAGTAACTCAGGCTTAATCGAACACGTAAGAGCGACACGTGTAATATTTAAATATTCATGCCCAATGGACAAGTATTAAATCACTTTCGTGTCAGAAAGAAGGAATCGGATGAGCTAAGTCAAGAAGGCCATAAGCAAATCGAGGACTCAGCGCCAAAATACTTTCGATATCCCGAGGGTCAAGATGTTCGAAGACCCCGATATCCCGAGGGTCAAGATGTTCAAGACCTCGGATATCCCGAGGGTCAAGATGTTCGCACCTCGGATATCCCGAGGGTCAAGATAATTCAAGACCTCAGATATCCTGAGGGTCAGTATGTTCGAAGACCTCAGATATCCTGAGGGTCAGTATGTTCGCACCTCAGATATCCCGAAGGGTCAGAGTGCCCGACACTCAGATATCCCGAAGACCCGAACATCCTGAGGGCTCGATTAGTGCTTTCGAGAGGACAATATTCCAAAGATAAAAACGACATGGTTAAAGGGCGAACAAAGCATCCAACCAAGTAAAAGATTAATTTGGACGACCAAAAGAGTGCTTTACAGACAAGTAAGTTCCAAGATCAACCAGGAAGACGAAGTTGAAAACGTGGCAGCATTACGTGAGTTCTTGCATGACCCGAAGTCTCCAGCTCATGCTTGCCAACCCAGCTCATGCTTGTCGGAGTGCTATAAAAGGAAGAAAAAAGAACAAGAGATAGGTTCAGAAAAAATCTCCCAAAAAATCATACCCACGCTTGAGAGGTGAGGAACAAAAAAATTCGAGTGATCATTTATTCCTACTAGAAACCCTAGCACCCGGAGGCGAATTCTCCAAATTATCTTCATCTGTATTGATTCATCTTCATAAGGTGTATCAAATATGTACGTGTAAAGCTCGCAATACCACATCTTGGCTTGGTATGCCCCCAGAGTAGTCATTTCCCGACGAACTGGGTCAACAAATTCATCTTATTTACAGCTTATCGTACACGTGCATGTTTTGTTTGCGAGTTGTTATCAAATTAGCCACATAATACTCTCCGTATAAAACGACTCGCGACAACTGGCGCTAGAAGGAGGGTACTTTACCAAAACCTAAGAGTAGTTTTAAAAAGAAGATTTACCTAAGAGTTTTTTTAGGTGGTGAAATGGACTTAAAAGTCACTCACTCAAACCCTAATACTTTTAAATTACAAAGAATCAATATGTCACACACACAAGTTAGAAGAATACTTGTTCCTAGGCTAATACTTCTTCCTCCCTCTTTGTATTTTTATTTTTCCCATCTCCTAAACCCGCTTCGGATTTCAGGTACTAAGAATGCTAATAGTGTATAGGATATATATCCACTTTCCACCGCCACAGTTAGCTTACCAAAGAAGTCTTCTCCCTCTTATCCTTTAATTACTATACATTTACTATTTTATTATTGCTATAAATATATATATATAATTTTTTTTAAGGATTTCTTTTGAGCATATATATGATTAAGTTTAGTAATATGGAGTTGTAAATACTTGGGTTACTAATTTCATGCACACCCATCATCCGACATCACAGGCATATAAGAATCTAAATATATATGTACATATGGAGTACACGTATATGTATAGAGTAATAGTTAGCTAATTCTATGAATTTATTTATTTTATCTTTTTTTTTTTTTTTTTTTTTTCTATTCTCTATGACTAATACCATTAAGCATCAAATTATTTATGAGAGCCACTTAAATTCTAATAAGGCCCAAATATTACCATAGCTAAACGGGAAAGGCATAATAATAATTTAATGTTTAAAAATAATTTAGATGTCATATAAAATAATGCAAAAGTACAAATAGCACTTATTTAAATGCTATAAAATACACATAAATAATTAAGTATATACGTCAATGAGTGGTGAGAAGCTCGGGTCACAATATATTTTAATTATTTAAAAAAAAAATTAATACACCCACTAAATATTTACAATTATAACTGATCTTAATACAAGTATCTATACTCACTTTATTAATTAAATATATACAACAGTCATAAAAGCCCTCTCAATAATTTTCTTTGCATTGCTTCTGGAAAAATCCTAAATCAGTATTTTACACTACAAGTCTACAACAATGAAACTCGTCAGGTACTTTTATAAAATTTTGTCCATTGGGTTCAAGAATGGCACTATAGTCCACATAACTATTATTTTGGTATAAGCATGAACAACCTCACACATCCCCACCCCCACCCCACCCCACACACATACAACAATACCCTGTGGAAGAAAAAAAAAATTAAAACAAGACACTACATTGAATTTCGATCAATAAGAAGAAAAATATAGGATTTATTTTGATTTTTTGTTATTCTAAATCCCATTGAGAGAGAACGAACTCATAGGAGTATTGTACATGTATGAGTTTTAGTACAAAGTAATTAATTTATATGATTCAGTTTAATTTACTACTATTTTTCGACTTCTAATTTTAAAGTATTTTAAGGTTTATATTTTTTTTCTAATGTTGAGGAAAGATGAAGATCTGTGAGATTTTGATTTGAATGTGAAAGTGAGGGAATGTATTTAATAAATTTAATGTTTAATTATAAAAGGGTATATTAATATTTTTGTTGTGTTCGATATAGTAACTCAGGCTTAATCGAACACGTAAGAGCGACACGTGTAATATTTAAATATTCATGCCCAATGGACAAGTATTCGCCACTCAGGTCAGGAAAGAAGGAATCAGATGAGCTAAGTCAAGAAGGCCATAAGCAAATCTGAGGACTCAGGCGGCCAAAATACTCAGAAATCCTGAAAGACCTCAGATATCCTGAGGGTCAGTATGTTCGAAGACCTCAGATATCCTGAGGGTCAGTATGTTCGAAGACCTCAGATATCCTGAGGGTCAGTATGTTCGCACCTCAGATATCCTGAGGGTCAGTATGTTCGCACCTCAGATATCCTGAGGGTCAGTATGTTCGAAGACCTCAGATATCCCGAGGGTCAAGATGTTCGAAGACCTCGATATCACGAGGGGGTCAAGATATTTCGCACCTCGATATCCGAAGAAGGGTCGAGTGCAACACTCGATATATCGAAGACCGAACATCCCGAGGGCTCGGTGTGCTCGAGGAGGACAATATTCCAAAGATAAAACGACATGGTTAAAGGGCGAACAAAGCATCCAACCGAGTAAAAGATTAATTTGGACGACCAAAAGA
Source organism: Stenogyne calaminthoides (assembly GCA_037126765.1). Taxonomy (NCBI): domain Eukaryota; kingdom Viridiplantae; phylum Streptophyta; class Magnoliopsida; order Lamiales; family Lamiaceae; genus Stenogyne; species Stenogyne calaminthoides. The sequence goes on along the minus strand of JBBCBC010000008.1, from coordinate 19,522,093 downwards.
GTGCTTCTGAGACAAGTAAGTTCCAAGATCAACCAGAAGAAGGCGAAGTTGAAAAGCGTAAAGATTACGTGAGTTCTTGCATGACCAAGTCTCCAAATCATGCTTGCCAACCCAGCTCATGCTTGTTTGAGTGCTATAAAAGGAAGAAAAAAACAACAAGAGATAGGTTCGGAAAAAATCTCCCAAAAATCATACCCACGCTTGAGAGGTGAGGAACAAAAAAATTCGAGTGATCATTTATTCCTACTAGAAACCCTAGCAGCACCGGAGCCGAATTCTCCAAATTATCTTCATCTATAATGATTCATCTTCATAAGGTGTATATCAAATATTGTGCGTGTAAAGCTCGCAATACCACATCCCGGCTTGGTATGCCCCGAGTAGTCATTTCCCGGCGACCCGGGTCAACAAATTCATCTTATTTACTGACTTATCGTATTAATGCATGTTTTGTTTGCGAGTTGTTATCAAATTAGCCACATAATACTCTCCGTATAAAACGACTCGCGACAACTGGCGCTAGAAGGAGGGTACTTTACCAAAACCAATCCATATATGAACCCTTAGAGAGCCGAGACAGAAAAAATAAATAAAATGCCTCAATCTAGGAACACACAAAATGGAGAGGTCGGGACAAAGCCGACCACATGACGGAAAAGTGGCTCGGCCTTGACCTCATAAAGATCGGGGAGGGAGATTACCAATCTCGAGGATATTGTGAATGATCCGGTGGGCCTAAACCGGGCCATCACTTTCTTGTTGCGAGCGCAGAAAGAGAGGGCTGAGAAAGAATTGGCCAAATTAGAAACTCAAGATCGTGAAGAGCGACGCTCACGTACACCTGATAGTGAGCAAGTTAAAAAGAAAATTGTGAAGCGGGCAAGTAAAAAAGTCGATGACACGTCTGATGACGAACAACCTCAAGGATCTAGACCATCAGCGTTTGGACGTTTGAGGCTCTCCGCCAAAGACCGAATCGGTAATAATAGGCGGCGGGGATCCGAGAAAGGAACAACCAATAAAAATGCCCGTATACTTCGGATCTTCATGATCATCCGCATGCGAACAAAAATCGGCGGGAACAAAATTGTCTATCCATCATCGATTGGGTAGTCAAGCACGGACTTGGAAAGGGGAACGCCTCATCACGAGCATGACCCACTGGGTCCTCATGATGGGAAACAGCTCCGATCCAAGTCTGCATCGGTTCCCACAAAATTCTTGGAAATCTGAAAGCCATTGAGGTATTACAGTAGACTGCGCGACCAAAAAAGCCCTCTCGAAAGCAAGCACAATACCCCGTTACGCCATTGTCACCGGCTATCATGGCGGCTGAAATACAGGAGAAAGTGGCGAAGTCCCGACCGCCAATTCCCATTTTCGATGTTGAGTCTGACTCTCATGTCCATCTCAGCAAGTACTCAGACTTTATGATCGCGATGGGGGCCACAGACGCAACACAGTGCCGATCATTCCCCATGACTTTGGGTGATCGGGCACATAGATGGTTTTCTACCTTGCCCGCCGCGTCTATCACATCTTTCGCTCAATTGGGACAACGATTTACGTCCCCACTTTTCATCCATGTGTGCTTTCGTCGGCAAATACCAAAACAAAGATTGGCGCATTTTTCCCAACTAAAAGGTGAGTCTGATCGGGCATACATCGAAAGATTTGATAAATGTTTGTATGATGGGGCCCCAGTTGAAGAGGATGCCAAGATTCTCGCGGTGATCGGGGGCTTGACTCTAAATACTGACATGTGGAAGGCCATGCATCAAGACTGGCCGAACATATATTCTGAGTTCCTAGAGCGAGCGGCCAAAATCATAGCCATGCAAGATTTGCTCGCCCAATCACGATTGGGTCAGGAACCTACAACTAGAAAAGTTTTCGGGAAGAAAGTGATGAATGAAGGGGGTACAAACCCCGTGCTCTTTCAAACCATTCAAGAAAGAGCGAAGCAAAATGCCCTACTGAAGTCTTTTGGGCGTTTCATCGGAGACAATCTTTAACCAAATCAGAGATCGGGACATGTTGGAAAGGCTAAGAAGAATCATAATGGATAAACATCGGCTCAATGCTTCCAAATATTGTAACTACCACGAGTACTTCAGGCACAACACTGAAGAGTGTTGCGATTTACTCCGCCAACTTTGGAAGCTATACGAAGATAATCGTCTTACCCAATTCTTAAAAAAAAGCGGTGAGCGAGACTCCCAAACCGAAAAAAAAGAAGATCGAAGGGTAAACGTAAAAAGCCAAACAAACATCGGCGATGATCCCGAAGAATCACGAAAAAAAGGAAAATACCCAAAAGAGGGCCTCCTATTGTGGGAAGAGGTCGAAAAGTCAAGAGATTCACATGATCGTCCCGAATATGGTCCAGTGGGTGGATGTTACCAGGCACCAACATTATCAAACAGACGAAAAAAGATGGAGATGCGTGCCATGCAAAACATCCATCAAGTGAAGGTAGCGAGCACATCAGCTAGCACGCCACCCTCCCACCAGATTATGTTTTCAGAAGACGATCTCGACAGAATCATAACTCCCCACAATGACTCCTTAACCATCGATTACTTTCGACTCCTCGGGTTGAAGGTGCACCTCTCTGGTTGACACCGAGCTTATCGCGAACATTTTGTTCGTTAATACCCTTCGCCCGAGATGGAAAAACAAGTTGGAGACTTGAGCAGTTATATTGAACCGTGTAATCATACCATAATGGGTTTTGGGGAATCTGTAACCCGACCCTATGGTATGATTAGGTTAGGAGTCGAGTTAGAATCAACTCTGAATCCGGACATTCGACGAACTAGAATGCTAGATTTTGTAGTCGTCGATGCTCCGTCTACTTATAACGGGTTTCTAGGTCACCCGTTTATTCAGGAATTTAAAGCGGCCTGTTCTACGTATTACTATTGTGTTAAATTTCCGTCACAAGATGGAACAGGAAGCGTAAAAGGAGATCAGAAGAAAGCTCGAGATTGTTTGCTATCATGTGCACCAGAAAAGCAAAGTATCGTCAACATGATGGAACAAACGTGGGAGATTGGTGAGCCAAGCCAGCGAGCAAATACCTCGCCTAAACATCTTCCGATGAACATAAGTTCGACGAGCATAGCTCCTCGCGCGAGCACAGAATGCGCAAACACAGACTCCGGGGTGGCAACTAATTCCCCAGATCTCCTAGATCAAATGAATATCGATCCGCCGAACGAGCAAATGGACCTAGAGCCTCGCATAGGTTTTGAACCCATGGAGGTTGATGACGAGCACCGGGGGTCCATCCAAGATCCTCGGTGGAAGCAAAAAAGAAAGCGAGCAACACCTGTCGAACAACTGGAGTCCATCAAAATCGACCCGAACAGACCCGAGTTAGAAGTGTTCATTGGTTCAAAATTACCTGAACCAATTCGAACATAAATTATTGCTTATCTTCAAGCAAACTTGGATGTGTTCGCATGGTCGCACGAAGACATGGTTGGCATTAATCCAAAACATGCATGCCACTCCCTCAACCTTGATCAAATACAAACTCCAGTTATCCAGAAGCGCATAAAGTTTAGTCCGGAAAAATATGCGGCAATGAATAGTGAAATCAAAAAGTTGCTCGACAACAAATTGATTCGAGAGGTAAAATGCCCAAGATGGCTTGCAAACCCTATGCTCGTCCGCAAGTCTAATGGATCTTGGAGGCTGTGTATTGATTTCACGGATTTAAACAAGGCATGTCCGAAAGATAACTTCCCGATGCCGCATATCGATTATTTGGTCGATAATCTGAAGAGCCGTGAACTCATGACTTTTATGGATGCATTTGCTTTGTTATCACCAAATACCCATGCATCCGGACGATCAAAATAATACGGCATTCTGCAGTGAAAAGAACATGTACTGTTGGCAACGCATGCCGTTCGGATTAAAGAATGCCGGAGCAACATATCAACGTTTGGTGAACAAAATGTTCGACCAACACATCGGCCGAACAATTGAGGTATATATTGTGGTTAAGAGTGAACATAAGGAAGACCACATCACCCACCTCGCACAAACGTTCGATATACTCAGGAAGTACAATATGAAGCTAAATCCCAAAAAAATGTAGCTTTGGGGTTCACTCGGAAAATTCCTCGGACATATGATCGATCAACGAGGATCGGCGAACCCAACAAAGATTCAAGCCATGCTCGATATCTGCAAGCCCCGAAATGTGAAAGAGGTCCAAAAGTTAACCGGACGTTTAGCTTCCGTAAAGCGATTTATATCCGCAATCGGGGACAAATGCAAACCTTTCTTCGATACATTGAAGAAAGGGAAATTCGATGGACGAGCATTGCCAAAATGCATTCGAATCATTGAAGCGATACCTTTTGCGGATACTCGAAATGTCTAAGCTTTGTCCCGGGCGAACAACTTTATCTGTATCTTCTTTGCATCCGAGCATCACGATCGATCTTTGTGCTCGTATGAGTAGAAGGGACTATACACTTGCCCATTTACTATGTAAGCCAAGTGCTTAAGGAAGCCGAGCTCCGATACCCACCATTGGAAAAATTGGCATATGCCCTCGTCATGAGTGTTAGAAAATTACGACCATATTTTTTCGACCACTCAGTCGAGGTACTGACCACTTTCCCATTGCGCCAAGTTCTCCACCGACCCGGAATCTTTGCTGCAGATTACTAAAGTGGGCGGTAGAGTTAGGACAATTCGGCATTACGTTCGCTCCGCAAACGGCAATGAAGGGCCAGGCTATGGCCGATTTCATGGTCGAGTTGACATATCCTCAAATGCTCGAAAAAGCTATCGACCAACCATGGCATATGTATGTTGATGGCTCATCAACAAGTTTAAGAGCGAGGAAGGCGGTAGTTCTCATCAAATTTCACCCAGGCAAACATTCACAAATGACCATCCGTTTTGATTTCCCGGCTACAAATAATGAAGCGAATATGAAGCTTTGATCATTTGGACTCGGATGGCAATGACAATAGGGAATTCAGGTCGATGATTTATAAGCGATTCTTAGATAATCGTTATCAAGTGACAAAGAGCACTGAGGCCTTAGGCGAACAGATGGCACAAATATCAACAATTTAGCAAAAGAATTGCTCGAGCATTTTGAACAAGTTTTCATTGAGCAATTACCACGATTGGGTAATTAGTTCATGATGCTTTGCACGCTGGCAACAACGAAGGAGTGACGAACACAATGTACATTGTGGTCGTCACAACTTGTTCGCCATCGATTCGAAATTATGATCGCCCAAATAACGGTGAACAAGAGACTTGGATGACTCGAATCTGAAGTTACCTACAAAAAAGGGACTTCTCCCGAAAAAATAAGGCACAAAGCTACTTACCTCGGTTACAATACAAATTCGTTATACTATCATAGACGAGCATTTGTACAAAAGAAGCTTCTCACTTCCACTTTTGAAGTGTATAACTCCTGAAGAAGGTTGTGTACTTCTGGAACAAATCCACGATAGAGTATGCGGAAATCATACATGTGGGCTCGTCCTGGCACATAAAATAATCAGACAAGGTTATTATTGGCCCGCTCGCATATGCTCGCGCGTGCCATAAGTTCCAGGTACATGCTCCACTTATTCATAGCCCACCTGAAGAATTAGTGTCAGTCTATAGCCCGTGGCCATTTGCTAAATGGGGGATCGATTTGATCGGCCCATTTCCTACCGGCACGTCGGGAGTAAAATTTGTTGTGGTTGTCGTGGATTACTATACTAAATGGGCAGAAACCGAGGCCATTGTCAAGATCATCGAACAAAGAATGTGGAACTTTGTTTGGAAGAATATCATTTGTCGATTTGGGCTTCCCCAATCATTAGTAACTGATAACGGCAAAGCAGGTTCGATGGAAGTGAATTGAGCGAAATTGTGCTCATTTGGGGCATAAAAAAGCATTACTCAACTCCGTATTATCCCCAGTCAAACGGACAAGTTGAAGCCGGTAATAAAATTATCAAGCATACCCTCAAGGCTAGACTTGATAATTCCAAGGGGGGAGGATAAAATTTGAAGAGTTGCCTGAAATATTATGGGCCTATCGAACAACTTTTAGAACATCAACTGCGGAGACCCCTTTTGCCTTGGCATTTGGTGCGGAAGCTATTATACCCGCATAAATCAAGATTCCAAGTCATCGAACAATGACTTTTGGAGAGCATTAATGACCCGGTAGCTATACGAGTGCGAACTGTTGGAAGAAAAAGAAGGACGGAGGCTAATTTCAAGAATGCCACGTGTCTGAAAAGAGATCGAGAGTTCTACAACTCCAAAGTCCGAACACGTAGGTTTAATGTGGGCGAGCTGGTTTTAAGACGAGCAACGGGGGTATCAAGTGGTGTATTCGGCCGAGCATGGGAAGGTCCGTTCAGAGTCACAGAACGTTTGCTAAACGGGGCATATGACTTGGAAGACCTGAATGGAATCCCATTGTCCTACTCGTGGAATGCGTCAAATTTGAAAAAATACTATCAATAATAGCGAGCATAGAGCCGGCCGAACAAAATCCTCCACACCGCTGAAGCGAGCATAGAGTCGGACGAACAAAATCGTCTACACCGCTGAAGCGAGCATAGAGTCGGACGAACAAAATCGTCCACACAGCTGAAGCGAGCATAGTGTCGGATGAACAAAATCGTCTAAACGGCTGAAGTGATCATAGTTGGCCGAACATAATGTCCGATGTAGCTGAAACGAACACAAAGGGCCGAACATAATCAGCCATTCAGTTTAAACGAGTAGGACGATTCTGAAAGAAGAGTACATTATGTTCGATACATATCTTCGGGAAAGAAATGCTGGCCAGCACTATCGATAGACAGAAGATACGTGTCAGAACGAGTTGTCAACAGAAGATACGTATCAGAACGAGTTGACAAGTGGTGGCAATCAAGCAGGGATGAGTCAATCTTCGAGCAAGAGCTGTCAAAAAGCTGAACAGATGTCAAAAGGGGGAGCAAAAGTAAGAGAGCTAGCACCAGCTAGCTATGCCAGCACTAGCTTGAGATAGTTCTATAAATAGGGGCATACTGATAACTGAAAAAGCAGAGAAAAAACATATGAAGAAGAAAAAAGGAAAAATACTGCGATTCTCAGAAGGAAGTCGGTTTAGTATGCCCCCAGACGTAGAAGAATTCAGCTCTCGATTCAGCAATCATTCAGCTGAATCGAGCATCTGCCCTGATACGAGTCTTTTACCCCGTATGACTTTGCGAGCACAGGTTGAAGCTCGTTGCGGACTCAAGATGCTCGGCAGAGTCATGGTTGCCACTCCACGTTACTCACTGCTTATGCAGTAGTAAGTCATTAGTCCCCTATGCATCCCCAAAATCTCCTCCGAAGGGGAGGGATGTCATAGTGTCCGCTCAAAACAAGATCTGGACCCCGATGCTTAAACATCTACTTTGAGGGGATGAGAATGGTGCGGTGAAAGTTTTGCTTTCGCACCTACTTTAAGCGGCGAGGAATCTTGCGCCACATGCTCATGCCCGCGGCCGCCAAGATAATCACGGCTTGTCCGGGAGGGACAAAAGTTTATCTTCTTCTTTGCTGAGAGCATGTTACTAAAAAAAAGAAGGGTAGACGGATGATGTGCCACATCCTTGTCAACATCAATTCTCGGTCTGGACAAGGTGAGGCCAGTTCGTGTCTACTCAAGACAAGGTTTAAATTCAAAACCCTAGTATGATAACAATAGTTGTGTAATAGATAGTCTTCTTCAGATATGAAGGTTGTAATAGAATACAAAGTGTTGCAAAAAGAAAAAGAAAGATATATGTACTTTTGTTCGCTAAGATTTTCTAGTTCAAGCCTATTTGAGGTCGCACCTAAGCCGGACGGCCCGAACAAAGACGAACGAGCCCAAGTCTATGTTCACATGACGAACGAGTTCGTGCTCTGATTCCCGCAGCAAAAAGCGAGTAATGGGTACGCAGTCGCAAAAGATGACTCGTACTTACAGATACCCGTAGCGCAAGCGGGTGATGAGTGCGGGGTCGCAGCTAAATAAGACGGCCCTAGTACGAAGTGATCGCACCTAAATAAGACGATCGTGAACCAAGAAAGGGGGGTTCATAAAGTAACCCATCTAGTCGCACCTAAATAAGAGGATCAACCGATTGCAACGTCAATAAGACAATCAAAACCGAAAAAAGTCAGGAGCGGGCATAGGCAAACCCAATGTTCGAATTCATTCAGAAGAAAATGGGCAAAAACTGGAAAGCAACAAAGCGAACACAAAGTAACCAAGCAAACATCAAGCAACACAAGTATCAATTTTCATCCTCGACAATTATCAAACAATCAGGTTAGAGGAGTTGGTTCAATATGTAATCCATCTATTCAGTTGTAAATATGTTCGAACAAAAGACAAGAAGTCAGCAAAAAATACAAGTATTAAAGACATTGTTCGAACAGAAAGTGAAGAAGACAAAAAATTATACAACGTATGTTCGACAAAACAAAAATAACATCAAGGACCAAAATCATAATTGGGGGTGGACGGGAGAGAGATGTCGAACAAATTGTGCTCAGCCCCCTCAGCAACAACTCCTTCAGTATGGTCAGGTACCAAATGCTCGCCAGAAGGTACATTCTTCTCGGTCACAGGAGGTCCCCTTTGCTCGGTTTGCACCTGATCGGTCCCAGACTCAGTCTGAAGATTTTGGCCAGCAACACCAGCGGTATTCATATCTGGGCCATCTTCCTCATCCAGAATCGGATCATCAACTTTGATCCCTTCAGGAAGAACGGAGAAATCACACAGATCATTCAAATCTAACATTGGAAGGTTGCGATCCGGTGGGTTGTCGATCAGGTACTGCTGAAAACTGGATATGAGAGGGGCAATTTGTTCGCTGCTGGATGCATGGCGAACAGACCGGATAGCATCGGCAAAGGCACAAATGTAGGAGAAGTTGGACATGGAATCAACATACTCATCATCGTGCAACTTTGAATTTTCGAGACCCAAACGAGTGTTGGTCTCCTCAGCAATGATGAGTTATTGGCCGAGCGCATCCCTCTCATTTTCCATGGCCTCGACACCAGCTCGGAGTCTACGAAGCTCAACATTCATATCCTCTTGAGCTCTTCGTATACTGGCCACCTCCTCCTGAGAGTGAATCAATTCCTCCTTTGTCTGGCGAGCATCTTCCTGAGCCAGGCGTGCATCTTCCTGAAATCGGCGAGCATTTTCCTGAGCCTTGAGGGCATCCTCCTGAGCCCGGTGAACATCAGCTTGTGCCGAAGAAGACTGTCCTTGAGCCAACCTCAGTTCATCCTGAGTCCTGTTCAGCTCGCCCACCTTTTCTTCGAAGTTCCTGATCAAAGTCAAGTAGTTGGCATGGAGGTTGGCGGACTGAGCATAGGCTTTCTCAAGAACGACCATAGATTGACCTTGAAGCACCAGACCCAGACGCATATTTTCCAGGGGGGTGGGCCCCGTAGTGGACTCTTCCAGATCGGTAGTCCATGCCCGAACAAGAGTCTGGCAAGCCTTCTGAACATGCTCAGGAATGCCCGGAACCTTGTGAACACTCGACGAGCAGAAGTAGTTCTTCAGATTGGGCATCAAAGGCGACAACCTGCTCAACCTACATGTATATTCGAGCAAATGAATATAAAAAGGGCGAACAAAAATAACCAAAACAGAAGCAGATCGAACAAAATGTACCTGCTCACACGAGCTGGATCCCATCCCAAGAATGATTTATCCTCAGGGGACCGGAGCTCAGGATTCAACGGAGTCCATGATTGGGGTCCGACAGGAGGAGGAGAAGATGTGCCAACCTCCATTTCCACAATTTGCAAAACTGGACCGACCACAGAGGCGGCAGCTCTGATCGCCTCGGTAGTAGGGGTCCGAGTCACCCTGACGGCCTCAGTGCTCGTCTGAGCTTGTTCGCTCGGTGCGCTCATCCAAGTTTGTTCGCTCGGCCCATGCTCGGCGATTTCCATCCTTGGCCTCTTCGGCGACGGAGCTTGCTCGCTATTCCCCTGTTCGGCCGACCGGGTACTCCTTTGCGGTCGGCTTGATTCCCCAGGACCGGATGCAGATGCCCTGCTCGCTCTGTTCGCCTCTCCCCTGGTTGTTCGCTGAGCCTCCCGCTCAGCCTGAATCCGAGCGAGCTCCTGTGGCCTTTTTCTCCGAGCCATCTCAGTATGCTCGGATGTACTCACAGCAATGGTCACAGTGGGGAAAGCTATAAACAAAATAATTCAGTACGAACAGAAGGGTAATAACGAGCAAAATGGCACAAAACTTATACAAATACAAGAGGCAATATTTACCAGTAGGATTAACAGCAATAAGATGATGAGGAGGCACGAACAAAACTCCTTTCTTTCTCTGATCAACAGTATTCAGAGTTCTCATAGATCGCTCTGAACGAGACTCCAGATCAATTTGCCAAATGCTGCTAAAATAACCGTCGTTTGTCTCCTTGTCCGTCGCAGCTAGAATCCCTGAAATAAAAAGCGAGTTAAAATTAGTTCAAATCGAAGAACGAAAGACACAAAATCACTTACTTGGTACACCCCAAGTCGGTGGGGATGTCTAAACGCAGCATTTGGTTAAGCTTCGAGGCCGGGCTTTTCCAATCGCCCCAATGAACCAAAACTTTTCCTTCCAATCACCGATTTTTTGTTTGCACGTCTTCAATAATTTTGCACTTGGCATTAGCTTGCATGAACAACCACCGTGTTCACCCCTCGGGCGGTCAAGTGCACCAATCGAGCAAGCTCAAATTTCTTTGAGGATAGTATCTTGGCTTCATCTTGCCGAACAAAGTCGACTCATGATCATATGCCACCCGTTCGCTTGAGCTTGCGTAATGGTGATGTTCCATTCCACGAGCAAGCGGGTGATGGCCGGATGGATGGAAATCGAAGGCCAACTTCCATTGTGTCTAAATTCTGGCGACACAACCCTCGGGGGGTTGGTCGGCCCGCCATCGAAACACGGTGCCCGAAAAAAAGACATCTTTTGGAGTTTCATAAATCCAATGCGGTAGAAAGTGAGCCTATCGGATCAATTATGCTCGCTATCTTGCTCGTTGGGTACTCGTTCTCAACCCTAATCCTATGAGGTTGCTTTCGGGCCAATCAAAACTATAACGAAAGTTATACTCATTATATGTTGGACTATGAGGGACACCAACAGTATATCAAGCTCGAAATTTTGCTCGCTAACTACCCCTATGTTCGATTCGGTTATATTTCTTTACCAAAATTTCCCCCCTCACAACATTGTCATTCCTATCTACATTAACATTATCAACAACCCTACACCCAATTTGAATCTGGGGTAAAAAATTATCACTTGAATCGTCCGAAGAGTCATTACGGACCAAGTCCCTATCCAATTCATTTAGGGCTTCGTCAGAATCAGAGGAAAGAATGGCAAACGGTTGCCGAATTTGCCAATGAATTCCTGAACTCGAGACATTCATCTCCCAAGCATTTATGTTGCCACGGGGATTCTAACGACGGAGGGGAAGAAGAGGAACTATGGTGGTCTGATTCTAGGGGAACAAAAGAGTTGGAGCAAGAGGCCATAATCACAATTAGAGAAAGAATGCAACGGTTACCTGAGTAAAATTCTTCACCGGAATGATGAAACCCTCGCCGGAAATTTTCAGACACAGAAAAGATTGAAAGACAGAGGAAAAAAGGGTTTAAGGCGGAGAAACAAGGTATATATAAATGTTGGATTCGATTTCAAAAATCCGGCACAGAATACGAAACAACATCGACTATGGCCCAATAAGATTTTAAAACCGGGCCCCATGTTGAAAACAAAGCGACCCGGCTGGGGGGTATTGTTGTGTTCGATATAGTAACTCAGGCTTAATCGAACACGTAAGAGTGACACGTGTAATATTTAAATATTCATGCCCAATGGACAAGTATTCGCCACTCAGGTCAGGAAAGAAGGAATCAGATGAGCTAAGTCAAGAAGGCCATAAGCAAATCTGAGGACTCAGGCGGCCAAAATACTCAGAAATCCTGAAAGACCTCAGATATCCTGAGGGTCAGTATGTTCGAAGACCTCAGATATCCTGAGGGTCAGTATGTTCGAAGACCTCAGATATCCTGAGGGTCGAGTGCGAAACACTCGATATATCCCGAAGATATCCTCAAGAACATCCCGAGGGCTCGATTATGCTCGAGGAGGGCAATATTCCAAAGATAAAAAACCGACATGGTTAAAGGCGAACAAAGCATCCAACCGAGTAAAAGATTAATTTGGACGACCAAAAGAGTGCTTTACAGACAAGTAAGTTCCAAGATCAACCAGGAAGACGAAGTTGAAAACGTGGCAGCATTACGTGAGTTCTTGCATGACCCGAAGTCTCCAGCTCATGCTTGCCAACCCAGCTCATGCTTGTCGGAGTGCTATAAAAGAAAGAAAAAAGAACAAGAGACAGGTTCAGAAAAAATCTCCCAAAAAATCATACCCACGCTTGAGAGGTGAGGAACAAAAAAAATTCGAGTGATCATTTATTCCTACTAGAAACCCTAGCACCCGGAGGCGAATTCTCCAAATTATCTTCATCTGTAATGATTCATCTTCATAAGGTGTATCAAATATTGTACGTGTAAAGCTCGCAATACCACATCCTGGCTTGGTATGCCCCCAGAGTAGTCATTTCCCGACGAACTGGGTCAACAAATTCATCTTATTTACAACTTATCGTACACGTGCATGTTTTGTTTGCGAGTTGTTATCAAATTAGCCACATAATACTCTCCGTATAAAACGACTCGCGATAATTTTCATTTAGAATTTTTTTTTTAAAAAAAAATAGTGGGTGTACGCCCTTAGACTACCCACATCGGTGCTTTTTGCAACCGGTTGGGAGGTAAAGGACAAAAAAAAAAGGAAAATGAAAATAGAGGTTGCAACCGGTAGGAATATTGTCGTGACAGTCAATCTAATGCTCCACCATTATTGTCCAATCATGTAGTGCCACTTTTCACTACATGATTGGTTAATTAAATTTTATATGGATAATGTAAAATTATGGATAATATATATTTAAAAAATTAAAAAAATATATTAAAATTCGTATTTTTTAATTCTTTATAAATAGACACCAATATTGACATATTTTGAAACACAATTTGATATCCTCAATTTTCTCCTCTACTTTTTATCATTTTATCTCTAAATTTTACCATGGATCCAAATGATTATTTTTCAAACTCTCAAAATTATCCAAACTCTCAAAATTATTCAAGCTTTCAATCTTATATGAACTCTCAATCTTTTCCGAACTCAGAAGATTCTCCAAGCTATTTTCAAAACTCTAAGTTTTCTCTGAATCCAAATCAATTAGTTCATATCTCTCAGCATGTCCAACCACCACAAAATATCTCCCGAAATTTGTTCCAAGATGTTCAACAACAAAACCCAAAAAAATTTACTGTGAAAGAAGATGTAGCTTTAATGTCGTCTTGGTGTTTCGTTAGTGAAGATAGAAAACGTGGAAAAAATCAAAAGGCTGTCTCTATATGGGCACGAGTATATAAAATGTACACAGATCATCGAGGTGAAAATACGGAGGAGATAAGCGAATGAAATGTGGATTCTCTGAAAGGTCGTTGGAAACGACTTAATGAAAGTGCAAACAAATGGATTGCTGCTTATAGAGAAGCGTATTCTCGCAAAAGAAGCGAAATGAGCCAGACGGATATTAAGGGAGAAGCTCATACAATTTTCGGAAAAGACGCAGGCGGTGTTAACAAGTTTCAGGATTTGTTTGTATTTAATGAGGTTATGCGCAAAAATGAAAAATGGGCTTTAGGAATATAGTTTCAACACACAATGAAAATACAGAGGGTGGTGAAAATGGAGAGGGTAATGAAGAAAGTGGTGGTATCTCAAAGAGAACAAAAACCAGTGATAGTGAGGAAAATTCCACCTCCTCCAATCTAGAAACTCCAGGCAGTGGATGCTCAACTATTCCCCGCCCTATAGGCAGAGATATGGCGAAAAGAAAAGGAAAAGGTAAGGCTTCACAATATCGCGGTATCTTTCGAAATTGCTTTGCGAAATTCATGCAATGAGAATCACTAGGAAAATCTTGAAAATTTGAAAAAATGACTCAACCCCCAGGAAGAGAGAGAGACTTGAATTTGAGAAAAGAAAGGAAGAAATGAAGGAACAAAGGAAGATTATGAAGATAAACTCTAGTATCTTGAGGTCATTGTTGGCTAAAAAAATAACTTATCCCCAGAAGAGGAAGACACTACTAGAAATTTGCTAATAGACAACGCATAATAGACAACATATATTTTGAAATTTGTTGTCTATTAAGAGAAATACATTGTCTATGTGAGTAACCGTTGTCTATTAGCGAGAAATCTCTGTAATAGACAACGGATATAGGCCTACGTTGTCATTTTGCGTTGTCTATTAGTGAGAATTCTCGATAATAGACAACGGATATAAGCCTACGTTGTTGTTTCGCATTGTCTATTGCGAATGCACTCTAATAGACAACGCATATGGCGTACGTTGTCATTTTGCGTTGTCTATTAGCATGAATACATGGTTTTAGACAACGGATATGGCGTATGTTGTCATTTTGCGTTGTCTATTAACGAATGCACGATAATAAACAACAAAAATGGTGTACGTTGTAGTTTTGCGTTGTCTATTAGCATGAATGCACGGCTATAGACAACGGATTTGGTGCACGTTGTCGTTTTGCGTTGTCTAACATATCAATTATATATTTTTTATTTTAAATTAAAAGTTAATATATTTAATTAATTCACTTAAAAAATGGATACACATGTATGTTGTTTTTTCTCCTTTGTAGTGTATGTATATTATATGTCTAAGTCTTGTATGCACCAGGTGCACCGTGCACTCTATATATAGTGCATTTTAGAAACATACAACTTGTTGCACTGAAACATGCAATTTGTTTACAATGAAATGATCAACTATAAATATGGAAAATAAGTTGCATATTTCAGTGCAACAAATTGTATGTTTCTATAACACACTATAAAGTGCACAGTGCACAAGAGACACACTCATATTATATATACATATATTTTTTTTAATTTTGATAATTTACCTTTAATTATAAATTTATTATTTAATTTTCTTTATAAACATAATTAATTAACACCCATGTATTCTTACCAGTAATCCAGTAATTGAAACTTAATTATCAATTATTACCTTAACAAATTAAAAGTGTATTTATTTGTTAGAAAATTTACAACAGACACACGTAACTCCCATTCTCATTTGCGGTTAAACCCTAGGTAAACTGATCACCGTGGTACGCAATTCTCAACAACCACTTGTTGCCCCTGTGTTGCGCCGTCTCTCAATCGCACCACTTTTCCACAGGGGCTCGTTTCCCCTGTGTCACGGCGCCATCGCTCAATCGCTCTATTTCTCCACAGCCTCTAGTTTCCGTCCGTCGCTACCGCTGTGTCGCGTCGTGCTCAATCGCACCGTCTGTCTCCTAGGTAATATTTGAAACATAATTATCTTTGTTGTTTCATACTTTGAAGGAAGGTTAAAGGACACAAGTTCGCCCAAGCTTCTTCAATTATCCTGTTCGCAGTTGAAGGTCGTATAATCTGTCTCGAGTTTTTCTCTGTTCTTGCTAATTTTTGTCAAACCATGTCACTCAGTTTGCGGTCACAACTCTTTTGCGTCTTCAAACTTCTATTGAACATTAGGTTGATAGTAAATTGTTGAATGCCCTAATTGTTGAGTGCCCCAATTTGTTGATTGCCTTATTTTTTATCAACTCTAATTGTTGAATTATTAACCCCAATTATTTTATGGAGTTGGGGGAAATAGGGACCATGATATTATAAGCCTTGTGCGTATTTGTGCAAATCTATTATTTGAGTGACCAATGGGTTTGAGTCAGTAGTTATATTATTTGTCTTCTTGATTTTAACTGAATTAATCTTATACATGTTTGAACTTCAAAATCCGCCATATTATTTGTACAATTAATCTAATTATTTTTATGATTGTTTGTTCTTTTCATTCTAAAGATGGGTTCCCTTTAGGTTATTATTCAAGATTTCAAATTAAAAATTGTAAATTCTATGATATCAGAAGCTTTCTTTATCAGGAATGTTGGGATTAGAAGATGATTCTCAATACTTGTAGGTTAAGTGTCACAGTGAAACTATGTAAACATCCTTTTTTTTTTTTCAGGTTTGAATTATTTTTTCTAGATTATTTAAAATGGAGTTCATTGATGAACTCATATCTCTGTACAAAAATATGGTGTTATTGTGTCAAAACAAAAATATGAGATGAAATGATATTTAAATAAATGATCTCAAGTGATATTCCAGGCTATTTAGATGAAATAATATTGCATGAATTTTTGTACGTAGTGAAGGATTTGGGACCTTCTATATTTCCAGGCTATTAAGATTCAATTAGGAAGTAATCATTGCAGAAATATATGTTTGTTGCGTATCAAATTCATGGTATGTCTTCTTATTTAGATATTTTATGCTCCCTCCATCCTAGAAAAATTTGCACACCCAAATAAGAAAATCTCTTATTAAACTTCATCCTCACAATATTCACATATTTACACCAAATGCCGTTATTTTTGGGGCCAGCATATACACTCAATCCATTTAATTCATTTACTTTATACATATAAACTTACTACATTACCCCTCAATACTCCACTCATTACACTTTTATCTTAATATGTGTGCCATAAAGTTTGGACAAATTTCTTTGGGACTGAGGGAGTAATACTTTTGCTTCTTAGATGTCCTGCTTTGAATATTGTTTCTTAACTAAATGAGATATATAATAACTTAGACACATTTGTGAGTATAGTTTCTTCACCCCTGTGTTGATATTGGGTTGTAATTATTTATTTTGTATTTAATCTCACTAAAATAGTTTAGCAATTTGCAACTTAATAATATTCCAAGTAGTTATATAGTCTTATGAGTATGGGAACTGAGTTGTCAGAATGAGTATTTGAAGCCTAAAATATGGGTACGAGACGTTATTACAACATAAATATTTATGAGGATAGTTATTGGCTATTTAACATGCTTATAATTCTCATTTGTTATATTATGTTGTTCTCTCTTTCTAAATTGCTCGGATTTCAATTACTATTTCTACTTTTAGGATCACTTATTAGCATCAATTTGTGACCCATCTCACACTTGGATTTTCTTTATGAGCTGATTTTCAGTATTTCAATAGAGTTAATCTTGAGAGTTTCTATCTTGCATAACAGTTAAATCAACTCGACTTCTACGTTACATGTTATATTAGTTTTGGTTGATTTCACTGCTCTTTAAAGTGAAATTTATATATATTCATATTTTGACATCGGTATTTTGTTCTAATTATATTTTATAAGTGAATATATGAAGAAGTTAGCACATTTGTCTCTTGACTACTCTTCAGATTGTATGATTGTTGCTTTCTTCTTTTGTAGGAATTGTTTGGCTTAAAAAATGGATGATGGAAGGGTTGTTGGCATTAGTAGTTAGATTCTTATTTTTTATTTTCATTTTTGTTAATAATGTATTCAGATTAAATTGGATTAATTGTGTTTGGATCTGTTTTGGATATATTGAGCATATCGTAAAGACATTTATGCTTTTCCTTTCATTTAATATTTAATCGCTTGAAAGACAACGGATGTTATCCGTTGTCTATCAACATTGTGATACATATAATAGACAACGAATATTACCCGTTGTCTAATAATATTGTGTAAGATGAAATAGACAACATATAATATTCATTGTCTTACAGCGTTGTGTTAGACACAATAAACAACGAATAATATATGTTGTCTATTAGCAAATGGTTTGTTTTCTGTTCATGCAATAAATAACGGATAATATATGTTGTCTATTGGAGCATGGTCAGTTGTCTGTTCATGCAATAGACAACGGAAAATATCCGTTGTCAAAGAGAAGAGATCTTTAACTACACCTTAATACACACGCGCATATTTTATTTAATAGATAACATACATTGTTTGTTGTGTATTTGCATTTTTGTAGTAGTGAGATGAAACGTCATCTAATGCAAGTTGTGTCAAAACAATTAATTTAGTTTGTTGTCATGTAATTTTAATTTATGCCATTTAATTTATTTAATTTAAATTCATGTAATTTTAATTTATGTAACTTAAATTCATGTAATTCTAATTTAAATTTCATGATATCGAGTTATATACATACACGCACATTAAATTGATGGAAAAAAAATATAGGTGCTACACGTACTATATATACATCAAGATTTTATATATGAGTTTGAATATTATAAATAAGACTAATAAGTTCATGTTAGTTGTCGAAAAGCACTCAATACTTTTACAAATTGCAAGTTTGACCAAACTTTAAATAAATTGAAATTAGAACTACATATTTGATTAGTTTTTTTTTTTTTTTTTTGATTAGTTCTGATCATCACGGTGTCTTAACTTTTCCTTTTCTGCTTTGATTCTCCGGGAAATTAGAACTAATGCATTTGATTCTCTGGGAAATTAAAACTACATGCATTTGTCTTTTTATTTTTTTGGCATGCCTCACATGCACTTGCCAGATTTTCACTTTTATGCATTTGTCTTTTCACTTTTTGAGCATGCCTCACATACACTTTTCTCCACAACTGCAAAAACACAAGTTGTTCACTCAACACCAAGAGGCTGTGCGAAAAGATGTCGAACGAGCCTTTGGAGTTTTACAAGCTCGTTTCGCATTTCTATCGACGTCCATATCTTGTTTGGGATAAATTATTGATGGGGAAAATTATGATGACTTTTATCATCATGCACAATATGATAGTAGAGGATGAACGAGACACTTACCAAAATTATTATGATCCCACTGAGTTTTTAAGGGATGATCCTGCAGATGATGATCAACGTGTTCCATTCTTTAGTGAATGTATTGCGAACTTGTCCACTTATATGATTAATAGAGAACAACTTCGCAATAGAGAAATTCACAGTGCTCTAGAAAATGACTTGATTGAGCATATATGGAAAAAATTTGGAACTAGCTAGGAATTAATATGTAATTTGCATCTTTTGTATTTGTAATTTTTTATTTTATATATTTTTTACACATTTTAAATATAATATTTAGAATATTCACTTATTTTAAATATATTTTTCACTTATATTATATTTTCGCTCATGTTAAAGATGCAGTCCTTGCGCCACTGGCTCTAGAAGGCCCCTAAAAACTATGAAATTAAATAAAAGGTAGTTAATGATAGTCTGAAACGAGAATTGCCTGCTAATTTTATGGCAACTCGAAAATCCAAATTTATGTAGTCTATCCATTTCGTCTTGGAAATTTTTGAACTTTTCCAAAGTGTTTGGCACCAACCATCATATTCATATATAGTGCCATTGAGATGCTCTGAGATTAAAATGAAAGGCTTTCAAATTTTGTTGCCTACGTGAATTCAAATGCTCCACATACTTTCCAACAGATTTTTGCAGGAGAGATTAATCTGTGTGCAAGTTGTTATGTTAATTTATTCTGGCTGATAGTCATTGTGTTTTTCTAATGGTTGCTCTTACTTGTATTTTTTTGTGCTACTCCAGCTGTCTATCAACTTTAAGTTGGATATAGTGTTGCAGTATATTTTCACCATGGATGCAAAGTTAAATGAAACAGAAGGCTCATTGATTTTGATCAAGCTAGGTGTCGAAGCCGTAAGTTGAATTTTGTCCAATGTGAAGTCTACAGAGCATTATAAGTTATAACCACTAAAGATTATCATTGATATCTCTATTTTTCTTAGGGGTGAAAACGGATCGGATACGGACGGATAGTGTTTATACCGTATTTTAAACCATAATTTTTTCTCGAATTAGGAGTCGGATACGGAAAAGCCGGATTCGGATACGAATTCGGAATATTCGGTATACGAATACGTGACGGATATCGGACGAATCCGGGCCGGATTCGAATAACTATAATTGGATAATATATTTCAAATGAAAATCATCAAAATATGATTGAAACACATAAAAAAAAACTACCTATGCGATATTTCATAGAAGTTCGCAAATTATAAAAATTATATCTACTGCTAATAATATGAAACTAAAAGTTATATCCTTCGTAACCATCACCACTCTAGCACAACATAATACCTACATAAGTATTAAGTACTAATATTATATTATTATATATAATAATATAAAATATAAACCAGGGGCTTAACCCACCTGACCACTGAGCTCCTCATTTGAATGGAAGACCCAGGTTCGATTCCCTTTGGGAACGAATTTGGAGTTATAGGAGTTATAAGGTGGATTGGTGATTTCGTGGAGTATTTGGGTGTTTGGTGTACTAACTACTAACTACTAACAACTAACTTTGCCCGATAAAAAAAAAAATTAAAAAATCCGGATATCCGGAATTACTATCCGGATAATATCCGATAAAATATGGTAAAACTTGAATACGGTCGGATATTATGTATTCCGAATCCAATTCCGAATCCGAAGTCAACTATCCGTATCCGAATCCGTATCCGCCCGGATACTAGTTTTTTATGCCGAATTCGATACTGACCGGATATGGTTCCGGATCGGTCGGGAAATATCTGATCCGTTTTCACCCCTAATTTTTCTTGGGTTAATATGTCACGATCACCCTCATTTAACCCAACATTATACAAATATAAATATAATTCAACTTGTAATCCCTGCTATAAATTTTTTTTTCGAACATCATGAACAACAATATCCATTCACGCCTAAAATAACATGTCTTTATTCATTTATATATAAACAGTACAAACAAACCAACAATTCACAACCAACCCTCAAGTCATCACACTAGTACGTACTAAAGTTTATAACACCACATAACACATATCCAAAAGCGAAATATATATATATATATATATATATATATATATATATGTGTGTGTGTGTGTGTGTTTTATAATAACGAAAGCCATATAAGCCACGAACTACCCAACAGGTTGTCATCTATGTACATGGCCACTCAAAACTTGCAAGAGCTCCACAGCTTGTCCAGTAAGCCCGCCACGTCACAGATCATTAGAGTTACCTACAATGAATAAACTATGTGAAATAAAACTCAGTAAGCAGAAATTATACATGATATTAAATTGTTTAGAAATCATTCTCATAAACTCTCGCTCTTGAAATCATCTTATCTATTTCTATTCATCATATCCATTTCTAATCACCCTATCTATTTCTACTTCATATTTATTCCTAATCACCCTATCCATTTCTACTCATCCAATCCATTTCTACTCACCCTATCCATTTCTAATCACCATTTCCATTTCTAAAACGTCTGCTGGGGCCCCCAGACTTACTATTGTATGTCGGAATAAGCCCAATACACCGACCACCACGTGGCCAATACGAATCACATAATCCATTTCTACTAATACAATGATCACCTTGCACGGAGCTCAAGTGAACCTCTTACCAGGAGGTCATTCATACATATACATACAACATACATATGCATACAACGATATATTTTCATGCCTATGTATGATATATTTGATGTAATGCAGCATTCAATATCTTACATCTCATTGAACTCGCAGGTTCAACCCACAATAATCATAAAACTCACATGTTCATTCCATAACAATTATTAAATTCACAAGTTTATTTCATGATAATCATTGATCAACAATCAAATGTCATTATATATTTAAATACTCACATATCACCAATCAAATATAAATAATTCAAAAAATATTAAGTTTATGCATTGTAGTTGCACACAAATTTCTATTTACCTCGACTGAGAATAATATCAATACCTCGAACTCCTAAACCGTCTTATCGAGTCAAACAATGTTGGTTGCACAATCTTGACGTCTACCATCCCACCTCTCCTCTCTTTCCCTCTCTCTCTTTTCTTCTTCTTCTTTTTTTTTTTTTTTTAATTCTTCCCTGCCTCGCCGAACCGCCTGCGTGAACCTCACCTACTCTTTTTACCTAAAAATAACACGAGGCATGTGTGTGTATGCCTATCCTGAATTTAGATCTGGTATTGTACAACACCCTCATGTGCATACACACACCATTGGATCACACATCCAATGGTGGGAAGGGTGCTGTACAGCACCGAATCCCTCCCCGCCTATCCTTCCATTCACCGCCTTTAGTGGCTCACTTAGTAAGCTTTCTTTCCCTTTTTCTTTTCCTTTTTCATTTACATTACTTCCTATTATTCTTAACACTATTATTATAATAATAATATTATTACGTAGTTAATGACGTGGTAGGCAACATGTATATTATTAGTTTAGTAAGAAGGTGTATATATACACACACGAACCATTATTCCAAAATACCCATATGTATAAAATTATATACCTGAACCTATATAATTATTATTAATTAATTTTATCAACTTATGTATTTCTTACTTTCTATTTTAATTAACACTAGTAAGCACTAAATTATTTATGAGAGCCGCTTCAATTCTAATAGAGTCTAATAAATTATTATTGGATTTCCTCGTCGTCAAATAGGTAAAAGCATAGTAAAAATTCTACATTTAAAAGTAATTTAAAAGCAAGTTAAAATAATTAAGATCACAAGTAGCACATGAATAATATGAAATGCACGCAATGCATGAAATATATTGGTTAATTAATAGTGAGAAGTTCGGATATCACATCCTTCACTCTTTATAAAAATTTCGTCCTCAAAATTTAGTCGATATACCGTGTTTCATACCACATAATTAAAGCACCCTTTATTATTATTTTTTATGACAATATCAACATAAATTTCCAGTGTCTATTTGATTCCAACTTCAATCATAATAAATATGCAAATGGTAGGAAAATAGTTGTATATCCATATTTTCATAATCCCTCAAATCATATTTTGCACATATAGAAAGAAGGGTTAATTCTAAATAAATATACGATTTTTTGGCCAAATATCAATTTAATCATGACCTTCAAGATTTTTGTATTAAAACCCAACCTTTGATATTGTTGTAAATTGATACACGTTTTTTTTCTCCTGGCGCGAAAAGGTGACGTGGCTCATCGAAGCATGTGTATACTTGCCACTTAGAATGATACATATTAAATAATATTTTTTAAATTATTCCACATAATATTACACATTTTCAAAATTAATTAAAACAAAAATAATAATTAAAAGAAGTTAAAATCTAAAAAAAACAATTAAAATATAAATAAAAAATAAAATTTATATCCATTTCATAAAATTGATCAAATCTCAATAAATAATTCACAAATTTCGTTTAAGGAGGTCGACTGCAATAAGAATAACAAGTGATGGGTTGAGGGAGTGACAATAGACAATGGGTCAATTGAATGGGGGAAGAGAAACTAAGGGATTACATTTAATTTTGGAACATGAGAATATTTTTAATTTTGAAACATTGACGACGAGAATTAGTTTTTAAGGTTTGGAATTTAAATTTAAATAATTTATTTTATTTTTTAGATTTTATTTATTTTATTTTTTATTTTGTTTTTAATTCACTTTTTAAATATTTTTTATATTTATGATTTAGACATTTCATCCTACGTGTAGTCTGACATAACAAAAATAATAGTTTCGGCGAGTCACATTGTCTCTTCACAGTCGTTGAAAAAAAAAATGTATTAATTTGCAACAACATTAAAGGTTGGACTTTTATACAATAATTTTGAAGGTCGTGATTAAATTGATATTTGGTCTAAAGATCGTGTATTTATTTAGAATTAACCCTAGAAAGAATAACACAATTTCTTGGAAATTTTAGTAGTATCAATAGATAATTTCTTGAATCTAACACCATCATATTAAATTTAACAAAGTATCTGATTATCAGGATGCAAAATATAACTAGCTGAGCATATAAAGACATATTACTCTAGAAAAACTTAGGTGGGACCGGAACTAAATCTCCACTCTTCATAATACAGTTTAATCACACAAACTAATCATTCTTGTTACTCAACAAAGTAGCTGGAAGTTCAATTACTTGATGTACATATACATCCATCAAATAGATGCAACTTACCAATTTAAATTTAAATCAATAAGGTTTCATTCTGTATATATTAATTAATAGGCTCCGAATTTTTTTGAATACGTACACCTTAGAAGAATTAGAATATATAACAATAGCACGAGAGATACATTGACTCGCATAGAAGCACTACTAATTTGAGCTTAGCCAAATGGAAAGCCTGCTTCTGATTCCACTAACTGTAATGCACCATTTTCCATCATCTTTCTTCCCTTTTCTTATTAACTTCATTAATTCGGACCAAGATAAGAACAATAGCATGAAGAGTATATATTGCAATTGTCCTATCTAATCTTTTCACTTGCCTTATATATTATTCTAGAATTTGTTGATCAGTTTTTATTTTTTTTTCATTAATAGTCAAATGTTTCATTCATAGTGTTGTTCACTAGCCATTTGGCCTCAATAAGTCTTTCTTCCCTGTGTTCTCATTATAATTTTTTTTTTAACGTGGTATTATAAAAATAAGAATTTTCATATACTCACCCGCTTAACTAGGGCTCATGATTACTAAAGTCAACACAAAGTAACTTCACATATCATGTAACATATGCAAGTGATCTAACTTGCCACTATAATAATCAAGAGTTTAATACATGTACCCATTTAATTTCTCGGCATAATATTCTAATTGCACCTTATATCAGACAAACAACATTTTCTTGCAGAAATCTAAACAAAAATACCATAACCTCTACACACGTACGTACTGCACATCAATACACATGCATGACCACACTCGCTCACGAGCACACACTGCTGCAGTCAGCGGCTTAGTGGCGGTGATCAAAGAATAGTATCATTGCAACAGTGACAGTTATGTAGGTGTAAGATAGTGTAAGTCATTCAATAATATACTAAAGAGAAAATAAAGATACACTCGATTCATATAATGGAAGCAAATATTATTGGTTTCGCATAAAATAAAACTTACTGGCATAGCTGCACTCCCCAAGTTTTGAGCTCGTGTACATAGACAGACTACAGGACCTGTTGGTCCCAAAAAATAATTTAATTTTATGAAAAAAGGGAGGGGGAGAAATGGTGATTTTAATTTTTTTTTCTTTTAACCGATGTGTTTTGCTTATAACCAAATGCATATGACAAGTAAGAACATAAAGCAATAAAGAACACAACAAAGTATAGTGGTTCGGAGACTCAAGCTCCTACATCCACTCTCCCTTATCCTAGGGAAATTCCTTCAAACGGGACTTATCTCCCTCCACGGGATTGCCTACAGATATTTAACGAGCTCTCACTCAAACGGGACTTATCACCCTCCACGGGATTGCCATACAAGCTTTCTGACTGTCTAAAACAGTTTACTCACTTCTTCTCTAGAGCTTTCTGGCTGACTCAACTGCAGCTTACTAACTCTTTACAACTCCAACAATCACACACAAACTACCTAACAATAGACTTTGGGTTTGTTGGTGTCTCCAACTAGGTTGAGATTTTCCCTTACAATGGTTTAGCCTTTATGTTAAGGTTGGGAAAATCTCTCTAAGCTTAGAATATATCATTGGTTGCTTAGATTGGGTTTAGAACACTCTTAAATATATTTTGGATATCTACAGATTTGTGTTCTATGGTGGGAATGCTTGAGTATATGGCTCTTAGCTCTATAGCATTTTTCCACACTTAATTTGATGGAAGAGCTTGTATTTATAGTGTGGATTTGAATGTTACCGTTGGAGAAAGTCACATTCAAATCCATACTATTCTGTAATTTCTGCAGCTTTTTGTCAGGCTTTTTTGACCGCCTCACGATTGGTCCACGTCGACTTCGGGCCTTCTCAAATCAAAGATACTTCCTCTCGATTTCAAAGTTCTTCCCTTGAGTTTCAACAACTTCCTCTCGAGATTTCAACATTCGGACGAGATTCGGCAGACTCGGGGCGGTATTCCAAAGACTCGGGGCGAGATTCCAAAGCCTTTCGGGGCCGATTCCACAATTCGAGGCCATTCTAACATTCAACGGTTTTGGGCTTCAGCCTTCTTCCATTCAGGCCACTTTTCCTCAGGCCTATTTTCCATTCAGGCCACTTGTCTTCAGGCCTATTTTCCATTCAGGAAACTTCAGATCAGTTCCCCCTCAACTTGTTCACTTCCCCCTCAACTTGTTACCTATAGAAATGAACTTAAACAATACAAGTTGACAAATACATAATGTTTTGGCATAAATAATCAAAACTAAAATATCCCAACAGGACCCAAACCGTGCTCTGATACCACTCTGTCACAATCATCCTTATTTAACCCAACATTATACAAATATAAATATAATTCAACCTGTAATCCCTGCTATAAATTTTTTTTTTCGAACATCATGAACAACAATATCCATTCATGCCTAAATAACTTGTCCGTATTCATTTATATATAAACAGTACCAATAAACCAGCAATTCACAACCAACCATCAAGTCATCACACTAGTACGTACTAAAGTTTATAACACCACATAGCACATATCCAAAAGCGACAATATATATATATATATGTGTGTGTGTGTGTGTGTATTTATAATAACGAAAGCCAGATAAGCCACAAACTGCCCAACAGGTCGTCATTTATGTACACGGCCGCTAAAAACCTACAGGAGCTCCACAGCTTGTCCAGTAAGCCGGCCACGTCACAGATCATCAGAGTTACCTACAATGCATAAACTAGGTGAGATAAAACTCAGTAAGCAGAAATTATGCATGACATGAAATTATTTAGAAATCATTCTCATAAACTCTCGCTCTTGAAATCATCACATCCATTTATATTCATCCTATCCATTTCTAATCACCCTATCTATTTCTACTTCCTATCCATTCCTAATCACCCTATCCATTTCTACTCATCCTATCCAATTCTACTCACCCTATCCATTTCTACTCCCTATCCATTTCTACTCATCCACTCACCCTATCCATTTCTAATCACCCTATCCATTTCTACTCATCCTATCCATTTCTACTCACCCTATCCATTTCTAATCACCCTATCCATTTCTAAAACGTTTGCTGGGGCCCCCAGACTTACTGTTGTATGCCGACATAAGCCCAATACACCGACCACCACGTGGCCAATACGAATCACCTAATCCATTTCTACTAATACAATGATCACCTTGCACGGAGCTCAAGTGAACCTCTTACCCGGAGGTCATTCATACATATACATACAACATACATATACATACACCGATATATTTTCATGTCCATGTATGATATATTTGATGCAATGCAACATTCAATATCTCACATCTCTTTGAACTAACAGGTTCAATCCACAATAACCATAAAACTCAAATATTCATTCCATAACAATTATTAAATTCACAAGTTTATTTCATGATAATCACTGAACAACAATCAAATATCATTATATATCAATACCTCGAACTCCTAAACCGCCTTATTGAGTCCAACTATGTTGGTTGCACAATCTTGACGTCTACCACCTCACCTCTCCTTTCTTCCCCTCTCTCTCTTTGTTTTTATTTTTAATTTTATTTTTATTCTTCCTTGCCTCGCCGAACCGCCTGCATGAACCTCTCCTACTCTTTTTACCTAAAAATAACACGAGGCATGTATGTATGCCTATCCTGGATTCAGATCTGGTGTTGTATATCACCCTCCTGTGCACACACGTACCGTTAGATCACACACACACACACACACGCACGCACACCCTTGTGGGTGTGTGTAATTCAATGGTCATGTACAACACCAAATCCCTCCCCGTGTATTCTTCCATTCTCCGCCTTTAGTGGCTTACTTAGTAAGCTTTCTTTCCCTTTTTTTTCCTTTTTCATTTTTAGGGTTTAGGGTTTACTTTGCCATTTCGTTGGACCGCTCCCAGTCAGCATAATCTTTCTTTTCTGTTTTGCTTGAGTCGTCATTTGGTTTATCAGGTTTGGATGCAGTAAGAACCCAGTTATGATGTTGTGCGGTTAGGACAATAGTAAGTTTACGACACCAATCAACAAAGTTTTCTCCAGTAAGAAATTTTGTTAAGTATATTGAACAGTGGGTTAAAAGGTTGCGACATAGCTGAACTGAAATAAACATACATTTTCGTATCAATACTATATTTAAACAGAAAAAGTTCATCACATAATTCGATACCATGAATTATATTAAAATCTCAAAAAAAATATGAACATGTATCAGTAAACATCCCAAAACAGTTTAAATGAGCCATGTGGGTGGGTCATTATTTAAACACTTTTGAGCAAGTTACAAACAAGAACAATTACAAACTTTTAATTAAAAAAAATTAATTAATAGTTGGCTCTCACTTGATCAATATAAAATTGATAGGGACTTCGGAGAAGTATATGCATATCAATTTTATACCTAAGTAATAACCATGACTAAATATAGAATTATTACTTCGTTTTGATCGAGCCTCTTGGGAGGGTCATCGTCGCCACTAATAATAATTCACAATCATCCTTTTGGGAATTTATTCATGTGAAGGCTATCTTTTGGCCGCTCCTTGGGGAGATTTCTCCAAAAGAATTCACAAATAAATAAATCATGGAGGTCCAATTAATTTGATTCAAAACTAAATTAATTATTTTAAAATACTTAGTAATTTTGAGCTTTGAGATTTTTCAGAACCAATATCTCATGCAAACACATTAAACGAATTTAAACAGAAGCGTAAGAAAAAAAAATCAAAACAAAACAGAAATTAAACATATTGGGCACAAATTATCCAATTGTCATGGTTTAATTTTTCTTGTCTTGATATTGAAGAAACCCCATCTTGATTTCTCCCACTCGTTCATCTCGAAAAAATTTAGCCTCGAATCTGGGCCCGCCCGGCCGCGGGGTGCACGCTTTGCACCCGACCAGTCATGTCGATCGATGTCGCTTTGTGCCGCGAGCCTTAGCGCCAAATGCACGTCGATAAACAAAAGCTCGACACCAATAGACGGCGATTCGCAGCGCCACGCGTACTGGCCAGCTATTTCGCTTAATGCCTCCTCGCGTCGCCCTTTGCTCCAGTAGCGTATCTTGTAGCGCTCAGGCTTCCCCGCCTCGGCGGCTTCCGCCCAGCGTCTGCTTTCTGCGCGTCGCGTCTTCGCGCCGCTTCGCCCGATCTGATCAGCCAGCGTGCGCCCCGACCGACCTCGCCCCTGCGTGCGTGCTCGCCAGTGTCCGCATCGTGCTCGTGCCTCCTTTTGCACATTTCGCGCGATGCACGCTGCCTGCGCCCGGTTCCGGATCCGTCTTTAATTCCTCATCTCTGTCTTCGTCTTTGATCCGGTTACAATTTATTTTACAAAAATAAATAAACCTAAAATTTAGACTAGTCTATTACATTGAACAAATCAAAATAGTCTAATCTACTCGTGGATTTTCTCATGAGAAAAACAAATTCGAACGAGTCGAATTAAAACCAATCATACGCATGAAATAAATAAAACACATTAAATATCATGACAATTGGATACCTGCAAAACAGATCTAACAATTCTACTATCCAATTTTCAATCAAATTTAATGGCCAACAAATTTAAATAACAATTTAAATACAGAGCTCGAAACCGAGGCTCTGATACCAGTTGTTGGGAAATACGGGGTGCCCATATTTAAATACATATTTAAATAATCAATTAATTACTAACATGAATCAATCCTAAATTAATTCAACATAATAATTAAATAAACAACAACAACATGCGTACACGTAATTCACATAAATCCTAAGCATGCGAAATCTAGGAGTTACAAAATTGCATACCTCTTGGAGTGACAACCGTTGAGATGATGGATCAATCCAAAGTGCCTTCTCAAATATGTCCCACGTCCACGAACGTAATCTGATGGGAGGATTCTCACGAACGATTTTAATAAAGGAGAAAACACAAAATATATTGCACCACCTTTGTGGATTTCTAATTTTTCCAACACATGGAATTGTGTTGGGGATGAAAAATTCATCCCCTATTTATAACAAGGGGTTGGACAAATTGGGAAATTTCCTTACTTCTTCCTCAAGATACAATCTTGAATATATCCAATATATTCTATTTCCCAAAATATCTCCCAACAAAATTTTCTCCTCCTTCTTATCTTTATTT
This sequence comes from Stenogyne calaminthoides, assembly GCA_037126765.1. NCBI lineage: Eukaryota > Viridiplantae > Streptophyta > Magnoliopsida > Lamiales > Lamiaceae > Stenogyne > Stenogyne calaminthoides. The sequence goes on along the minus strand of JBBCBC010000008.1, from coordinate 19,491,898 downwards.
TTTTCGAAAAAATCAAATAAATAGGGAAGGAATAAGATCTTTTACCTTTCTTGAATTTATGGGATAAACTTGTATCTCAAGAATACTTATTCCTTAAAATCTTTCCAAGAAAATCAAGAAAATCTTTTCTCTCCCCTACTCATAATTTTCGAAAATATCAAGGAAAAATAGGGCAATAATATTTTCTTCTTATTTTCATTAATTGGACTTATATTGGGCTATTTGAGGGGCCTTTAGGAGAATTAAGATTGGACCTCCAATGGGCTGTGAAACTTTAATATTAAGCCAAAATATTATTCAAGCCCATTAATATTAATTTACTCCACTATAAAATTAATATTGAACTATCCATCTTAATCCATATTACGATAATATGGCTCTTGGTTATTATTTCCCGTGTTTAAGATTATTTAGTCAATTAATTAATTAAGCCACTGAGAAGCTTTATATTAATTAATATCTTTTGTCCTTGGAGTAAAGACAGCTCAACATTATTATCCATACCGGAAATAAATGTCCACTTGCAAGATTTGACATGATAAAACTTCTGAGCCCACCAAGGGGACAAATCACACAAGACTCGCCTGTACACGTTGCTTTGTATTAAATCTTAGCAATTGTCATATAATTAATAATATTGACCAAAATGCAAAGTATAGAATCGTTGTCTGACTCTAAACCCAACACAGATCAAAGCAATAAATATTAATTACATGCAATCCTATTTAAGTGACAGAGGTTAAGAAATCAATAACAACTGAGGTCTAATTCTTCATCCCTTAAGTCAGTACGGAAGAATTTATCCTCTCTATAGGTCCTCTTCAGCACATCATAATGTGCTAATGCAATCTCTTGGTTAAGACAAGTCAATATGATCTTTGCACTTCAACCTCTACCAATGGAGTGTTCAATTCCATCTAGGTTGTGAAGTTGTACTTTTATTTACAAGGAACTGTTAATGTGATCTTCTGTGATCGGGTATCACCACATTAACTACAATGCAATGTTGTACTAATATTTGAACGGTTTGCAATAAATAATTAACATTCATTTATATTTAAAGCAACAGTGATGAAATATTTATATTCAGTAAATAAGAGTTACATTAGTTCGTTATTACGTAAAAGCATACTTTCACGTATAACCCTAACAATCTCTTACTTATACTCAAAGTCTGCTTTTAAGTATACCCTACAGCTAGTCTCGTGTTCTACGTGACATCTACATGTCACCTACAGGAACCTAATACATTTCTCCCACTTATACTCAAAGCAGATTGACAATGCACTTGACACCCATTCCTTCCATATGGCTCTCGAATGTTTTCTGAGGCATGTAGGTCCCGAACGGGTTTTCGTGAGGGCAAAAGTCTAGAGGCGAGGGGTGAATAGACTTCTGAAAACTTTTTTGTGAGATCAAGTGTAAATAGCAAGTAGACCTGATCAGAGTGCGAGTGAATCAGGTTTGAACTGATATTCAACTTACTGATCGCCTGAGGGCAGATCAGTTCGGTGTCTATCAGTTTAACTGATGTGCGGAAGCTAAGTTTTAACCCGTGTGAAAAACCAGTTTGCTAAAACAATATTCTAAGTTATTTGTTTTGAATCAGATGACAAAGTGTTAAACTGATCAGATCAGTTTCTTGGTGCAGATCTTATCCAAACTCAGAATATGCATGTAATACAGAAACATGTAGTGTGCAAAGTGTAAAGCAGGTAAAGCAGATAATGCACACCAGATTTTATAGTGGTTCGGACAACCTGTCCTACGTCCACTCTTCCCTATCAGCAGGGGCACCAACTTAACGAACTGGACTTAGTTTAATGTGTTAGTCCAACACAGTACAACAAATGTTTCAAGAGTTCTCACTCAACCAATCCCAGAAATCAGAAACTAGAAACCCTAGTCTGAAATCTTGCTAAACAAACTTAACTTAACTTTGGTTTGGGTATAAGATTTGTTGTGTTCCAACTGAAATTCTATCCTAGTATTTGAGTAGCCTAAAGCTGGAGGATAAGAATTCAATGCTAAGAACTTTATGGGATGAACACTTAGAATGAGTCTTGAGTTGTGTTCTTCGTGTGGAAATCTTGATTACTTGAGCTTGATAATAATTTCCGTAGTCTTACTATGAAGGTTGATCCCATATTTATAGACCTTGAAATCAAAGAGCCGTTAGAGAGCAATTTGAATTTCAGGCTATCTTAGGTAGCTTGCAAGCTTGATAAGACGTGCTTCAGGGACAACATGGCCGAAAGCATGTAAGTTAGTCCTTTCTAGCCGTTTGACTGTGCAACACCAAATCCCGCATAGTCAGCTCCGTGCATACGTGTCTCATGCTCATTGGTTAACAAGTACACTTAATCAGTGTTTGTTCTACCAACTAAGGTTGACATTCTTGTTGTCTTATTAACTCATATGATCTGGTGATTCTCCAGTTGTCACCTGATATGAGCTGACCTGATCAGATAAAACTGATCAGTCTACCTGATTGAGTTTTCTGATGCAAGTTATCTTAACACAACTAGCACCCTTCTTCATATTTCTAATGTAGGAATTCTGGTCTTGTACTTCTGGTAGTCATCTGATCTTCAGTTCTTCTGTTCCGTCTGATTTTTTGATCTCCTTCAAGACTTAACCTATACATATTGAGTTCCCCCTCAATATGTGACCTATCTACTACATCAGTTGTTCTATACAGTCATTATCAACTGGTCACCTTAAACTGGTATCTAGATCATCAGTCAGCTAACAAGCCTGACTGGTCCTATTACAAGTGTTTTGGAACTTTAATCAAAACTCTAAATTTCCCAACAAGGCAGACCCTTTGTGAATGGATCTGCTAGGTTGTCTTTCGATGCGATCTTTGCCACCTTTATATCTCCTCTCTTAACGATTTCTCGTATAAGATGGTATTTTCTTTCAATGTGTTTGCTGACTTTGTGGGCTCTTGGTTCCCTTGAATTTGCAACTGCTCCAACATTATCACAGTAGACCGTGATGGTATTGGGCAAATTCGGAACTACATCCAAGTCCACTAAGAAGTTCTTGAGTCATACCGCCTCTTTCGCCGCTTCGCAAGCAACTACATATTCGGCTTCCATGGTAGAATCGGCGATGCATTTCTGCTTTACGCTTCTCCATGTTACGGCTCCTCCTCCCAGATAAAACACACTACCTGAGGTATATTTTCTGGAGTCTATATCTGATTGGAAATCTGAGTCTATGTATCCTATTGGGAAAAGATTGTTCGACTTATAAATCAACATTCTATCCTGAGTTCTTTTCAGGTACTTAAGAATATTTTTAACAGCCGTCCAGTACTCTTTTCCTGGATTACTCTGATATCTTGCTACCATGCCAACGACAAAGTAAATATCTGGTCTCGTGCACAACATTGCATACATGAGGCTTTCAACTGCTGATGCATATGGAATGCCCTTCATGTCATCTATCTCACTTTGTATCTTCGGACACATTTCTTTCAACAGATGGATTCCATGCCTGAAAGGTAAGAAATCTTTCTTTGAATCATGCATGTTGAATCGCTTCAAAACAGTGTCTATGTATGAAGCTTGGGATAAACCGATCATTCTTTTCTTTCGATCTCGAGTGATCTTGATCCCTAAGATATGATCAGCTTCTCCCAAGTCCTTCATGTCAAACTGATTTGACAGCCACATCCTTACGTCTGACAACACCTTTACATCATTTCCGATGAGCAGAATGTCATCTATGTATAGTACTAAGAATACCAATGCAGTTCCATCACACTTTTTATACACACAACTCTCGAATTCATTCCGATTGAAACCATAGGTTTTAATTACTTGATCAAAACATTGATTCTAAGAACGGGATGTTTGCTTAAGTCCATAAATGGATTTCTTTAGTTTGCAAACTAGATGTTCTTTGCCTTTCTCAATGAAACCTTCTGGTTGGTGCATATAGATTTCTTCCTCAAGACTTCTGTTAAGGAATGCTGTCTTGACATCCATTTGCCATATTTTGAAGTCAAGATGTGCAGCTATCGACAGGAGAATGCGGATGGACTTAAGCATGGCTACAGACGAAAAGGTTTCCTCATAATCGATCCCTTCTTTCTGAGTATATCATTTTTCCACAAGCGTAACCTTGAAGGTCTCAACCTTACCGTCCGATCCTCTCTTTCTCTTGTATACCCATTTGCAACCAATAGGTCTGACCCCATTGGGTGGTTTGATAAGCTCCCATACCTGATTATGATCCATAGAACCCATTTCAGCCTCCATTGCAGTTTGTCAAGAATCTGCATCCTTGTCTTGGATTGCCTCGTTGTAAGACCATGGGTCTGATTCCTCTCCAGAGATCAAGTCTGAAGACTCTCCTATCCCTAGGAATCTCTCAGTTGTCTTACAACCCTCCCACTGCGACGAGGTTCTGTTTGTGTGGGTGTGATGTTTGGTATTACTTCTTGTACATTTGGTGTTGGAGTTTGCCCTCTTAATTCGTGTAAGGTAATCTCACTTTTGGGCTTTCTATTGTTCATGTAGTCTTCTTCCAAAAATCTGAAGTGAGTACTTATTACTACTCTTTGATCTTCGGGACCATAGAACAAGCACCCTTTCATTCCCTCAGGGTACCCTATAAACAACCTCAATTCTGAACGTGGATCCAATTTACCAGCTTCCTTGTCCAACACGTAGGCCGGACAACCCCAGATCCTCATGTGTCCTATACTTGACTTGCGCCCAGTCCACATCTCTCTAGGGGTTTTGGGAACCAATTTGGATGGTACCAGGTTTAGAATGTAAGCCGTTGTTTCCAAGGCATAACCCCAAAACGATTTGGGTAGATCCGCATAACTCATCATTGATCTGACCATTTCTAAAAGTGTTATATTTCTTCGTTCTGCCACCCCATTTTGTTGAGGGGTTTCGGGTGCAGTTAACTGGGAAACAATCCCTTCGTCTGATAAGTAGTTCAAGAATTCATCGTTGAGGTATTCGCCTCCACGATCAGATCATAGACACTTGATATGTTTTTCCATATGATTCTCTGCTTGAGCCTTAAATTCTTTGAATTTCTCAAAGGTCTCAGATTTATACTTCATAAGAAAAATGTACCCATATCTTGAGTAATCATCGATAAAAGTGACGAAGTACTCGTAACCTCCTTTTGCTTTGATTGACATTGGACCACATACATCAGTGTGAACAGTTTCCAACACTTCTTTGGCCCTATTTCCCTTGGCTCCAAATGCACTCTTGGTCATTTTACCTTCCAAACATGATTCGCAAGTTGGAAATGGTTCAACCTGGAGAGACTCCAACGAACCATCTTGGACCAACCTTTGGATCCTATTTGGATTGGTATGACCTAATCTTAGATGCCAAAGAAGTGTTTCGTTCACATTGGATGAATATTTTCTTTTAGTGTTTGAAATGGTCGATGTGTTAAAGGATTCATTTTGTGGGTGGTGTGAACAGTTGATAGTATAGAGATTGTTCAACAACGTTCCATGACAAATAAATTTATTATGTAAAGAAATGGTAACAACTTTATTAAAAGTAACCGAATATCCGTCATAGAAAAGTTTAGAAACTGAAATTAAATTCTTTCTAAAATTTAGAACGTAAAGAACATCTCTAAAAACTAAAACTCTATCTTCAAAAGATAGCTGCACGTCTCCCACTGCTTCAGCCACCACTTTCGTAGCATCGCCCAGTGTGATGAGGATCTCACTTTTGCTTAGTTGTCAGGTCTGCTTGAACCCCTGTAAAGTGAAACAAACATGATCAGTGGATCCCGTATCCACTACCCACGAATGGGTAGCATACGTCGCCAAACAAGTTTCAACAATTAATGCTTGAGAATTACCTTTCTTTCCATTCCGCTTGGGATTGGAACAGGCATACCTCCAATGTCCTTTTTCACCACAGTTGAAACACTTCCCCTTTTGACTTCTTTTGACACCCAACCTATTAACCGTTTCTCCTCCACTTTTCTTAGTAATGGGGTTGCCTTAATCTTGACTGTTCATCTTTTCGTCAATCTTGCCCTCCATTGGCCTAGATTTTGAGAGAAGATTTTTAGTCACCGAAGCTTCTTCTTCTTTTCCCAAATCTTTCTTTATCGTTTCCAAAACTTCTTGTAGAGTATCCATAGTAAACATGTGATCGCTCATCACAAAACTATAGTAAAACTCATCGAAACATTTTGGAAGAGTTAGGAACAAGAATTCGATTTGATCCCCATCACAATACTTAGTTTTGAGATAAGCAAGCTTGTCAAAATGGCGCTTGACTTTGAGAACATAATCCCTTACGGGTGTTCCCTCAGTCATTTTCAGCTTTTCCACCCCATCACTTTTAAACTGATTGATCATGCGGTTTTCTGTTAAAAACATTTCTTCAAGACTCTGCATGATTTTTGCAGCAGATTCAACACCTTTATGAATGTTCCTCCAATCATCAGACAAGGAAGTCATGATTATACATCTCATAGGCTCGTTGGCATGCTCCCAGATATAATACAGAGATCTCTCCGCATATGTTGACCCTTCAGCAGGTTTGCTAGGCTTGGGTACACCAAGGACCCAATTGCGTTCTTGTGCAGTGAGGACAAATTTCATATTACGTTTCCAAGTAATATAGTTTTCACCAGTAAGTTGGTGTTCTTTGAGCATATATTTCAGTGGGTTAAAAGGTTGCAACATAGCTGAATTGTGTTGTAGCATGGATAAACTCGACCCTGGGTTAGTCGCATGAACAACAATTTGCCTCCCCAGTGCCATTTAAAACGACCTGGAGATAAATGTCCACATAGTCAACTTATTTATCAAGACTAAATACACCTTACCCAGGCCACATAGGAGGCAGGTCGTGAGATGACTTACAAAATTGGCACAGGTCGCAAGGCGACTTGTATTCCACATTCTCAGGCCGGAGGCGACTTGCATCAACCTAAGTCGCTCATCTTGACAGTTAAAGGAAGCACTCGACAAGCCACGAGATCTTCCCTCAAAGTCCGCCCCACAATTGGCACGCATTAAAGATGGCGACCTCTGATCCAGAAAACCAGAATTGACAGGCTGAGGGATTGAAGCCCCCTTTAGGGCACTTTTCCTTATGTAAACTCCCGTCCAAGAGGCGGGAATTGTAGTATAAAAAGGCTTGTATGACCACACTTGTGAAAGGTTGAACTTTTTAGAACCTTAGGCAGATATAATACACAAAATACCTGGTTTGGAGCCCCCAGACGTAGTCTTCTTCATAAGACGAACTGGGTAATAAATACTTGAGTCCGTTTTCCGTTTTGATCATTTAATTTCACTGAATTCCCTAAGAATTATTGTTGATTTGGCTTAAACATAAACCAATTGCAACAATTGACGCTGTCTATGGGAACATTTCTATTCGAATTTTTCATACATTTCTAAGAAGACCCACTTGATCTCACTCATTTGTGATAATGGCGATCAACCAAGGTAATGCTACCGGACACAAAAACGGATGCCCGCGATGGTGTCGAGGCTTCCCTAAGCTCACAACGCACTTTTATACATGCCCCTCAAATGGCCGATCTGATGGTGGAACCTAGTTCAAACACCAGAAGATGCAAGGGTTGTAATGGCCGTTCTCAACAAAAAATGCCTCGCCTTCGACGGCGAGGAGGAGCAACCTCCGGTCAAAAAACTGCCCACAACGATGGAACCTCTAAGGGTAAGGGGGCCCTTAATGAAAAGGGGCAGTCAACGGGCCAACTGGCCTACGACCCGGTGAAACACTCTATCGTCCGGAATCACAGACTCCTAGAGAAACCGGCAGGATCAGACAATGTGTTCAACTGTCTTGGGGACCTGGGGGCTCAAAAGGCTTCGATGGTCGTCGAGGATGAGGCTCAATCTCATCCTCGACATGCTGACCAGATGGAGCGCGACCTCGTGTTAGCTCTGAATATACATCACGATGAATTGTCGAGGGGTTCGGTTGTCCACCACGGCAATCCACAGGTAGCTTTCCCTGCCGGGGATCATCGCGACGTTCAGGTTGTGGCGCTGGCCCGGATGGTCCAGCAACTTCTTGAACGAGTGGAAAATCAAATTTGGCCGATGGGGACAGACAATAACCTCGTCATCCTAGATTCTCCACTCGAGCTATGGTGACTCTGGTGCCTACCTAGAGAAAAATTAGCATAGCGACTTTAGATCGTTACAGTGGAAACTTGGACCCAAGGGTCCATGTGGCGAAATATAATTCTTACATGGCCTCTATGGGCGCATCCGACGCTACCAAGTGCCGGCTGTTCTCACTGACTTTGAGCGACCAGGTTCATAAGTGGTTCACCTCATTTCCACCTTTCTCGGTGGACACTTTTGAACACACTTCGCTAGGGTCGTTTTTGACTCATTTCACAAAGATCGGCACCCCGACCGCATGACGACCAAATATCATAAACACTTTCGGCAAGGGAAAACGGAGTCAGATCGATCCTACGTTGAAAGGATCGACAAACTCATCCTTGAAGGAGATCTCATAGGGGATGAGGTGAAATTGTTGGGGGCCGTCTCCGGCCTCAGGAAAGGGACCAAGTTATGGTGGCAAATGACCGCCGAATATCCATTTAGCTACGCCTACTTCCGAAGGCGAGCTAGCGACCTGATCCATACATCGGAACTGCTAGAATCCCGACTCTCAGAAAATAAGGAAGTCGCGGATTCAAAGAAAGATTCCACAAAAACCGGGGGTCACTACAAGGCACCCGGCAGCTTAAAGCCATTCGAAGAAACCATTCCAGTGAAGCTGGTGGAAGCTACTCCTCCCACCTCGCCCAGTCAAAAATAAGGGCAAAGGTAAACCCTACAAGTTCTCGCCATTTCCACAAAACAAAGGGTCATTACACGGCGAATCGCAGAGACTCGCCCCCCAACTCTAGAGGTTGTACGAAGATAGGTTGCTGGACGAATTTGTCAAATGACCTCAAGAGAACCCCAAGCCGAACCCAAGAGGTCGCCAGCAAGGTAATCGTCCCAGGCAGGCGGAACAGGCCCAGAGGATTCCCAACAATGGGACTGGGCAAGGGGAGCGATCCGTCCCACCTATGCCTGAGGATGCAGGAGGCCGCGTCATACATACCCTTTCTCCACTTGGGGCAGTCGGAGGACTTTCTTCGACATCCTCGTCCAAATGGCGAATGAAGGCCGAAATTAGGGAGATGGAGAATGCCAGGAAAATGGTACTGCCCATTTTCACGATAGCAGAGGAAACTGACAAAATCGAGTTCGGCAAAAAAGATAAAGCTGGGATAATCTACCCGAATGTCGACCCCCTAGTGATCAAAGCTAACATCATGGGGACCACTGTATGTCATTTGTTGGTGGATGGAGGGGCATTCTGTAACATCCTCTTCAAGAAGATCTTAGACCAGCTTGGGGATTATGATGCTTACATCACCCCATGCGACCACGTCGTAAAAAGCTTCGGGGATGCGACTGTGAAGCCAACTGGTATGATCCTAGATGATAAGGTTAGGTCCACTAGGCTTTTAGATTTCCTTGTTATCGACCTCCCGAGTTCTTATAACGGTTTTCTTGGGAGGCCGTTTGAACATGAGTTCGAGGCTGCGTCCTCAACTTTTTATTTATGTGTAAAATTCCCCACCAAGAGTGGGTTGGTCGGCACCGTCAAGGGCAACCAAGTTGATGCAAGAGGTTGTTTGGTTTATTCTTAGTCTCATTTCCATTCTGCATTGGCATCTAGCAAATAAATATTTGTAATAGATAGTGAAGCACAATGTAAAGAATTGAATAATGAGAGAGCGAGCAAGAAGAGAAGCCGTGACGACCTCGACCCAAGGATGGGGCCAGAACCTGAGGAGTTCCTACTCGAGGCCGAGATTGACGATCCTCACAAAGATGGCTCAAGATCCATCCCGGGGGAAGAGCTCAAGAAAATCAAAATAGGCCCAGCTCGGCCAGATCTAGAAGTCATCATAGGCTCCAAGATACCAGGTGACCTGAAAGGGGAAGTCATCGACTTTCTCAAAAAGAACTTGGATGTCTTCGCATGGTCACACAAAGATATGATTGACATCGATCAAGAAGTCGCATGCCATCGGTTACATATAGACCCGAATCGGAGGCCGATAGCTAAAAAATAGCGCAAGTTCGGTCCAGAAAAATATACAGCACTCACCGAAGAGGTAAAGAAATTATTGGATAATGACCTGATTATGCAGGCTGACCAACCACAATGGGTGGCTAATGCAGTATTGGTGAAAAAATCGAACGAAACCTGGCGACTCTGTATTGACTTTACCGAACGAAGGCTTGTCCAAAGGATTTCTTCCCCATGCCTCACATTGACCACCTGATAGATAACACGGCTGGTCATGAGTTGATATCATTGATGGACTCCTTCGCAGGCTATCATCAGATAACCATGTACGAACCAGATCGGCAACACACCTCATTCCTGATAGAAAAAAACCTCTACTGCTGGAAGAGAATGCCCTTTGGCCTGAAGAATGCGGGGGCCACATATCAAAGGTTGGTTAACCACATGTTTGCCGACCAAATTGGCAAGTTGGTGGAAGTTTATGTAGATGACATAGTCGTCAAGAGCCTGAGGAAGGAGGATCACCTCACACACCTTGCACAAACTTTCGATATCCTAAGGAAGTTCAACATGAGGCTCAATCCCAAAAAGTGCAATTTTGGGGTTGAGTCGGGGAAGTTCCTGGGGAATTTGGTCAGCAAGCGGGGAATAGAGGCAAATCCAGCAAAGGTTAAGGCCATACTGGATATGGGAGCACCTCGAAGTGTGAAAGAGGTACAAAAACTTACAGGCTGCTTAACCGCCTTGAACAAATTCATCTCCCTTATGGGGGATAAATGCAAGCCAATGTTCGACACGATTTGGAAGAAATCAAAGTTCGAATGGACACCCAAAAGCCAGGAAACTCTCGATAGGATCAAAGTTTATTTGGCGGACGTGAGCATTCTATCCAAACCCGTCACGGGAGAGAAACTTTTTCTATATCTTGCGGCTTCAGAAACCACTCTAAGTGCAGTGCTCGTCTGAGCAGAAGGTCAGGGTCATTTCCCCATCTACTTCGTCAGTCAAATGATGAACGAAACTGAGCAGCGTTATCCATTACTAGAAAAGTTGGCTTATGCACTAATCATGAGTGTAAAGAAGTTGAGACCATACTTTTTTGACCATCAAGTCGAAGTTCCTACTTCCCTGCCTCTAACGAGTGTGCTTCACCGACTTGATACAACAGGTTGATGCCTCAAGTGGGTTATTGAGGTCGGACAATATGGGATAACATATGCAACTCAACCGATAATAAAAGCTCAGGCACTAGCCGATTTCATTGTCGAACTTACCTTCTCTTCAGAGGCCAGCAGTTCAGCCAGTCCGCCTTGGCAGTTATTCGTAGATGGATCAACGACTTCCCACAAGTTAAGTGCTGGGTAGTCCTAATAAGTCCGGAGGGCATTTCATTTCAGAACGCCATCACTTTCGACTTCCCCGCGACAAACAACGAGGCCGAATATGAGGCACTCATCAGCGACCTGGAGATGTCAACAACAATGGGCATCAAGAGGCTGCAGGTACACACAGACTCTCAGCTCGTGGCATGTCAAGTCTCAGGGGAATATGAGGCTCGAGACGATAGAATGGCGGCTTACCAAGAGGTAGTCAAGATACTATGTCAGAAATTTGAACAAATCCACGTTAAATTAATTTCAAGGGATCAGAATTCATGAGTCGATGCTCTAGCACGGCTAGCGACTTCAGAGGGGCCAGCAGAGATGAAGGATGTCACCATCACAAAACTCTCCCACCCCTCCACTGCTCATACAGTGGTCGCGACCCTAGAAGCCCCGACAGTGAGCTGAATGTTATACGGGGAAATAACCAAACTTAAGGAAGGCTTGGGGTAGGGTGATCCCATATGTAGCTTGTCATCCGACTCCATCCAGCTGGAGCAGGACGGGAGGCAACTTTGGAGTTTCGGGAGGTCGCCAGCGGCCTGACGTAGCAAGAAGGTCGCGGAGCGACTTTAAGGAGCCAGAAGTCGCAGTCAAAGCGGTCACAACTTCAGTTAGAGATATATATGGACAAGATTTGGGCAGTTATGGTGAGGTGGATTTCTCGGGATATAACTAGGGAAAGCATATCCGTGAGCGCGACTTGCGGAGCAAGGAAGGAAACCCTGATCAGCCCACGAGATAAAGCCCATGAAGACTGCAACCGTAGATTTATGTCTATAAATATCACTTGTAATGTACATTGTAGAGGATCGAACTTTTAGTACTCTAGGCATATATTATACAGTACAAATCCTGGCTTGGTGCCCCCAGACGTAGTCTATTCCAAAGACGAACTGGGTAATCAAATCACTTGTCATTTATTGCTTTCGCCGTGGTATTGATCGAAACATTACTAAATTGTTTGCTTGTTCGCCGGTAACAAAACCGGGTACAACAATTGCCACCGTCTGTGGGAATCACAATTCCTGCGAAATCACTTTGTTCGAAGGAAGACCCATCTCATCTCTGATCAATACCAATGGCGAGCAATCAAGCCAATTTGAACGGGCAAGATATGGGCACCCGCGATGGGCGTGAGCCTCTATGAGCTCTCAATGCTCCGGCTCCCATCACGCTCGCCAACAAGAACCGTTGATGACCCCTGACTGGTGGAACCTGGTGCAGACACCCGAGGATGCAAAGGCAGTGATGGCCGTCCTCAACAAGAAACGTCTCGCGTTTGACGAGGAAGATGTGCAGCCACCCCCTAAGAATGCCACCCAGGAGGTCGGACCCTCGAAAAAACAGGCTGCTCAAGTTTGGAAGGGGCATTCGGCGGGCCAACTGGCCTACGATTTGGCCAGACATGCCCTAGTCCACAATCGCCAGCTCCTCAGGAGGCCGGCAGGGTCGAGCAATGTGTTCGACCGATTTGGCGATCTCGGGGTCGGCAAGCCCCGAGGAACGTGGAAGATGAGGCAATCCGAGCCTCATCATCTTGAGCAAAGTGGAGCGCGATCTAAGCCCTTGCGCTGAACCTCCACCACAATGACTTCGAGGGGTCGTCCGGGTACATTCTTGGCGACCCCGTGCAAACGTGACCATGATCGCACGATGCTTTCGGTCGCAGCTTAACCCGCCTTTGTCAAGCAAACCGATGGAATGCATGGAGAGTCATAATGGATCAGCGGGGATAGACCCTTTCCTCGCCGTCCCGGACTCCCCACTCGGAACTTAGGTCACCTTGGCGGCTACTCAAAGGAAGATCAATGTCGCGACCTTGGATCTCTCATGTGGGAACGCAATCCCAGAGGTCCATGTAGCGGCACAACTCGTTACACGGCTTCTATAAGCGCCAATCGACGACCAAATGTCGGTTGTTCTCTCGACCACTGACGACCGGGCTCACCAATGGTTTCACACCTTCGCCACAAATGATGGACACCTTTCGAGCAACTCGCCGCTTATTCTTCTTGCTTTTCACCGCCGAGCGCCCGACTGCGACCGAGCAAAGACTTGATGAACACCCAAATAGGGATCTTGAATCGATCGGTCCTACATTGAAAGGATAGACAAGCTGATTTTGGAAGGAGATCCCATTGGGGATGAAGCAAAATTGATGGGGGTTGCCTACGGCCTGGAGAAGGGGACCAAACTCTGGCGGCGCATGATGATCGAGTACCCTACTAGCTATGCCGACTTTCGGAGGTGGGCTAGCGACCGATACATATCTGGCGAGCTCTTGAATCCGACTATCCGAGACTAAGGAGGTTGCGGAGCCCAAGAAAAGTTCCAAAAAGTCTTCCTCGCAGTACAAGCCGCTTGGAAGCTTCAAGCCTTTTGAGGAAAGCATTCTGGTGAAATTGATGGATTCCCTGGGCATGACCCCCAGAAACATTTTCACTCGATCCGGAGCGGAACTAACTTCTCCCGCCTACCGTGAAGAATAATGGCAAATAGAACCCCAACAAGTATTGCCACTTTCATGAATGTATCGAGCACTATACCAAATGAGTCGCAAGGACTGTTGTCTGACTCGAGATTGTATGAGGATGGCCTCGCTGACGAAGTTCATCAAAGCGACCTCGTAAGAATGGGGACCAGGCCCATGAGGTCGCCGGCAAGGAGAGAGAGTGTCCACGTGAACAACAACCAAGGAGCGGGCAAGGGAGCGACCCATCCCGCCCATGCCGGAAAAATGGAGATCGCATGATACACACTCTCTCCCTTAGGGACCTGCTTGGGCTAGCCACCACCCCCCTCCAAGCCGGGGATGAAAGCCGAAATAAGGGGAGTTAGAGAACGCCAGAAGATGGTGTTGCCCGCCCCCGCCATTAGGAAAGAGTCCAAGATTATCGAAGTTCGGAAACAGATAAGGTCGGGTAGTTTACCCCAATGTCGATCCCTTGGTGATCCGGGCCAACATCATGGGGACTACGGTGTCTTGACTCGTCGACGGGGGCTTTTTTCAACATCCTATTCAAGAAGACCCTCGATCAGCTCGGGGATTATGATGCCTATGTCACCCCATGCGACCACCTCGTGAAAGGGTTTGGCGACGCTACTGTGAGGCCCACCGGGATGATCCGATTGGCCGTTGAGCTGGTTTCTACACTTAATAGTGAGGTTAGGGCAACTAGGGTCATTAGACTTTTTTAGTAGTCGACCTCCCCAAAGACCTACAATGATTTCTGGGAGGCCTTTTGAACATGAATTCGAGGTCAGGTCCTCCACTTTCTATTTTTTGTGTAAAGTTTCCCACCAAGAGCGGGGTGGGGCAAGACCGCTAAAGGAGACCAAGTTGATGCGAGAGGTTGTTTGATTTACTCTTCGTCTCCTTTCAATTCTGCACTAGTACCTATCAAACAAGCACTTGTAATAGATACCAATAAATAGAATGAAGAATTAAGCGAGACAAGGATAAACAGGAAAAGAACCTACAGCAACCTCGACCCAAGAATAGGGCATGAACCTGATGAATTCCTGATCGAGTTCGAAATTGACGATCCCCGACGAGATGGCCCCAGAGACATCCCAGGGGAAGAGCTAGAGAAAGTCAAGGTCGATCCAACTCGCCCGGATTTGGAGGTCATTATCGGCTCCAAGATACCGAACGACCTGAAGGGGGAAGTCATTGACTTTCTCAAAAAGAACCTAGATGTCTTCGTCTGGTCTCACAAAGACATGGTGGGGATCGATCCAGAGATCGCATGCCATCGACTCCACATTGATCCATCCCGGAGGCCGGTTGCTCATAAGAGGCAAAAATTTGGGCCCTGAAAAGTACGCCTCTTTGGCGGAAGAGGTGAAGAAACTGCTGGATAACGACCTGATCATGCAGGCCGACCAACCACAGTGGGTAGCCAATGCAGTATTGGTAAAGAAGTCCAACGGGACCTGGCGGTTATGTATCGACTTCACCGACCTCATTGAAGCCTGCCCTAAAGACTTCTTCCCGATGCCACATATCGATCACCTGATAGATAATACGGTCGGACACAAAATGATGTCATTCATGGATGCCTTCGCGGGCTACCACCAAATAGCCATGCATGAACCAGACCGACAACATACCTCATTTCTGATGGAAAATAACTTATATTGCTGGAAGAGAATGTCGTTCGGCTTGAAAAATGCAGGGGCAACATACCAAAGGCTGGTCAACCACATGTTTGCCGATCAGATAGGGAAGTCGATAGAAGTCTATGTCGACGACATTGTCGTCAAAAGCTTAAAAAGAGAAGACCACCTGTTTCACCTCGCGCAGACATTCGACATCCTCAGGAAATTCAATATGCAACTCAACCCCAAGAAGTGTAACTTCGGAGTGGAGTCAGGGAAGTTCTTGGGATACCTAGTCAGTAAGCGGGGCATCGAGGCGAACCCAGGAAAGGTTAAGGCTGTACTAGATATGGGGGCACCCCGAAATGTGAAAGAAGTTCAGAAGCTCACGGGATGTCTGGCTGCACTGAGCAGGTTCATATCACGAATGGGGGACAAGTGTAAACCAATGTTCGACACGATCTGTAAAAAGGCGAAGTTCGAATGGATGCCCGAAACCCAGGATGCTTTTGAAAAAATCAAAACTTACCTGGCGGATGTGAGCATACTGTCCAAACCAGTTCCAGGAGAGAAGTTGTTCTTGTATCTCGCGGCTTCGGAGACCGCCTTGAGCGCGGTACTGGTCCGAGCAGAAGGTCATGTCCACCTGCTCGTTTACTTTGTTAGCCAGACATTGAACGAGACGGAGCAACATTACCCCTTGCTAGAGAAGCTGGCAGACGCATTAGTCATGAGAGTGAGAAAGCTGAGACCGTATTTTTTTGACCATCAGGTCGAAGTTCTCACTTCCCTACCACTGCGGAACGTACTCCACCTTCCGGATACTTTAGGACGATGCCTCAAATGGGCCATTTAGGTCGGGTAGTACGGTGTCACCTACGTGCCACGACCTGCCATCAAGGCTCAGGCCCTGGCCGACTTCTTAGTAGAGCTTACGCTCCCGACAGAAGCAGGAAGTTCAAGCAGCTTACCGTGGGAGATTTTCGTAGATGGGTCGACGACCTCTCACAAGTCGGGTGCCGGGATAGTGTTAATGAGTCCTGAGGGTATCTCATTCTAGAATGTCATTACCTTCGATTTCCCCGCAACAAATAATGAGGCCGAGCACGAGGCCCTCATCAGCGGCCTGGAAATGGCAACAGCCATGGGGGTCAAGAGATTGTAGGTTCATACCGACTCCCAGCTTGTGGCCTGCCAAGTTTTGGGGGAGTACGAGGCTAGGGATGACAGGATGGCAACCTATTAGGAAATTGTGAAAACACTGTGCATGAAGTTCACATAGATCCATGTCAAGCTGATACCGAGAGAGCTGAACTCGCGAGCCGATGCTTTAGCCAGGTTGGCGACCTCCGAAGGATCACCAGACATGAAGGATGTCACCATCACGACACTTCCCCACCCATCCACCGCACAAGTAACCGTAAGAACATTAGAAAACCTGGTGCCAAACTGGATGACACCCATCATGGAGTACTTGATAAGCGGCCTCTTGCCGCCTGATCGCGTCCAAGCTTGGCAGTTGCAATTACGGGCCGCCCGATACACAATGATAGGTGGGGAGTTGTACAAGCGAGGCTTCGGCATACCCCTACTTTGATGTATAACACCCAAAAAAGGTCAAGTCATCTTGCGAGAAATACACGAAGGGACATGCAGAAACCACGCTGGGGGGGAGTCGCTGCCCCACAAAACCACAAGGCAGGGATATTTTTGGCCAACCTTAAGGACCGATGCTATTGTCTTCGCCCGCAAATGCCACAAATGTCAGATCTATGCCCCCTCTATCAAGGTCGCACCTGAAGAGCTCACGAGTATCCTCAGTCTTTGGCCCTTTGCAAAGTGGGGGATAGATATCATTGGGCCACTCCCAACGGCCCCAGGATCGGTCAAGTACGCCTTGGTAGCGGTGGATTACTTCACAAAGTGGGCCGAGGCTGGGGCGCTGGCAACCATCGACCAAGATCACATCATCAGATTCATTTGGCGCAACATTATCTGCAGATTCGGACTGCCTCAAGCGATAATATCAGACAATGGGAAGCAGTTCGATGGTACGAAGGTCGACGCCTTCTTCAAAAAATGGAAGATCACAAAGCTATTCTCTACCCCCTACCACCCCCAATCGAACGGACAGGTCGAGGCCGTGAACAAAATCATAAAGCACACGCTCAAGGCAAAGATCGAAGGGGGAAAGAGGAAATGGGCTAGTGAGCTCCCAGATGTGTTGTGGGCATACATAACAACATGCAGAAATTCAAAGGGCGAAACCCCTTATTCGATAGCCTTTGGAACTGAGGCAGTAGTGCCTGTGGAGGTCGAGGTCCCGACTTTTTGGACTAGCCAAGTCGCTTTCGATTACAACGATGAGGCACTGGAGAGGAACCTCGACCTACTCGAAGAAAAGCGATTAGAGGCTAATATGAGAAATGCCAGATACAAGCAGAGGTCTGAGAAATATTACAACTCTAAAGTACGAGTTCGACATATCAAGGTCGGGGACCTAGTACTGAAGAAGATACTCGGAGACTCAAAAGGTGCCCTCGGCCCCAATTGGGAGGGCCCGTTCCAGATATCGAAGGTCCTACCAAACGGAGCATACGAGCTCGAGAAAACAGATGGGACCAAGGCTCAATATCCGTGGAATGCAACTCATTTGAAAAAAATACTACCAGTAGATTTATGTCCTTGTATCGATCAAGCCGATGTAAACAAGTATTCGTAGTAACAACAAATCTCCATTCTTTTTGAAACGTATGATTCCTGTGTAAACCAAGAGGGTCGCATGAAAAACATATGATCGATGAAATGCATACCACATGAAAGACATGATCGATAACATGCAGGTCGCATGAAAGACATGATCGATAACATCCAGGTCGCATGAAAGACATGATTGATAACGTGCGAACCCGAGGTCCGACTTTAGAAATACTGGAGGCGAGATCGCCACCCTAGCGGTGCGATCATCCCCTAACTTTATAAGACGGCTATGCAAATGTCCAAGAAATAAGTCGCATACAAAATAAGACGACAAGGACTAAGCAAAAGTCGCATAAGGACATAAATTCAACACAATGAAGGAATTAAAAAGGAGAATTTCATTAATAAAGACCCGGAGGTCAGGGAAAACCCCATTACAATAGACCCGAAGGTCGGTAAAGAGAGCATTCCAATACAATACGTTTTTCGGAATCGAGCTAGCGACTTGGTCTATACTACATTGCTACTATGGCGGCACCTCTCGGACGCGGAGGTCGCTGAGGAAGATGCTGCAAAACTATCAGAAAAGGATGTTACAACATCCTTGGAGTGTCAGATGCTGCAATGGGGCTTCTCTTGTGAGCAAGC
Source organism: Stenogyne calaminthoides (assembly GCA_037126765.1). Taxonomy (NCBI): domain Eukaryota; kingdom Viridiplantae; phylum Streptophyta; class Magnoliopsida; order Lamiales; family Lamiaceae; genus Stenogyne; species Stenogyne calaminthoides. Next base: position 19,472,967 of record JBBCBC010000008.1, on the reverse strand, counting down.
ACGGGTGCCATCTTTACGACGCAAAAAACTCAAGGGATTGTGAATGGCATTTTGGCATGATCGGATTCACATTAAATATGCATTGCGTATCAAGAGGTGCCCGTCACCATTAATCTCATGCCCCCGATCGGCGCCCGAGACACCGTGAATCAGGGGCCCCGCCATCACAGCAGCGGCGGATCCGCCGCTCGGGTAACAACAAAAATTGGCAATGGCTGTATGGTCACCCTCTTGTGAAAGCAGAATCCAAGACGGAGGAGCCGCAATGATGGTCCGAGTGTCGAAAACAACGAGCACAGAGCCAGAGAGGCTTACTGTCCGAAAGGGTTTTAAAACGAGGAGATCGCCAGAATCGCCCATAGCCAGAGCTTGGAGGCGAAAAGTGGGGAGATCAGAGAGGGACAATATGAGTTTTCAGTGTGAAATGCCCGCCCTATTTATAGATGGAGGGCGGGGGTCAAGCTACAATTTCCAACTCTTGAGGGCCCCACAAAGAAACAGGTGGCGCACGTGGGGCTCGTGGACAGAATGCGACTTTTGGTTGGGCCAATTTATGGCGCCCGGCGCCACCTAATACCCAGGCCATCATTGCGGATCTGTCAACCGTCACACCGATTTGGAAAATCGAGGCAACGTTTTGCCTCCCCGAGGAGGAGATATCGGCGTAGGCACATTTCCCGAGTCCGACCTGCTAGAAGTTGATAAGTTGTACGAGTTCAAGTCAAGGCCCCAAGATGAGCTTGCGACCTCGACTTGGGGGGAATGAAATATGGGAGTTTATTTTACATAGTAAGATAAGCACCAGACCAAAACATAAAATAACTTCCATTAATAGAAGACCCGAAGGTCGGGAGAAGTACATCATAAACCAAAAGCCTGAAGGCTAGTACAACGGAAAAAGAAAAAAAAATAAAAGGGTAGTAGGGCTGCAATCTCAATCCTTCTCAGCTGGGGCAGTTGAGGTCGGGGTAATGACCGTCCCGAAAGGAGGCTCCTGCTGTATAACCACCTGTGGATCGGCTTCTGAGCATGAGATCCTCTCCACGACTGGCTCGGTAGGCATGTCAACAATTGGAGGAATAACCTCCGACCTCGGTATCTCCTCCCTGGTGAGCTCGACGGGATCGACAGCAGTGGGGGGAACAACCTTCGGGCTCGTCGACTTCTCCGCCAGGAGCTCGGAAGATGTAGCACCCGGAAGGTCAACCAACAGAGAGTCAGGGAGAGGGCGCACGATTTGCCCGGGATTGGGAAAGAAGGAGAGATCGATGCCCATATCCTCCAAATCTTGGATATCCAACAGAACATCGGGGGCCAGAGGGTTGTCCCGGACATACTCCTTGAGATCAGCAACTAGCCCAGTAAGGTCGCCGGAAGGTTTCGCCTGGTGACATATTCGGATGGCGCCCGCAAAGGCAATCACATACGCAAAATTAGCGTTCATCTCTTCGGCGACCTTGAACTGGGCCTCCTTAGTATCCAACTCCCCTTTGGCCCTGGCCAGTTCCTCCCTCAAATCGGCCTCCACCCCGATCGCTTTCTTCTTCGCCGGGTCATCTTCACTTCTCAACTCCGCCAAAGGCGGTTCGCTTAACTTTAGCATCTCCTCGGCTAGCACGCCCTCTAGCTCAGCAAGGCGACCCTCGAGGGTCGAGATCCGCAGAAGATGCTCCCCATTGGCTTTCTCTAGCCCTTTTACGAGTCTTGTCACGCCAAGATCAGTCCGCCTTGACGGATACACGAGCACAGGACTCACGGAGATGCTGCCGAGCTCGGTTTTACTTGGGTAATTAGTCCTCTCCAAATAAAAGGCCTCCTTGAGAGTGTGAACCATGGCCGAGTACATATTGCCCGTCATTTGCTGATGACAGGCGTTGTTATGATCAGTGCGAGTCCACGCCCGGGGCATGTTGTGCACACTTCGGGAAATATACCCCGGCCACTTATTGGGGAGGTCGACCGAAGCAAGGGGAGGACTCCTGAGAAAGCTAACCACCTCGAGGCAAAAGTCGGCGGGGCTGAGTTCGGGCCTGTAAAGGAGAATCGAATTATCAGAGTTATGAAGATTATTGTAAAAAAAAAGGATCAGGTAAACCATTAAAGAGGACTTACTCGTTCACCCGCTCCTCCTCCCATCCTAAGAAGGAGTCATCATCGTCGTGCCGACCTCTCCTCCGGGCCGGCGAGGTAGGCTACGAGGTGGTGGGAGGCGAGGCCAGGTCGAAGTCGTCAGCTTCGATCGGGGGCGGACCCGATCTTTCTTCCCCAGCCCCCTGTTGAATTTGGACTCGTACGTCGAGATCTCCTCTCTCACTTTCTTCAGAGCGTGCCCAGAAGTCAGCGGAGTCGATCCCATAGCCTTCCTCTTGCCTTTGTCGGCATCAGAGGGACCAGTGGGGACCGAACTTGGAGGGACGACCTCGGTCGGAGTCGGCTTCGGAGGGGCGGTTTCAGAGGTCGCCAATCGCCTCATGTTTCCCAGAACAGATTTCCTACGTGAGGCCATGATGTCCACAGAAGGCTTACAGCGGTAAACGGGGGTATTAGGAACTACAGGAATGAGAGAAGCCAACCAGTCAGGTTGATATCGAAAAATGTCACAAGCACGGAATAAGGAAACTTACAAGGGATCTTGAGATGATGCGGGTACGTGTATAATCCGGCCTTGAGATGGTCGAGCTTGGAGTTCAGGGCGTTGATGTCCCGGCAGCTTAAAGGGGTATCACGGACTAGTTTGAAGGCCTCCAGGAAGTCCCAATACAGGTCGGATTTTTGAGGCGTGAACACTGCAAAAGAAAATAAGAATTAGATCAGTACAACTTTGGAATCAAGAACATGAGATTTACCGTGTTCTACTCGGTTCACATAATCTGTCGGGACATGTATGGGCAGAGTGCTTGAAGGGTCCACTGACTCCCACGCCCCTCCATCAAACCATCACTTCCTGTGCCAACCATCGACTTTGTTAGGGATCCCACTCACGAGCTCCTTGCCCCAGCGAAGTCGCACGGCATTGTAGCCGCCGGCTTGGGCGATGGGCGTCATCACGAGAGATATTTCTCCCGGGTTTAGCAACCGGTATAGCCCAGCCTGTCCCAGCACAGTCATTGTGGAAAGAATGTAGCTCCATCCATTAGGGATGATCTAGGTCAGACTCTGATTCCAAGCCGCTAGCAGGTGAGAAATCGCCGGGTGGAGCGGGAACCGGATCCCCGGCCTCCATTGTATGTTCGTTGACTGTGATCATCCCAGGTGGCAGTTGGTCGGTGCTCTCATCAGGTGTCGCCCCGTAGAAGTGTACATCCCGGGGGACTTTATAAAGGCGGCGGAGGGACCGGACGTGGTAGTCGGTAAGAATCGACTTGTTCTTCTTCTGTGAAGCAACAAAGCCCGACTCGACTGACTTTCGATAGTCGCGGGTTGGTCTCTCATATGGGGCTCGGGCCTCATAGGAGCGGTAGTCAAAAACCTGCTCGTAAGCTCCATATTGTCGGGGCGGGTTGGAGGTCCCGGATCCACCTTCTCCAGCCAGCGCGGCCGGGCGAAATGAGCTCGGTTCTAGAGCAAGTACATGTACAATGTCTTCCAACTCCCTCAAAAATTGATCGTCAGCCCCTACATTGTCCCGACCAGCGTCGGAGGCACCGGCGGTCGGAGGCGTCATGGAATCCAGGGTGGCGGTCTCTGTTTTGCTACGATGATACAACTCGGCGATCGCAGCATTATCGTCGTCTGAAGATGAAAAAACCATGAACGGAGGGGGCGCGGGAGCAGATCGGGAACCAAAAGCCATTGACGTGAAAGTGGGAAAAAGCGGTTACCTGAAGAACTGTCGGGTCTCTGGGGGATAGTCGGAAAGACAGACGCGGAAGTTCAGATCTGAGTTTTGAGAGACAAAAAGGAGGAAGGGTTTTATGGAGGAACCCTAGGCATATTTATAGAGGGGCAAGGGGTCGGAAATGTAAATTCAAAATTCTTGGGGTACCCCGCAGAAATTGGGGCGACGTGGGTGGTGTGTAGGGAGCACACAATCGCCGATTGGGTGAACTCGCGGCTTGAAACGTCACCTGTCTACCGAACCATCATTGCAATCCTATCACCTGTCAGGCCGGTTGGGGAGACCTAGGCGACTCTATGACTCCCCAAGGATAGAGATTTAACTTGGGCACAGATCCCAAGATCGACTTACTATAAGTCGGCTAATATCGACGGTTCAAGATAAGATCCCGAAGTGAGCTCGCGACCTCATCTTGAGGGTCAATTGTTATACGGGGAAATAACCTGACTTAAGGAAGGCTTGGGGTAGGGTGATCCCATATGTAGCTTGTCATCCGACTCCATCCAGCTGGAGCAGGACTGGAGGCAACTTTGGAGTTTTGGGAGGTCGCTAGCGACCTGACGTAGCAAGAAGGTCGCGGAGCGACTTTAAGGAGCCGAAAGTCGCGGTCAAAGCGGTCACAACTTCAGTTAGAGATATATATGGACAAGATTCGGGCAGTTATGGTGAGGCGGATTTCTCGGGATGTAACCAGGGAAAGCATATCCATGAGCGCGACTTGCAGAGCAAGGAAGGAAACCCTGATCAGCCCACGAGATAAAGCCCATGAAGACTGCAACCCTAGAGATATGTCTATAAATATCACTTGTAATGTACATTGTAGAGGATCGAACTTTTAGTACTCTAGGCATATATTATACAGTACAAATCCTGGCTTGGTGCCCCCAGACGTAGTCTATTCCAAAGATGAACTGGGTAATCAAATCACTTGTCATTTATTACTTTCGCCGTGGTATTGATCGGAACATTACTAAATTGTTTGCTTGTTTACCAGTAACAAAACCGGGTACAACACTGGATGACACCCATCATTGAATACTTGACAAATGGTCTCTTGCCGCAAGACAAAATTCATGCAAGACAGTTGAAATTACGAGTCGTGCGCTATATGATGATCAACAACGAGTTGTATAAACTTGGCTTCAGCGTTCCACTACTTCGGTGTATCACACCAGAACAAGGGCAAGCCATCCTAAGGGAGATACACGAGGGGGTATGCGAAAACCATGCTGGGGGGCAATCATTAGCTCACCAAACCACGAGACAAGGGTATTTTTGGCCAACATTAAGGGCCGACGCCATCGTCTTCGCCCGTAAGTGCCATAAATGCCAAATTTATACACCATCCATCAAAGTCGCTCCAGAAGAACTCACGAGCATCCTCAGTCCTTCGCCCTTTGCAAAGTGGGGGATATACATTATTGGGCCGCTCCCTACTATTGGGGTTATACTAAAAAGTATGCTTTTTACTTTGTATAACCAAAAGTATGCTTCCTTATCAATGATGAGTTATGCGAATTTACCAAAATCGTTCTAGGGTTATGCCTTGCAAACAGTAGTTTACATTCTAAACTTAGTGTCATCCAAATCGGTTCCCAAAACCCCTAGAGAATTGTGGATGGGGCGCAAGCCCAGCTTAGGACACATGAGGATCTGGGGGTGTCCGGCATACGTGTTGGATAAGGAAGCTGGTAAATTAGATGCACGTTCGGAATTAAGGTTGTTTATAGGGTACCCCAAAGGAACAAAGGGATGCATGTTCTATGGTCCCGAAGATCAAAAGGTCGTAATCAGTATGCACTTTAGATTTTTGGAAGAAGACTATATGAACGATAAAAAGCCTAGAAGTGAGATTACCTTAGAAGAACTTAGGGGGTCGACCCCATTGCCAACTGTACAAGACGATGTACCAAGCGTCACACTAACACAACCAGAACCTCATCGTAATGGGAGGGTTGTTAAGTAACCCGAGCGATTCTTGGGGATAGGAGAGTCCTCGGACTTGATCTCAGGAGAAGAATCAGATCCATGGTCCTACAACGAGGCGATCCAAGACAAGGATGTAAAATCTTGGCAAACCGCAATGGAAGCCGAGATGCGTTCAATGGATCACAATAAAGTGTGGGAGCTAGTCGAACCACTTAATGGGGTAAAACCCATTGGATGCAAGTGGGTATACAAGAGAAAAAGGGGATCGGACGGAAAGGTTGAAACCTTTAAATCGAGACTCGTGGCGAAAGGGTACACTCAGAAAGATGGGATCGACTATGAGGAAACCTTTTCACCCGTAGCCATGCTCAAGTCCATCCGCATTCTCTTGTCGATTGTGGTGCACCTAGAATTTGAGATCTTGCAAATGGATGTCAAAACCGTTTTCCTCAATGGAATTCTTGACGAAGAAATCTATATGCAACAACCCAAAGGCTTCATTGAAAAAGGCCAAGAGCATCTAGTTTGCAAGCTGGAGAAGTCCATTTATGGGCTAAAGCAAGCATCCCGTGCTTGGAATCAGTGTTTGATCAAGTTATAAAATCCTATGGTTTTGATAAAAACAATTTTGAAAGTTGTGTTTATAAGAAGCGTGACTGAACTGCTTTGGTATTCTTGGTACTATACGTAGACGACATTCTGCTCATCGGGAACGATGTAAAGATGTTGTCAGACGTAAGGGCATGGCTGTCAAAACAGTTTGATATGAAGGACTTCGGGGAAGCCAGTCACATCCTAGGGATCAAGATCACTCGAGATTGTAGGAAAAGAATGATCCGGTTTTCGCAAGCCTCATATATAGACAACTTTTTGAAGAGATTCAACATGCAAGATTCCAAGAAAGGTTTTGTGCCTTTCAGACACGGAATCCATCTATCCAAAGATATGTGTCCCAAGACACAAAAGGAGATAGATGACATGAAGGGCATTCCTTATGCTTCGACTGTAGGAAGCCTCACGTATGCAATATTGTGCACGAGACCGGATATCTGCTTTGTCGTAGGCATGGTGGCCAGATATCAAAGCAACCCCGGGAAAGAGCATTGGACTGCAGTTAAAAACATTCTGAAGTATCTGAAGAGGACACGGGATAAAATGTTAGTTTATCAGTCAGACAATCTAATCCCCGTCGGTTACACGGACTCGGATTTCCAATCAGATTTAGACTCCAGAAAGTCAACCTCGGGTAGTGTGTTTTGCATGGGGGGAGGAGCCATGACTTGGAGAAGCGTTAAGTAGAAATGCATCGCTGATTCTACCATGGAAGCCAAATATGTAGCTGCTTGTGAAGCAGTGAAATAAACGGTTTGGCTCAAGAACTTTCTAGTGGACTTAGACGTTGTTTCGGATTTGCCCAACACGAACACGGTTTACTGTGATAACGCCGGAGCAGTTGTAAATTCAAGGGAACCGGGAGCCCACAAGGCCAGCAAACACATAGGAAGAAAATACCATCTTATACGAAAAAATGTTAAGAGAGGACACATAGAGGTGGCAAAGATTGCGTCAGAAGACAACCTAGCAGATCCATTCACAAAGGGTCTGCCTCAAAGTACATTCGAGAGACATGTGGAAGGAATTAGTGTCAAGACCGTTGCCAATCTGCTTTGAGTATAAGTGGGAGAAATATTATTAGGTTCGTGTAGGTGACATTAGAAGTCACATAGAACACGAGACATGTTGTAGTATACTTAAAAGCAGACTTTGAGTATAAGTGGGAGATTGTTGGGGTTATACTGAAAAGTATGCTTTTTACTTCGTATAACCAAACGAAATTTCTTATTTATTTACTGAAATAAATTATTTATCACTGTTGCACTAAATATGAATGAATGTTATATATATTTATTGCAAACCTATTCGATAAGTAAGTACGTATTACGTTGAAGTTAATTTGGTGATACCAGATCACAGAAGATCAAATTAACAGTCCCTCGTGATTAAGTACAAATTCACAACCCAGATGAAAATGAACAATCCATCATGAAAGGTTGAAGTGTAAGGCTCAGATTGGCTTGTTTTGACCAAGAGATTACACTGGTGCATTATGATGCGTTGAATAAGACCTACAGGAGGATAAACTCTTTGGTACTGAATATACAAGAATTAGACCTCAGTGGTTCGTTATTTCTTAATCTTCGTTCCTTAAATAGGATCGTGTGAAATTAATGACTATTGCTTTGACTTATGATGGGAAGAGAATCAATGCGATTTGATACCTTATATCTTGGGCAATATTATTGATTACACGATGATTTCTAAGATTTAATACGGAGAATCATGTGCAAGCACGTCTTGCTTGATTTGTCCCCTTGGTGGGCTCATAATCTTTATCATACCAAATCTTGCAAGTGGAAATTTATTTCCGGTATAGATAATAATGTTGAGTTGTCTTTACTCCAAGGACAAAGATATTAATTAATATAAAGTCTGTTCAGTGGCTTAATTAATTAATGGACTAAGATAATCTTAAACACGAGAAATAATGACCGGGAGCCATATTATTATGAAGTCGTAATATGGGTTAAGATGGATAGTTCATGTTGGGAAATTTGTATTAAGTTTTGATGGAAGTTCCAAAACAGGTTGTAATAGAACCAGTCAGATCTGTTAGCTGACTGATGATTTAGAATCAGATTAAGATGACCAGCTGAAATGTATAAATAGCTGATGTAAAAGATAGGTCACATATTGAGGGGGAACTCAATATGTATAGGTCAGGTCAAATTATCAGAAGACAAGATAAGTTCAGATGATCAGAAGACTAAATAAGTCAGAAGACAAGAAGAAGTCAGATGATCAGGTGAAAACATAAAGCTCAAGTTCAGAAGACCTGAAGATCAGATGACTCAAGAAGACCAGAAGACCTACATCAGCTGAGTCTGTAAGTTGTGCTAAGACAACCTGCATCAGAAGATTCTATCAGGTAGACTGATCAGTTATCTGATCAGGTCAGTTCACTCCTGGTGTTAACTAAATGTTACACCAGATCATACGTACCTTCAGGACAAGAAGAATGTCAAACTTTAGTTGGTAGAACAAACACTGAAGTGTTGTACTTATTAACCAATGAGAGTGCGACACGTACGTAAAAAAGGCTGACACTGCGGGATTCGGCGCTGCAAAGTCAAAACGGCTACAAAAGACACTATTCACGCTTTCGGCCATGCCGTCCCTGAGCACGTCAAATCAATCCTGCAAATCTACCAAATATAGCCGGAAATTCAAATTGCTCTCCAATGGCTATTTGATTTCAAGGTCTATAAATATGGGATTACTCTTCAGAGTGAAGAGACGGAAATTATCAAGAAGCTCATACTATAGCAAGATTTCCGCACAAAGAACACAAACTTGAAGATTATTTCTAAGTGTTCATCCCATTGTTCTTAGCATAGAAATCTTTTCCTTTAGCTTTTAGGCTACACAAATACTAGGATAGATTTCCAGTTGGAAAAACAACAAATCTTACCCAAACCCAAAGTTAGGTTAAGTTTGTTTAGCAAGATTTCAGACTAGGGTTTCTAGTTCTGATTTCTGGGATCGGTTGAGTGAGAACTCTATAAATATCTGTTGGATGTAATGTGTTGGACTAACACAATAAACTAAGTCCAAGTTGGTTAAGTTGGTGCCCCTTGTGATAGGGAAGAGTGGACGTAGGACTGGTTGTCCGAACCACTATAAATCTTGTGTGCATTTATCTGATCTTAACTGCTTTACACCATCGCACACGACTTTACTTAAGATCTCATAAATATTCTGAGTTAGGATCAGTTCGCACCAAGCAACTGATCTGATCAGTTTAACTCCTTGGTCAGCTGATTGAAAACAGACTCGAGAATCTGATTTGTTAAAATTGGTTTTTCACACGGGTATAAACTAGCTTCCGCACAATCAGTTAAACTGATAGACACCGAACTAATCAGCCATCAGGCGATCAGTAAGTTGGATATCAGTTCATACAGACTCACTCGCACTCTGATCAGGAAACCTGCTTTCACACCTGATCCGCACGAAAAGTTTTTCAGAAGTCTATTCACCCCTCCCCTCTAGACTTTTGCCCTCACAAAACCCATTCAGGACCTACAAGTGGTATCAGAGCAGTGGTTCTACGGACCACTGGCTTTGAATATCATCGGTTCTTGAGGAAGAACCTTTGTGGTCACTTGAACTGATCTTGAAAAACCTTTTAAATCTCATTTGTTTTCAAACTCATGATCAGCATGGATAATACTTCGGGTATGTATCATGATTTGCCTAAATTCTCCATTGATGAGTATGCAGACTGGATCATATTCATGAGCAACCATCTGGGATCAATAAGCAGCAGGATGATGGAAGTTATTGAACGAGGACCCATCATCATCTACTACGACAACCCAACTGTAGGAAGTGATCCAGACTTTCTAACTGGAAGCCTTGTCAGAAAGAGTCCCGCCCTAATGGATGCTGAAGAGAGAAAGCTGTACATTCTAGATACGATAGTCAGGCACATAATCATGAAGACGATGGACAAGATAACCAGAGAAAAGATAAATTATCTCAAGATAGCCAAACAGATGTGGGATACGCTTGCTGAAATGTGTGTAGGTAATGACTTGATTAAAGATAGAAGACTGCAAGCCGAACTGGTGAAATTTGAGAAACTTAAGATGCTACCAAATGAAACCATCAATGAGCTCGATGGGAGAATCACCATGTCTGTCAACAAGCTACGGGAACTTGGACGAGAAATGTCAGACAAAGATGTTAAATACATGATCTTGAGATCTCTGACAACGAAGTGGGATATGAAAGTTACAGTGATAAAGGATTGTCAAGGTATCGCTAAGATGAAGCCAAGCAACCTTTTCCTGAGCCTTAAAGCCCATGAGTTCGATCTAATTGAAAGAGGGTAAGAAGAAGAAGACGAGTCGCCTGTCGAAGTCACACCTGCTACATCAAAATCAATTACATTCAAAGTAGTCGGCAGCAACTCAAAGTCTACTGAACCTGTTGGAAATATTATAAGCCAAACTGAACAGATTGCTTTGTTAACCAGAAAACTTAAAAAATCTAACATCCAACTTGGTAAGTATCGTAGATTTTACAGGGATTATCAGAACAACAGAGGAAGAGATAGAAGGCCAACTGACAGATCGCAAGAAAGAACCAGATCAGATGACCGAAGAGATGATCACAGAGAGGATCGCAGAGAAGATAAGAACAGGGATGATCGATCTGATGAAAGGAGAGACAACAGATCAGAAAGAAAAAATTATGATTACATGCAATCAGGAAAGTCACCTGATAGATTCTACAGACGGAATGACTCACCTGGCAGAAGAAGTTCCATGGATCGTGGAGCATGTTTCAACTGTGAGAAACCAGGTCATTATAGCGCAGATTGCCCAGACCTAACACCGAAAGAAAGAGAAGAGAAGCGGAACAGAAGAGAGCAACGTTATAGAGATAGGAAAGCCATGGTTCCTGATACATCTGGGATTGATGATTCTTATCTGCCTTCTGAGGATTCAGGCTACTCATCTGTAGAAGACTTCTGCCTGATGAGTAATGCTGATGATTTCTACAACTACGATGATCTGATATTCTCTTCTGATGATGAAATCTGTCTGATGGAAAAGGAAGAAGACCAAACTGAGGTAACTTCTAAACCTTCTATGTTTTTTGATTCCACACCAGCTGTGCTGAGCACACCTGTTGGAGAGATTGACCTGCAGCTCTATAGTGAGCAATTGCTTGATGATCTCTCTAACGCAGTAGACACTTATACAATAGTGGAAGCTGAAAACGATAAACTAAGGATTGAAAATACTCAGCTTGTTAAGGAAAATGCTGTCAGTAAAGCAGCTAAACTAAAATCAGCTGAAACTGTTCAGAAGATTCCAGAAGAACTGGAAGTTCTGAAAGTCAGTTCTTCTGATCAGGATAAACTGATCAAGGATCATCTAGCAATTAACACACATCAAGCTGATGATCTTAAAATCCTTCAGGCTAAGTTTGATGAACTCTTCCAACTACATGAGAGTTTGAAATTAACTGAGGATAATTTGCGTAAGGAAATACAGGTTTTCACGAAATCTTCTAAAATTGTTCAAGATATGAACAACTATTTTCGTACGATAAATAATAAGAAGGGAATTGGGTATGAAAACCCTTCTACATCCTCAAAAGCCCCGACTGATTCACTTCAGAAAAGTGTAATCAAACGAATCTCTGATAAAGATACACATAAAGCTAAAACTGTATCAGATAAGGGGAACAGACCAACTGAACAGGTAAAATAGATGCCTAATTAGAAAGGGAACAGAAATGGACCCCAACTGATCAAGCATCAGTCAAGGAATCAACAGAAGAACCCAGTTCTTCTGAAGAGACCTCAACCTGATTAGCAGATTAAGTATCAGAAAAGACAACCTCTCAAAGGGAAATCTGATCTGAAACCTAATCAAGGTCAACTGCCTAACAAGCAAGCTAAAGGTAAACTGCTAAGACCATCTATGCCAAAAACATATGAATCTTTTAATGGTAGCAGTCGTACCTACCCTTACAATCAGAAACCTAGTGCTACTGCACCTGAGCCCCACTGGGTTAAAAGAAGACAAACCACAAGAAAAAATCCCAAGTCTTCTGATTCACCCAAGACTCGCACGAATAATCATACTGATCAGAATACATATGAAGAGATGTATGATTATGTAGATGTTTATGGGAGACAAATCAGACTTCTGATCTATCTGATTATAATAGAAGTGCCGTATTTGTATGGATCCCTAAAACCAACACTAACCCCTCAGGACCCAATCTAAAAGGGGTACCTAAAGCCTGATTTGATTGCAGGTTCGCGTGGGTTTGGCCAACAAGGGAGGTGTACAAGCAACTATCTGGTACATCGATAGTGGATGCTCAAGGCACTTGACTGGAAGCAAACATATCCTTAGCTCTTACATAGAACAAGAAGGCCCACATGTACTCTTTGGTGATGATAACTTTGGTTTTACCAGAGGATTCGGAACCCTAGAGAATGATGATGTACAGGTTACAGGAGTCTCATATGTCGACGATTTAAAGCATAATCTGCTATCAGTATCTCAGTTCTGCGACAACGGATTCAGTGTTGAGTTCTCGACTGACAAGTGTACTATTAGGAATCGAGCTACTCAACAAATCTTGTTAACTGGTTCAAGAAAAGGTACGATTTATACAGTAGATTGGAACAGTTGTCCAAGAAATGCATGCCTGATTGTTAAAAGTTCAAAAGGTAGCAGTTGGCTCTGGCACAAAATAACGAGTCATCTGAACTTTAAGACTCTTAACAAGATAGCAAGGATGTCCTTGGTTGAGGGACTCCTGAATGAGGTATTCTATAAGGATCAGACATGTGTCGCATGTCAGAAGGGAAAACAGGTTAAAGCCTCATTCAAGGGAATTCCTAGACCAGCATCCAGCAGAGTACTGCAACTGCTTCATATGGATCTATTTGGACCAGTTACACAAGTTAGTCTCAGTGGACGCAAGTACACTCTGGTGATCGTGGATGATTATTCGTAGTTCACCTGAGTGGTATTCTTATACAAGAAGAATGAGACTACAACAAAGATACCCGAGCTGCTCAAGAAACTACAAAACGAGAAGGGTGTCAGTATAGTAAAAATCAGATCAGATAAAGGTACAGAATTTCTGAATTCTTTTATTACTGATTTTTGCACTAAGTTTGGTATACAACATGAGACATCAGCTGCAAGAACGCCACAACAGAATGGAGTAGCAGAACGGAGAAACAGAACACTCAAAGAAGCTGCTCACACTATGTTAGCTGAACATGCAACACCAAGCCGTTTCTGGGCAGAAGCCATTAATACTGCATGCCATACTCAGAACAGATGTTCTCTGACTAAGGTTCACTACAAAACACCCTATGAATTGTGGAAGGGCAGAAAACCTCGTGTTTCCTACTTCCATGTTTTTGGGTGCAAGTGTTTCATACACAACAATAGGAAGAGTCAGTTGAAGACTTTTGAGGCCAAGTCAGATGAGGGTATCTTCTTAGGGTATTCCTCATCCAGCAAGGCTTTCAGGGTATTCAACAGACGAACTCTAGTTGTGGAAGAAACATCTCATGTGGTCTTTGATGAGACATCTTCTGAACAAGAGAAAGCTGCCTCAGAACAATCAGTACCAGATCAACCGGTACCTGATGCACGGAAAATGGATCAGCTAAGTATCAAGGAAAAAGGATCAGAACACATAACAGTGTATATTTCAGAACTTGATCTTGCTGATTCACCAGGTCAAACAGACCCAAAGGTCCGCACAACTGTCAATGAAGAAGCTGGTACAGCTGAGACAGTATCAACTGAACCATCTGGTTCAGGGGGGACACCTGATGCTCCCACGGACAGACATCAGGACATGATGATTCCAACATCAGCTGAGACGTGTCCTTGTCAAGTGGAACCTATTATTGCACCACTCCCACCTGCTAGTGACTCAATATCATATGAGGATGATGATATCCAAACTGATATAAATCAGAAAAGGAGGACTTGGCTATCTGGTCATCCAACTAATCTGATAATCGGCAATCCTAATGCCCGAGTCCAGATTAGACATCAGGCTGGTGAAAGTGCCATGTATTGTTGTTATTTGTCTTTGAAGGAACCAACCACCATTGATGAAGCTCTACAAGATGCAAACTGGATGTTAGCCATTCAAGAAGAGTTAGAGCAGTTTGAAAGGAATCAGGTTTGGAAAATGGTGGACAAACCAACCCATCAAGATGTGATAGGCACAAAGTGGGTATTCAAGAACACGAGAGATGAGAATAATGTCATAACCAGACATAAGGCAAGACTTGTTGCTAAGGGGTATTCACAATCAGAAGGAATTGATTATGATGAGACCTTTGCACCAGTCGCTCGTTTGGAAGCCATTTGGCTGTTTCTGGCTTATGCTGCCCACAGAGGGTTTGTAGTGTATCAGATGGACGTTAAGAGTGCATTCTTAAACGGGGTACTAGCTGAGGAAGTTTATGTTGAACAACCTCCTAGCTTTGAAAAAGGCGACCAGGTGTACCGTTTAAGAAAAGCTCTTTATGGCCTGAAATAAACTCCTCGAGCTTGGTATGATACACTCTCTCAGTTCTTGATAGAAAGTAATTTCACTAAAGGAATAGTGGACAGAACCTTATTCAAAATAGAAGATGGATAAGATATTCTGATGGTTCAGATTTATGTGGACGATATAATCTTCGGATCTCCCAAAAAGAATTTATGTGACAAATTCAGCAAGCTGATGCAAGGGAAATTCGAGATGTCCATGATGGGTCAGATGAGTTACTTTCTGGGTCTACAAGTTAAGCAAAGTACAGAAGGGATATTCTTCTGTCAGGCGAAGTACACTAGGAGTTTGTTGGCTAAGTTTGGAGTTCAAAACTATAAGGAGGCCAGAATTCCAATGATGACTGGATTCAAGATGGATCCAGATGAGAATGGTCAGAAAACTAATCAGAAAGAATACAAGGCTCTCATTGGATCTCTATTATACCTGACTGCCAGTAGACCAGATATAACTTTTGCAGTAGGTGTATGTGCCAGATTTCAGGCAAATCCAATGCAAAGCCACCTGGAAGCAGCTAAGTAGATTCTTAAGTATCTGAAGGGGACAGTAAACCTTGGTTTATTCTACCCATCAGATGATAATCTAGAGCTTAGTGGGTATTCTGATTCTGATTATGGAGGTTGCAGAATTGACAGGAAGTCAACCTCAGGTACATGTCAGTTTTTAGGTAGTAAACTGATCTCTTGGTTTTCAAAGAAGCAGACATCAGTTGCGACATCTACTACTGAAGCATAATATATGGTTGTAGGAAGCTGTTGTTCCCAACTGCTCTGGCTAAGTCAGCAGCTGAGGGATTACAACATTGTAGCTAAGAACTTACCTATATTCGGTGACAGTAATAGTGCTATTGCAATCACTCAGAATCTTGTTCTACATACAAGATGCAAGCATGTGGATGTCAGACATCATTTTATAAGAGATCATGTTGAAAAGAAGAATATCAGAATGGAAAAGATCCATACTGATAAACAGAAAGCTGATATATTAACCAAGCCACTAGCTGAGGTCAGATTCAGAGAATTATGCAATGAGCTAGGGCTTCTGGATCTCGGAGAAAGTGCACCAGAAATGTGTGGTGGACTGGTCTCCAAAACCAGCTGGTTGAGAGACTAACCAGGTTAAGAAGGATCAGTTGAGTAAGGTACCTCAACTGATCAGCAGATCAGTCAAGGAACTGATCAGAGAAAGCCTTACCAGATCAGTCAAGAAACTGATCAGTTTAGTTGTTTCTTACTTTGTAAGTCGATTAAGCTATATGTTCAACAAGCAAGTTACATAAGATTAAAGCTTCAATCGCATAAGGAAATAGAAACCACACAACAATGAAATAAAAGAACTTTTCATTAATAAAAACCCGGAGGTCAGTACATAAACCCTAAACCATAAACCTTAACCCTAGAGGGGGTGAGAGAGGCTTTAAAGATTTTAAATCCAGATGCCCCTAAAAACCCCAACCCTAAAAGGGGTGAGAGAGGCTTTGAAATAATCCTAAGCCACCCTCAGAGCTTCGGAGTCAGGAGCGAGAGCGGCATTGAAGGATTTCTAAGCCAGAAGTCCCTGGTCCTAAAATCAATCGGACTTCCAGCATTAAATGGACACAAGAGTCAGTCATGAGGTGCTACACACCACATGGACACAAGTGTCACATGCAAATATTGGGTTTTGTCTGATCAAGATTGATCATGTCTGATCAAGATCGTATAAACAAAACCCATGTTACATATCAGACTAAGTCTGTTGATGTTAATTCCGTCATCTCGATAGGCACACAAGGCGCATACGATTAGGAGAAGTGTTTTCTCATTTAAGATAGCAAATTCGCCACCTCGGTGGTAGAGAAGCTTGGCAATAATCGTATGAGTATTCATCGATGACGACGAAAGCAGGAATAAGGGAAGGATAGGGTTGATTTGAGAAGCTGAAATCATTTGAAAAGGGTTAAAGGTTTTTTTCCAGAAGTTTCACTGGAAATAAGGGTTCACCGGAAAACATGGAGTATAAGCTAATAGAAAGATAAAAATGGTGAATGGTTTAAGTTGTGTGTATAAAACCCCAATTCTATTTATAGAGGAAAAATAGGGGTAGAAGTGCAAATTTAATTTCTCAAGTCCGTTTAGAGAAATTAGCACCGCCAGGACAGCGCGTAAGAAAAACGCGATTGATGGTTGGATGACTTTACGGCGTGTGATATCATAAAGTATCCAGATCATCATTGAAGACTGTCACATCACGCCAACTTAGGGAATCGAGGTGACTTTTTGACTCCACGAAGTTAAGGCTTTGGCGAGTGTGACACAAATCCCAAGGAAAAAGTGGCCTGAATGGAAGGAGACTGAAGTTCAATACAACTGAATTTCAGAATGGCCAGAACAAGAAATCTCTAAATGGATCAGATACATGGATCAGATAAGTAGATCAGATACATGGATCAGATAAGTATCAGATTGGATCAAACAGGAATCTGATCAGATGAGTGGAATATTGTTGGGAAATACTAAGGGATAGGCTACCATCAGTAAGGTCAACAGTAATCAAGCCAACCAGTTCAAATCACAGTGGTAACTGATTGATTACAATATCAATCAGCCAAATACGTTTCTTATTTATCCTTTTCTGATCATTTTCCATATGCCTTATTTAAATAAATTGGCTTTTACTACTGTTCTCTTAACTTTGTGACGAATGCACTGCAAAACATTAAATGCGGACATGGGGAATATGTATTTGATGCGATTTATTGCGAGTTCTCGCGTCCAAAATACGAGAGGACTACTTTTCTCAACCACTCAATTAAAACACTTTACGGCCGATGAATCTCAGCCATTGATTTCAAAACACGGACACTTGAGTACTTAAGGGAAGTTGTGCAAAGAGGTTTCCCTCGCATTATATAACCCCAACTCATTCTCGGAAAACCTTTTTCCACTCTTTCTACTTATCAGTTTCTTAAAGATCAAACCTTCCAAATCTTCAGAACTTATTTTCCAAATCGATTAATTCTACTTTCACGATTATTCAAACCTACGCATCAATATCTGGTAATTTTCTTTTAAGTACTTAATAAAATCACTCCTAGTGGTTATTAGGTTTACGAATCGTGTTGTTGTGTGTTTGTAATTCATATCTGTTATTAAATGCACTGATCTATATGCTTACTTGCTTATTTCATGATTAGATTGTTGGTTTGACTGAGCTTATTGAAATATTTCACTCAAACTTATATCAATTTGCATATAATACAGAAATGACACATCTTGTTGCACGAAAGGGCCAAGGCAAAAAGATCTGCAATTTCGCATCAATGAAGAAGGATATCATTGATGAGAAATACGTAGTATTTACGGTCACCTCAGATCCTGAATCGTTGGAAATTCTTGAGTGCCTGCGAGTGTGTGGTCTTGAACAATACTGTTATAAACATCAAAGCATAGTCCACACTCATGAAGCCCTATAATTTCTATATAATCTACAGAAGAATGAGGATATTGATGCTGATTTGATTTCTTCCGTTGGAGGAATGGAAGTAATAGTCACAAACGATGATCTACAGAGAATCTTTGGTCTCAGTCGAGGAAGCATTAATCCAGAAACCTTCACAACTGATGTAGGAGAAAAGGATTTTCTTGAAGCCGAGTTGTTGAGACCAGCAAATAAGGATCAAACAGTGAATGTCAAAGCTCCTTATCTGAAGAGGAAATATCGTCTTCTCTTCGAGATTGTGCAGAAGGTGATTTTGTGCTCAACCTATAGTCTTGATGTTGTCACCTCTTATAAGATCAGTGTCATGACTGCAATCATCAAGGAAGCACCTGATATGGATTGGTTGGGTATGTTCAAGATAAGACTGCAGAAAGAGACAGGGAAATTCGATCTGAATGAAAGGAATGAAGTGTTCTTATCATCCAAGTGCTCTTTCATGCACAAAGTCTCGATCATTCTATCAGACAAGCTGCCCAACAATTATGAATGGAATGAAAATGGTACAAAGGTGTATCTTGCTAAGCACAAGGTCATCTTGGGCAGGAACGAGTCTCTGCCTGGCCAGTCTGATGATGATTCTACTCCCTATGTGCCCAAACAAAGGGGCGAAGGGAAGGGAAAAGAAAAGGCAACTGCATCATCTATACAATCAGAAGTGCAAGGAACGGTCATCCCAGAGAAGAGGTTGAAGAGGAAAGAACTGGCCAAGAAACCAGCTGCTCAACAGAAACGTCAGAAGAGAGTCACTTCTCCTCTTAAGACTGTTCCTAGTCCTGCTCAGCAAGTTCACAGAACGGAGGAGCTGATTCAGATTGAATCAGAAGAGGAGGTTGTAGTTAGTTTTGAGCACACTGCAAGTGGAGGTAGGGACGAACAGATGCTCGAATGAGAAAGAGAAGGAGAAGGAGAAGGAGAAAGAACTGTTGAAGGAACAGAAGTGGAGCACTCTGGGGAGAATCACCATCTGATTATCTGCCTCTTAGCACAATCTTCCGGAAAAAAAGATCACCTACACCCACTTCCAAATCCCCATCACCCTCTCCACAAAAATCATTATCACCTCCACCACCCTCTCCCCACAAAACATTCTCACCCTCACCCTCACCAGTCAGACCACACTCCACACCCAAATCTCCCACTCCCCCAACCTTGGAACCTAAACTTTCTCAACCTTCAGTACAGGAAACTGAACCCCCTCAACCCGTGGCAAAAGAACATGAACAACCTACAACCAGTGAACCACATATATCTCCACCTCACCCCCAATCTCCAGAAAAGATACCAGAACCTGAGAGATCTGACAAACATGTGTCCGTCACTCACAATCCTTTCAACACCAGAATCGTGCTTGCTTCACCTGAATTAGGAAGCCCTATTATAAATATTATGAAGCAACAAATAAAGGAGTATCTGCTGGACCTGTGCCCAGATTTGATTCAACACCCTGGCATCCAGCACCAGGTAGAAGAAATTGTGTTCTGGAGGGATATCAGATTGAAAAGCATCGAGGAGTTTCTGATCCTCATGGAATCCCTAGGCTCTGATTTTTTCGTGGATCTGGAGATGAGATGTTTGGAGACTGCTGGGATTGAGAGTGTTGTTGAGTTGGCCTCTGATGATGATATCAGATGGTTAATTCATGTCAGGTTTGGGATTGCTGGAGATAAGGAGGAGACTGAAGAACCTCCTTCTCATACAAATTTTGAGGGAGCTGCCGATGAACCAAGAGTGGGTGCTGCAGATGAGACCCAGCTTGGCAAGGCATCAACATCTGACCAGACTGCTATGCTGAGCTCCGATACCCTGGATCTTAACTCTACGAAAATTCAGGATGGGGTAAAGGCTGCCATTGAAGAAAAATTCACAGCTCTCACAGCAGATCTGATGAAGCGTTTCGAAGAAGAGCAAAAGAACCTGGTTGACAGAGAACGGAAGCTAATAGTTGAGAAGCTCACACACATGCATAATGTTATCCTCTCTGATGTGATGCAACTGGTTAACCCTCTTGCTGATAAGCTCAATCTCATGTCTGATAAACTCAAAATTCAGACGGACATGATTGGTGAAAAGCAGATTCTACTGGAAAGTGTCTGGGCATCCCTAGAAAAGACTGACACTGACCTGAATCTGGGTTGGAAGCATTTTGTGGCTTCCACAGAACGTGCCAGGAAGGAAATTGAATCTGCTCTTAAAAGATTCCTGGCCCCCGCACCCTATGCAACCGCTCAGACCACTCCTCTTGCTGTTGAGGAACTCAGGGAGGAGATGACAAGGCAGTTTAGTGCTCTGAATAACAGGTTGTCCAAACTTTTTGATGCAACCAAAAAGGGGGAAGGACAAGAGAAAGAAGAAAAACAGATGCAGATGGTAACCATTGCGTCATTACCAGAAGCCACTGTATATGACTTGCCTGAAGCCACTCCATCTGTTGATCTTGTTACTCCACCTGATTTTGCTGTTCTAAAAGAGACTGTGGAGCAACATAGCAAGGAGCTTAAGGATCAAAGGAAGGAGATCACTGAGCAGAAGATAGCCCTTTCAGATGTTATTGCCAGAGTTGATAAGATTGAAGACTTCTCCTCTTCTGTACAGAAAAGGATGGAATCTAATGATCAGGCCAAGAGCCTTGAACTTGCGAAGAAACTAGCAGAAGAAGACGAACAAGATGAACCTGAGCAAACTCTGAAAAGAAAGAAAGGTAAGGGCAAGATGTTGAAATCTACTATTGAAGTTCAGGGACAAGGGAAAAAATCCTCTACCAAAAGCCAGATGTCTCCTGAACAAATTCAAGAGCAAACCAGACAGAGAATAAAAGAGGTTGCTATTAAGAAGCAGAAGCAGGCAGAAGCTAGAGGTCTAAACATCGCATACATCCGGAAGCAAAGGAAGAAGGAAGCTGCTGCAGAGGATATTGCTTGGGAAGAGAAAGCTTTTTCGGCACCTGTTAAAGACATCCTCTGTGTCAGGACAGACCTGCTTCCAAAATGGGATCAGATCAGAGCATAATGGTTATGTGATGTGTATATCTTGGAAAAAATTCCGATTCATCAAGACCAGGCTGAAAATGATGATGAATTCCGGAACTGGTTAGAAATAAAGTACCCAGACTTCTACCAGACTGTTATGAAGGA
Organism: Stenogyne calaminthoides; assembly: GCA_037126765.1. Taxonomy (NCBI): domain Eukaryota; kingdom Viridiplantae; phylum Streptophyta; class Magnoliopsida; order Lamiales; family Lamiaceae; genus Stenogyne; species Stenogyne calaminthoides. Next base: position 19,451,412 of record JBBCBC010000008.1, on the reverse strand, counting down.
AGGAAAGATTATGACATTGATACTTGAAGCTCCCCCCTTCGAACAACTTCTCCCACCTCTGAGTCCAGATAATAAGCTCGATCCTGTAAAATTCAAGAATGTTTACTACGGATTTGCCGAGAAAGGAGGGATCAACAGAACAGAAGATCTGGACAAGCTGATGGAAAGGATGTACAAGTTGTTTGGTATTCCCAAAGAACATCAAAAGTTCAGGCACGTGTGAAGAAGACAACTTGGAATCAGATGATAGGTACCTTTTATGTAATCTGTAATGCTCACACCTATCTGAATAAAATATTCTATCTTTCTGATTCTAAGACAACATCTCATTGTCTTCTGAAATGTGCACCGTTTTACATTATCTGCATTTCTATTTATGTCATCTGTTTTTTCTGATTAAGTGTTTTGGTTCCATCAAAAAAGGGGGAAATTGTTGGGAAATTTGTATTAAGTTTTGATGGAAGTTCCAAAACAGGTTGTAATAGAACCAGTCAGATCTGTTAGCTGACTGATGATTTAGAATCAGATTAAGATGACCAGCTGAAATGTATAAATAGCTGATGTAAAAGATAGGTCACATATTGAGGGGGAACTCAATATGTATAGGTCAGGTCAAATTATCAGAACACAAGATAAGGTCAGATGATCAGAAGACTAAACAAGTCAGAAGACAAGAAGAAGTCAGATGATCAGGTGAAAACATAAAGCTCAAGTTCAGAAGACCTGAAGATCAGATGACTCAAGAAGACCAGAAGACCTACATCAGCTGAGTCTGCAAGTTGTGCTAAGACAACCTGCATCAGAAGATTCTATCAGGTAGACTGATCAGTTATCTGATTAGGTCAGCTCACTCCTGGTGTTAACTAAATGTTACACCAGATCATACGTACCTTCAGGACAAGAAGATTATCACTTTAGTTGGTAGAACAAACGCTGAAGTGTTGTACTTATTAACCAATGAGAGCGCGACATGTACGTAAAAAAGGCTGACACTACGGGATTCGACGCTGCAAAGTCAAAACGGCTACAAAAGACACTATTCACGCTTTTGGCCATGCCGTCCCTGAGCACGTCAAATCAATCCTTCAAATCTACCAAATATAGCTGAAAATTCAAATTGCTCTCCAACGGTTCTTTGATTTCATGGTCTATAAATATGGGATTACTCTTCAGAGTGAAGAGACGGAAATTATCAAGAAGCTCATACTATAGCAAGATTTCCGCACAAAGAACACAAAATTGAAGATTATTTCTAAGTGTTCATCCCATTGTTCTTAGCATAGAAATCTCATTCTTTAGCTTTTAGGCTACACAAATACTAGGATAGATTTCCAGTTGGAAAAACAACAAATCTTACCCAAACCCAAAGTTAGGTTAAGTTTGTTTAGCAATATTTTAGAGTATGGTTTCTAGTTCTGATTTCTGGGATCGGTTGAGTGAGAACTCTATAAATATCTGTTGGATGTAATGTGTTGGACTAACACAATAAACTAAGTCCAAGTTGGTTAAGTCGGTGCCCCTTGTGATAGGGAAGAGTGGACGTAGGACTGGTTGTCCAAACCACTATAAATCTTGTGTGCATTTATCTGATCTTAACTGCTTTACACCATCGCACACGACTTTACTTAAGATCTCATACATATTCTGAGTTAGGATCAGTTCGCACCAAGCAACTGATCTGATCAGTTTGACTCCTTGGTCAGCTGATTGAAAACAGACTCGAGAATCTAATTTGTTAAAACTGGTTTTTCACATGGGTATAAACTAGCTTCCGCGCAATTAGTTAAACTGATAGACACCGAACTGATCAGCCATCAGGCGATTAGTAAGTTGGATATCAGTTCATACTAACTCACTCGCACTCTGATCAGGAAACCTGCTTTCACACCTGATCCGCACGAAAAGTTTTTCAGAAGTCTATTCACCCCTCCCCTCTAGACTTCTGCCCTCACGAAACCCGTTCGGGACCTACAGTTTAATATTAATTTTATAGTGGAATAAATTAATATTAATGGACTTGAATAATATTATGGCTAAATATTAAAGTTTCATAGCCCATTGGAGGTCCAATCTTAATTCTCCTAAAGGCCCCTCAAATAGCCCAAATTAAAGTCCAATTAATGAAAAGGAGAAGAAAATATTTTGCCTAATTTTTCTTGAAATTTTTGAAAAATATGAGTAGGAAAGAGAGAGATATTTTTCTTGATTTTCTTGGAAAGATTTTATGGAATAAGTATTCTTGAGATACAAGTTTATCGCATAAGTTCAAGAAAAGGAAAAAGATCTTATTCCTTCCCTATTTATCTATAATTTTCAAAAATCATGAGCAAGAAAGGAGGAGAAGATTTTGTTGGGAGATATTATGGGAAATAGAATATATTTGATATATTCTGGATTGTATCTTGAGGAAGAAGCAAGGAAATTTCCCAGTGACCCAATGACCCTAAATTTTCGTTCCCCACCCCCCCATTGTATATTAATAGGGGATGATTTTTTCATCCCCAATGCAATTCCATGTGTTGGAAAAATTAGAAATCCACAAAGGTGGTGGCAAATATTTTTATTTTCTCCTTTAAATTAAAATCGTTCGTTGAGAATCCTTCCACCGGATTACGTTCGTGGACATGAGACATATTTGGGAAGACTCTTTGGGTTGATCCATCGTCTCAACTGTTATCTCTACAAGAGGTAAGTAATCTCGTAACTCCTAGATTCCGCATGCTTAGGATTTACGTGGATTACGTGTACGCATGTTGCTTATTTATTTGTTTAATGATTATGTTGAATTGATTTAGGATTAATTCATGTTATTAATTAATTGATTAATTTAAATATGTATTTAAATTCACCTCGAATAGATCCAGGCACCCCTTATTTCCCAACACCTACAGCTCCAGGCTCAGTCAAATATGCCCTGGTTGCGGTGGATTACTTCACAAAATGGGCCGAGGCTGAGGCCTTGGCAACCATAGATCAAGATCACGTCATCAAGTTCATATGGCGGAATATCATCTGCAGATTTGGTTTGTCGCAGGCTATCATATCGGATAATGGAAAACAGTTCGATGGCCTCAAATTGACAATTTCTTCAAAAAATGGAAGACTGCAAAGCTCTTCTCGACACCATACCACCCTCAATCAAACGGCTAGGTCGAGGCTGTGAACAAGATCATCAAACACATGCTGAAAGCCAAGATTGAAGGGGGGGAAAGGAAAATGGGCTAGCGAGCTGCCAGATGTGTTATTGTCATACAGGACAACTTGCCAAAATTCAACAGGGGAGACTCCCTACTCCTTGGCCTTTGGAACCGAGGCGGTCGTACCCGTAGACATCGGTTTCCCTAACCTCCACATGAGTCAAGCTGCGATCGACCACAACGACGAGGCTTTAGCCAGAAACCTGGACCTACTCGAAGAAAAACGACTAGAAGCCAACGTGAGAAACACGAGATATAAACAACAATCGGAAAAGTACTATAACTCTAAAGTGTGACTTCAACAATTCAAAAAAGGAGACTTGGTGTTGAAGAAAATACTTGGTGTATCTAAAGGGACTTTCAGCCCGAACTGGGAAGGTTCTAGGTCACAAGAGTCCTGTCAAATGGCGCCTACGAGGTCGAAAATCCAGATGGCACCAAGGCTCAGTACCCGTGGAATGCAGTTCACCTAAAGAAGTTTTATCAGTAGTTTCGAAATTGCATCCTTGTAAACAAATCGACCAGTCAATAATAGTGTCAGTTCCTCTTTTCAAAATTCATGTGTTTAAATTGAGGGGGTCGGATATATAAAATATCGACTACCTGAAGTACGACTTTCGACATATTGGCGGTGAGATCACCATCCAAAGAGGTGTGATCCTCCCCCGACTTTGTAAGACGACTAAGCAAAGTTCAAGAAAAATCGCATTGACAATAAGACGATAAGAACAAAAGCAATTATAAAAGTCGCATAAGGAAATCAAGTCGGCACAACAAAGGAAGGAAAAATACATAATTTTCATTAATGATAAAGGCCCGAAGGTCGGTACATTATAGAGTTAGAAGGATGATTACATCAAGCGGCCTAAAGCCAATGGAAAACAAAATACATCAAGACACAAATTCTGATGTCCTACCAACAACCTACCACTGCTCGAGGTCACTGCAACTTCTAGGCGGACTCCGACTTCAAAGCGTGTTAATCAAAAGTATTGTTAGGGATGGGGTTCAACAACTTCTCAATCTCCTTTTTTTTATCAGGATTCTTGATGTTATCATTCTTAAGAACAACCAGAATCCCGATAAGCATCCCCATCAGAGGCCGGGAATGATAACACTCCCAGTAGGGTCGCACCCGACCTCTCAGCGGTGTCCTCCCCTGCGACTTTTGGCGGGGCCGAGTCTCTTCAAGTTGGGTCTCAAGGACCGCATCAGTAGAGCTCGGCTGTATCTTGTCATGATCGGGAGTGGGATACACAATCCGGCCTGGGTTGGGAAAGAAGGAGAGGTCGACACCCATGCCCTCCAAATCTTTGATCTCTAGCAGGACATTAGGGACAAGATGGTTGTCACAGACGTATTTGGCCAGCTCGGTGATAAACCCACTGAGGTCGCCGGAGGGATTCACATTGTGATAGATTCGAATGGCCCCAACGAATGCCATCACATAGGCAAAGTTAGCGTTCAGCTCCTCAGCCTCTTTAAATTGCGCCTCCTTGGCGGCCAACTCCTTCTTGGCCTCAACCAGCTCGCCTTCAACCCAGGCCACGCTCGCCTTCTCCGCCACAAACATGTCTTCAGTATCCCCCAAATGACTCTCAAGAGTCGAGATTCGCTGGGTCAGCTCGGAGTTGGACGTCTCCAGTTTTTTCTGAATCTCGGCCACAGAGAGTATTGACTTGACCTGATCAGTAAACCTCTCCTGCGCCTTCCTTAGATTCTTGAGCTCAGTCTCCAACTGAGTACTGAATTTTTCCAGGTAGAAGGCCACCTTTTGAGAGTGGGCAAGGGCCGAATACAAGTTGCCCATCACTCTCTGACGGTGAGCATTGGCATGATCGGTCTGCGTCCAACCCTGGGGCAGATTCTGCAATGCCCTCGACAGATAAGAAGGCCAGCCTTCGGGGACTCCTTCCAGAACGAGTTGGCGTGACCTCAGGAAGCTCAATGCCTCTAGTAAGAATTTTACTGGTGTGATATTCGGGCTGCCGAAAAATGCAAGTCGTTAGCAGAGTAATGGTAGAAGCTAGGGAAATCAAGGAAATCACATGTGACCAGACTTACTCATTGACCCGATCTTCGTCCCAACCTAACCAGGAGTCGTCTTCCGGGTGACGACTTCCTCCCGGGGCGGAGGTAGGCTGTGAGGTTGGGCTAAGCGGTGACCTCTCTATCCCCAAGTTCATCTCCTACGGTACATGCCAATCTCCTCCCTCATCCTCTTCCGAGCTGGCCCGGAGTCTGACGGATTCGGCCCCGTGGACTTCCTCTTCCCCTTCTCGGTGGTAGAGGGACCAGTAGGGGTCGTGCTTGGAGGGAGGGGCATCGGTGGCAGCCACATGCTTCATCTGACCCAACACAAATTTCTTCTGGGTCGCCATAACGGAAGCTGGTGGTTGACGTCGCTAAATGGGGATATTAGGAGATGTTCACACAGAAGAAATCCAGTCAGCTAAGTCCCATATTGCTATCAATGAAGTACTGACGAACAAACTTACAAGGGATCTTGAGATGACGGGGATAGGTGTACAGACCGGCTTTAAGTCGATCGAGCTCGGAGTTCAGAGCATTGACGTCTCGCCAGCTCGAGGGAGTATCGCGAACTATGTTAAACGCCTCTAGGAAGTCCCAGTACAAATCAGCAGGGTGAGGAGCAAACACTGCAAGATAAAAAGAAAATTAGATCAGTGCGACTTCAAAGTTAAAGACATAGGATTTACCATGTTCAACTCGATTGGCATAATCTGTCGGGACGTGTATTGGCAAGGTGCTTGAAGGGTCCACGAACTCCCACCCCCTCCAACGAACAACCACCTCCTGTGCCAACCATCAACTTTGTTGGGAATCCCGCTCATAAGCTCCCTGTGTTTGGATTATACTGGAAAGTATGCTTTTACTTTGTATAATCAAAACTGAATTTCGGACTTATTTACTTAAATAAATTGTTTATCACTGATGCTTTAAATATCATCGAATGTTACATATATTTACTGCATAACTGTTCAATAAATAGTACGTGTTACATTGTAGTTAATTTAGTGATACCAGATCACAAAAGATTAAATTAACAGTCCCTTGTAACCAAAAGTACACCATTCACGACCTAGATGGAAATGAACAATCCATCGTGAAAGGTTGAAGTGTAAGGCTCAGATTGGCTTGTCTTGACCAAGAGATTACACTAGTGCATGACTGATGCACTGAATAGGACCTACAGGAGGACAAATTCTTCAGAACTGAACAAGGAAGAATTTGACCTCAGTGGTTCGTTATTTCTTAATCTTCATTCCTTAAATAGGATCACGTGTGGTTGGTAACTATTGCTTTGACTTATCACGGGTAGAGAATCAACGAGATTCAATACTTTTTATCTTGGGCAATATTATTGGCCACATGCGATTGCTAAGATTTAATACGGAGAATCGTGTGCAAGTACGCTTGTTCGATTTGCCCCTTTGGGAGGTTCATAAGCTTTATCATACCAAATCTTGCAAGTGGAACTAGTTTCCGGTATGGATAATAATGTTGAACCGTTCCTTAACCAAGGACAAAGGATATTAATTAATGGAAAGCTATTTCAGTGGCTTGAATTAATTAATGGGCTAGATAATCTTAAACACGGGAAATAATAATCGGGAGCCATATTAACTGTAATATGGGTTAAGATGGATAGTGCAATATTAATTATGTAGTGGGATTAATTAATATTTATGGGCTTGAATAATATTGTGGCTCAATATTGATAATTCAAGATCCATTGGAAGGTCCAATCTTAATTCTCCTAAAGGCCCCCTAAGTAGCCCAACATAAAGTCCAATAACTGAAAAATGTGTTTAAAATAAAATAAATATTGTTGCCTTATTTTTCCTCTCTATTTTTTCGAAAATTATGGATTAAAAGGGGAGAAAGATTTTCTTTGAATTTTGTTATGGAATGAAGATATGTATTCTTGGAATACAAGATTATCTCATTAAATTCAAAAAATCTCCCACTTGGTTATCCATATAGTAAATTTCGAAAATTTTGAAATATAAAGGGCAAGAAAGATTTTCTTGATTTTCTTGAAAAGATATTATGAAAGATATGTATTTCTTGAAATACAAGAATATCTCCTAAATTCAAGAAGATCCAAATCTTGGATTCTTGTTCCCTATATTTCAAAAATTACACCATAACAAGAGTGAATGGGATTTTTATGGAATATTTTAATTATGGAGAAAAATAATATATGAGATATATTCAAGATTTCTTGGAGATCAAGAAAGATTTTTTCCCCTATTCCATGAGCAAAAAAATCGACCACTTCAACTCTATAAATAGGGGATGAGTGTTTCATTCCCAAGTACAATTACATGTGTTGGAAAAATTAGTAAATCCACAAAGGTGGTGCAACAAAGTTTATTTTCCTTTTGTTAATTGTTCGCTAGCATCCTACCACCGGATTGTCGAGCAAGGATTAAGGGAATACTTGGGAAGGTTTTTTTTGGTGTGTCTAATCAACGAGGCCATTGCCATTCCAAGAGGTATGTTCACGTTAACTCGTAGTAATTCCGCATGCGTAGGATTTACGTGAACTGTTTATATGCATGATTTGTTGTTGAATTATTATTTGAATTAATATAGGATTAATTCATGCTAGTAATAATTATCAGAATTAAATTTATATTTAAATATTTATCCCTAATAGATCCGCAATTAATTAATTCCCAATTGTGGTATCGAGCCTCGGTTTCGGGCTCTGAATTTTAAATTGTAATTTAATTCGTTTTCATTAAATTTAAAATTGGATAGTAGAATTGCTAGATCTTTTTTGCAGGTATCCAATTGTCATGGAATTTAATGTGTTTATTTATGCATGCATATAAATTGTGGTTTTTAATTGATTAGATTCGATTCGTTTTTGCCTCGTGAGAAAATCCACGAGTAGAGATTAGGATTTGTTTGATTTGATCAAATGTAATAGACTAGTCTAGATCTAGGTTTATTTATTTTTGTAAATAAATTGTAAATCGGATCGGAAACGAGGCGAGATGAAGAATTAAAGGATAGATCCAACAGGAGAAGAGGCGGCGTGCGTCGCGCTAAACGTACAGCGAGGCACTTCGCGACGCGAACGCACGCAGTACACACGAAGCGCTGGGCGAGGCCGAGGGCCGAGCGCGCGCGAGTCGGTCGTCAAGACGGGCGGGCGACAGCGATAGGCGGCACCGTGCCGCGCGAAGCGGACGGGCAGAAGAAGATGAAGCGCCTGGGCGCACAAAAGGCGCACGGGGACTCAGCGGGCGCCGCTAAGTTCCGCGGGCGAGGCGAGGCTGGCGAAAGCACGCTGCCATGATGCACGCGGGTACTTTATACCGCCGAACCGAATCTCGCCGAGGTCGCCGAGGGCGGCGGGCTGAAGTCACCGAGCACCGAAAAGGGCGATGGGCGTCTTGTATTTGGCGTGTATGGATCCGGTCGCTCGGTCAAGGGGCCGACCGGATGTGGGCGTGTATCCTGGCTGCGAGCTACTTGGCGTGGCATTTCGAGACGGAGTTTTTTTCGAGATGATCGAGTGGGAGAAATTCAAGACGGCGTTTCTTCAAAATCAAGCCAAGAAAAATCAAACCATGACAATTGGATAATTTGTGTCCAATATGTTTATTTTTCCGCTTTGCTTGATTTATTGTTGTGATTTCTTGTGCTTTATTTAATTTGTTTAAATGTGTTTGCATGAGAATTGCCCAATGAAAAATCTCACCTTCAAAAATTACTAAGTATGTTTAAATAATTAATTGACAATTTTATTCCGGACAATAAAATTGAATTAATTTTGACCTCCATGATTTATTTATTTTGTGAATTCTTTTGGAGAAATTCCCCACGGAACGGTCAAAAAGATAGCTTTTCACATGAATAAATTCCGGATGGATGATTGTGGATTATTACTAGTGGTGGCGGCGATGATCCTCCCCACGAGGCTCGCTCAAAGCGAAATAATAATTATGTATTTAATCATGGTTATTACTTAGGTATAAAATTGATATGCATATACTTCCTCAAGTCCCCGTCAATTTTATATTGGTCAAGTGGGAGCCAACTATTAACTGGATATTAAAGGTTTGTAATTGTTCTTGTTTATAACTCGCTTGAATGTGTTTAAATAATGACCCACCCCACGTGGCTTATTTAAACTGTTTTTGAGATGTTGGGCGATGCATGTTCATATTTTTTTTGAGATTTTAATCTGAAACATGTGATCGAATTTTGTGATATATTTTGTGCTTATGCATATTATTATTTATTTCAGTTCAGCATGTCGTAACCTTTTAATCCACTGCTATTATACTTAAAGTCAATAGAATAAGTATGGAAACTATATTGATTGGAAACAGAAAATTATAATTGTCCTAATCGCACAAAAAGCACAAGTGGATTCTTGACACACCAAAATCGGATGAGCCAACCGACGAAGTCAAAAATGCGAGACTCGTCAGATCACCTTGCGAGAGATGTCGTCGCTGAAATTGGTGGAGGGCAAACCCGTAAGGGATTACGTCCTCAAAATTGATGGCCCATCTGAACAAACTTGAAGTTCTAAGTACAGATTATAATCTGGAGACTCAGATGAATTTGGTACTTCATTCTCTGCCCAAAAGTTTCTGAGCAATTTTGCCTCGCAAGCTAATTTGTTGCAAGCTTTGGTCTCGGCAGAGATGTTGATAGGGCACCAAACTCAAGCTTTGATGGCAAGTGGTCCGTCTTCATCTTCTAGGCCAAGGGATGACAAGAAGAAGAAGGTGACCAAAGGCCATAAGCAATCAGACTCAACTGTTGCCAAGGGCAATGATAAGATGACGAACGCTGGTGGTGTCAAGGAAAATCCAAAGAGGAAGTGCTTAAGCTGTGGTGAAAGAGGACAATGGAGGTTTGCCTGTTCCAACCCCAAAAGGGCCAGAAAGAAAGGTAATTCTCACGCACTAATTATTGAAACTTGTTTAGCGGCGTATACTTCTCATTCGTGGGTAGTTGATACGGGATCCACTAATCATGTTTGCTTCACGGGTTCAAACTGATCCGACAACTTAGTGGCAGTGAGATCCTCATCACACTGGGTGATGCTACTGAGAGTCGCAAATGAAGCGATGGGAGAAGTGCACCTGTCTTTTGAAGACAGAGTTCTAATTTTAAGAGATGTTCTTTATGTTCCCAGTTTTAGAAAGAATTCACTTTCAGTTTCTAAAATTCTGTTAATAGACACTTAGTTTCTTCTAATAAGAATGAAATCATTTCTTGAAATGATGAGTGTATCTGTTATGGGACATTGATGGAAAATCTCTATACAATTAACTGTGCACACCACTCACGAAATGCATCCTATAACACATCAACTGTTTCCGATAAAAGAAAACGTGAACGAGACACTTCTATGGCATCTAAGATTGGGACATATTAATCCAAAGAGGATCCAAAGGTTGGTAGAAACAGGTTCACTGGAGTCTCTCCAAGTTGAACCAATTCCAACCTGCGAATCATGTTTGGAGAGTAAAATGACCAAGAGGGCATTCGAGCCAAGGGGAATAGAGCCAAAGAAGTGTTAGAAATCGTTCACACAGACGTATGTGGTCCAATGTCAACCAAAGCAAGGGGAGGTTATGAGTATTTCGTCACTTTTATTGATGACTACTCAAGGTACGGTTATATTTTCCTTATGAAGCATAAATCTGAGACCTTTGAGAAATTCAAAGAATTTAAGGCTCAAGCAGAGAATCATAGGGAAAAACGTATCAAGTCTCTACGATCCGATCGTGGAGGCGAATACCTCAGCAATGAGTTTTTGAACTACTTGTCTGATAAAGGGATTGCATCCCAGCTAACTGCACCCGGAACCCCTCAACAAAAGCGGGGTTGCGGAGCGAAAAAGAAACGAACTCTTTTGGAAATGGTTAGATCTATGATGAGTTATGCGGATCTTCCCAAGTCGTTATGGGGTCATGCCTTAGAAACAGCAGCCTACATTCTGAACTTGGTGCCATCCAAATCGGTTCCCAAAACTCCCAGAGAATTGTGGACCGGGCTCAAGCCCAGTTTGAGACACATGAAGATTTGGGGGTGTCCGGCCTACGTGTTGGACAAGGAAGCCGGTAAATTGGATCCTCGATCAGAATTAAGGTTGTCTGTGGGATACCCATGGGAACAAAAAGTGTGTATGTTCTATGGTCCCAAGATCAAAAGGTGGTAATAATCACCCACTTTAGATTTTTGGAAGAAGACTATATGAACAAAAAAGAAGACCCGTAAGTGAGATTACCTTAAATGAGCTAAGAGGGCTAACCTCGATTACCAATCTGTACAAGATGACATACCAAAACGACACACTTACACAACCTAACCTCGTCAGTAGTGGGAGGGTTGTGAGACAGCCCGAGAGATTCATGGGAATAGGAGAGTCCTCGGACTTGATTCCCAAACAAGACGAATCAGACCCATGGACATATGACGAGGCAATCTAAGACAAGGATGCAAAGCTTGGCAAAACAAAGAATGAAAAGTCAAAATTGTTCTATGGATCATAACAGAGTGTGGGAGCTAGTCGAACCACTTAATGGGGTCAAACCCATTGGTTGCAAAGTGGGTGTACAAGAGAAAAAAGAGGACCGGACGGGAAGGTGGAAACCTTCAAGGCAAGGCTTGTGGCGAAAAGGTTATACTCGAAAAAGAAGGGATCGACTATGAGAAAACTTTTTTCGCCCGTAGCCATGCTCAAGTCCATCCGAATTCTCTTATCGATTATTCTTGCATCTCGACTTTGAAATCGGCAAATGGATGTCAAGACGGCTTTTCCTTAACTAAGTCTTGATGAAGAGATCTATATGCAACAACCCCAAGGCTTCATTGAAAAAGGCCAAGAACACCTAGTTTGTAAGCTCATGAAGTCCATTTACTTGACTCAAACAACCATCCGAGCTTGGAACCAATGTTTTGATCATGTTATAAAGTCTTATGGGTTTGATCAAAACGAGTTTGAAAGTTGTGTGTACAAAAAGCGTGTCGGAATCGCATTGGTATTCTTAGTACTATCGTGAGATCGACATTACGATCATCGAGAACGATGTAAAGGTGTTATCAGACGTAAGGGCATGGCTTTCAAAACAATTTAATATAAAGGACTTAGGGGAAGCCGCACACATCCTTGGGATCAAGATCACTCGAGATCGCAAGAAAAGGATGATAGGCTTATCGCAAGCTTCATACATAGACAATTGCCTTTGAAATGATTCAAAGATGCGAGGATTCCAAGAAAGGCTTTGTACCTTTTCGGACATGGAATCCATCTATCCAAGAAAATGTGCCCTAAGACACAAAAGGAGATAGATGACATGAAAGGCATTCCATATGCTTCGGCTGTCGGAAGCCTTATGTATGCAATGTTGTGTACGAGACAGGATATCTGCTTTACCGTTGGCATGGTATCTGAAAAGAACTCGAGATAGAATGTTAATTTATCAGTCAGATAGTCTAATCCCCATCGGCTACGGACTCGGTTTTCAATCGGACTTAGATTCGGAAAATCTACCTCTGATGAGTGTGTTTTGCATGGGGAGGAGCCATGACATGGAGAAGTTAAGCGAAAATGCATCGCGCAGATTCTACCATGGAAGCCGAATATGTAGTTGCTTGCAAAAGGCGTGAAAAAAAGCGGTTTGGCTCAAGAACTTCCTAGTGGACTTGGACATAGTTAAATTTGCCCAAAGACAATCACTTTTTTATTGTGACAATCTTGGGAAGCGATTGCAAATTCAAAGAACCAAGAGCCCACAAGGCCGCCCGAAACATATTGAAAGGAAATATCATCTTATACGAGAAATCGTTAAGAGAGGAGATATAGAGGTGGCAAAGATAGCGTCATAAGACAACCTAGCAGATCCATTCACAAAGGGTCTGCCTCTGAATACATTCGAGAGACATGTGGAAGGAATGGGTGTCAAGACCGTTGTCAATCTGCTTTGAGTATAAGTGGGAGAAATTATTAGGTTCGTGTAGGTGACATTAGATGTCACGTGTTAGAAACTACACGAGACATCTTTGTAGTATACTTAAAAGCAGACTTTGAGTATAAGTGGGAGATTGTTGGGATTATACTGGAAAGTATGCTTTTACTTTGTATAATAAAAACTGAATTTTGGACTTATTTACTAAAATAAATTGTTTATCACTGATGCTTTAAATATCATCGAATGTTACATATATTTACTGCATAACTGTTCAATAAATAGTACGTGTTACATTGTAGTTAATTTAGTGATACCGGATCACGAAAGATTAAATTAACGGTCCTTGTAACAAAAAGTACACCATTCACGACCTAGATGGAAATGAACAATCCATCGTGAAAGGTTGAAGTGTAAGGCTCGGATTGGCTTGTCTTGACCAAGAGATTACACTAGTTCATGGTGATGATAATCGAATAGGACCTCCACGGAGGACAAATTCTTGAATCGAACAAGGAAGAATTTGACCTCAGTGATTCGTTATTTCTTAATCTTCGTTCCTTAAATAGGATCACGTGTGGTTGGTAACTATTGCTTTGACTTATCACGGGTAGAGAATCAACGAGATTCAATACTTTTTATCTTGGGCAATATTATTGGTCACGTGCGATTGCTAAGATTTAATACGGAGAATCGTGTGCAAGTACGCTTGTTCGATTTGCCCCCTTGGGAGGTTCATAAGCTTTATCATACCAAATCTTGCAAGTGGAACTAGTTTCCGGTATGGATAATAATGTTGAACCGTTCCTTAACCAAGGACAAAAGATATTAATTAATGGAAAGCTATTTCAGTGGCTTGAATTAATTAATGGGCTAGATAATCTTAAACACGGAAAATAATAACCGTTAGCCATATTGATTGTAATATAGGTTAAGATGGATAGTGCAATATTAATTATGTAGTGGGATTAATTAATATTTATGGGCTTGAATAATATTGTGGCTCAATATTGATAATTCAAGATCCATTGGAAGGTCCAATCTTAATTCTCCTAAAGGCCCCCTAAGTAGCCCAACATAAAGTCCAATAACTGAAAAAGGTGTTTAAAATAAAATAAATATTGTTGCCTTATTTTTCCTCTCTATTTTTTCGAAAATTATGGATTAACAGGGGAGAAAGATTTTCTTTGAATTTTGTTATGGAATGAAGATATGTATTCTTGGAATACAAGATTATCTCATTAAATTCAAGAAATCTCCCACTTAGTTATCCATATAGTAAATTTCAAAAATTTTGAAATATAAAGGGCAAGAAAGATTTTCTTGATTTTCTTGAAAAGATATTATGAAAGATATGTATTTCTTGAAATACAAGAATATCTCGTAAATTCAAGAAGATCCAAATCTTGGATTCCTGTTCCCTATATTTCGAAAATTACACCATAACAAGAGTGAATGGGATTTTTATGGAATATTTTAATTATGGAGAAAAATAATATATGAGATATATTCAAGATTTCTTGGAGATCAAGAAAATATATTTTTCCCCTATTTCATGAGCAAAAAAATCGGCCACTTCAACTCTATAAATAGGGGATGAGTGTTTCATTCCCAAGTACAATTCCATGTGCTGGAAAAATTATTAAATCCACAAAGGTTGTGCAACAAAGTTTATTTTCCTTTTGTTAATTGTTCGCGAGCATCCTACCACCGAATTGTCGAGCAAGGATTAAGGGAATACTTGGAAAGGTTTTTTTTGGTGTGTCTAATCAACGAGGCCATTTCCATTCCAAGAGGTACGTTCACGTTAACTCGTAGTAATTCTGCATGCGTAGGATTTACGTGAACTGTTTATATGCATGATTTGTTGTTGAATTATTATTTGAATTAATATAGGATTAATCCATGCTACTAATAATTATCAGAATTAAATTTGTATTTAAATATTTATCCCGAATAGATCCGTGCAATTAATTCCCCAACACCCTGCCCTTGCGAAGTCGCTTAGCATTATAGCCTCCGGTCTGAGCGACGGGCGCCATCATGTAGAATATTTCGCCCGGATTCGCCAACCGAAACAATCCGGCTTGCCCCAACATGGTCATGGTTGAGAGAATATAACTCCAACCATTTGGGGTAATCTAAGCGAGGCTCTGGTTCCAGGCCGCGAACAGGTGGGAGATAGCCGGGTGCAACGGAAAGCGAATTCCAGCCTCCATAGAATGCTCATTCACCGCAATCATCCAGGGCGGCGGCTGGTCGGCACTCTCATCGGAGGTCACTCCATAGAAATGTACATCCTGGGGCACCTTATATAAGCGGCAAAGCGAACGCACGTACAAATTAGACAGAACCGATCGGTATTTTACTTCGGATGCCACGAAGGCCGACTTGACCGACTTCCGGTAACAACGCTCAGGTCGCTTATACAGAGCTCGGGCCTCGTAAGAGTTGTAATCAAAAGCCCGCTCAAAGACCCCATAATCTTGGGCTGAGGCAGAAGGACCCACCGTCGTCATCTTCTATGGGACGACAGTGTGGAGAGGGCTAACATTCAATACAGGGAGGTGGGTAATCTCTGCCAATTCCTCCAAGAATTGTTCATCATTGCCCTCGCCATTACCATCATCGTCCCGATTATCACTTGTGGCTCCGGCAGTAAGGGTATCCCCACATTGGCGGCGGCGGAGCTGGAGCCATGGTGGCGGCGCAACTGAGCAATAACAACATTGTCCTCATTCGAGGACGACAATATCGTGGGCTGAGAGGCGGCGGGAGTCATCGAAGAACCAATAGCCATGACAAAGATTAAGAAGAAATGGAGTTTTACCTGAATCAGTCCTCGTCGAATCCTTGGAAATTTGTCAGAAAGCCAGAGGATTTCAAGAGAGTTTCTTTTTTGCAAAAGATTGAGAAGGGTTTAAAAGCCTAAAACCCTCACTTATTAATAAAGGAGGAAGAAGGGCCATGATGCAATTAAGTCAAACTTCGTGCCCACCTCATCAATAGAACCGCGGGGATCGTGCGTGGTCAACACTACGATTTCCCATTAGGTCGATTGGCGGTGCATGATGCCATCCGCCTGTCACGCCATCATGACAAATCTATCAGTCTGTCACGTCGATTCACAGGATCAAGGCAACGATTCACCTACCTAAGGATGACGACTTGCCTCGGAAACACTTCCCTAGGTCAACTTACCATAGGTCGGTAGAATAATGAATCAAGTCAAGACCCCGACGCAAGCGCGTGATCTCGACTTGAGGGGTAATTATTGTAGCATGGATAAACCCGACCCCTGGGTTAGTCGCATGAACGGCAATTTGCCTCCCCAATGCCATTTAAAGCGATCTGGAGATAAATGGCCACATAGTCAACTTATTTATCAAGACTAAATACACCTTACCTAAGCCACATAGGTGGCAGGTCGCGAGACGACTTACAAAATTGGCACAGGTCGCAAGGCGACTTGCGTTCCAGATTCTCAAGCCGGAGGCGACTTGCATCAACCTAAGTCGCTCATCTCGACAGTTAAAGGAAGCACCCGGCAAGCCACGAGATCCGCCCTCAAAGTTCGCCCCTTTCTACTCAGTGTGTTAGGTTAGATGTGGGGCATCTTATGCATCACTGTACGTTCAACATAATTTTTAACTTTCACTCACTTACCTCATGCCATGTATAGTTATGGGAACATTTTTGAAGGGGTGCTAGGTTGAAGATGGAGGAATGAACGGGAAGAATTTGGCAATAGAAAAGAATGAAAGTCATTCCTCTCAATTTAGAGAGGTATGGGTATATTTCGAAAGCAATTACAGATCAGTTTGCTTAGATTGATATCTCGCCAAGATGGAAGATAATCAATCAAATCAAATCAGATCAGATTGGTGCGATCGACTCTTGAGATGGGTCAGTCCATACAGAGCTCAGCTCTGGCTTGAAGTGGGGCCCCCACTAGTGGACGGTGGGTTCTGGTCCCCCGTATTAGTTGGTCTTCAGACCAGATATCGGGTTATAAAAAAAAATCAGATAAGATCAGATTTATATCTCAACAAAATGAAAAAGAATAAAGAAGATCAAATCAAATCAGACTAATTTGCAAATCAAATTGATCAATCCAATCAAATAAAATTAGATTGATTTGCGAATCAAGCTAATCAAATCGATATTGACTAATAAAGTTGTGCTACTTGGTGACGTGATGAAGGAAGATATTTATTGCCTTCCCTATATATAGGGCCTTCATTTAATATATTTACTCAACCAAAAAAATAAAAAAAGAACTAGAGGGTTCATTAGAGATTTTACTGAACCATTTTCATCCAATAAATTATCTTTGTAGTTTCATTTCATGTTTATTCCTTTCAAATACGAAATTTGTTGTAAAAATTTGGCACGATCGATGAGATATTTCAACCTCTCATCTCTTCTCTTCCACATTAAAGCTCCTTGACGAGCGCATAATCTGTCTTTGACTCTCAAATTGAGTCCATAAAATGAGTGCTCCTGATGCAAGCGAAAACTATTTAAAGTCCATTGTATCAAATTTTCCCAGTAAAATGACAAATGTATATGGCTCTCAAATTGAGTCCTTCAAATCAAGGCTCTTTGGTACAAGTGAAAACTATCTACAGTCTCTTAAATAAAATATTCTCGATGAAACTAAATTGTCTATGACTCTCAAATCGAGTCATTCAAATCAAAGCATCTTGATATGAGCGAAAACTATCTAAAGTCCCTTAAATAAAAAGTTCAATCACGATTCTGAAGTTCAAATGTAGAATCGAGATATTTTCTTGATTAATTCAATCCAGACAGAAACGTCGGTGAACAAAGCACGAGAGGGCATTTGTAAGCACATTTACATTGTGTCAAACAAAATTAGATTGATATCTCGCCAAGATGGAAAATAATCAATCAAATCAAATATTATCAAATTTATATCTCGACAAAATGGAAAAGAATAAAGAAGAGTAAATCAAATCAAACTAATTTGGCAAATAAAACCAATCAAATCAAATTAGGTTGATTTTCGAATCAAGCTAATCAAATCAACATTGACTAATAAAATTGTGCTACGTGGTGACGTGACGAAGAAAGATATTTATTCCCTTCCCTATAAATATGGGTGTCATTCACTGTTGGAATTTAGAGGCACGTAAACACGTAAGACATGCGCAGCGAAAATAAACAGTTCACCAACAACGAACACATAATTGCATAATTAAATACGTGTAAACATAAAGAGAAACCTTACAGTAAATCGTACGCATATTTCTCTACTATGGTATCCACGTAATCCCCAATCACGAACTTGCACAGATTTGTCAGCGTTGAATCCCTAGATGAATTTGCTAGGAAAATTCTAACTCTAGATCTTATGGAGAGAATCTGAAGAACGTTGTTTGTGAATTCCCAAGAGCTCATATATATAGGAGAGGCTTAGCTTAAATCTTAAGCTAACCTGATTGGGAAATAAAATCCCTAATCTTTATTTAAATAAATCTCTAAGATTTATTTTCCACATATAAAATCTCTACGGATTTAATTCCCATATATGTCAAATCCTACAATAATATTCCATATATTATTATTGGGAATTATTATTTAATTAAATCCAATTTAATTAAATATTAATAATAATTCATTCCAGATTAATCTATTATTAATTAATTCTCCATAAATTAAATATTAAATCCAATTTAACATTTAATCAACCAACTATAATCCGTAAAAGGGAATTACTTGTTGTGTGACCCATATGCCCTCATATATCGAGCGATTAGTCAAACTAACGATCTTAATTGAACCCTAGACAATAAATCAGACATTCTCAATATATGAGGTACGTTGCGAGAAATGTGCAACTACCTGTAACTGAAACATGGGCTATTACGACTTCCTCCTTTCATTCGCGAATACTCGATTAAGTCTTGAACATGATGAAATGTATATTCAAATAACTTAATCATGTTATCTCCAATCACTAATTGATCATGTATGTCACACTTAGCCACAAAGTCTAAGTTGACGTGCATCGGCCGATGACTTTGATCTAATTATGATGAGAAGATGAGTATTCTCTCTAAATCCACTTTGAGGAATGAATCATATTCTTTGCTCAACTACCACGCACATGCACTTTGTGATGAACTCAATCCAAGTCGTATCTACCCATGGAAGGGTGCAAGCGTTGGTCATGGTCAAAGTTCATCATCCCACACATGTCGTGCGTATTGACCTCAAGTCAAAGGAGTATCGCATCTCTCCCACTAACCGAGACACCCGTAGACACATATAGTGGAAATACATCAAACGGTTTCTCGGATGGGTATACCAATATCCTCTAAGGTATTTGTGCATCCATCATGAGATACCTAGTATCTCGTAGTAAGTGAGATCTTACTACACTCTCTAAGAGTATGATGCAGATCGCACACCAATATCCATTGCATCATCAATATCCCATTCTTGATGATCCTTGATCGGGACTATTTGAGAATCATGCTTAAGTCATCTAAGTTCTCACAACCTCAATGACAGCAATGACTCATGGGAACACTTCCATGAATAAATGCAAACAATCAAACATAATATTCAAACAAGTGTATTGCCATACATTAATATTAAGTGAACTATAATATTAAATCAAACTGAATATCATCGAGTATTATGTCCTTTCAATAGATTGTCTCTAGGACACTAACACTAACAATCTCCCACTTGGACTAGAGTCAGTCACCTACATGTCTAACCCCTAGACCATCAAATGTCTAGTGTGTACATGAACACTCAGTGTTATGGTGAAAAGATCTGTCAAATTAAATATGTGGGAATACATTTTAATTATATTTTTCTTATCGTTATGATCTCTCAGATCAAATGATAAGCCTGGTACTGCTTGTCGATCTCGGTTCCTTTGCTTGTGCAATCGCATCAACGTTGTCTCAATACAAGTTTATTAGACAACTGGTACTCGGAACTACCCCTAGTTCTCTTAAGATCCATAAAATCTAGACAGCCTCTTTGAGGCTTCTGATATAGCAATGTACTCAGCTTCGGTTGTTGAATCTGCGGTCGTCTTCTGCTTGGAACTATTCCAACTAACGGCCTCATTATTGAGAGTGAAACGTAACCTGACTGTGATTTGTAATCATCACAGTCGGATTGGAAACTTATGTCAGCTTAACTAGTCACTACTAGTTCTGACTATCCACCATAGACAAGAAAACATTATTTAGTTCGTCTGAGAATATACTTCAGAATGGTCTTGACAGCAATCCAGTGAGACTCACCCGAATTCTATTGGTATCTACCAGTGATGTTGATAACATAGACCACGTTTGGCATAGTGCAAGTCATGACATACATGATTGACCCAATTGCATATGATTATGGGACATCTTTCACGTGCTTGATATCAGCTTCAACATAAGGACAATCCTTATTTGATAGCTTTACCCCATGATTTGCCGATAGAGATCCTCTCATAGAGTTCTCCATCGCAAAACGCTTCAACACCTTGTCTACATAGGTGGGCTGTGACAGCCCCAACATCCTCTTGGATCTATCCATGTGGATCTTGATCCCTAAGATGTAGCAGGCTTCACAAAGATCCTTCATCATGAAGGTCTTTGACTACCAATCTTCAACGGACTGCATTAACGGGATATTGTTTCCCAAAATCAATATGTCATTGACATACACGATTGTGAAAACAATATTCTTCCCGCTACGTTTACGATAAACGCAAGGATCTTCCGAGTTTCTGATGAAGTCAAAAGACTTGATAGCTTCATCAAATCGGATATTCCAACTCCTGAAAGCTTGCTTCAATCCATAGATGGATCTATTTAGCTTGCATACAAGATTAGAATTCGGCTTAGATATAAAACCTTCCGGTTGAGTCATAAAACACTTCCTTATCAATGTTTCCATTGAGGAAAGTTGTTTTGACATCCATCTCCCAAATCTCATAATCATAGTGTGCTGCTATCGCAAGTAAAATTCGAATGGACTTGATCTTTGCAACTGGTGAGAAGGTCTCGTCATAGTCAATGCCTTCGCGTTGACTATAACCCTTCGCCACCAACCTAACTTTGTAGGTTTGTACTTTGCCATTTTCATTGGTCTTGCTCTTGAAGACCCAATCGCAACATAATGGTCTAACCCCTTCAGGCAACTCAACCAAGTCCCAGACTTGATTGGTGTACATCAAGTCAATTTCGGATTTCATGGCTTCATGCCACTTCCCTGAATCAATATCTAATATTGATTCAGAATAAGTATTAGGATCGTCCTTATCCGATATGTCCATATTATCGAGTTTCTCCAAGAGGCAACCGTATCTAATGGCCGAATTACGATTCCTAATTGATTTACGGAGTTGTGGTTGTGCGGTCTGTACATTCTGATCGTGAAAATTTTGTGGTGCATCGATTTCATCAATGTCCGAAGAGTCCTCAAGAGCTACACTTTCATATGCCTCTTGGGCTGGAGTTTGAACTATGTTGTTCTCATTCAGCCCACTTGGAGGTTCTTGCACTGGTAAGCATACTCCAATTACGCTCCCACTGGCTGAAAGACGATCACCTAGTGAAAGACTCCCACCGTGAAAGTTGATGAATGCTCCCACTGATTCCTTGTCATGTTGCTTTGACAAGATATCAGTCTCTTTGTTAATTTGTGGTTCTTGAATTTCTTCAAGTTCTATCAGCTTACGACCTTGTTCTTTAAAGACATAGTCTTCTTTGAGGAACTTGGTCTGCCTAGAAACAATCACTGATTGTTTCTCAGGTGGATAGAAGCAATATCATTTAGTTTCCTTAGGATATCCCACAAAGTTACCCTTTTCACCTTTGGATTCCAACTTGTCGGTAAGCATCCTCTTCACAATCACGGGGCAACCCCATGTTTGATATGTGTAAAAGTTGGCTTCTTGCCACACCATAATTCATATGGTGTATGCTCAACCAATTTAGATGGAATCCTATTCAGAATGTAAATTGATGTTTGTAACGCGTATCCCCATAAGAATGTCGGAAGAGAGGAAAATCTCACCATGGACCTCACCATGTCTAATAGGGTTCGATTTCTCCTCTCGGACACACCGTTCATGTGAGGTGTTCCGAGAGGAGTCCATTGTGACTGGATTCCATGTAACTTCAAGTAATCAGTGAATTCACGGCTAAGGTATTCACTTCCTCGATCTGATCGAAGAGTCTTAATACTCTTACCAAGTTACTTCTCTACTTCAGCCTTAAACTCTTTGAATTTCTCAAAAGATTCAAATTTGTGTTTCATAAGACACACGTATCCGTATCTTGAGAAATCATCAATAAAAGTGATGAAGTATCCGAAGTGAACCCTAGCTAGAGTGGACAATAGTCCACAAACATCATTGTAGATCAACTCTAGAACTTCTTTGGCATGCACCCATTTCCCAGAAAAGGGTCTGTTGATCATCTTGCCCATGAGATAAGATTCACAATCTCCATAAGACTCACAGTCGAATGAGGTTAAGTAGTCTAACTTTCTTAACCTTGCAATTCTTTTCTCGTTTACATGATCAAGTTCTACAATGTCATAAGTAATTCGGGTTTTCATGATTACTAAGTTTGAGTCTTTTATTTTGTATATTAAGAACATCATATCCATAATGCAACAAATACATGTTGCGAGTAATAGAAAGAACTAAATGACAATCATTAAGTTCTAATCTAAAACCAAAGGGTAAGTCTAACACATAAGTCCCCACACGTTCAGTTAGCAACTCTTGCTTCATTTCCACGTGTAAGACGACTTCACCTGGCCTAACTGCCCTAAGACATATGAGCCCCTTCACATTCGTACAAATGTGTGAGCTATATCCGGTATCTAATACCCAACAGTTAGCGCTATTTGTGGATATGTCTATCTTAATAACAAACATACATGTTCTAGTGCCAGAAGCACCCAGTGCCTTCCTTTTAGCAACCAGAACCTTATAGTCCTTCTTCCAGTGCCATCTTCTACTTATAGTAGAGGCACACATCCTTGTCTACCCGCTCCTTCTTTTGAACACCATCTTAGTGATAGTGAACTCAAAAGTCTTGAGCACGTTGTGAAGTTCAGGCATGGTCGCATCCGTCTTATTCATATTGTAGTTCCCAATGAAGCTAAAATATGAATCCGAGAGCGACTGGAGGATAACATAAATGAAAACGTTGGTCTTTTAGCTCAAAACCTAAATTACCAAGTTTATTAATTAGGCATATCATCTTAAGCACATGAGGTGAAATATTTTCTCCTTTAGCTAACCGGCATTTGAACAGATCTCTCATCACTTCATAAATCTCAGAACGAGATTCAGAATCAAAGAGATCCTTCAGATGCTTGAGCATTTAGAAAAAACCCATTTTCTCAAGTTACCTTAAGCATATCGGGAGTCATGTCGAGCAACATCAATAAAATAACGTACATCAAACGGTTTCTCGGATGGGTATACCAATACCCTCTAACGTATTTGTGCATCCATCATGAGATACCTAGTATCTCGTACTAAGTGAGATCTTACTACATTTTCTAAGAGTATGATGCAGATCGCACACCAATCTCCATTGCATCATCAATATCCCATTCTTGATGATCCTTGATCGGGGCTATTTGAGAATCATGCTAAGTCATCTGAGTTCTCACAACATCAATGACAACAATGACTCATGGGAACACTTACATGAATAAATGCAAACAATCAAACATAATATTCAAACAAGTGTATTGCCATACATTACTATTAAGTGAACTATAATATTAAATCAAACTGAATATCATCGAATATTATGTCCTTTCAATTGATTGTCTCTAAGACACTAACACTAACATTCACTACATTCAATTAACAAAAAAAAAAGGGTTCAATAGAGATTGTACCAAAACTTTTTCATTCAATAAATTATCTTTACAGTTTCATTCCATGTTTATTCATTTCAAATACAAAATTTGTTATCAATAGAGATTGTACCGAAATTTTTTCATTCAATAAACTATCTTTGCAGTTTCATTCCATGTTTATTCATTTCAAATACAAAATTTGTTATTAAAATTTGGCACAACCAATGAGATATTTCTACCTCTCATCCCTTCTCTTCCAAATCAAAGCTCCTTGACAAGAGAATGATCTGTCTTTGACTCTCAAATTGAGTCCTTAAAATGAATGCTCTTGATACAAGCAAAAACTATTTAAAGTCCATTGTATCAAATTTCCCTAGTAAAAAGACTAAAATGTCTATGGCTTCTCCTTCAAATCAAGGATCCTCGATACAATCGAAAACTATCTACAATCTCATAAATAATATCTTCTCGATGAGACTAAACTGTCTATGACTTTATTGAGTCCTTTAAATCAAAGCTTCATGATATGAGCGAAAACTATCTAAAGTCCCTTAAATCAAAAGTCCAGTCACGATTCTGAAGTTCATATGTAGAATCGAGATATTTTCTTGATTAATTCACTCTAGAAAGAATTATCGGTGAACAAAACACGATGGGGCATTTGTGAGCACATTTAAATTGTGTTAAATCAAATCAGTTTGATATCTCCCCAAGATGGATGATAATCAATCAAATCAAATCAGATTTATATCTCGACAAAATGGAAAAGAATAAAGAAGATAAAATAAAATCAGACTAATATGCCAAATCAAACCGATCAAGCTAATCAAATCAAATTAGATAGATTTGCGAATCAAGCTAATCAAATTGACATTGACTAATAAAATTGCGCTACATGGCTAGGGGTGGAAAATATACCGAATATACCGGTATATCGGGCTTACCGTACCAGAAAATACCAAATTTAACAAAATTTTCGATACGGTATGGTTATCGTACCGAACATTTCGGTACGGTAAAGATATAAATTTTGGAAGGTTCGGTATACTAGTATACCGAAAAATATATCGTTATATGGTACATATACCATACCATTATATATATTTATATATAATATTTTTCATTTTTTCATTTTTTTAATTTAATTAAAATTTTAGTTTACAAACCCTAGCCTTATTATTTTCTCTCTCACTGGACTCTTTATCTTTTAGCGTTGAAACATAGATTGTGTTATTTTTATTATGTGTTGTGTTGAGCACTTAGACTACTAAGACATATGTTAAGATAAATTATTATTCATAAAATACAGGACTTTTTTTTAATAAATAATCAAGGTATGAACGGTATACCGAATTTTCGGTATGAAATGGTATACCATTAATTAAGTATATACCGAAAATTTTGGTACAATATGGTGTACCAAAATTGCGGTACGATATAGTATACCAAATTTTTTGATGCGATGCGGTATCCCAAAAAATTGATGCAGATATCTGATATGAGATTTTAAGATACCGAAACTTGATATCTAATCAATTTTTTTGACAAAGATGCAGATGAAATTTTCTCATACCGTAAATTTCGCATACAGATACTGATAATATAATCGGTCTTTATGCGGTATGCCAAATTTATACTTGGCGACATAACGAAGGAAGATATATATTTATTCTCTTCCCTATAAATAGGGCCATCATTCAATACATTCACTAACAACGACAAAAATAGAATCAGAGGGTTCAACAGAGATTGTACCGAATTTTTTTCATTCAAATATCATTTCATTTATTCATTTAAAATGTGAAATTTGTTTTAAAATTTGGCACGAGCGATGAGATATTTCTACCTCTCATCTCTTCTCTTCCAAATCAAAGCTCCTTGACAAGAGCATAATTTGTCTTTGACTCTGAAAACAAGAGCATAATCTGTCTTTGACTCTCAAATTGAGTCCTTAAAATGAATGCTCCTGATGCAAGCGAAAACTATTTAAAGTCCATTGTATCAAATTTCCCAGTAAAAAGATTAAAATGTCAATGGCTCTCAAATTGAGTCATTAAAATCAAAGCTTCTTAATATGAGCGAAAACTATCTAAAGTCCCTTAAATCAAAAGTTCAGTCACAAATCTGAAGTTCAAATGTAGAATCGAGATATTTTCTTGATTAATTCACTCTAGGCTGAAACATCAATGAACAAAGCACGATGAGGCATTTGTGAGCACATTTAAATTGTGTCAAATCAAATCAAATTTATATCTCCCCAAGATGGACGATAATCAATCAAATCAGATCAAATTTATATCTCGATAAAATGGAAAAGAATAAAGATGATCAAATCAAATCAGACTAATTTGCCAAATATAACCAGGGGTGTAAAAAAACGGCGCAAGCGTAAATTGCAAGCTGGCCAGCGGCAAATCCGCCTCCGCGATTTGGGCTGAAACGGGCCAAAAAAAGGGTTTGGGGTCTAGGCGGCTGCCTAGGTGGAAAAATCGGGCTGGGCGTTTAGGCGTTTAGGTGGCCTCTTTTTTTTTCATTTTAATTAAAATTTAAAACAAAAGGAACAAAATTCCACTGCATTCAGCAAAAAAAGCAAAACCTAGATCCTAAACCCCCTCCGCTGCGCGACTCTCACCACCACCAACCGTTCACTTCGCCGCTGCGCGACTCGCCGTCGTTCCCTGCACGACTCGCCGCTGCCCGCTGTGCCCTACTATCCGCGCGATCCTGCTCTCAGCCCGCCGCCGCCGTTCCCTGCTCGAATTGAAGCTGGATATCAAGAAGCTCATCAACTCGTAAAAGGAAGTTTATCATCAAGATTCAAGAGAAGATTACTAGACTTTAAGCATGGATGCCAATGAAGGTAATATGACTATTCATTGTTTTTAATTCTTCCACGTTTTGTAATTCTTGTTTATGGTGTTGGTTAATAATCTAAGGATTTGGGTAATCACTATTCAGTATTTAATTTCTCTATTGTTTTGTGACTTTTGTCTGAGATCAGAAGGCGGGTTTGGAATTTTTTTTTTCATCTTAGTCGGTCAATTTGACTGACTATTTCTGTATTTCACAATTATTGTGCAGAGCCATTTGTATGAATTATTTGAGAATGCAAATTAAAGGGAATTTATGTGGTAATGGTTTGAGCAGTAGTATATTTTGGCATTTTCCAACTTATGTACCAGTGTACCACGCAACCATGCCAATGATACTGAGCCGTTAATTTAATTTAAGATAGAATTGTACGTCTACTGTTTAATTAATTTAGGCAAAGGTATGGTTCCTTTCAAGTAATTGCATGTTTAATTAATTAATTTGTCTCTTGAGGAAATGAAATTGCATCAGTGCTAAAAACAGGGGAATGGGTTCATTTTAGAGCTTGTCTTATCTTTGTTTTTGTTGGGATAGGATTCCTTATTATGGATTAGTTGTTCCTTTAGCTGTGAAATTTGGATTGAGGAATTTGTGACTCAAGGATATGAAATGCGTAGTTTTGTTTGCATCAAGATTAATTGGAATGTTAGCTTAATTGGAATGTTAGCATCTGCATGTATATATTGCCTAATTGGAATGTTAGCTTAATTGGAATGTTAGCATCTGCATGTATATATTGCCTAATTGGAATGTTAGCTTAATTGTTGATACTTTTTTTTGTTTGATTAGGAAATAGGAATATGGCGGCTTCTTCAGCTTCTGTGAATGAGAATCAGACTCTCAAAAGAAAGTTAGATGATGTCGGGTGGGAGTATGGTGTGTTGATAGATCCAAATAATTTGGATAAGGTGCAATGTATTTTATGTGAAAAAAAAATTAGTGGAGGAACTCATAGATTAAAGCAGCACATTGCGGGCATAAAAGGAAATGTGGTTTCATGCAAAAAATCCACCAAAGATGATCAGCTCAAATGCAGAAATGCAATCAATGATGCAACGAAAAAGAGGGCCGGAAAAAAACAATATGATGAGGATTTAAGATCGAAGGTGGATATTGATGAAGAGATGACGATGAAAGACTCCATAGGGTCCAAGATGCAGCGCCCGCCCGTTGGACCTATGGATAAATTTACAAATCAAATCAAACCTGAGGAAGCCTTGAATCATCGAAAGAACTTGCGTGACCAAAACATCAAAGAGGTCATTTGCAAAGAGAAGCTTGACAAAGTGAAAGAATATGTTTGTAGATTTGCTTATGAACAAGGCATTCCTTTTGCTGTATTCGAGTCGGATAGTTGAAAGGCGATGTTCGAGGCTATTGGTCAATATGGAACAGGGTGTAAGCCTCCTACACGATACGAAATAAGTGAGCCTTACTTGAAGAAAGAGGTTGAGAGGACAAAAGCAAAACTTAAGCCACAGGAAGAAGAGTGGAAAGTCAATGGATGTTCAATTATGACTGATGCTTGGAGTGATAGAAAGAGGAGGAGTATAATGAATTTGTGTGTGAATTGTAGATTTGGCACTAGTTTTATTTCCTCCAAGGACTTCTCTGACACTCCGCATACAGGCCAAGTAATCTATGACTATGTCGATAAGTGCATTGAAGAGGTACGTGATCTCCTTTATTATTTGAAGATTAAAGTTCATATTTATGTTTTATTATTTAATGTACTAATTTTTTTTTTCTCTTGATGAAGGTTGGTCCAGAAAATGTTGTTCAAGTGGTAACTGATAATGCCTCGAACAATATGGCAGCTGCAAAATTGTTGAAGCTAAAGAGACCTCAAATTTTTTGGACCCCGTGTGCTGCCCACTCGATGAATCTTATGCTTGAAAGCATTGGAAATCTACCAAAATTCAAAAAAATAATTGATCAAGCTAAGGCATTGACTATCTTCATCTATGCTCATCACAAAACCTTAGCTATGATGAGGGCGTATACAAAGAAGAGGGACATAATTAGACCTGGAGTAACAAGATTTGCATCATCATTTCTCTCTCTCCAGAGCCTATCCAAGAAAAGGACTCAATTAAAGGCAATGTTGCGAGCAATGCAAATTCGCAAAGACCGCCAAAGGAAAAACTGCCTACAACACAGTGTTGAGTATGTCATTTTGGCATGGTGTCTCCTCGTGCTTGCACGTTTTCAGCCCGTTGGTGAAGGTGCTTCGACTTGTTGATGGGGACAAAAAACCATCTATGGGCTTTGTATATGGTGAGCTTTTGAAGGCAAAGGAAGAAGTTAAAACATCCTTGAACAACATTGCTAAGAGTTATGACCCTATCATTGACATTATTGATGCAAAGATGAAAGAAAGGCTCAATACTTCACTCCATTTGACGGCTTATCTCTTGAATCCATTATACCATTATCGAGATCCCCTTCTTCACATGGATCCAGATGTTGTAGTTGCGGTTCTTGATTGCTTGAGTACTATGTTTCCTCAGAATTTGGAAATGCAAAATCAGATTATGAATGAGGAGCTACCAAAGTACAGATATAAGGAGTCTCTATTTGGAGCAGAGTTGGCTGTTAAGTGCAAGGAAGCAAACATTGAAAATTTTGATCCAGGTAAAATTTAATAAACTTATAGTTTTGAACTTTTGATTCATTAAATTTGAAGTAATTTACAACTTTTATATTCTTTTCTTTGTGTAGTCGTTTGGTGGTCAACGTATGGTTTGCGCTCTCCTAATTTGCAAAAGTTTGCTATGAGAATACTTTCTTTGACCACTAGTTCATCCGGTTGTGAAAGAAATTGGAGTGCTTTTGAAGGGGTTAGTAAACTTTCCTTGTGCTAAATTATTATGTGACTCTAGCTTTAAATATTGTTGAACGTGAATTACTAGTTTATTATTAATTATTTATTTTTAAATCTTTTTAGATACACACGAAGAAACGAAATAAGCTTCTAGCCGAAAGATTAAACAATCTTGTGTATGTCCAATTCAATGCAAAGTTGTTGAACAAAAAAATGAGATCAAACGAAAAAGATGTAGAAGTCCTTCTAGCAAAGGAAGACACTAGTTTTGCACAAGATTGGATCATTGGTGGGGTTGAATGTGTTGATGATGATGGTGTTATGGAGGAAGATATTGCCTCGGGTTCGGGATTGAGCATGACTTTGACTACTACGAGTTCTCATGGTGAGAATGAGATGGAGGATGTTCCTCGAAAAAGCACTGACTAAGAGACCTTGATGAGGATGATTTCTCTTCCGATGATGAGGAAGTAGAAAAAGATGTTGAGTTTGAGTCCGATGATGATGATGATCGTGTTTATGGAGATGAGCAATCATCCGATCATCGTACCATTTAATTTGGTTATTGTCATTGATGAAACAATTGTTTAGACTTTTTTGAGTTTTTATTTTGTTGAATTGGTTATTGTCATTGATTTCACGATTGTTTAGACTTAGACTATGACTTTATGTTGAATTTTGCACCCTTGGTTAATTTGTTACCTTGTGATTTTATGTAATTTATCATTTATGAATTATGACAATGACTTTAATATTGAAAATTGAAATACAGTTTATTGACCCTTTAAAAAACAAGGCGGATTTTCTAAAGCGGCGCTTTAAATTTTTAAGTAAACTTCTGAAAGAAAGAACCGTCCAACTAAGCGTTTTCCCACCTCGCACCCTCAATATAATCGATCAAGCCAATCCAATCAAATTAGATTGATTTGCGAATCAAGCTAATCAAATCGACATTGACTAATACAATTGTGCTACGTGGCGACATGATAAAGGAATATGTTTATTCCCTTCCCAATAAGTAGGGGCGTCATTCACTACATCCATTCGACAATAAAAAAAGAAAAAATCAAAGGATTCAATAGATGTTGTACCGAAACTTTTTCATTCAATAAATAATCTTTACAGTTTCATTTCATATTTATTCACTTCAAATACAAAATTTGTTATAAAAATTTAGCATGATCAATGCGATATTTCTACCTCTCGTCTCTTCTCTTCCAAATCAAAGCTTCTTGACAAGAGAATAATTTGTCAATGACTCTCAAAACAAGAGCATAATATGTCTTTGACTCTCAAATTGAGTCCTTAAAATGAATGCTCCTTATGCAAGTGAAAACTATTTAAAGTCCATTGTATCAAATTCCCCCAGTACAAAGACTAAAATGCCTATAGCTCTCAAATTGTGTCCTTCAAATCAAGGCTCCTTAGTAGAGTCTCTTGAATAAAATATTCTCGATGAGACTAAACTGTCTATGACTCTCATATTGAGTCCTTCAAATCAAAGATTCTTGATATGAGCGAAAACCATCTAAAGTCCCTTGAATTAAAAGTTTGGTCACGATCCTGAATTTCAAATGTAGAATCAAGATATTTTCTTGATTAATTCACTCCAGATAGAAATGTATGTTAACAAAGTGTTGGGGTTATACGTGAAAGTATGTTTTTACTTTGTATAACATACTAATTGACTCTTAATTACTGAATATAAATCTTTTATCACTGTTGCTTTAAATATGAATTAATGTTATTTATTTATTGCAAACCGTTCTATATTAGTACATATTGCATTGTAGTTAATGTGGTGATACTTGATCACAGAAGATCACATTAACAGTTCCTTGTAAATAAGTACATCTTCACAACCTAGATGGAATTGAACACTCCATTGGTAGAGGTTGATGTGCAAAGCTCAAATCGGCTTGTCTTGACCAAGATATTGCACTAGTGCATTGTGATGCGCTGAAGCGGACCTACTGAGAGGATAAATTCTTCCGTACTGGCTTACGGGATGAAGAATTAGACCTTAGTGATTGTTGATTCCTTAACCTC
This sequence comes from Stenogyne calaminthoides, assembly GCA_037126765.1. Classification (NCBI taxonomy): domain Eukaryota; kingdom Viridiplantae; phylum Streptophyta; class Magnoliopsida; order Lamiales; family Lamiaceae; genus Stenogyne; species Stenogyne calaminthoides. The sequence continues at coordinate 19,419,631 of JBBCBC010000008.1, read as the reverse complement.
TGTCACTTAAATAGAATTGTGTGTAATTAATATTTATTGCTTTGATCTATGTTGGGTTTAGAATCAGAGATCGATTCTATACTTTGTATTTTGAGCAATATTATTAATTTCATGACAATTGCTAAGATTTAATACAGAGTAACGTGTGCAAGAAAAGTCTTGTTTGATTTGTCCCCTTGGTAGATTCAGAAGTTTTATCATACCAAATCTTGCAAGTGGAATTTATTTCCGGTATGGATAATAATGTTGAGCTGTCTTTACTCCAAGGAAAAAAGATATTAATTAATATAAAGCTTTTCAGTGGCTTGATTAATTAATGGACTAAATAATCTTAAACACGGAAAATAATAACCGGGAGCCATATCAACATAATATGGGTTAAGATGGATAGTGCAATATTAATTTTATAGTGAAGTAAATTAATATTAATGGGCTGAATAATATAGTGGCTCAACATTGTAATTTAGAGCCCATTGGAGGTCCAATCTTAATTCTCCTAAATGCCCCTCAAGTAGCCCAATATAAATCCAACTAATGAAAATGTGATTAAAATAAAAGAAATAATTATTGCCTAATTTTTCTACAAATTTCGAAAAATACAAGAAAAGAAAGAAAAAGATTTTTTTGGAAAGATTTTATGAAAGATAAGTATTCTTGGAATACAAGATTATCTCATAAATTCAAAAATCTTTGACTTGGCCTTTTTTGGTGTAATTTTCGAAAATATGAGGAAGAAATTAAAGGGAAGACTTTTGTGGGAAGATATTTATTGGAAATAGAATATATGAGATATATTCAAGATTGTATCTTGAGGAAGATACAAAGAAATTTTCATATCCCACTAAACCCTAATTCCCCCCCCCTCATGTTATAAATAGGGGATGATCTTTTCATACCCAACAGAATTCAAATCTTGGAAAAATTAGAAATCCATAAAGGTGGTGCAATACATTTTTCTTTATTCCTTTGTTTAAAATTGTTCGTGCGAATCTTCCACCAGATTACGAGCAAGGACTTGGGATATACTTGAGAACGCATTTGGTTTGATCCATCATCTCAACGGTTGTCTCTTCAAGAAGTACGTTTCAGTAAACTCCTAGATTTCACATGTGTAGGACTTTACGTGAAATTAATTGTACGCATGTATGTTGTTGGTATTTGCTATTTGAATTAATAGGTTAATTCATGTTTGTAGTAAATTGTTTGTTTAAATTTGTATTTAAATTGCACCTCGAATAGATCCGGGCAAAACGTTCCTCAACACAAAGCACAAGGGGGCATTTGCGAGCATATTTAAATTGTGTCAAATAAAATTAGATTGATATTTCGCCAAGATGGAAGATAATCAATCAAATCAAATCGGATCAGATTTATATCTTGACAAAATGGAAAAAAATAAAGAATATCAAATCAAATCATACTAATTTGCCAAATCAAACTAATCATGCCAATCAAATCAAATTAGATTGATTTGCGAATCAAACTAATCAAATTGACATTGATTAATAAAATTGTGCTACGTGCAACATGACAAAGGAAGATATGTATTCCGTTCCCTATAAATAGAGTCATCATTCACTACGATCATTAAAAAAGAAGAATCACAGGGTTCAATAGAGATTGTACCGAAACATTTTCATTCAATAAATTATCCTTGTAGTATAAAAATTTGTTATAAAAATTTAGCTAGACCGATGAGATATTTCTACCTCTCATCTCTTCTCTTCCAATTCAAAGCTCCTTGACAAGAGAATAATCTGTTTTTGACTCTCAAATTGAGTCCTTAAAATGAATGCTCCTGATACAAGCAAAAACTATTTAAAGTCCATTGTACCAAATTTCCCTAGTAAAAGTCTATGGCTCCCAAATTGAGTCCTTCAAATCAAGGCTCCTTGGTACAATCGAAAACTATCTATAGTCTCATAAATAAAATCTTCTCGATGAGACTAAATTGTCTATGACTATATTGAGTCCTTCAAATCAAAGCTTCTTAATATGAGCGAAAACTATCTAAAGTCCCATAAATCAAAAGTTTAGTCACGATTCTGATGTTCAAATGTAGAATTGAGATATTTTCTTTATTAATTCACTCTAGAGAGAAACATTGGTGAACAAAGCTCGAAGGGGCATTTGTCGGCACGTTTAAATTGTGTAAAATCAAATCAGATTGATATCTCCCCAAGATGGAAGATAATCAATCAAATTAGATTAGATTTATATCTCGACAAAATGGAAAAGAATAAAGAAGATAAAATCAAATCAGACTAATTTGCCAAATCAAACTGATCAAGCCAATCAAATTAATTTAGAATGATTTGCGAATCAAGCTAAACAAATCAGCATTGACTAATAAAGTTGTGTTATGTAGCGATGTGATGAAGGAAGATATTTATTCCCTTCCCTATAAATATGGCCTTCATTCAATACATTTACTCATCAACAAAAAAAAGAGAATCAGAGGATTCAATAGAGATTATACCGATACATTTTCGTTTAATAAATTATTGTTGTTGTTGCATTTCGTGTTTATTCATTTCAAATACAAAATTTATTTTTACAGTGTATACTTAGTCTTTGTACTGTAGGCTTGTGGTAATGTATGTCTAATGCGAAAGTTCTACACATGGCGTCGTAGACCGACAAATAATGGCATTTCAAATATTTAAAAATCTCATTGACTTTCTCTTTCTAACCTTCCTCTTTTGAATTTTTTTGTTCTATCTCTCCATATTTTTCAATGATGATTGTAATTTTATCAACTCTCTTCGTGATGTATTTGAAAAGATACTTTATCATCCTTGACTGGTTGCAATATTTATATGAGATCAAAAAAAATTAATAGGGTGGTATTGTGTGATACGACAAAACTATTTTCGAGTCTGATCTTTTTTTATATGATGTATTTGTCGCATTCTCTTCTGGTGCCTCAATTTTCTGAACTCATTGATTATTGTATTTTGTTGAATGCCTTGGGGAATTTTTGGTGCATATGTTTTTTAATGGTGACGTCGGTCGTTCCTCTGCAACATAAATTGTTCAACTAATGCATATGCTCTTGGGTCAGTGTTCTTTTGTAATATCTCTACGGAAATGAATGCATTAATCTCATCAGTTGTAGGATTTTTGTGCATGGGTAAATCTGCGTTTCTGGAACTTAATCGTATAAATAACTGCATTCAACAACTTGGAATTTTTTTGTCAATTAGTTGGCTCAATAATTTAATTTTTCCTGGTTATATACATTTTTTCTTCAATTTTGTTATCAAACAACGTATGTGTATATGGTTTTTGTTTTTATTTTACGTCCTACAGTCTTGCCGAAAAACTCTCCATCTTGAATGTCGATAAGCAATTCTTCTAGCTTCATATTAAAAATTCAGCAAATTATGTTAGGTCTATCATTGGGTTGTTGTTGTCATATTATTACAGATATTCTGTTGTTTCGTCCAGTAAGGATTGACTATAATCGTGATGAACACCCAATGGATTTTCTTTCCATCTGCAAACTGCCATTACATCAAGAAATTTTTCTAATATATATCTTGGATCACATGTTTACGAAGGAGGTATAAGTCTCTTTCTTTCTAGTAGCTTTGCATCGGTGTCTCCCCTTGCAACTACATCACATGCATTATCGTAGAGATCATCTCTTAGCTGCTTTTGATTGTTCCTAATCAGCTACAAGTTGTATTGTTCGATATATATCGATTGCATATGAATGTACAGGTGACCAAACCTGATAACTATTTTTGCCTTCGACAATATTGTATGCATTACATATACATATTCACACATTGTGACAAATGCTTACTAAGTCAATGAACAATTTTTTTTGTTGGGGATTTGATGGTAGAATCTAGACTCCCGGTAAGGGAATATGGGTATTGCAATGCCATAAACATAGGGTATAACACACTAATACGTCGAGTTTTTTTGTTTTGTTTTATCAATATCTCATTAGTTGTTGCTAGTAATTAGTCCTGCAAGTTCATCAAATGTTGGTAAGTCATATTGTCGGCCTCTTAACTTCTTGCCAATTAATCTCATGGAAAGTTCATGGTTGTCTCCTATTTCTTATTTATCTCTTACTGTTCTGATTTTTTTTGGCTAGTTTATTGTTCTCATTCATCATCTCAATTAGTCATTTGACATTTTTTAATCCAGTTGTTCTGCATCTTGGTTGCGCTATAGGTTTTTGATATGATTATGAACTTCATTCGAATTTATCCTATTCATTTCATATTTCACAGTATAATATTAGTGATGATTATTTATGTAGATCTTAAACGAGCTCATGCTTTAAGAGGATGCATATTCATGCGAAACTCAAAATATTCCTATTAATTTTTAAGAAGGTGACCATTCATGTCAAACTTAACATATACCATTCTTATTTTTTTTTAAGAGGATGACCATTCATGTTAAACTTAACATATTGCGTTCTTATTTTACAGCACACTGTAAAGAAATGACTTCTTATGCACATATAAACATATTATCAGTTCTTATCACAATTTCACAGCATTTCAACTAAAAAATAGCTACTGAAAGAAAAAATGATTATTACTATCGAACCTAAGAAATGTTTTACATGCTAGATTATATTTTCATGGCATACACATTGTATGACATGATATTTAGGGAAAACTCACGTATCAACTCAGATTTTTCTCACTAATGGCGCTAGTTGTTGTGAGATCGTTTCAGCACATATACCAACATTATACAAATATCATACAATAAATGCACAAATGAATTTACCTAAGAATATTTCTCCAAAGATGCTGTTAAGAGAGTTGAAATCTTCCCACCGGAGTAGCAAGATTTGCAAGAAAGAGGTCGGAAGGGGCACCAAAGAATAACTTTTGACGCTCAAGTCAGATTATATTTTGAGAGAGAAATATTTAGTAGGAATAATATTGAAAATGAATGAGTTACTTACCAACTGAAAGGTTGAGCTATTTATATCATAATATCGTAGGGGTATATGCCTTTTTAGACAAGGACGATTAAACCCTAGCCACTTCATCAATATCGATTTGACAAAATGAGATATTCTTTGTGATTTGTTGGTAATGCTCCTTCTCCATGTTGGGGTTATACTGGAAAGTATGCTTTTTACTTTGTATTCCAAACTGAATTTCTTATTTATTTACTGAAATAAATTATTTATCACTGTTGCATTAAATATGAATGAATGATATATATATATATATATATATATATATACTGCATACCTGTTCAATAAATAGTACGTGCTACATTGTAGTTAATTTGGTGATACCAGATCACGGAAGATCAAATTAACAATTCCTCGTAACTAAGTACAAAATTCACAACCCAGATAGAAATAAACAATCCATCGTGAAAGGTTGAAGTGTAAAGCTCATATTGACCTGTCTTGACAAAGAGATTACACTAGTGCATTATGATGCGCTGAATAGGACCTACAGGAGGATAAATTCTTCAGTACTGAATATGGAAGAATTAGACCTCAGTGATTCGTTATTTCTTAACCTCCGTTCCTTAAATAGGATCGTGTGAAATTAATAATTATTATTTTGACTTCTGATGGGAAGAGAATCAACGTGATTCGATACATTATATCTTGGGCAATATTATTAGTTATACGACGATTGCTAAGATTTAATACGGAGAATCGTGTGCAAGTACGTCTTGCTTGATTTGTCCCCTTGGTGGGCTCAGAAGCTTTATCATACCAAATCTTGCAAGTGAAAATTTATTTCCGGTATGGATAATAATGTTGAGTTGTCTTTACTCCAAGGATAAATATATTAATTAATATAAAACTTTTTCAGTGGCTTAATTAATTAGTGGACTAGATAATCTTAAACACGGAAAATAATAACCGGGAGCCATATTATTGTAGCATCGTAATATGGATTAAGATGGATAAGATCTTTTTCCTTCCCCATTAATAGGTAATTTTCGAAAATTACTTATAAAATAAGGAGGTGAGATTTTGTGGAATATTTAATTATGGGAAAAAAAATATATGAGATATATTCAAGATTTCTTGGAGATCAAAAAAAATATTTTCCCATCCTATTCTACACCAAATTTTCGACCACCCCTTATGTTATAAATAGGGGATGAATTTTTCATCCACAATGCAATTCTATGTGTTGAAAAAATTAGAAATCCACAAAGGTTGTGGCAAATATTTTTAGTTTTCTCCTTTATTAAAATCGTTCGTGAGAATCCTTCCACCGGATTACGTTCGTGGACTTGGGACATATTTGAGAAGACACGTTGGGTTAATCCATCGTCTCAACGGTTGTCTCTACAAGAGGTATGTAATTTCGTAACTCCTAGATTCCGCATGCTTAGGATTTACGTGAATTACGTGTACACATGTTGTTGTTGCTTGTTTAATTATTATGTTGAATTAATTTATGATTGATTCATGTTAGTAATTAATTGAATAATTTAAATATATATTTAAATACACCTCGAATAGATCCGGACACCCCGTATTTCCCAACACTCCATTCAGACACAGATGGCGACGTTGTATATTTGTCTCGGAATGAGAGCATGACGACTTTAAGCTCTTGTGAGTTCTTAAGTTCACCAGTTCTGAATTATTGTGGAAGTGAGACTTCCCTTAGTGCTTGCTCTCTCCCTTCGTAGTGTTATTGGATCCTTTCAGGACTAGATATGATCAACAGTGGATCACGTCAGATTAGGTCTGATATTCGGATTAATTGTGGATCTGACTGTTTTTAGCCAACTCTGAACAAGCTTTGCTCTTTGAGAGCTCATTTCTCATGATTAAGAGCGTATCAACTCCGATTTGGGATCTGACCTGAATCATGTTTTTCTTTGATCTTCAGAATAGTTTAGGAATCGCTCTAGGGATCTCCTCCGCTTTATAGCTATACTTAGACAGTGGCAGACTCTTAATCTGGGCTCTGGCCCAATAGTTGCTCTATGAAAGTGTGCTTAGCTTTTCCCTCGATCCCTAGTCCATCTTCATTAATAAATTCTATGGTGATGTGAACTAGGGCTGACCCAACACCCTTATTAGACCCGTATTAATTCAAATTCCAACCCTTCATATATAAATCCAAAAACCACTTTTACTCTGATCGACAATGAATTAAATTTTTTATAATTGTTAAAATTAAATGACGTTTACTTTTTATTTCCCGTGAATTAGTAATTTTTTCCACTCAAAAGAATTTATTTTTCTTTTCAAAATCAAGGCAACAAGAATTAATTAACGGGAGAGAAGAGAACTGGCAGAACTGTACAAGGCAGCACCGTAGAGAATTGGGAGGCGGATGCATATATAAGAGTCTCACATCAACTCCAGCAGATTACCGTCAAAAACCACGCTCACTCGGAGCGCCTCGTATCACTCCAAAATACTTTCTCAAGTTTTATCACCAAATTAATTAAACTCATCAGCTCTAAACAAATACATTGAAACTGATTTGGGTTTAAAATCTTCGGAAGGTAAATGCAATTTCTCTGTTTTGGAGTTTTTGTTAATTTTTAATTCCGAACTAATTCGGAGTTTCTTTTTCTATTTTTCTGTGTTTTAGGGTTTTACGAATTTGATTTAAACATGCATGCATTTGATTGTATATTTCGAATTGAGTTTCGATTTGATTGGTTGGGTTTTGCGTTTTCTTGGATTTGTTTTTTCTGGTTTGGAATTGAGCAATTGCATGCGATGCAATTGGAGTTGAAATGAGTTCAATTTTATTTGGATAGTTTCTTAATTCTATTCTCGCTCTGATTTGGGCAGGGGGACGGATGGTGTGATACTTATTTGTGAATTATTTGGATTTGAGATTTTGGGATTTGGTTGATTTGAAAAATGATTTTTGAATTGGTCATGGTTTGAGGCATTGATTGAAGTCATTTGATTAATGTGGTAAACAATATCTCGTCAGGAGCACAGGTTTATGAAAAATGTGAAAATCTTAATGCTTTTTGATCTACAAAGTGGGCATTCCCCCCCAGATTTGGAGGTTTTGGAAATAAGTCTAAGGGTTTGCTTAAAAAACCCTTTTCCTAATCGATTTGCGGGAACATAATAGTAATTTTTTATCAGCTTCTTAGATATGTGATTAATTAGGCCTCATTTTGTGTAAATATATTGGTTATAGTTGCTTTACTGTGTTAAAGTTATAAGATTCACACTTTAGTGTCCAGTGTTAGCATAAAAGGTACCGCATTTGTCGTTTATGTGAATGTTGTTAAGGTGTCGAATAAAATTATTCAATGTAATAAAACAACCAGATCCGGAAGATGATTTAACATTTGCTTATCTGGTGATCTTGTAATTGGTACGTGTTGCTTGTCCTTTTGGTTTGTCCACCAACTGTACTGAGATTAATAAATATTTTGAAAATGTTAATAAGTTACTTGCAGAACATTATGTTTAGATGATAAGGTCTATCGATTCCAGAGGCAAAGACATCAAAACATGTCAAATAAAAAAAAGATAAAAATATATCTCTTCCACATCATCTTGGGGTGTATCTTAAGTTTAAATCTTCTTGAAATGTTTTTCCTCTAATGAAATAAAATGCCTGGGGTTGACACTACTATTAAGTTAAATATTTTGAAAAGATTAATAATTTAGTGGGCTATTTTTTCTTTTATGGACTGAAATATTGTATAATTTCTTTCTTCATCAGGTCCCGTAAAAGTTGCTACTAAAGATAATAAGAGCTCTTTCTGGTAAAGAATGTCCTTTTGCCTTTTCTTTTGAGGAATCAAAATGTTGGGGATGCTTAGTGTAAGTTTTTATCTTCTTTGCCTTTATTGTTCTTATGCCTTGCAATTTGCTAATGTATGTTTAAGTCATAATGTAATTTACTTTCGTCCTCGTGTTCCATAACAAGAAAAGTGTATTTGTCTTGTAGTTCTTATGGATTATGTTTTCACTAAATCCACGTGGAACTTATTGATTCAGTCAGGATTAAATGGATCGAACTCAAACATTACGGATAATACTGGAAGAGCATTCACAACGTCCTTTTCTGCTCAATCTGGTTCCTCTGGTGCTGTTTTAAATCAGTCTGGTGGTATGCACTTGCATTACTTAATTGAGATTTATTTCCACTCGAGATGCATTCAATAATGATTAATGAATTAGTTCTCTCTTTGGAAGGTAACATTCAAGGGCTTCACAACATACACGGTAGCTTCAACATGTCAAACATGCCTGGGCCATATGCATCAAGAAATTCGGCGAATATTGGCAGTCTTCCAAATGGTGTCCAAGAAGCTCCAGGAGGCGTGTCTAATGGGAGATATGTGCTAAATAGTCTTCCTAATGCAATTTCTCAGGTGTATTATTTTAGTAGATCTACAAAAAGATTAATCCTTTAAAATAGTTTGTATATAATCCCAAGAATGAAATTTGTGCAGTAAGGGTGTGTTTTCAAACTCTAAAAACTGCTTGCAGAATTTTTTTCAAAGCTATGAGAGGCAGCTTTTGGAAAAAAGTGATTCTGCACTGTTCCATAGAGTTTGAAAACACCGCCTAAGTCTCTTGTACACCAGTTGTATGGTGCAACTGTACACAACTAATGTTTTTCAGTGAAAACAATTAATACTTCTCAATGAAAACAACTAATACCGTTTTAAAATGTACTTGAGTTGCACGGTGAACCTGGTGCATACAAGACTTTGTCAATTTTACGTACATGGTGATGCAATGTTTTCGACCTCTAATTGTGGGGATGTCCTTAACTGTGGTCAACCTTCTGATGCAGTTATCTCTTGGAAGTTCACATGGACATTCAGGCGTTACAAGTACTGGGGGTATGAGTGTTTGATAATCTGTTAAAATGCTTACATGTGGAGTATTCAGGCTTGTGTTTGATAATCTCTAATTTCTTCAATTGTTTGATTAGGCCCAGGCGTGCTGCCAAATATGGGAAATACGGGACGAATTACAAATGCTATAGGTGGTCTTGTGGGTGGGGCCAATGCTTCGAGGGGTACAAACTCTACTGCGGTGGGAAACATCCCTGGTCTCGCTTCGCGGTTGAACCTAAGTAAATATTTATCATTTCTGCTTTTCTGGATAGTTCTGAAGAATGTCTGGATGCAAAATCTGGTGGTTGTGGCATGCAATTAATGTAAAGTTGAAACAAAGTAAAGCATAATTTGTTGTGCTATTCGTCATGTTAATGAAGTCTTGTGTCAATTTACTGGATGGTCTAGTAGTTGCTCACAAAAAAAAAAAAATGCTTAGCATATGAGAGGTGTAAAAAATATGCGTACTTTGGTGCATCTGGTGGGTTTTTATCATAGGTTATTCTTGAATGTAGGATTGAATGAACAATTGCTGTGTCGTGGTTGGTACAAGTTTTTTTTTTTTAAATTATGGAGTCAACCTGAGTTCAACAAAATTTGCTACTTATCTTTGTTGCTTTTTATTTTGCTAATACTTTTTAATTAACATAGAGACTTTTCAGCTCCACAGGTGGTATCCATGCTAAACAACTCTTATACTGGTGCTGGTGTGCCACTCTCGCAAAACCAATTTCATGCCGGGAATAGTAATTTTAGTTTTTTGGCATTACTAAATGACTCAAATGCGCACGATAGTTCTACTTTTGATGTAAATGACTTTCCTCAGTTATCTGGGCGCCCTCCTTCTGCTGGTGGTTCTCATGGTCAAATAGGTAATTTAAAAAGAAGATTGATTCCATTTATACACTACTACTTTTGTCATCATTGTAATGAAACTTTAAACTTCCTTGCCTTGAAGGATTGATGCAAAAACATAATATTGGTTTTGGCCAGCAGAATCAAGAGTTCAGCATCCAGAATGAAGATTTCCCTGCTTTGCCGGGATATAAAGGTAATTAAACTTTTGTATTAGTTATGTTATGCAGGAAATGTTCACTGGAGATCTTTTAAGGGAATCACACATTGAATGTTTAGATATTTTCTTGGCATCCTACATCTGCATGTCAATTTTTCTTTAATAGAAGATTATTTCCCATTAATTATAATTGTACCTTTGCACTATAAAAGATAGCCATATGTTTCTACAGTATCTTTTATTGATACGTGATTGAAATGTTTATAGATTGAAATTTTAGTTGTTTCCATACATCCTGTATACAATGATTTCCCCTTAGTTTATCATGTACCTTTTACACCATGAATATAGCCATATGTGTCTACAGTAACTTTAATTGCATTATGTTAAAGAAGCTTTGATCTTGTAGTAGCAAGTCGTAATGTAATTAAGCTGCTTCAACTGAGGCATAACCCTCACCCAGCTCCCACCTTATGTTTCTCTACTTTTTGGTTTAGGAATATTGGGAATTTTTTCAGTAGTAGACGTTTAAGCTATAGTCTTCTCTTATAGTTTTACTTTTATTGATATATATCCAATATTTAAGTCCTTTTTTATTGACAATTTGCGGCTTTCACATCAGGTAACATTAATATCTAGTTTTACTTTTTGTTGATATATATCCAATATTTAAGTCCTTTTTTATTGACAATTTGTGGCTTTCACATCAAGGTCACATTAACATGGACCCACTGCAAATTTTCAGAAATATTTGTTGATAGGTTATATCTGCCTAAGAAGAGATACGTAGAAATGTGTACAAGAGGAATTGTATGTTAATTAGGTTTCCAAGGTGTAAAGAGGACATTAAATAGGCAATGGAGAAATCATCTAATTATTACATATAGATGGAATAGTGTCTGAAATTGAGATTTGTTATTTTTGTCTTGAATTTGAAAGTTTCAGAATATTTTTGGCGGGACACCTAGAATTTGTGCAAGAAAGTGAGATACATCTGTTTAAATAATTAGATGCATCTTTTGTAATTATTTTAGTAATTGCTTATATGATTGTATCCTTCTGCTGTTGTGTTGTGCAGGTGGTCTTAATGTTGGAGGTAATGCTGAATTCAACATGAACGCTCACCAAAAAGAACAGATTCATAATATGACAAATTTAATGCAGTCACAACAATTATCTGTGAGTTACTGCAATTAATGATGTGTTTGATTTCAAAGTTTGTGAATGCCACCTAATGATTAGATGCATCTGTTTTCCAGATGGGAAGGTCCTCTGGTTTTAACTTTGGGGGGTCTTATTCATCACACCATCCACAACAAAATAGAGCTTCATCAGTAAATGGCACGGGGGCACCCTTTCTACCGTCCAGCAATCAAGATCTTCATTTTCATGGTCCCGAGGTACAACATAACCTATGCTCATTCCACCATACTATTTTATGAGTTTTATCAATTCAGGACCTGATAAATAATAAAACGATCTATTATGGACCTGAAAGATTTTTCCTATTGATCCAGGACCTGAAAAATAGAAAACTATCAATCCGGGATTTAAAAGATAGAAACTGCTCCCTCCGTCCCATGTTCAATTATTGTTTAAGAATTTTTCACACGAATTCAATTAAGGTCACTAAATAGCAATAAATATGTGTAATGACATTTTTACCCATTTATTACCTACATGGAGTAAATTTTTTATATTAAAGCATGCTATTACAAAAAAAAAAAAAAAATTAGAAGGATAAAATTGGAATGTGATATTAAATTCTCATAGATTAGTGCAAAATGACAATTATTTTGGGACAAAAGTTCTCCTATAGAAAGACAATGAAAATGGGACGGAGCGAGTATCAATATAGGACTGTCTCATACATTTTAAGACCATATTTTAGTTTCTAGTTATCCAACAAAACTTTTTTTATAAATCACAATTCCAAAAAACAAAAGATACTCTCCGTCCTTGAAAACTATGCCCACTTTTTTTAGCACAACATTTAAGAAAAGGGTAGATAAAGTAAGGGTATTATAGGGTATTGTGGGGTCCACTTATAAATAAAGTGATTGTTTGTGAGTAAAGTACAATGACAATTGAAGTAATTAAGTGATGGTTGGAGGATAAAGATAAAGTGTATATTTCTATAGAAGGTATGAGAATAGATTTGGTGGACAAACAAATAAGGGAAGTGGGAATAGATTTGGTGGACAGAGGGAGTATATTAAGTTCACGTGAGTGGGAAAATAAAAAAAGAAAGAATGAAAAAATAAGTATGTACATTAATAAATAAGGGTATAAACTATAAGATGTCAAACATGGTGTTAATAATTCGTAGTCCTAAAAATTGATAGTTTCTATCTTTTAGGTCCCACATTGAAAGTTTCCTAATTTTAGGTCCTGAATCGATAGGAAAAATCTTTCAAGCCTCTATAGTTTTACTAACTTTCAGGTCCTGAATTGATAAAATTCCTAAATTTATTTTGTTTTATGATGTGATAAACATCATTTATTATGTGATAAACATCATTTCCCAATGCTCAAGCCTCAAATGGGATCTTACTGTGTGATATTCTTATGCAGCAGTATCAGCAATTCCAGCAGTCTCAATCTCGTTTCATCAATTCATTTAGAGATAAAGACATAAAAGCCCCCACAGGATCCCAAAGTGTACCTGATCAATATGGAATGCTCGGTTTATTAGGCATCATAAAAATAGTCAACCCCCCTTTGACCTCTCTTGCTCTGGGGATTGATCTGACTACTCTAGGTCTAAACTTAAACTCCACTGAGACTCTTCACAAGAAGTTTGCATCTCCCTGGTCTGAAGAACCTGTCAGAGGAGAACCCGAGTTCAATATTCCCGAGTGTTATTATTCTACACAAACCCCTCCATTGAAGGTGATGTTACCTAGTTTATTATGGTTCAATTATGCAACTAAACTGAGAGCATGTTTGGCTAAGCTTATTTTGAACATCTTATAAGGTTTTTGATAATTTGAGAGAAATACTTTTTTTATATAACACACACTTTTTGAGAGCTTATAAGCTTCTAAACATCTTATTAGCTGTTTTAAGGCGCTTATAACCTCAGCTAACTGGGCTCTGAGTATTGTTATGCTAAACAAGCTTCTTCATCGATGGTGAGATAGTATGGTTGTTTTTTTTTATTTTGTACCATTCTCATGTTATTGGTGAAATCCTCATTTTGCAGCAAAGTTATTTTGCAAGATTCCGGCCCGAGACATTGTTTTACATCTTTTACAGGTATAATAATCACAAGATTTGCTCACGGTTTAATATTTAATCTTGATGGTACTAATTTTTGTGATTTTTATTTCCTAATGTGAAGCATGCCAAGAGATGAAGCACAACTTTTTGCAGCAAATGAGCTGTAAGTGTCTTTCTTCTTTATTCTTGTGGTTTTACACTTAAATTTATAAGTATTTTTGCTCTTAAAAACCAATGTACGAATATGGTGGTTTAGTTGATTGAGAGACATTCTTGAACAAACCCTGAACGCTTCGTTTTTAAATGTTATCCCGAAACACACGAAAAAAAATGTAGTCTAAAGTGTTACAACAATAAATTGCATCTGGAAATCCTAAAACATACTAATTCAAGTATTTCTTGTTTCAGATTTCGGCTAAATTAATTCATTTCAATTACAAAACTTAACAAATCAAAGGTGGAAGATACATGCACAGCTATCTGTATTGGACAGATGAAAAGCATCTGGGGAAAATGACAAATGTAGTTAGATTGATAACTTTTAGACACCCCAGATGAATGACTTGCATAAACCTGCGGGCTTGCTTTACCTAAACAAGGAAAAAAAAGTTTATGAGATAGTCAGATTTGCAACCAACAACAGATTAAGAAGAAAGAGAGTGAACTGCTTTGGTGGTTGCATAATTAATAAAACATAATTTAATATTCAGATTGAATATAACACCAGAATTCAGGTGACCTCAAGTATGGGGCCCGTTTCTCGGTTAGGAGTCCCCTGATAACTGCTATATTTTTTTTTTGTGTATACATTCTTTTAGTAAATAAATGGAAGTGTGTATTTCATGTTCCAGTTTGGTTGTGGTAATCATAGAAAATATTTAGAAAATAATAAAGCGGTAAGTGAATGTCAGTGATATTGCTTCCAGGTAAATATACTGTCTTGGGAGGATGAGTAACACTTCTATGCACCTGCACTGTACACAATGAATACTTTTCTGTGAATACAACTAATACTAACAAACTAATACCATTTAAAAACGCACTTGAGTTGTACAGTGCACCTGGTGCATACAAGAGTAACAACGGGAGGATTCCCTTTTATATATCATTACTATTGAAGAATTGTAGCTTTATATTAACGTAAATTGTAATTTTGTTTTGCAGTTACAATAGAGGTTGGTTTTACCACAGAGATCAACGGTCATGGTTCACCAGGGTGAAGAATATGGAACCTCTTGCAAAGACAAGCACCCATGAGAGAGGCTGCTACTTCAGTTTTGATCCCAATATATGGCAAACAACAAGGAAGGTTTGCAATACATGACTTTCTATATCTATCTTATGCATTGAATTTTCCTGAAACAATTAAGAGCCCGTTTGGCTAAACTTATATTAAGCATCTTATAAGTTGTCTCAAGAGCTTATAAGATGTAATTTTTTAGCTGCTTATAAGTTAAAAGTGTTTCTAAGGAGCTTATAAGCTCTGCCAAAACCCCTCTATTGTGTTACTTATTTTCCTTGCGTTATGACGCAGGATAACTTTGTGCTGCAATATGAGTCGGTTGAGAAAAGGCCCGTAGTCCCTCAGCAGTAGCAATGATGTTTTCTTGCTCGTTTAAACTTGTTTTAGAACTACATTTCAGAAGAGAAAATTGAGCAAATGCTACATGTAATTTTGGACCACACCCCTGTTATCCCTGTTAAGAGGAATCTTTTACTAATGATCAAAGGAAGAGACAACTTTTTGACATATTCGTTTTAATGTTGCGTGTCTCCCTCCCCCTCCCTCTGCTCGTTGGCTGGAGTGTGTTCAGGTTGGACTTCTGATTTCCTATTTCGATTTGTTTATGTTTGTACCATGGCTAGGTCTTGTATGCACCAGGTGCGCCATGCACTACATATTGAATTTTAGAAGCTTGCAACCTGTTGTTCTGAAACTTGTGACTTGTTACATTGAAATGTGCAACTATGTTTTACGAACACAAAAAACATAGTTGCACGTTTCAGTGTAACAAGTTACAAGTTTCAGTGCAACAAATTGCAATTTTCTAAAATACTCTATGAAGTGCACGACACACCTGGATCCACTCTTGTACTATACATGTTTCATTTTGGTTTGGGTGTTGCTAACTCGAGTCAATCTGGAAAAGATTGTGTTTTGGTAGTGGAATTGAAAAACTTGCAAGTATAAAAATGAAGTGAGATGTTTGTGGGAATGTGTGTTATATATTTTTTTTAAATTAAAAAAAAAATCTTGTTGATGTTAGTATATTGTCTTATTATGATTAGGGGTAGACATTTTACTGTGCGTGTCTTGACAGTGTTGTTTTTTTTGTATAGTTAATACTCCATCCGTCATATTTTAGATTGTTCATTCACTGTTTGACTCGTGTTTTAGCGAACGAGTTGTTTATTAGTACTAGTAATTGAACATGTGCGATGAATGGTTATTTAATAAATTTTTATAAATATTTGTATTAAGGTGTTTTATCATTCTTAAAATATAATATTATTTTTATTTTTATTGATGCGATATTTTCAAAAAAATTATGATAACAAACTCACTTGTGGGCTGATCCGAAAATTATGATAACAAACTCACTTGTGGGCTGATCCGACGCTCATAGTTTGAAGAACAAAATGACACATTAATGGAAGAATAAAATAGTGATTTTATAAGAAAAAAAACCACACAATCAATGTCCAAAATGTAAAATGCTAAGAAATTTTGATAAAAATAAAAATTTACCATGGGCTTTTAATTTCGAATTTTTTCTAAATGCTACCTTGGACTAAAATTTCTGAAACAATTTCCATGTTTTAAAGAAATGGAGGTAAAATATTTTATATTCAATAATTATTTCTTAATAAAAAACATATAATTATATATATATATATATATATATATATATTTTAGGAATATCTATATCTATATTTTATATTAAAAAGTGGCAAAGGATGATAAATTATTTCCGGCCCTTTTACCCTTACCAACTTTTATTTTGTATTATTTGGTCCATGCCTATTTTTTATTTTTTTTAAAAAAATCAATTTTGCCCCTTCTTTTATTTATTTTATTTTGTAAATTTACTTAATAATCACTTTTAGTCCTTTTACTCCTCACCTATTTAATTTATTCAATTTTGTCCCTATCTTTTATTTGTTTTATTTTGTAAATTTATTTAATAGCTCATTTTTTATTGGGTTAATAGGAAAAAAAATCCCCTTTAGTTTACTATCAATAACAACATATATATGTATATATATTTTTTGCAACACCACCTTTTTATTTTTTACCCTCATACATTTAATTTATTCAATTTCGTCTAATCTTTTATTTTTTCACATATTTAATTTATTCAATTTTGTCCAATCTTTTATTTATTTTATTTTGTAAATTTATTTAATAATTAATTAAAATTTCCATTTTTTATTGGATTAATTGAAAAAAAAATCATCTTCTTTAGGGTTATTATCAATAACAAATATATATATATATATATCAACACCACCTTTTTATTTTTTATAATTCAAAACTTCTGTCAATTTTCTAGCAACAATTAAATAACGTAGTTGTCGGAGTTTATATGATGACTAATGTTTTAATTTTAATGTAAGAAATAAAAATTTGACAAAACAGTTTCTAAAAAAAATAACTACAAAAATTTTCCAATATTTTTTTGATGATTCTACAGCTATCATTTTTCTAAATATACTGATTTAGCCTAGCTCATTAAATTTCCGGAATTCCATCCATCAATCTTTTAATAAAACTCTAAATATATCATTAAATTTAGAATTAAAAATTAAACCTTTGAAATTCTATTATTAAATTAAGTCAAGTCATATTGAACTTGGATTATCCATTCTCCCCTTTCATCAATTCACCGAATGACGAAAAACAAAAAAGAACAGCCTCTCTTCTCAAATCCGTACAAAAATGTGAAACCACCGCCAGATTGTCGCACCAAGTTGCCGCCGATCAGAATTCTTTCAAGTTGGTCATGTCTATGCCCAAAAGAAATCAGGATCGCTGACTTCTTAAGCGGCATGAGACATGAGTTATGAATCTGAAAAATAGGAGATTTTTTCTTTTTCCACGTTTTGGTTCTTATTATTTAATGGCTACGAATGTATATAAATTAGAGGTGGGAAGATCAATAACTTATGTTTCTTTGAAAAGCTGTTATAGAAGTTTTAAGGTTCTGGAATTAAACTTTAGTGGACCACAATAACTGAATGAGTGATTTTTTTTTTTTTTTTGGTGTGTGCAGGTATTTTCTGAGGAAGCTTACAAAAGTGAAAAACAGCAACGACCATGTTCTTGCTATCAAACATATATATGATTGGTTTTGTACATTCTTCTATTTCATATGTTTGTTGGAATAAAGATCAATGCATTGATAGTATTATAAATGTGATTAATATGGTTGGTGATATGTGATGGTATTTTTATTAGGCAGTGATATTATTATTTCAGCACAACTTAGTATGTTTAATACATGCATTGCAGAAGTGACACTTTGATTATCATCTCTATGTACAAAAAAAACCAATATTCACATTTATCCACATTGTGTCGCCTCTATTACTTGTGGGGGTAAGGTTCACGTATGTCGGCGTCTTCAGACGCTCGGGTATTGAAGTTTCTCAATGAAATCTTCGGTCATCATCGGTTGTGAGTTTCCATTTAGTAATATTAATTTACTTAATAATGGGTTTTTGTTTGTTAATTGCGATTTGGAATCTGACTATAGAAATTTATGATTGTTTCTTTTTTACATTTTGTGTGTATGCTTTGTTGTAAAAATGCGGCAGGTGTTATCAAGATTTGTTGATTGTAATTTCAGTCTATATTGTTAAAGGAATAATAATTTATGTACTTTGATTATTTTGTATCTATGAATAACCACAAGGCTCAGAGACTAATTTATGTTTTTATGTGATGCAATTTAACACACTCTCAAATAATAGAGGAGATAGATATGGATGTATATTCAAGTCTTTATCTACTGAAGCCTGAACCCCTAGATATGTCCTCTGAAATATATTGAGTCACAACTGTTTTGTACAATGGTGTGGCGGGTGGAGTGACTGCAGTTCCCTTGAGAGTTATGTGTCTCACCTGCAAAGCACATGTGCTGTGTCTGCTTTTATTTGTATTAGATATTGTTATAAGCTTAAGCATTGAGCTAATATGATAATAAGCCATTAGTAATTGCTTCATGTATTTATTTATATTGACATGAAACCAAAAGTGTGTGAGGTTATGCATGCTATAATATATCTTGATAAATAGACCAGTATGTTTTAAGACAAGAAAAAATGTGATTTCTAAAGGATCCTATCAAAAGTGTTTCCCTTCCCGAAATTCAAATTACTTCATTCTATAGCTTAGATACTTGGTTATCTTAAGATATTTGGAAAAATCACGGATTAAGTGCTCGAATTTATTCTTTAGACTCAGGACTTGGTTTTTTTTAGTTTTTTTTTTATGCTGAATGGTCTAACTTATGTCAAAGCCAGACTTGTGCTTGCTAATGTAAATGGCCTTTACATCAGAGAAGAGTCACCATTGTTTTGTTTCTTAAGGTTCATATTTTGTGTTGTTCTCCGTCTTCCCGTCCTTTTTTTCATTAATGTCAAGTAAGCGTTTTTCTAGGATACTCATGTCATCAATCAAGCTTTTTACTGATTTAAATATCCTGCTAGACCTTGTGTTCGTTGGAACTCGGTTTGGCATAGCGCCATCTATTATCCCTACAATGTAGACAAATTAATCTTGGAACAAATAGGCTCTCTATTTAGACTCAACTTGTACGCTATAATTGGATTTAACTAAAGCATCATTGTATGTTAAATGGGATAGAGCTTGGAGAAGTTTAACAACTTATTAGGGTGTTTTTGTTTTTACCTTCTCCTTTTCATGTTTGGTGGAGGTTAAAGGTTCTTTGGATGTCCTTATAATAGCGAAACTATTGAATTACTTGAAATACTCACAAGGCTATTTCGAGTTAACTAATGTTTTATTTTTTGAGCTTTGAATTGTATTTTTTGGAAATGAGTTTGAGTTCATATCAAGTTCCTTTGGGCTTCATTTGGATATGGAGGATTTGAAATGAATGGGTTTGAAAAATAATAAATGTAAAAATGTATACATTTCAAATCATGAATTGTCAAGAGATGAGAGAGAAGGGAAGAGAGTGGGGGAGGGGGGAGGAGATTTCAAATTACATGGTTTTAATGAAGAATTGAAATCCCTCAATTTTAAACTAGACTATTAAATCTAAATATTTGTAAATTCATTTAACTCAAGTGGAGAGAATGATGATTTGTGTGTGATCCATCCAAACGGAGCCTTATTGAAATTGAAAGTTGAATGGAATTTGAGTTTCTTCCATTAAAGAATCAATGTAAAGAGGGAAGAATAAAAAAATTTGATAATAAAAAATAAATAAAAAAGCCCCTATTTTACTCAAAGATAGTGGAATTGATTCTATTATTTTTTAAAGTTAAAAAGAGTAAGAAAAAACTATATTGTTGCAAATCACAGAGTCTGCTTTTAGTATGACTATTGGGGGAGCAGAACTGAAGCAATGAGGTTGGAGAAGGAAGAATCAGATTTTGAATTCAGAACATCAATTGATATAGGTATTTAAAAAATCAGACTTTATTTTCACTCTGTTCATTTATGTTTTAAGCATATACTTAAATGAGAAAATTTCTTTGTACTCCCTCCGTCCCTTAGCAACTTGCACACTTTCCTTTTTCGTCCGTCCCTTACCAACTTGCATGCCTTAAAACGACAAAGAATCTCACAATCTCCACCCTCACAATCTCCACTATTCATCCCCTTTGAAAAGTCAACAAAACACTAAAAAACTATTTTTTTTTAATTTGTGTGCATGTTGGTGGGGGACGGAGGGAGTAGTATTCAGTAGTGTGCTTATTTCGTTTAAGCAATATATATAAATCCACTTAAACCCCAAATGGTATAGACAAACATAAATGAAAAATAAAAAACTGGGAAAGCTATAATCCATAATTGAATAATATATACATTTGCAAATTTATATTCGTAATTAAATATTCATGTTTAAATCATGATTTTTTTTTGGGAAATTGGTTGTGGCAGCGTCAATGAGATTAAATTCTGTTTAAATGGCCTTTGACCAAAATCAATTTTCTTCCTCAATTTAAAAAAGGCAAACTTAAATTATTATTTTGAATTTTAACCTAAATATTTTCATAATTTGCACATTAGCCTCAAGTTTTAAGTAATATTTGAACTTTTAGACACAACTTCTCATTCCGTTTGAAAAATTTGAAGGCTGAAGAGAACTTTTCTTACCTTCTCTTGTTCCCTTCGTGGGAACGCACAACACGTCAACACCCAGTCCAACTGAAATGCAGACGTTTTGGGCAGCGACTATGTCAAGCTCATCGATGATGAGCAGTGCCAATCAGGTCCAATCCAATCCTGAGAGTAACGTTTCTGAAGTGGGTCTTCAATAGTTCCTGAAAATTATGTTCAAACAAGTTATAGGTTAGTTATTTGATACAATTCCTAAGAGAACTCTTGTTTCTTGGGGTGAAGGTAGAAAATATATGATGAAATGAGTTTTTGCACTTTTGTTACTAATGTGTTTGATATAATGCCTGAATGAAATCAAGTGGGTTCTAAGTAAATTCTGGTTCTGCCTTTTTACTGTAGTGGATATGAATTAAAAGATATCTTTGCCCAAAGGAAATAATACATAAATACACTATGAAGAAGAAAGTATGAGAATAATTATGTACACTGAAACAACGGCGAGAGTACTTTTATGTAAAATTACCTCAATTTTGTGTATGCCATGGTCATGATTATTGATGGGTTTTAATGGAATACGTTGCATCATTTCAATCATAATAAATTTGATTTAATAATGAGTTGAAATGACAATTATATTTCAATCTGTTTATCTTAATCTTTTTGTGTACTACATTAATGTAAAATATGCTTGAATTAAGGTATGGTGGATGCTGTAATTTTGCATTTACTGTACCTACTCATTATATTTACATATGATTGCATTTTTGCATGGTGCATGCTGCAGTTTAATTTGCATTTACAACAACATATGTTAGCTTCATCTATTTTTTGTAAACAATATTAGCATATTAGAATGCATGATAAACATGTAGTGTATGATCAATGATGAGAAATTTAGATTGTGTAGTATTAATTGCTTGATGAACCTTTCTGTTTGAAAAAAACTCATATGAGACGGGGTACAATTTAGCACAAATCACACTCACTCCTCCCAAAGTGTTAAAGTGTCAATGCCCAACTTATGTCCCTTCTCACCGTGAGATCGTCTCATGCAAGCGTGTCTCTTTCCGTTTTCCTCTAAATAATTAATGACTTTGTCAGTACATACTAATTATCCTTTCATCATTATCAATTATTCCAGTTTACATACATTTCTCAGTCTAAATTATCATATCCTCTGACTTCGTGCAATTTTAATAAAAAGAATCAGCAATGACAGAAGTCTTAACATTGACCAATTCCTAATATAAATTAGCAGTCTTTTTTGTTGGACACTTGAATTTTTGATCATGTGTTGTGTTTTCCAAACTGTTACATTTTGTTTAGTAAGAAATTTCTATTTTCTTTGATTTGTAAATTGGTAGGATTACAGAAATGGAGAAACCAACGAATAATGACAATGAATATATATTTTCTCAACTGAATAAACTTTAGAAAGTATGACAATTAATTTCTCTCAAGCACACTTTACCACAAGGTTCTTCTCATAGGCAAATGGAGCAGCAGGGCAAATTTTTATTTTCATTTAATAGCACCTATAAGAAATCGTTTGTTTAGTAGTATGGAATTTGGATGGATATAAAATCATGTGATATTTACTTACTCATGTGTTATATTTGACCATTTCAAAGTGTTTATTACGATGTATTTAAATTGTGATTTATATAAGTCAATTGACATCATGAGATTATGCTTGATATTATGAATATCACCTAGGATGTGGGATGTATAATCATACCAAAATGAGAAAAGAAAGTGACCAAAGGTAAAAACCATCAATTATACCAAACACTTGAAAAGATTTATATTTCCATCTTTTCCTTTATTTTCCCATGTAACAAACGGGCTCTAAAGATATATATCAGTGTAGTGGTCTTCTCAAAACATGAATAACGACATGCATACATTAATTATACCCATTCAGTTGTTGTTATGACCACTTACGATAATAAATTAACTATTGACCCAACTTCACGTGTTCGTAATATATTTAAGACAATAAATGTGAAAAAAAATATGAATAGATACTTGAAAACACTAGAAAATGTACTTATGACTCGTATGACGTTATAACGGAATGTGTGTCGCTATGAGTAGAAACAAACTCGTATATACTATACGATCACAATATAGCTTCCAACACTCTATTATAGATATGTTGATTTCATTTCGTAGGTCATGTTCATATGACGAAACACAATTTAATGAACATTAAACTCTTCACATTGTAACATTTTTGTAGAAGTGGTGGAAATATATTGATGCTCAATCAAACTCAGATTCACTCTAAGCTAAGTGTTCATAGAATAATATGTTATAAAATGAAAATTGAGAACCTCGAGAAAATTAGGTTTTCAAATTCTCTTAAAATTCGAATAACAACCTATATGTCGTTATAATGACACAATTGTTGTTATGACCACTTACGACTATAAATTTAGCGTTGCCAATTTACACATGTTTGTTTCTTGTTTAAGACCACAAATGTGTAAAATAAAAAAAAAAAAAAAGGGCTTGAAAACACTAAAAAATAGAATAACGACTCGTATACGTTATAACGGGACACATGGCCATATGGGTACAAACAAACTCATATCTACTACATGACAAAAATATAACTTCCATCACTGTTGTACCCATACTTAGAGGATTGATTGCATTTCAAAGATCATGTTTATCAGACAGTTTACAATTATATGATCATTAACTCTTCATATTGTAATAATTTTGCGAAGTCTTTGAAATTTTATAATAGTTTTCAATCAAACTCAGTTCACTCTAATCTTAATGTTCTGTAATATGTTCTAAAATCACAAAGTGAGGACTTCAGGAAAAAGTAGGTTTTCGAATTCACTTTCAATTCGAATAACGATATGTGTGTCGTTATAACAACACGGCTGACATTATGGACACTTATGACTATGAATTCATCATTTTTCAGCCTTCACGTGTTTTTACTATTTTGATCATAAAGAGGTATGTGTCAACATAAATGGGGTTAAAATCACTATAAATTATAATAACGACATAGGTGATGTTATAACGAAAATATTGTCGTTATGGACACTTACGACTATGAATTCATCATTTTCACACTTTCACATTTTTTTTTAACTATATCTAACTTAAAGATTATAGGACAACATAAATAATGGTTGAAAATCTCAAGAAAATCTAATGACATGAGTGTCATTATAACGCAAAGATAGTCGTTATGAGACTTTACGATTATAAACTCATAATTTTTCAAAGTGAAAACATAAATAGAGGATTAAAATCATAAGAAATTGTAATAAAGACATAGTTGTCGTTATAACGAAATAATTATCTTTAGGGGCACTTACAATCATAAATTCATCATTTTATCACTTCACGTGCTTTTTATTGTTTTGAACATAAAAATATATGTGGAAATGTAAATAAAGAGTTGAAATCACTATAAATTGTAATACCGACATCGGTGCCAAACAATTATTCTTATGAGCACGTATGACTATAAATTCATCACTTTTCCACCTTCACGTGTTTCAATTTAGTTTAATTTTATATAATTAATTAAAAAATATAAATTCTAATGCTATATTTTTTTGTTATTTTAAAGCTGATTAACAGATTTTTTTTATTTAATTACGGGGTTTTAATTGTCATTATAATTAATTTTAAATTTTAGATTTACATGATATTTATTTTTAAAACCATAAGTAAAAGTATTAGATTTTCTATTAAAAAATTGTATTTTAAACATAATTTGTTATTTTTTAGGATTTAATAATATGATTTCAACATTTTAGGATTTACTAATATTATATTTTTATGATTTATTAACCGTTTATAATATTTTTAGGATTTATTAATATAATCATAGTTTATAGCCATTTTTAAGATTTAATAACAGCTTTTCCAGATTTTGTATTTTATTATATTCTATATATTATTTAAAAATTTCAGAATTTTCTATATATTTAGTATAATTAGTTTATTTACTTTTTTATTTTATGTAATTTTAATACTCAAATAAAATATGATGTGGAAGATTTTCGTTTCATGTGTGTGAGCCAAGCATGTGCATTCCGACGGTTTTAGAACAACTCCGCCAAACCTAAATTTACTTTGCAGCAGACCCTCAATTATGGGGCTAAAAATATAATTAACTAAAAGATATCATTAATACAAAAAGTCCTATTTTTAAGGAGAAGGCTATTTAAACAAAAAATTATGAATGAAGGTCTTTTAAATGAGATTTTATGTTGACTAGGCTCTTTTAATAAAAATCCCTTTTTTTTTTAAAGAGTTGTGGGCCTTGTGGCCTTGTTATGATCAAAACACATTGAATTGTCTTACGCTTTGTGATTTAGTGATATTTTTCTAACTTTTCATGATCAGCTTCTTCATTAGAATTCGTGTTTGTTATGACATTAAAAGCGGACTGGAGAAATTAAAACATCACAATTTTCAGTTCTCGCCTTTCACGCAAACGTCGAAAGATTTAACAGGCATCTCTTCTCAAAATTCTAAATCTCCAAATCAGTGCAATCGATGTGAAGCCACCACACCAAGTCACTGTCGATAGGAATACCGCCAAGTCGACCGCGACTCTGTCCCAAAAAAGTCACCTACAAGGATTGGCGGATTTACTTAGCCATGTCTTGCCTCAATTTTTTTTTTAATAATGTATTATATATGTTTTAATTTTTTTAATTTTAATATATTTTTTAAAATTAGTAAACAAAAGTTAATATATTTTAAAAATAACATTTCATTTCAATTCAATCAATTCACAATTTTACTGGTATTAGTATTAAGCCCATTTCTTTTGGCAATCATTTTTTAATTTTAATTTAGTAGTGGTGATAGATCACATTTGATCAAAATAATTTTCATATGGTGTTACTGTATGCCACTGTTCACTCTGAACTGTTGAATTCATATGATTTTCGCATTCATATGATATGCATCTCATTCGCTAAATTTGAAGAAACTGTTGTTTTGCATTTAGAATTGTTAAAATTATTTCGCAATCATATGATATATATGGGGACTTTTTTTTTTTATGTTTATGTCTTGGCTGATCGAAATTTCTTCGCCTTCCTTGCTACAAATCTACAATGAACACTTAAAATAGGCC
The DNA here is from genome assembly GCA_037126765.1 of Stenogyne calaminthoides. Classification (NCBI taxonomy): domain Eukaryota; kingdom Viridiplantae; phylum Streptophyta; class Magnoliopsida; order Lamiales; family Lamiaceae; genus Stenogyne; species Stenogyne calaminthoides. The sequence continues at coordinate 19,393,150 of JBBCBC010000008.1, read as the reverse complement.
AATTACACTTGCTACCTTACGTACGACGTGCGAAGCACGTGCGAGATTCTAATGTAAAGAGGGAAGAATAAAAAAATTTGATAATAAAAAATAAATAAAAAAGCCCCTATTTTACTCAACGATAATTCTAAGAAAAAACAGGATCGACAAACACCACAACACTACAACAATTAAAAAAAAAAAACAGAACCATGGACGATACAACGTAATTTATTTATTTTTTTAAATAAGATCAACTTAAAAGATATTTTTCATTATAAAAATTTAAACTTTATTTGTTAATCGACATGTACCACTAAACTTAAAAAATTGAAACACAATTGTGCGTGCTACGTGCAATGCACGTGTTAGAAAACCTAGTATATTTAAATATGCATATAAAAAAAACTCAACTATCTTATTGGTAAAAAATAAAATCATCAATAAATCCTATTTTTTCATTGAAAGAATAGTATAAAAAAATCAATTCTTAAAACAACAATATTAATATAATTATTTTTAAATTTGTGATTTAAGTGAAACAATTTTTAAATTTTTTTTAACAGACTTTTAAGTTCGATTTGTTTGTTAAAAATATTTGTGAAATTAGATGTATTACAAAAGAAAGATATTCCAAAGTTCCAAAGATTCGTCTCCCAATTTAGCAATATTTTTTTACGGAAAATTCAATGATTTTTAAATTTGGGGCAGTTTCTGCTTTTATATATATATATAGATATGAAATGATAAAATGATTTTTAAGTAGCTGTAAAATAGATGAGGAGTATAATTATCATACTTCAGTTTAAAAATTCCTTTATCATTTTAAATATTAGTTATGGCCTGTGCGATGCACGTGATTGTTATAAACCTTTTTTTTATAGTAATTTATAAAAAATGTCATCGATTTTATTTTTTTATAATAATATTTATTGTTTATTAATAATTTTTAATTTTAACTTATTTGATAAATTAAGACTGGAGTCATCCCGATTGTAAAATCCAGCTAATGCGAATATAGTGCACCATGCCAAAAACACCTAAATAGTCAGATTCATAAGTACCGTTTATGCTCTTTTTTGTTCGTGATTAAATTAAGTATTTCAGCAATACTATGTAATCATTTATCTAAGTTATTGCTTTTCAAATTTTTACAGCTATGATCAATTTGAGGTTGAATTTTCACCATGTATCATTCAAAATATACTACTTTAGGTATCAAGTCAGGTAACAAACATATGTTAGAGAAGACTCAAATTTCAAACTTCAGCTATATAGTTTATACCTTCAGCGGAAATCTCCAACGATTTCAAAAAAACATTAATATTTGATTTTATTGTTGATGATAGGTTTAGATATAGCTTTCCTGTAGAGGGTTGAAAATACAATCTTAAAACTTAAATTATTGGGATAAATTAAAAACAAATCCAGAGTTACATATATTACTTAAATGACTTGTCAAGCAACCTCATACCACCAAACGTCTTAAGAATGAGACTTGTTGCAACAATGATTATGGTCCTTTAATTTATTACAATAAAATTATTATCAGACAAAAAATAGATTATAACAATAAAGGCGCAATAAGTTTATTCAGCAAGCTAAACATTTAAGATGATGGCACGGAAATCCCAGAGATAGTAAATGTGAGATATTCCATAATGAAATTTAAGCTTTGTAAGCACAAATATGTTACAAATCACTAATATTAGGAAGTAACATTGTGTGGCAACCATACTAAGCACGATAAATACACAATAACGAACCAACATCAGTTCCACCTCTGAAGATTTTAACATAAAAACTTGCATGATCTACATTTATTCCATTCTAGAATAGCTTTCGTTTAGTTATCCTGCAAATTACAGACAACAAAGTAGATCTAATAGTAATCATGTAGTACTAATTCACAAACCAAAATATCCAATTTACTTGTCTTAATGTGCTCTTCACTCTCTTCACCCACACTCACACACAACTCTCCTCTTCTCCCTTTCTTTCCACAACTTACACATGCACATAAGAATAATCGGTATCCATATTTGCAATTACACACTGCACCATATACCCTCCCCTTCCCTAATTTCTCTCACACAATTAACACAAAATACAATCATATCCCCTGTCACACGATGCACATACTATATAAGCAATGACCATAAAGCATTGCATACCATCATCATATTCCATGTGAAATTCTGAAGCACCAAGAAGAAAAAGGAGAAAATCATACTCACCTACAACTTGTGCCTTACCATAAAAGTAGTAACCGGGAACAACCTGCAGTTAACTTAATTTAATATATGAGGTACTAACTCTTGCATACATAATTATAAAAAACTCAGATTTTTCCCGTACCATCAAAGCTTATTATGCAGTTAGCTACTTTGAAATGAAGGTATTCCCTAATATCTTTGATGTTTTGACCAATCTGCCTTTACAACAATGCAGGATGTTAAGAGGCTGAAGAAGGGTATGTAAATAACAATCTTAAGTGTATATTTATGCAATATGATTTACTTTGAAGTCTGTGACCTGAACTTTTGACGATTCTAGACTTTTGGGTTGATTCGTACCATCAGAGAGTCGTTGCAGAGCCTTTTCTAGTATGGTTTGCAGGTACTTCTCTTTGATTCTATTCTCATTTGCAGTTTCTTCTGCACCTATTTTTTTAGGAACAAAAGAATAAGAACAAAGTGAATAAATCCAAAGGTAGAGTGCAACTATTCTATTTCTTGAAATTATTAATGATAAACCTCAAATTTATCTTCGAAGTCTTTTCTATACTTCAATGATTCAATCTGGTGCCTAAGTGCTTAAGCAATGGGGATTTCTTTATACAAAATATTTAAGCAAATTTGCAACCCAATAACATTATTTCAAAAATAGGCCAAAACTGCATAAAACTCTTAAATAGAGTGTTCCTCTTCAGCTTTTTGCAAAAGGAATGCAAGTAGTTGAACAACCTTACTTATGCAAAAAAAAAAAAAAAAAGAAGAAGCAAATTCTTACATCTCAAGAGCAACAAAGCTGAAGAGAAATATTATTAAAGTAAATCAGTACCACTAAAAAGTAAATAAAATTTTCATTTACAACATTTAGAGCAAAGAACCAATAAACAATAAGAAATATGTTTTGAATTGTTAGAATAATAAGTATAGATGGGCCTTTAGTGGGCCTTTATTAGAATAGTCTATTCACTTGTATATATATGTGTGTACTCTTGACCTAATTCAATACATAGAAAATTCTCCCACACTATGTCTTTTTATTATAGCATGACATGGTATCAAGAGCATGGTTCCAGAATTTGAAATTAGGGCTAGTTAATTTAAAATTAGGGGTTTGAAGAAAACTAGGGTTTGTGCAAGGATTTGGGGTTTCACGTTTCCGCCACCTCCGGTCGACACCGGGCAAACACGGAGTTTTCCCGTCGTTCGGCGACCCTTTTCACGAAATTTCACCGAGGTCAGGCAGCGTGTAAGACTCCACGCGCGCCCGGCGAGTTTTTTTTCCGCCACTTGCGGCGCGTGGAGGAGGAGGCGTCCGTTGCCGAAATTTTCTCGGCGACTTTTGTTGAGCTCGCCTCGTCGAGCTCTTTTTTTTCACAGTGTACTGTTTGGGTCAACATCCAAAGTGGTGTGTGATTTCATTTTTGGGTACAGATTTTGTGAAATTTTGGATTTGATTTGTTGCGTTTCTGGAATTGTTTCTTTTGGTTGGTTTGTAGTTTTGAAGATAAAATGTCTTCTGTGGAATGTCGTTATTGTCATGAGATTGGACATATCAAAGGAGATTGTCCAAAATTGCGCAATAAATTTGACCACTTTAATGGTTCTGTCACTATTTCTACTAGTGAGTATGCAAGGTTGCTGCAATTTCGGGAAGTGAATCACCAAAAGCAAGTTCTTACCACTTTGTTCTTGAGTCAGTAATTCTAATGCATGTCTTGTTTCCTCATCATCCAAATGGGTCATTGATTCTGGTGCCACAGATCATATGACAGGTAATCCATGTTCTCTACCTTTTACCCACATAAAATTGCATTTCCTGTTACTTTAGCCGATGGTTCACAATCTCGTGTTATTGGATCGGGAACTGTTAACCCGACATCATCCCTATCCTTGTCATCTGTTCTTAGTCTCCCTGAACTCTCGTTTAATTTGGTTTCTGTGAGTAAACTTACTCGTAATCTTAATTGTTGTGTCTCATTCTATCCTGATCATTGCTTGCTTCAGGTTCTTACGACGAAGAAGATTATTGGTAAGGGACATGAATCTGGCGGCCTCTACATCCTTGAGACACATCAGACTAATTCAGTAGCATCTGCAGGAACCGTCACTCCCATGGATGCACATAGTCGGTTGGGTCATCCTTCTCTTCCTTTGTTGAAGAAACTGTGTCCGCAGTTTTCTCAGTTGTCATCTCTAGATTGTGAATCTTGTCATTTTGTTAAGCATCATCGTATTAGTTTGAGTCCTCGAGTCAATAACCGAGCAAGTGCTCCTTTTGAGTTAGTCCATTCTGATGTTTGGGGTCCATGTCCAGTTACATCGAAACCTGGATTTCGTTATTTTGTCACCTTTGTTGATGATCATTCTCGTATGAAATGGTTATATTTGATGAAAAATCGTTCCGAGTTATTTACTCATTTTTCTGCCTTTTGTGCTGAGATTAAGACTCAATTTGGTGTGTCTGTGAAAACTCTGCGAAGTGATAATGCTAAGGAGTATCTCTCAAAACATTTCATTGTTATATCTTTGATAATGACATTCTCCACCAAACATCGTGTGTTGATACACTGTCTCAAAATGGTGTGGCTGAGAGAAAGAATAGGCATCTTCTTGAAACAGCTAGAGCCTTGTTATTTTCCATGCAAGTACCTAAAATATTTTGGGTTGATGCTGTTTCTACTGCTTGTTTTCTTATAAATCGCATGCCTTCTACGGTTCTTGGTGGTAAAACTCCTTTTCATGTTCTATTTCCATCTAAGTCCTTGTTTCCTATTGAGCCTAGAATATTTGGTTGTACTTGTTTTGTTAGGGATGTTCGCCTCGGTCACAAAAATTAGATCCAAAATCTTTGAAGTGCATTTTCTTGGGTTATTCTAGGGTGCAAAAAGGGTTATCGGTGTTTACATCCTAGTCTCAACAAGTATCTTGATCTGGCGATGTTGCCTTTTTTTCGAGCATACACCATTCTCTCATTCCTTTCCTCCTCCCAATCGGCGGGGGATATCTGACTTTTTGATATATACATTTCTCTTCCCAGTGATACCTCCATCTCGACTCCACTCGCCACCTATCATACAAACGTATTCTCGCCGTCCTCCATCTCTGTTCTCGCCATCTTCTTGATTTGGTTCCCGATATGCCAGTTTCATGTCCTGATGAGTCAATAACTTCGTCAACAAATCCTCCTCCAAGTGATGATCTTCCCATTGCTCTTGAAAAAGGTAAACGTTCTTGCACTTATCCCATTTCTCTTTTGTTTCATATGATCACTTATCCCCTTCCTCTCGAGCTTTTGTTTCTTCTTCTCCGGCTGCTCCTAAAACCGCTTCAAAGCTTTGGCCCATCCCGGTTGGCGTAATGCCATGATTGAGGAAATGAATCGTTAGATACTTCATTGGCACTTGGGTTTTGGTGGATCTTCCCGCAAACGCGACCTATTGGTACGCAAATGGATGTTTACCGTTAAAGTTAATCCCGATGGTTACGTGGCTCGGTTGAAAGCTTCGCCTTTTTTGCCAAAGGCTATGCTCAGACTTATGGTGTTGACTATTCTGACACCTTTTCTCCTGTTGCCAAACTTACCTCGATTAGGCTCTTGATTTCGATGGCCGCTACTCATCATTGGCCTTTACACCAGTTGGACATCAAGAATGCCTTTCTCCATGGTGATCTCGTTGATACTATTTATATGGAGCAACCACCTGGTTTTGTTGCTCAGGGGGAGACTCATAAGGTATGTTATCTTCAGAAGTCTTTGTATGGTTTGAAACAGAGTCCTCGTGCATGGTTTGGTACTTTTTTTACTCGTCTTTGTTGAGAAGTTTGGCATGAAGCAAAGCAAATCTGATGATTCTGTTTTTCATATGCGTTCTGAGGGTGGTATTATCTTGATGGTTGTGTATGTGGATGATATTGTGATCACTGGGAGTGATGTTAAAGGAATTGCATCTTTGAAAGCTTTCCTTCCTACTCAGTTTACTACCAAGGATTTGGGGACACTTAAGTATTTTCTTGGTGTTGAAGTGAGTAGGAGTAAGAAGGGAATTTTCCTGTCTCAAAGAAAGTATGTGCTCGATTTGCTTTCTGAAACAGGAAAACTGGGAGCTAAACCATGTAGCTCTCCAATGGTTCCCAATTTGCAGCTTACAAAAGAAGGTGTGTTATTTGATGATCCCGGAAGATACAGAAGGTTGGTTGGAAAGTTGAATTATCTTAGGGTGACACGTCCAGATATTGCTTACCCCGTAAGTGTAGTGAGTCAATATATGTCATCACCAATTGTTGATCACTGGAAGGCGGTAGAGCAAATCTTGTATTATTTGAAAGGAGTCCCTGGACGTGGAATTGTGTATAGTGACCATGGTCACGAAAAGGTTGAATGTTTTTTTTCGATCTTTGATTAAGGTGGTCAAAGGAAGATCGAAGGTCTACTTCAGGATATTGTGTTTTCTTTGGTGGAAATTTGATTTCGTGGCAAAGTAAGAAACAAAAAAAGAGTCTCACGCTCGAGTCTTGAGTCTGAATATAGAGCTATGGCCAAAGCTGTGTGCGAGATAGTATGGGTATATGAGTTTCTAAATGAAGTGGGTATAGAGATCTCAATATCAGCCAAACTGTGGTGTGATAATCAAGCTGCGCTTCACATTGCCTCTAATCCGGTCTTCCACGAACGGACCAAACACATTGAGATTGACTGTCACTTTGTTCGTGAGAAGATTCAACGTGGCCTAATTTCGACAGGTTTATATGAGGATGAAGATCAATTAGGAGATATCTTCACTAAGGCTCTTAATGGGGTTAGAGTTGACTATCTTTGTAACAAGCTAGGCATGATTAACATCTATGCTCCAGCTTGAGGGGGAGTGTTAGAATAATAAGTATAGATGGGCCTTTAGTGGACCTTTATTAGAATAGTCTATTCACTTGTATATATATGTGTGTACTCTTGACCTAATTCAATACATAGAAAATTCTCTCACACTATGTCTTTTGATTATAGCATGACATGAATAAAGGCCAATACTTTTACTTTTAGACTCAGGTAACGATTATAAGAGAAAACAACGATTACCTATTAACTTTGAAGCCCTCGAAGCCATAAATATGTAGGACTCGAACAATGCTTTTAGCATTGGGATCTTTCCAATCGAATTGTTTATCTTGTCCACAATCCCATCATTATATTTGAGAAGTGTTCTGTTATGCATGAAATTTTCACTCACCAATATATAATCATCTCATTCTTGAAAATTGAAACTTAAAATGAACATTAAAATCTTACTAACAACTCCATTCTTCCCCACACCATGTAATATTGTACAGTAAACATTTAGACTTCTCCTAATTTACTATCTGACATGTAAATCATTCCTGGTCCAGCACTCTTCAATGCACAAAATCTCAACTCTTAACACTTTCCATAATTGGTCTCTCTACTGCTAGTCTGTCACTTAATCCCAATTCATATTTCCATTAAAAAAACAAATTAAATTAGTAAATCTTGCACTCCTCTACTTAGCAAAAAACCTAAAGAAATGGCATAGATAAGAGATTCCTTCAAGCAAATATATACAACACACTAATAAAGTTTATTATATTATGCAAACCTTCATTAACTATCCCAATAATGTCTTGCTCAGAGAGCTCCCATTCCTCTTCAATTCCATCCATCGATCTAACAATCATGATAAAACATGACATGAATCCATTTAAATCTCAAAACAATATATTCTCCAATTTTAATGCAATAAACCAGTAACATTTACACGAATGCACAGTTCTTTAGGAAAAATAAAAAATTAAACATAATAATGTAGAAAATGATGCAACAGTAGATATCATTTCCTCGCTGACACATTTCATCAATTAATAAGTAGGCATTAACAATTCAATCAAAACACATGCGAGGCAACCAATCATATTTGTCACTGTTTGTCGCATAGAATCAACTCGGCATAGTGAAATTATCAGCAACAGAGAGTCATTCATTGGAAAGATTCACTATTAAGAATAGAATGGTAAAAGTAACACATTTTAACTTCTCCAGTTTGCATGCATTGTAAAGGTTGCTTTAAGTATTGTTTAAATCTCTTTCCTATTTGGAAAATGCATATTTCCAATCCCATTTTCTGTCATTTTTTTAATTATGGAAAATCTCAAAGCTAAAGTAAGAAAAGGACTATGAGTGTGTACGCTACATTCTTAGTGAATATAGCAGAAGGTACACTCTTTAGGTAGACTATAACCATGGAGCATTCTCCGTCTCCAGCATAGATTTTGAGTTTGTTTAGACAAATATCATAAAGTTCACATGGAAAAAGTAGCAAGTTTGAAGTACTGGGGTAACGATTGGTCAACTGTTGAACGATGGTCCATGATGAAGTGACAACGTTCAACTTGACTATGCTTGAGCAAGCCATCTCTTCGCTCCAATGAAAAACGTATCTTTCATAAAATGAATTAATACAATTAATATTTTTTTGCCATAAGAAATAGGGCTAGATTCGTACCTGAAATTCATCTGAATTACCAGCATATGCCGCCGATCTCGTGCTTAGTCCGTCTCTGCGTAAATTATCCAACAGTCAACCACATCTAAAGGTGGTTATGCATGAAATAGAGATATTGCAAACAATTAATGTAAAAAATAAATTAAAACATTACACGAATCGACAATGGAAAATTAAATAAAAAATGTGTGCGAAAAACTTAGGATATGGAAAAGAAACTCATTTACAATTATGTACAAAAGAAAAATACAAGATCTACAGAAAACGGTTGATAGTAATAGAAAGACAAGAATTAAAAAACTTACTTATACTCATACAAACAACAAAGGGAAAAACGACTTTTAGCATGGTCAAAATGGTAAAATTTAAATACAAATCACAATCAAATATATAGAGTGAATATGTTGAAACATCTGATAAAAAAAAAAAACTAAAAAAGAACTTCCTCTCTCTGTACCCAACACTTGTAGTTGTAGATGATTTTTTTTTATAAATGTATTTATTGCAAGATAGAAAAAAAATCTTATTAAAAGATAATTGTACCAAGCAATAGAAAAACTCAATGCAGAATATATGGATGGGGGATATAATTAACACCACTTAAAATCAAACCTCTTTGATTCAAAACCCCTGAGCCTCCGTATCTCAATGGAATTTTCATATCGTATTCAATCATCGGCTTCACCCTCCTTGGCTGCATATGAGAAAAACATCAAATAATTAAATGGATGAAATTAACAAAGCTATGATTCTATAGAAAACCAAAAAATCCTTATATTAATGCCTCCATCAAAGCTTCAAGAACCTTAATAACCTATCAATTGTGGATTATATGTATAATCAGATCCAACATTAATGCAATCAAAATCAGAAGAAAGAAAGCTAGAAATTTAAGAAACATCAATCTAACAATAATCTTGAATCCAGTAATATTAGACGCGGCAACCCTGTTTCATACCTCATCAAAATTTGAGTAGAATGGCCGAATAAAAAACAGAAAACCCTTAAATTTAATAAAAAACAAATAAGAGATTATAAGATGGAAGAAAATGAAGAGCTAATCATTCTTACTTAATACCCAACCGGAGATTAAGCATCCGTTCATATTTTTTGTGCCCTTTCAATATTGTTTGCCCCGGTTTCTTCATTCACCGCCGAAACAACTGGGGTTTCTCTGGAACTGCTTAATCCCATCACGATCTAACACAAACCTATACCACAAAAATCTATCGAAAAACTGGAATAAAACCCGAAGAAATTGAGCATAACATGAAAACCGAACTTATTGGAGCAAAATCTGAAACAATTTGTCATTGAATCCGGCTTGAGCCCAAAATCAACAAAAATTGCTAACACTCTTGGTAATAGTAATTTGCGATGAAATTGAAATAAACCATATATATAGGTAAAAATTGAAATAGTTCAAGATAAATATGAAATATTCCATCTAACAATATAAAGGGTCAAAGAATTGGTCTACTGAATATATTTCCTTCTTGGTCTACATAATTTAGATTTCAAGCTACATATATAAGCAAGTGTACAATCTAATTCTTTGGGTTCAGAAAAATTGAAACTATAATAGGAGAAGCAAAATCAGTAATATTAGAAAATTGAAAATATAATTGAAGAAGCATAACGGAATGCAGAACATGAAGATTATAAATTTGCAAATCTACTCAAATTAATTAAATGAAACAACTATCCCAAATTGCTGAAACTAACTAATTGCAATGAAATCAAACTACACAGTGATGCCCAAGTTGGAAAAAATATCAAAAACCTTACTCGGAAGATGAAGTCGGGGTCGCTCCTATTGGCGGCGAAGGGTGGGAAGTCGAAGTCTGAGTTAACGGCGGCAGTGATGGGATGGAAGGAGGAGGGGTGGCGGGAATTGCCCGCGGCGGCGCTTGAGAGTTCGGAGGGGAAATTAGAGACATTTGAGAAATCTCAATGGGCCGTTTCTATCTAGGCGCTGAAAATGGAGAGACAGATTTTCAGTGTGGAGAAGAAATTATTTACTTTGAAATTATTTTTTGAGTGGACACTGGCCATAACTGGAGGGTGATACTTGGCAGCTTGCGGTGAATGCACTCCTCCTTTTATAATATTAGTGTAGAATCAGTGTGTTACACGGGATTTTAAATAAATTAAATTTTTTAAGTTGTAATATTAAAGTTTTCTTTTAACTTAGTTAATATAAATTTTGACATTTGTCATATTATATGACAAATTATTATAATAATATTTTAATATAAATTTAGTATTATAAAATAAAATATAAATTAATATAGATGTAATTAATTTATAAAATAATTAATTTTAAATCAAAACACGTATAATGAAAATATCATTTTTTTATTCACTTAATAAAAACACGTATAAGGGGAAGTAAATGAACCTCTAACATAAAAAAAATAGTAAAACTGAAAGTTTAAACTAAGCAAACCAATTCAGAAATTGACATTACTAACAAAGGCGAGAGAATTGAGAGGCGAAATGGATGACCCATTATCGAGAAAAGCATGATGTATGCGGGAGGCGATGAGAAGGAAATCGATTGGAGACGATGGAGGCGGAAAGAACAACGTGAGAGGCCTAAAAAACAAAATTTTCTATTGTTTAAGATGTATTTAAATAGAATGACACATATGATTAATTTTAATGACATGTCTATCAAACTTCTCATAGAGTGACGCATAAATTAAATCAATGTGGAGTTGACACATCATCAAGGAAAAACTCTCTATTAGTATATAAGGGAAAGTGTAGAACCCGTGTGTTACACGGGATTTTAAATAAATTAAAATTTTTAAGTTGTAATATTAAAATTTTCTTTTAACTTAGTTAATATAAATTTTAACAGTTGTCATTTTATATGACAAATATTATAATAATATTTTAATATAAATTTAGTATTATAAAATAAAATATAAATTAATATAGATGTAATTAATTTATAAAATAATTAATTTTAAATCAAGACACTTATAATGAAAATATCATTTTTTTATTCACTTAATAAAACACGTATAAGGGGAAGTGAATGAACATCTAACATAAAAAGTAGTAAAACTGAAAGTTTAAACTAAGCAAACCAATTCAGAAATTGACACTACTAACAAAGGCGAGAGAATTGAGAGGCGAGCTGCGGATGACTGACATCGAGAAAAGCATGAATGTAAGGCGGGATTTATGAGAGGGAACGAACGGGGGACGATGGAGGCGGAAAGAACAACGTGAGAGGCCTAAAAAAACAAAATTTTCTATTGTTTAGGATGTGTATTTAAATAGAATGACACATATGATTTATTTTAATGACATGTCTATCAAACTTTTCATAGAGTGTGACACATAGATTAAATCAATGTGGAGTTGACACATCATCAAGGAAAAAATCTCTATTAGTATATAGGGGGATAAAATTAATAAATAATTTGTTTGCTAAAACACAAGTCAAAAAATGAATGGACAATTTAAAATAGGACGGAGGGAGGAAGGGTACGTAGGTTCAAAACAATTGATACTTTATGCGAGTGAAATGATATTTTTGAAATGCATGCACATATTTGTTTCTGGAGATTCAAAATAAGTACTGGAAATGAAATCAAATATAGAGTTTTGCAAGTCAAATTTACTCGGTTTAGCCTTTCACCCGGAAAGTGCGACGTGTTTTTATAATTGGGAATTATAGGGAATAGACGACATCATATTTTAAGAGTTCCTTCCTTTCTAGTGTTACAATTTGTACTTGTTTCAATTGCAATACAAGTCGAAATTTGTAGCCTTTTTGTTATTTATGGAGTTTTCTATTTTTATTAATGTTGTTTGCTTAAGTTGAGTTAACTTTTAGATTTTATCAAACTTAAAAAAAATATGTTCAAGCTAATTTGATGAAACTGAGCTCACTATACTAGGACTTCTTTTATTGGTGACCCCAGTGGTTGTCACAGAATGCTTCAAAGTAACTATATTTAAAAAAAAAAAGAAAATTTTATATAACATTATGACTACTTTTATCGGTGCCATTCAGGCTGAGGTCATCAAATGCGTCCAAGCAACTATATTAAAAAAAAAAAAGAAAAATTGTATATAACATGGTGAAGCTGGGCTGTTGACAACCCCAACGTCACCCCTTACTCTCATCCATAATTGTATATAACATGGTAACGTTGTGCCACATTCTGATTGGTCCTTGTAATTATTTTTGGATATAGTTAGATTTGTAAATATTAAAGACAGCGTGTATTAAAAAAAATAATCATCTACAAATAGAGTCCAATATCAAAATATTTTGAAACACAAACTAAATTTATCTATTTTCTCTTCCAATATATCTATTCTAATTTCTAGCTTGTTCATTTCTTTTTAATTTTGAATTTTCAAATTTTATAATTTTAATTTTGTTATTGAGTTTGTAATTTATTTTAAGTGTATGATAATTTTTTCCCCTATTATAATTACAGATTTAGAATATCAAATGATTTTTATATACTTTTTTAGAAGTTTAATATAATAAAAATCGATTATACATAATATATATTTAAAAAATAATAAGAAAAAATAATTATTTTAGGATGAATTGGTGTCACTAATAAAATATAAAAAAAATTAAAATTGAGCTGGATGATAAATTGTGCATGTGAATAAGAGAGAAATAAATATTATATGAATTAGTTATTCATAGGTTCATTTATAGGACGAATAATACTCCTAGATCCATACTTTTTTTATAATTTAGTAGTCGGTACAAAATAGGTCCCACACCCTTCTTCTTCCCCACGCTGCCGCGGTGGCCACCATCCAGACGGTGAAATTTCAAATTGTAATTCTTACTTTCCTAACACTAGCATGTTGAAAATTGTAATTTTTCAAATTGTAATTTTTCAATTTATAATATGAAAATTCTAAGTTGAAATTCTTACTTTCCTTTCACTACATGTCTATGCCTACAACTTTCTAATTTCAGCCAATGTATACAACCAAAACTTTCTTACATTTTGGACCAAAATTTCCTCAACATTGGAGGAGAAAAAGGACATCTGTATGTCCTTTTCAAACAAAAATAAATCCAAATCCTCTAGCCTGTCCATCTACAATCTTCATCTTACTCTCTTTCAGAAACTTGAATGTGAAAGCCATTTGAAAACTGCAAACCCGGCGTTCGTAGAATATCTCCTTCTTTAATTGCTTTCCACCTGATGGATATTGCAAAACATATACGCATGTTAATTAGCAATCTCGATATTAGTTTTTCTGAAGAGTTGGTCTTATGTAAAACTGTGTTACCGTGCAATTACTTTACAACTATAACTTTACAACAAAACAATTAATACATGTTAGTGAACCAACTAATACTGTTAAAAACCACACACGAAAATGCTTAACTTGTTAATCTTACTTGTACTTAGTAACTAAGCAATGGAGAAATGTAGGCCTTTGAATCTTTGTGAACTCTGTTCCTACACAGAACCTCATGCCACCTCCAAATGCCATGAAGTTTCTAGAAGCACCATGTGTGTCGATTCCCTGCAGTTATTGCTAGTTTGGTTATCAATCAAGGCCCGTGATAACTTAGTCAAAATGTAACGTTGATTGAACTTTACTTGCCTCCCATCTCAATGGATTAAACTCGAGGGGGTTGTTGTATTTCGTCGCATTTAAGTGCACGGCCGGAGGACATACCATCACGGCCCAACCGGCTGGAATAGTATATCCTTTGAACTTGGTTTCCCTAAGTGCTTTTCTGAAAATCCCAGGTACTATATTTGCTAGTCTCACTGTTTCATTGATCACCTGTGACGATGTTATTCCATTTTAGTGAATAAAATATAAAAGATAAGAGTAAATCTCTTGTGAACCAGGTTTACGGCGACTTTTTTCTTTAAAGTAATATTGTTTAATCTAAGAAGTAATACTGTTCAGCATATGAAACACCCCGTTTCAAAAAATGCTTGATTCTATGTATTCTTCTTCTTAAAATCACTAAACAGTGTTATTTGGTATACTAAATAGTATAGAAGTTTTTGTCCAATAACAATGGCAAGAAATGTAAGGGGAAACATTACAGGACTCACCAGAAATGTGAACTTCATTGATTTGTATTCACTCCATGTAAGACCGGAGTCCCGATTCTCCCTTCGCTTAATAATATCGTCGTGCTCCTTCTGAGATGGATTTCAAGCACGAACACAATAAAAACTAATCTTGTTAAATTTTTAATCTTTCTTACAGTGAGTTGTTCCATAACCAATGGATGTTGTGTAAGAAACTTGGTTGCAAGAGTGAGAGCAAGGGACGTGGTTTCGAAGCTAGCAAACAACATCACGAACATTAAATTGAGAGCAATCGCTTCTGTCAAAACCGTGTCCTTCTTCTGAAGTTCTTCCACCACATAATCGAAGAAATCAGTCTGGACTTTGTTTGGCCTCTCCCGTCTCTCTTGCAACATGTTTTTCAGCATCTTCATCGCCTTCTTCCTCCCCTAATCAACCCACAAAAAACTTAGTTTTAATCACACTAATCGTAAGGTTCAAAATCAAGAACATACGTACATACATACGTACCCATAAACATTTATGATAAGCAGTTCCAGGAATATCCAGAGGAAATGAAATCAACCCCTGAATAAAAGCTTTAAAATTTTCCCTCAAATTCTCACCACATTTTCCAGAATCATAACTGATCAGCTTCTTTGCTGTCAGATCAAAAATCATCTGCAAGACAAAAACCAATTAAACTAATCGAAAATCGAGCAAATTAACATAACCACAAGATACATAAATGTAATACATACATATGTTTCTTGATGTATTACCTCTGCAGTTGCTTCCTTGAGATCAACAGAGTTGCTGATTGACCATTTCTGCAAGCTGGAATTCGAGGACCGCTCGATCTCTGGAAGCATCTTCTTAAGGCTTTCGGGCCCGAACAGATTGAGCACCATGTTCTTGAGATACTTGTACATAAATCCATGCAAAGAACCTACATTTTGGCTCCCAAATATCTGAGTGAATGTATCGGGATACCAGCTTTGAAAGAGACGGCCCTCTTGCTGAAAGATGAAGTGATTGAGATCTGCATCAGTCGATATGATCACCGGCCTTCCTACTAGACTTGTCTTGAATATGCCTCCTATAAGTACAAATCTCGTGAATTAATATAAAACACAGAAAAATGATTTACAACTTTATTTCTTCTAGTTGAAGTGTTGAATATTTGCGGGTTCAAGCTCTAACTTGTTCCTCTGATTCTTCTCTTCTTTGACTTTGACCTTGACTCGGATGACTTTTTGTAACGGTCCTCGCCTTAATCTTGTATGGAGTTGAAGTTGGATTTTGAAACGTTGATCCAAGGACTGGATGTCTTGATTTGAATCGAACGTGGCCTTGAAGATTTTCTGGATGAGCTCCTTCGAATTTGATGAAGAACGATCTTTGAATCTTCAAGTGTTTGATGAAGATCTTTGAATCTTCAAGGGGTTGAACGAAGAACGCCTTTGGAGAAACGCCGAATCGGAGGGGCTCAGCACCTTGATCTCGGATTTGGAGTCGTTTCTGGAAGGTTTCAGGAAGAACGTCTTGGAGTTGGTGAAGAACGTCTTCAAATCTTCAAAGTTCGCCTTTGAAGAAACGTCTGATCGGAGGGACTTTGAGCCTTAATCTCTGATCGAATGTTGTTTCTGGATGCTTTGCACGAAGAACACTTGAAGTTGCTTTGAATCTTTAAGAACGGTTGCAGGGAGCTCTGGACTGTTCTTGTCTTGCTCTTCTGGAATTGTCTGAATGTTGGTTGTTCGATGTGAATGAGCTTGACCCCTAGTTATAGGGTGAGGGTGACCGAATTTCATTAAATGCGGTGCCACTTGGCGACCTATGATTGGTCGAAGAGATTTTGATGGCATAATAAACGCAAATCATTTAATTTGATTGATTTGTCATTAATTCTTTTCTATTTATGACCAAATATCAGCCCGATTCACCACATACGAGTATTTAAGTGCTCATAAAATTTTGACTGGCTTGTACCGTGTATATATTAAATATCAGTTATTTAATTATTTAATTTGGAGAATTAATTTAGTAATTTCCCAATAAATAAATAAATAATTTGATTTCATATTAATATAGAATTGTACACGTGTCATCATTTAATTGAGTGAAAATTTAATTAGCTTACACCTCCCTATCTAATTAAGACATCACATTGTTAAATGAAAACAATTAATACTGTTTAGTGAAAACAACTAATACTAACCATCAATGAATTATGTTGTTCAATGGAAACAACTAATATTATTCAGTGAAAGCAGCTAATACTGACCAACTAATACCTTTGAGTAAAACAACTAACACCATTTAAAAGTGCATTTAATTTGCACGGTGCAACTGGTGAACAACTAATACTGTTCAATGTAATCAACTAATACGTTAAGTGAAAACAACTAATACCTTTTAGTGAAACAACTAATACCATTTAAAAATGCACTTGAGTTGCACAATGCAACTGGTACACAACTAATACTGTTCAATGAAACAACTAATACTGTTCAGTGAAAACAACTAATTCTAATCAACTAATACCTTTAAGTTAAAAACTAATACCATATAAGGATGAACTTGAGTTGCACGGATTTGCTGAATTTATACATATGAAGAAGAACATATCAAATACCTTTTCATCCTAGTTTTAATGAAAGGCGGAAAGTCGGAGCTAGTGTTGGGAGCAAAGAAGTGAAGAGTTTCTCCAAGAAGAGGCCACCCCATCGAGCCAGGCGGAAGAACTCCATTACACCTCGGATTTCTCCATCTGTAAACACAGTTCACAATAGTGATAATAACTGCAAATCCGACGTACGAGCATAACGAAAACATAGTTGAATCGAATGAAAAAAATTATTTCATGTGGTGGAAAATGGAAGAAAAGATGAATATAGGAAGGAAGGAAGGAAAGAGGAGACAAGGTTGAAAATGTATGTGAGATAAGTGGTTAAATCGGAGGCAGGAATCTGCAACTCATTTAAATAATATTTGTCTACTCGTTTTTTTTTTTTTTTCATACATGTTGGTTGCTGGCTTCGTAGTCCATAAAAGCTGTACATATTGGTGTAAATGACAAATAGAACAATTGGAATAATTTTTTCTATATATTTATGGTACGTATAGAAATATAGAATATGTATAGAAAGGGTAGCATGACGGTGGAGTTTGTTGGATACTCCAAGCCCACCACCCTCTCCTTAATTTTCTAATCCTATTTTAGGGTCAGCTTGATTGGAGGTAATGGAAGTGGTAATGAAAATCACTTCTATTAATTTTACTTGGTAGTTGTAATATATAAATAATGAGAATATAAGTAAGCAATTGATTATCCACACTCACTCAACCCACTTCACATGATACCCACGGTTCATGTTCTAACCAAACATCAACAATGCAATCAATAACTCTTGTGATTATTATTCATATTCCCTAGTCACACCAAGCGATCCTTTACATCTTTTATTTCAAATAATATCATATACTCCCTCCAGTATAAGTTTCTCATTTCTTTTGGGTATTTTAATTAAGGTATAATAATAAAATAATAAAAATAAAACGTAATTTTAGGTATTGGAAGAGTGGAAAAAGATATATGGAGTAATGAGTGGAGTAGTTAGTGACATTTTTTGTAATATTGTGTGAAAAGTGAGAATAAAAATTATGGGTAGTGGAGTTACTTTTTCCATTTATACAAAGGGAAAACTTATAGTGGGACATATAGAAAATAAATGTGGGAAACTTATAGTGAGACGGAGGGAGTACAATGTTTTGTTAGACTGCAATTATGGAGAATTTTATAGAAACGAAAAATAAATAACGCAAATTTGTTGATCAAATTCGTCAGAAAATAACTATATTTAGGGGCACTACCAACGATTGAGCAGATATGACGTTATTATTGCATAATATATAATTAAATAAATATAAATTATAGATCATCATCCATATTTTTCAAATAATAGTCCCTCATTTTTTTTTCAAAATAGTCCCTCAAAATTACAAAATAATCCCTCAATAAGTATTAAAAATTTACAAATAGCCCTTAACTGCAAAAATAGTTCCTCAAAATTTGCAAAATAGCTCACAATTTTACTTTTTTTGCTTTTGATCGAGCAATTTGTGAGTGGTTCAAAAGTAAAATAGTTCAATGCTTTGAATTAGTTTGTTGAGCTGGTTGAGTAGCGGTCGAACTTGTCCATTAAACCCCTTTTCTTAAAATATAGTTATACGGTATTTGTTCCAAAACATTTTAATAATATAATGATGGGAAATTGAAATATTAATTATCTTTGGGAGTTTTGGATATCTAACTATAAAAATTTGTGTTGCGCTAAAAAAAAAAAACTATAAAAAATTGTGCGTATAATTGAAAGAATTAAGCCTTGAACAGATCCTGTTCGTAACTAAGTATATAAAATAAGATTAAGTTTAACATGAAATTTGTTCCTAATATAAAATTAATGATTAATATCATTAGATTTATAAATTAATATTATAAGTAATACTTATCAATTGATACCATTATTTATAAATTAATATCACAACACTAAATGCTATAATTTTTAGTCTATAAGAGTTATTTACATAGATTGAGACTACGTCGCAATTGAAAGTAAATAAATAATAAATATTATTTATTTATTTATATAAATCCACACTTGAGTGGATAAAGTTTGAAAGAGGAAATTGGTTAACTTCCTGGAGAAAAGAAAGGGAATAAAAAGAGATTCTTTTCTCATTCAACTTACGTGATTTCACTTTTACGTTCGACTCCGACATTTTCACAAAAAACAGAAAATTAAGAAAAGTGAAAACAAGTTTTCATAAACATCACGTACATACTCAAATTAGAAATGACTCTTAAATTGTGAAACGTGATCCAATTCGTGTAATTGAATTCCTGACAACGAGATTCTAGTCCGTACATAGAATTCAACCGGTTCTACTTCTTCCGCTACATTTATGGATTTAGAGGTTAGTGAGTTTTCTAACCCCCTTGTTCCAACAATGGTATCAGAGCCATTGTGTTGGATTCTCATATGCGATTACGATTCTCGCACTATTATATGCCTTGTATGTGTTTTGGCATGTGTTTATGGTTCACACTTATATTTCTGTAAATTTTCAAAATTAGTGATTTTCTAAAATGAACGAATTTGGGGCTGAATATTTTACTGTAGATATGTAATATTGTGTTGATTATATCTGCAATGTTTCGTAATTTTTGGCCAAGCCGTTTGTGAGAATTAAATTATTTTTGAAAAATTTTGTGAACTTTGATCGCGAATTGTGAACAGTACAATATGAATTATGTTATGTTCTTGGTACTGGGTTAATCTACATTTGAAGACGATTCCAACGGCATATTATTCGTTATTTTTGGTAGAGAAACGAGTGAGATATGATATTTGGAAAATTTCAGGTTTCTGAGACCATTTCGCAAAGTTTAAGAAAACTTAGGGGTCCATTTTTGGAAATTTGATATATTTGGAGGACCTAATAGCAATTGTTTGAAAATCAATTCAAACTTCGGTCAAACCGGTCCAATGTGACCCGAACCGGTGACCCGTTAGCCGAACCGAGTCAGACCCGTAACCCGATCCAGGATTCGACTTTGGCCGAACTCCGACGAGGTGGCGGCGCGTGACCATCACGCGCCACTTTGGTACCAAAATGGAGGCACATGTGACGTACTCAACGGCGCGTGAGGTGCGTGGGATCCTTGTCGGTGCGTGTTACTGTTTGGCCTTGCGTCCCTGCGCGTCAGGTGGTTTCCGGGCGCGTGCAGGTGGTTTCCGGGCAAAAAGACGGTTTTTCGGCTTTCTTAAGCTATTTTCCGATGTGTGCGCTCTTGGAATCTTGTTTTGGCTCATTTGGGCTCGTTTTAACTCCGATTTTAGTTCCGAAAGTTGCTACCTTCATATTTTTAAGTGTAGATTCTTAATTTGCATATTTTGAAGGTATTTGAGCTAAGAAAGTTCAAGTGCTTATTTATCTATGAAAGTGAGAATCACAATTAAACTTATTTTACTTGTGAATTAGCTAATTATGCTTGAAATTAAATTTTCTTGTATAATTGTGAGCTTAACAATTCACGTGTTAAGTATTTAAACATTGGATATTTAAATGGTTGCTCATTTTATGTAGATATGACTCGATGAAATGAAAAATTGTTGTTCTATAAATTCGAGATTTTCTTATGCAATTTTTTAAAGAATTACATGGAAAACTATCACATAATTTTGGAATATTATGTTGCTTGACAGAGTTGCATAGTTTAATCTCTCTTTATTATTATCACATAATGTGATTCCGACTGAATAGCTCACGACTTAGTAAGAGTTCAAACTTGAGCTATGACATTTCCAAGAAGACTTATAGTAGTTTTCTAGGACTATATTATGTCAAGATTGTAATTTAATAGTAATGGTGATAATTTTTATGAGAAAATGATTAGTGAATTAGGTTAAGGATGCAAGTAGACACGTTGTTGGGACGACGTGTCTATGTACTCCCTCCGTCCACTAAAACTGTGCTCATTTTGTTTTGACATGTTGTACGGGAAGGTAAATTAAGTCAATTTATGAATAACATAATTGATTGTGAGTAAAGAATAATGATAACTTGAGTAATTAAGTGATTGTTGGACGTTGAAGATAAAAAAAATTGTGTCCATAAACGGACTTAATTTACATTTCCGTACAACATATCAAAACGAAATGAGCACAATTTTGATGGACGGAGGGAGTATTAAAAATGATTCATTGATCCGGTGTTATTATCTTGAGAGGTGAATGTACCGCTTGAATACGAATCATCACCTAGATCCTTAAGCCATATTTTTCCATAATGTCGGTACTAAATGTAGTACTTCAAGAGACATGAATGTCAAAGAGGATCCAAACTATTCATGTATATTGCCTGATAGTGATGCTGAAATAAGATTAGATTAAGAATAACCTTAGTAGTTGATTTTTTGGGCTTATAGTAGCCATTAGATTTTCTTGACTACTTTGAGTTATTTTATTGACTCATAACATGATTGTGCTTTATTATGTTTATAATGATAAATATTATTAAGCATATAGTTTCATGTTGTTAAGTGGGAGTTTTAGCTATTTATCGGAGTGAAAGCTAAAACTATTTGTGTTCATGTTTTGGAACTGAATCTGATTAATGAGGATACGTAATGAGATTGATGATTAATGACTCTAAGTTATTTTTCGATATCAAATTTTATATTAAATTTTTCAGATGTCTGTTAGCTTAACATTGAACATATTGATACATAAATGAACATTAACTCAGTGAATCACTTCAATCAAACCAAATAATAGCTTCAAAAGCTATCAACACCGAGTTAAATAAATAAAATAAACTCAATAACGATAATTATGACATGTGGCGTCATAATTAATTATATGTTCTTGGAGAACAAGATACATTGAATACTATCTACCATATTATGGAAGATCTTGGGATTGAGATAGAGATTCAGATCAAAATGGATCAAAAGACTTACCTTGCTTGAAATGTGAAAATTTCTAGCTCATAACAGACTGGTGAGCTCGACTATAGATAATATGATCCTTGAGTGTGTGCAACACCTTACAACTTACGATATTTGGTAATATCTGATAGAGAAGTATGGTAGCATTTCACTTTCTGAATAACATCAAATTCAGATCTGACATGGTCATTTCCTTATAAGTGGAAACACTTGAGAGTTAACACGACCCGTGATAAAAAGGTTTAAGACTTTCGGTTATTCAATTCCTATTGTTGAGTTGAAGGATATAATATTTGAAGCTGTCAAGTCTGCATCAAGTGTTCTCGTTTCTGAATCCAGTTCTTGAAACACTTCAAACTCTAAATGTAAGACATACTGGAAGGAACGAAGGAAATGACAAGCAATATAAAATTAGAAATACTGCAGTTGAACTTCAAATTATCCTAATGCTAAGAAGAAAAGATGTGCAAAACTGAAAATTAGATGATCTGCAAGCTTGATCATTTTACTCATGAATATCTTGAGTCCAAGAGGGACAAATAAATTCATTGTAATTATTTGGTTTTAGCATAATTGTCTATGGTGATGTATTTAAGATTTAATTTTATCCTTGTGGATTATAGATTCAGAAAATGAAGACCATTGACTAAAGATGAATTGACATTTTATTTACATCGTCATCATGTTCCAAGTGGGACGAGATGAATATATGTGGAAACTAATTTCGAGTTGAAGTCTAGGGACTTGCAAACTCGAGATTGACAATGGTCAATGTTTCACACTACATGATGTCTTGTTTTCTCTGGAGATCATTAAGGATCTCTCCTCTGTATTTATTCTTCTATGATTGGGATGTGATTTGCAATTTACATTAGAGATGGTTGTGATAATATATACAATGTGTATTATGGTACTGAACAATTATTCTATGTTTTATATGGTTTTTTTTACTATAACAGAACAATTATTTTAGTATTATGATGATGATTCATGGATTACTAAATATTTGTTACTCTAGTTATGCTTGTGTAAATGATGACATTTAACATACTAGATTTGGTTACATTGTGCAAGATTTGAATAACTGACTTGAGAAAGAAGAACTATGGAGTTCATCTTTAAGAGTCAAGTTATCAAAATGCGAACATTATCTTGTTCATAAGTGATTAGAAAACCATTTGATAAAATAATGATTGTTGATCCTTCATTGCAATTATTTTATTTTGATAAGTGTGATTTTACTAATGTCAAATAGTAAATCATGGAACTTACTGGTTTTTCATTACTTAAGTTGATAATTTCTCACGTTTTACATGTCTGAAATTTCTCACAAGTTTGAGGCATTGAGTTGCTTCAAACATTACCTAAATGGGGTTGAGAATAAAAAGGCATAACCTTAAAAGGTTTTAAGAACCAATAGAGGACGCGAATATTTATCCATGCAGTTCAGGTAACTGTGTAATGAAAATGATATAATCCAACTATTATCAAAACCTTATACACCATTGTTCAATGGTGTAACTGAAAGAAGGAATAAACGTTGTTGGATACAACATGATCCATGATAAAATAATTAATTTTAACCATCTTTTTGGAAAGATGAGTTATTTATGATTGTTTGCACGTTGAATAAAGTTATTCATAGTTGATTAAGTCAACTTCATCTGAACTCTAGAAAGTTGAAGACCTGATCTTTTGTTAATCTTGGTATCTGTAGACCAACAATGGTCTAAAGGATTTAGAAATGTATCTTCTAAGATACTATGCTAAATCCAATGGATACAAATTGATCGGAGATCAAGAAGTTCAGAGTAAGACATGAGATAAAATCCCATAATGTCAATTTTTCTGAAAAAGATTTCCTAGTAGAGGAAGTATTTGAAATATTATACCATTTTCAGATTGAAATCATCACTCTCTATCGGATCCAAGTGGGAGTGATTTACTTAATGTTGTGATATTTGATAAAATTTTAACCATTAAGATTAGATGGATCTTGATGAGAGTAATTATTCATGTCACAAAGATTAAATCTTGAAAAATACTCTAGGAAACATGTGTCTGAGAGACATCATGATATTAAGGGACACAACTTCTTTATATTTTTAGAAATTAGATCAGTCTTTAGTGAATGAGGAAGAACCTACAGACGATCGAGAGGTTCTATCTCGTTATGCAAGAGACTAATGGAACAAAGCAATGAAAGATAATATAAAGTCAATAAAGTCAAATCAAGTTTTTTTTAAACTTGTAGATCCTTTATTGGGACACATCTTAAAAATGCTCACTCAGCAGGGAAAGATTATACTCAGTAAGGGGTATTTAAACTTTCTTCATCTGTTGTGAGATTTACCTCGATTCATTCACTTTTTGACTATAGTATCAAGTATATATTTAGAATTACATAAAAATGGATGTTACTGGTTTTCTCAATGGAGAATTCAAAGAAGAGGATAATGTTTGTAAATTGAAGAAGTCAAATTACAAACTTAAACAAATCCTCAAAACAGTGGTACTTGAGATTTCATATTATGATTATCTCGTAGTAACTTTGTTAGACAAAGACTATTGTGTTTATGTTTAACGGTCCAAAGATAGTTATGTAATTCTATGATTATATGTTGATACATTGTTAGCTGAAAAGACACAATGACAATCTTTTAGTGAAAGCTTCATAAAGATCGTTCAAAGAAGTTACTTGGATAGTCTTAGCAGACTCATGTAGTAAGACTTCTAAAATGATTCAAATGAATGTATAAAAACATGTTGATTCTCATGTTATAAAAAGACGAGTCACTGAATTATGATGAATGTCCAAAGACTGAAAGATAAAATGTCAAATGTACCATAAAATTCAATTGGATGTCTGATGTATGCTAAGTTGTGCGCACATCCAGACATTTGTTAAGTTGTTGGTTTGGTTAGCAGATATCAGTTAATCCGAAAAGAGACACTAAAAGATAGTGTGTGGGATTTTTGAGATATCTGAAGGATACTGCAGATTATTATCTCAATGAGATAATCTAAACTTATAGAGTATACAGACACTAACTGGAATTATGATTTAGATGTAAGTAAGTCAAATTCTAGTTATACCTTCTTGCTTAAACATTGAAGCAATCTCGTGGTATGACATGAAATAAGTCTGTATAGCACTGACCACTATTAAAAATGAACTTGTGGCATGTGCATCTGCAGTCAAATAAATATTTTGGTTAAGAATTTTCATAAAATATTTGGAATTAGTAAGCACTCAATTGAGATCTGTAACGATTCATTGTTGTATATGACATTCCAGTGGGATTTATATCGACTCACTGTTGAATCAAACACTCCAGTGGGAGTTATATCGATTCACTGTTGAATCAAACACTCTAGTGGGAGTTATATCGATTCATTGTGAAATCAAACACTCCAGTGGGAGCTCTAAAAAAAAGTGATTGTGAAATCAAACACTCCAGTGGGAGCTGTTATGATTCATCGTAGTAATCAAAGCAGTTAAAGCTTACTCTAAAGATTCCAAGTATCATGAAAAGTTTGACTTTATAAAGACGTTACAAAGAAGAAAGAGTGATTCTTAATAAATTTCTGCAGACTTGATGTTAGCAGATTTGTTGTCAAACATAATTATAGAAGATGTGTAAGACATCTTAAGAACTTGAGTTTGTATGGATTTAAATGGACTAAGTAGTTCTTAATGTTACTAGACATTTATGTATAGTGAATTATATAAAATGTTCATATAATAGTATGTCGACAAATTGATTGGCTCTTTCATACGAGCAATCGCCTCTGACATTGAGGTATGTGCAGAGATGAGATTATATTGTAGATAATCGCAATAGATTTTACCACGAATCTATTTGACTTGTTACAAAGCTAAATCAATGGATTCCTAGAAGAAGAAAATCCAAGTTAAGTGTCGATGATACACTTGAACTATGATTTACACGATGTCAAAATAAATTAAATGACATATGCTTCCATCCTGGGAAGTTAAAACATCGTGACATGTGTTTCACACCACATGTGCTAAGTTGACCATAAGGAAATGAGAAAGATATCCCTGTTTTCTCATTGTATGAAGCCTTGAGGTTTTAAATAAGCCTCTTAAAAATACCCTTAGGACTTTCTACTTGATTTCTAAGTCTTCACTTTAGTGTTGCTACTTTAGCATGCTACCAATAGCTATGATTAATGCAGCAATGCGGTACATGTTTAGGAAAGCAACTATAATGGGAGTCTGTAGATATTTTGTGTGAAAGAAAGGACATCTTTATTAACACGTTCTATTTTGTTCATTGACCGGTCAATCGAGTTGAGAACTTGATTATGAATGCTTGATCTGATGAAAGGTTGAATATACTCTAATAGTTTCAAGGGATTGAAAGAGATATGTCAACTTGTGTTAACTGAAAGAGTTCTGGGGTATAACGAGTTTTGAAATCTTCATATAAAACTGGTTGAGTTGCTATATATCATTAACACGTTATATAGCATGAAAACTCGAGAATTTATATAGCATGAAAACTCATATTCTCGAGGGTCACACGATTATTTGCCTATATGAAAAGGTATTATGTGATGGTGTAAAGAGGTGAAACAAATGAGTGTAAGACTCAGACTTCATGTGTGAGTGGGAGATGAAAGTAAATAAATAATAAATATTATTTATTTATTTTTATAAATCCACACATGAGTGGATAAAGTTTCAAAGAGGAAGTTGGTTAACTTCCCTGATAAAAGAAAGGGAATAAAAAGAGATTCTTTTCTCATTCAACTTACGTGATTTCACTTTTACGTTCGACTCCCACGTTTTCACAAAAAACAGAAAATTGAGAAAAGTGAAAACAAGTTTTCTCTTTTCATATACATCACGTACATACTCAAATCAGAAAGGGCTCTTAAATTGTGAAACGTGAACCAATTTGTGTAATTGAATTCTTGACAACGAGACTCCAGTCCGGACGTAGAATCCAACCGGTTCTACTTCTTCCGCTGCATTTCTGGATTTAGAAGTTAGTGAGTTTTCTAACCCCCTTGTTCCAACAACAATAACAGGAATAATCCCGAGCATTAATATTTTTATTGATAATAAACTGAATAACAAAGACTCATAAGATTCCTATTTATAATACTCTAGATCTAAACCCTAACGTGTTCTCCAAGAACAAATCAGATAAAAATGAAAATTAATCATAATGTAGAACTTTTTATATAATTTTTAAATAAATAATTAAATAAATCCTATTAATCTAGAATGATAATGATATTTATTTTTAAGTGTAATAATATTGATTTCATACTATGGACAAATGAGAGTACTTTGTGATAAAATAATTATAAAAGATAAAAACTCATATGATTCGGTCTCATATATACGGTACAGACTAGCACAAATCAACACTCATCTCTTTTAAAATGTTAAAACTCTATTAAATTATATTCCGTCTCACTATGAGACCGTCTCATACAAGTGTGTCTCATTATAAAAACACGAGTAAGTCTCGTGTGCATCCAGGTGCACCGTGCACTCATACTGCATTTTAGAACCATGCAACTTGTTATACTAAAATATGTAACTTGTTTATATTGAACCGTGCAACTATTAATGTGGAAAAATAGTTGCACGGTTCAGTGTAAATAAGTTGCATCTTACCGTATAACAAGTTGCATGATTTTAAAATGTACTATAAGTGTTAATGACAACTAAAACAACTGCCGTTCGGGAAAAAAAAAACTGAGTAAAAAATAAACAATTATTTACCAACATAAATGCTCAACTATATATATATATATATAGGAAGTTTATAAACAAGTATGTTTAACAAGGGATGGATTTTGATATCTCATTTAAATAAAATATATTCAGGGTGGTTAATGAAAATAAATGATAATTAATAATGAGTAATTCCAATTAATATTGTTTGATATTATTTTAATTAAATAATAATAATTCAATCATTAATTTTATAGTGATTGATCCTTAATGATTTCCATTGTAATTCTCATTTGAAACTTATATCAAGTGGACATATAACAAATTTTCATTATTTATAGTATGCTCAAAATATAAATATGTAAAACAAAAAACACGGGACATTCGCCCATGATGCTAAGTGCACATGGAAATACTGAAATTACATCTCAAGTATTAAAAAGTCTTAGTTAAGTAGTATCATTTTAACAAGTTTAACATACATTTTTTGATCAAGAACAAAGCTAGGCGTGATTGAACTTGATCCAAACTCATGCCCAAGCACAACATTTAAGAGTTGTTAATTAATGACACAACACCTAGACATCCTTGTAAGCAATTTGAATTAGGAGTATTGATTAAATTAGGATACCAACTTCCCTAAAAATAAGCTGATTTGCATATCTTCCTTTTTTTTAATAATACCAAATCTATTTCTCTAAGAAATAATTTAATTCCGTGATCTCCCTGTATCACATCTATTTCTCTCTCTTGAAATATATTGAAAATGTAGTAATTAAATTAGTTAATCGTTTGATAAATTCCTGGAGCAGAGACTCTGGCCTCTCTTTCAACGAAAACGAAGTGGGTTCAAAAATTGTATATGAAAAATGTGATTGCATTAAAATTATTTTTTCCCAAGTGTTTCTTCATCGTCTAATATATTGCGAGAAATTTTTTTTCTTTATCAAATCTCTCATCCCGGAGTGATGTGCAATTGATGCAATTTGATTTAATTTTAATTTGAATAAATCATGAATCATATATACCCTAAACCATGAACCCTAAATCCTATACCTATGTTTTAAAAATCGGAACTGAAAGTTGAGGCCCAAAAAAAATTGGATAAGGGATTTTTTGATTATTTAAGCGGATTAGATGACGCCATAATAAAATATTATATATATATAATATGCATAATTTTTTAAAAAATTCAAAATTACATCCCATTTCATTACTTTTACCCACAAAAAGTAATTTACTTTTACATCCCATTTCATTACTTTTACCCACAAAAAGAAATTTACTTTAATAATAAAGCAAAAAAGATTACAATATTTCCAACCAAAAATAACTTTACCACTCTAAATATTAATAAATAATTTTCACATTAAAACTCGTCTTTAAAAACAAATGGATAAATAAATTTAGAAACGAAAGTAGTATTAATTACTTGATATTTAAAATTTGGAGATCAATACTAAAATATATAGTATTGAGATGATATTATAATTTTTTTTTTATTTTTTTGAGCTGATATTATAATTACAAATTAAATTTAATTTTTAAAAACCTTTTAATATTTTAAAATTTGAAGAATTCTTTTAAAGAAAAATAAATATTAATTGTATTTTAATTGAAATAAAAGTAAATATGATGATGTATTAAAAAGCCCAATATATTCTCTCTTATACATTTAGTCATTCTCGATTTCTTCTTCAATGGTGTCAATTGGGCCTCTCTCAAAGGTCTCCGCCACATTTCCCGAAACTCTGTGATCTAAAACAGCGCCTTCTCAAAATTATATATATATATATATATATATATATATATATTTTTTTTTTTGATTTTCGGGATAAAGTTAGATGTTTAGTAGTAGGTAGTAGTTAGCCTAAACCATTACCAATTCTTTCCATTGAACTTATAACCAATTTGGTCTTTGGGTTGGGGCGGGTAAAAACGATTTTTTTTTTAATAACTTATCAAATATTTTCTAGAATTTTATTTTGATTAATTTAAATTTAAATTAATATTAATAAATAAGTAAATATGATGATGATATGTCATATATCACACATCAAATTGGGCTCCAAAGGTGACCAATTGTGATCTCCATATCAAAATATATATATATATATATATATATATATATATATATATATATATATATATATATATATATATATATATATTTTTGATCGGATAAAGTTAGATGTTAGTAGGTGTTAGTAATTTGTATACCAAGACCCAAATCTTTCATTTAAATCGTCAATCCACCTTATAAACTCTTAAACTCCAAATTATTCCCGGAGGACGTGAACTTGGGTCTCCCACCCAAATGAAAGAAAGGTGGCCAAGATAAGTTAAAAAAACCGATTATATATATAATAAAAGATATACATAACTTACACTTAATAAATTTGATAGAGAAAACAATTAGATACAACAATCTTATATTATAAAAGGAAGAGTGCATATATCACAAGCTGTCAAGTATCTCATCTGATGTGCTGCCACGTGTCGCTGTATATTATTTTCACTGTTTAATCTTATAAGTTTTCCAATAAAACATTTTCACTGCTGCCTCTTCAACTCTTCTTCTCTGAAAGAACAAGCCCTAATTTTACATAATGAATTCCATCATCAGATTCAGCCTTAGAAATAGTCGGTTAAGGATCTTGCAAGCACGAAGGATATGATTAATTATGGCTCTTGGTTGTCCTGCAATGGTGAAGGTGTCTTTAGACTTTGACTATGAAGGTATATTTGAAATTTGATTGTATGATTTATGCGTAAGCAAAATGTGTCATCGTATCGATCTTATGTTCACTGATTATTGTTCTTTTGAATTGCTTCAATCATAAAGTTGAGTTTTTGATATAAGCAAAAAGATGCATATTGTTCGCAAATTCCCATATAATATCCGTGTGATTATAATCTACTATATTAATTCCATCTTTATTGACAAGGAAAGAAAAAACAGATTTGCAGCAGTCAACTTTGCTTAATTTTATTGGTACAGTGAAAATTCAGATTAATTTTTCCGATTTTACATGTTATTTCTTGCTTACCCGATTATGAGTCCATTGGTATAACATCTTTTAATATATTGGTCATATAGTAATATAGTTGAATGTTGAAAGTGGAAAAACACCGAGGATGTTCTACAAAAATGGAGTTTTCACTGAGACACATAAATTACTTTTGTTTATTGATGTTACAGTGTTATAGTGTTAAAAATACAAAAGAATGTCATATTATTGAGCTGTCAAGCCTGACATAATTTTCTGTTCACACGATTTTCTTTATTCATCAATATATTGAGTATATTGGTCATTACAACATATTGGCAAGGAAATGTTGATTTTGATTAGTTAATGTTGCTTTATCTTGACATTGGTTTCTACAGCAGATACAAGAGGCAACGAGCAATCAATTGATCTTTTGAAGGTGAAAGCAAAAAGTTAGAGGTATATTTTATCCAGATTACGGAGTTTGTTTGGCAAATGTCATCCATTTTGCACTCTTCAATCCTCCATGTTGTAAAAAGGTATTACTACACTTCTTACTTTACCCCTTCTCTCCATTTATTTCATCCAAAAGTGGGGATGTACTAAATAACGAGCTTTAAGCAGGATTATATATAGAAAGAATGATTTTCAATTTGTAAGGATTGGAATCAAACAATTTTCGAAGTAAAAAGTTGATGTAAGCTATAATTAGAAGGCAGTTACACTGTTAAAAAAATTAAGAAAATGTATAATAATAATTCATGTCCACATTCCAATGTAAACTAATAATTAATCCAATACATCACAAGTATTTTTAAGAGAACTTCTGAGGATCTCTTTGTTTCAAACTTGCTCTGTCTCGCTCTCTAAGAGTGTTTTAATTACCTATGCGCATTCACATATTCTTTTACAAACTAAAAAAAATCAAAACTATAGCAAACCCGATTAAAGGGATATAAAGATTCTGAAAACTCGAAACAAAAAGATTACTCATCAACGATGGATTCAGACAAGTTAAGAGTCGTTGTGGGAGTATCAAAAATTGATTGAGCATTCATTTATGAAAATGACTGTTTGGTGCTGAAAATATATTCAAAACGCCTTCGGTTTTCTTTCTGAATTCCAACTTTTCGCTGCTCTATTGGTGATTTCTGATTTCCTTTAGCCGCCCAATTCCAGATTCGCAGGCGTACGGCATGGCATCCGATCAAGGTTGTCGTCGTTCGTCGTCTAGGCCATCTACGTGCACTCCCAGATCATGTCTCTCTGAGTTCTCCCTTGTCTAAATATCTGAACAAATTGGCAGTGGGGATGATGGTCTCAAGGTTTATGTTCAGGGAAGAATCAACATCAAAATCAAGCGAAGAACCAAGAGCTGAGGCCGTAGATTTCTGAAATTGGCGTGAAGTAATCTCTTCATTTCGTCGGGAGATCGAAGGTCGAAGGCTAAACGACTTGCATACATCAACAGAAAATAAAAGAAGGGAACAAACACGCTGAACAATCCTTGATTGCTGGAATTTTACGGTATACACGATGATTCATGGGATGGGGGACGACTGGATTAAAGGCAAGTTGGCGGATTTAGGGTTTAAGAAACCAGACTTAAGCGCCATCCAACATCAGATTTGTGCGGATTTTCAGGACGAAAAATCAATCTTTCCATCAGATTCAGCGTGAATTTGGTAATATATATTTCTATCAATGTGTGTCTCTAAAAAAATTCTATGAAGTTTCAATATATAGGCATATTTTGGCCTTAATTCTTGGAACCTTGATTGGTAAATTTGACCGTATGTTTTGTTTGAAAAAATTGATTGTGTGTTATAATTTGGTAATGTAGCTGATTTTTAGGGATACTAATTGATCTCTTAAAGTGTTTACAGTTTCTTCAGCCATTCTACTAAGTTTAGAATTTTCACAGTAATGCTTCTTATTCTTCTTCTTTTCGTCTACACTTGGATAACTCAGCCGGAATTTTGCAGAATTGGTCATTTCATTTAATCTTCATCATATCTTTTTTTTTTTCAATTTCATAACTTTTTGTAGTCTTTTTAAGGGTGATAATGGTTTAGTTTTGTGAATGTAGGAACAATGCGAGTAAAAAGCTCCTTGTTAATGAAAATAACATTTATATGATTTTGAGTATAAAGCGATAGATGTTGTAAAACTGATATTGGTTGTTTTGAGAATGAGGTGGCGATCATGCCATAAATTAATAGATTCATCTATCCAGTTATGCATAAAACTTTTCCTGAGACAAATTATATAAGCATTCATTCCATGCAGATAATATTGGGATGATATTATAAGTTCCACTGCAGGTTTTTTTATTCAAAACTGTTTTGATATTCAATAAATAAAATTCCATACTGGACCGCAGCAGTTTCTCTGTTCTGTTTTTCATGTCTCATCACTCTAAAATGATTAACCTTTTAACCTCATCATGTTATGCAAGTGCGACTCTGAAGTTTATATGCACGTTGATGTATATTTCTACTTACTCTTAGGAAGGGCTCATTAAATGTTTATGAAAATGGGAGTCTTTTCTTAAATGTGAAAGAGGAGTACAAATATGTGGATAGTATATATCTAACAATAAATCAAAGTTTATTATTAGAAAGAAGATTAAAAATTTTGCAAGACCAACAAAATTGGATCTGGATCATATTGGCTGATTTAGACTGAAGTAGTTTACTAATTTTGACCATGTTGAATTGTTTCTTCATGTTTTCATGTTAAATACGCAGCAAATATTTGTGGATATTGGGCTTGGATTTCATGTGGAGTTTACTTTGTAAAAACCACCTTTTACTTCTTCCCATAGAAGATGAGCTCTAGGTATATAATCTACAAAATGATAAATGTTCATCATAAGTAATGAAATTTAATGTTTAGAAAGGGTTTATGTAGTGTTGCATAATTGTTTTTTTCTAGAGAATGCTTACTCATTGGCCTATAGTTGTTATTTATTACAGGGTCATTGTTTGTTTTATCGGGGATAAAATTAGAGTTTATATGTTTGCATGAGTATTGGTATTGAATCTTCTATGGGGGATTAAAAGTATGAGATTGACAAACCGAAAGTGCTTTGGTGCTTTCATTCTTATTTTTAATCTTTCGTATCGTACCCCAATTACTCTCTTACTTTCTATAGTAATTCTTTTACAGCCCGTGATGTAAATATTTTATGAATGACCTGGACGACCCTCAAATTGCAGAGATATAAATAATGATTGTTGAACTGAAAAGGTATCCAACTCTATTATCTAATCTCTCCTATATCTTTGTACTTTTCAGATTTTGACTTGATAATTTTGCTTTTATTCATCAGTTCTAGGTCCGTGAATTGATTCAGGAAAGCTTTTATAAGAGTAGTTTAAATAACACCACGACTTTGTCCGAGTGAACTCTTGCAAAAATAGTTGCTTATATAGTGGCATGGCAATAGGTGTTACATGAGGAATTATTTCCCTTAAGATTGATAAGAGATTAGGAAATTAAGTTGGACAAATAGCAGGTCACTACATAATTTACTTTTGGCTAAGGTATTACATGTTTTGTATCCATCAACTATAACCTGTTTATATGTCATATGATGGATTGGACATACAAGTACTGAACAACGGACCACCATTTTGGGTTATATATATTTGAAGACTATATATGTGTGCAATGGAAAGGATCATGGAGCTGCGATATATAAATATATATATATATATATATATATATATATATATATATATATTAACAATTTATTAATTTTCAAAATATGTAGTTCATGCACATATTTTTAATATTAATGGGCAGGATCATGCAGTAAAATTTGAGGAAATTAGAAAGTTTCCCTTACATGGTAATTTACCTTCTTATTTTAGCATATTTACCCCCCCCTCGTCTTTGGTAGAGCTCGATTTTTAGTTGGCCTGATTGATGGGATTAATTAATGTGAAGTCTTTGCTGGCTACACAAGTGAAAATGAGTATTCAAATACCAAGATGGTTTTAGAATTTCCGCTTTCTATGTTACATTCTAATACTCATAAGAAGATGAAGATGCATCTCTTATTACTCCAGTCTAGATCTATAACTATAAGCAGTGAAGAATTTGTGGTTCACAAATATGGCAAACTTAGTAATCCCAAGTGAGGTATGTTTCTTATATTTTCTTAAGCTTTAGCATGTAAATAATGAAGCTGGAGTGCCAATTTAAAAAATAAATTTTGTGTGTTATGCATTCTCTAGGTAAGAATGGTCCTATTAAACAAACGTTTCCATTGAAATATTTGTTGTTAATTCCCTAAAGTTAAAATAAGTATGTCATCTGTTTAAAACAATCCAACCTCCTTACTGCAGACATTACGTGTGATTAGTGTATATATGGTGTTCTACTCTATTATTCTGCTAGCAGACCTATCCTTTCTGGCACCCATTTATGCAGAACACAAATATCAACAGTAAATTAAAAAGTCGCATGGTCAAAGAAGGTAAAATTTTAATATCTCTGATTTTAATATATTATCCCTTTCTCCTCAGTGTGTTAGGTTAAATGTGAGACATCTTATGCATCATATTACATTCAACATGAGTTTTTTCCTCTCACTTGCATTGAATCGAAGTGGGAATTGATATTTAAGTGTTTCAAATCATATGTATTATGGAGTTTGTGAAGAAAAAAATAAATTCCCCACAATAGTGACATATAATATAATCACCAAGGTATATGGAAAGGCTGGAGTAGATATAGAGAAGTTGGATAAAATCTTCCTGAAAATGAAACATCTAGGTTCGAAAACTAATTCGATTACTTAGAGTTCTCTGTTTTCTGTGTCTGGTAAATCAGAGCTTTTGGGTATAGTTGGTTCAGTTTTAAAGCAAATAGAGAATTTGATGTGGTACTGAATACGTCTTTTTTTAACTATATTTTTACAAGGGAGGATTAAAATTGTTCAGAATTTCGAGAATAATATGATTCCTTATGGAAAATACTTCAGGTACCAAGAAAATTATTGGTTTGCGTTGTGGAAATATATGTAAATTCTTGCTGCATCAAATATTTGTTGTTCGTCTTTTTTTTAGTATGGCAGTTAATGACATGATCTTTTGGACGCTTATTTCTACAAGGGTATATAATACTCAATCTCTTGGTTGACCTTAAACTTAGATTTTCAGTCAAGAATGCTAATTACATATTGACTATGTTGTCTAGGGAGAACTTGTTTGGTGGAAATAAGAGAACACCATTTTAAAAATATGATTATCCTGTGCTTATTCTTAAAACTGGGCAAATTCTCTAACTCCAGCTCACAACTTTCAGTAGGTGATTACTATATATCCTTTAATATATATACATTTTTTAGTTTATTCTTAAAACTGTATTTTGGTTTGGTTTGTGAGAAGTTTCCATTTGAGCCAATAAACGGCTACTCTGTCGAAAGTGATTTTCCAAGTTATTTAAAGCTTCCAGAAATTTCTGACTTTTCTATAACTGTTTTGATTAATTTGGATATCTATATCAGATGTTTTCTAGCTATACTAGAAGTTCTGGACATTATTGTTCCTTTGGATATCAAATTAATTTGATTAACATCTTATATACCATTAGGATTCTATCCTTAAGAAAATGTAACTGTTAAATCCAAAATGCTCTTATCCTCTACTCTTTAAACAAAAATCAAGATTACTTTGTAAAGCACTATCAATAAGTATTTATTCAGTGATAGCATTAAGCTCTTAAAGCATGCAAAATATAGGTATTCTCTATCTTATTAGGGAATTACTCTTTCTATTGTTGATATTTTTTAATATGATTATCAAGTGTATTAGTAGGGGAACGAAGAGTCCCAACTCACTGAAGAAGCAGATGAAGAAAATGCAACAACGTGACTATGAGCCCGCATTATATTTGGCCGAGAAATTTAAGAAACCTAAAACGACTAAGATGGACCTGATTGAGATGAGAACAATGGACTTGAAAAGAAGTTACATAGATTGTGAGGTCACTGAAGAAGCAGATGAAGAAAATGCAACATGACTATGAGCCCGCATTTTATTTGGCCGAGAAATTTAAGAACCAAAAATGACTAAGATGGACCTAATTGAGATGAGAACAATGGACTTGCAAAGAAGTTACATAGATTATGAGGTCATTGTACGTGTTTCTTTATGTTAGGAACGTCTAATGAATTAGAGGGTAACTAACGTGTTATTGTGCATTATATATGTTGGAAATACAAATAACCTGATACACTTATTAATTCATTAAAAGCATTCGAGGAAGATGAGCCAGTGTTGCAACTTCTGAGATTATTAGATGATTTCATTGTAAATTATTGATTTCAAACATTAAGAAGTTAATTTGGCTATGGATTATTTAGCTTGATGTTAAGTTATTGTTTATTTCGCTATCCAAATAGTGATTGATTTTAGAGAATGATTTCCTCAGATTATTGTTGCTTGCACGTAATACTATACATCAATTTACCTATTTATTCGAATGGTTCTTGCATCAACTATAGATTTATAGGAGTCAATTGCAAAATCTTTTTATAATTAACCTAAATGAATATTTACAATAGGCCCGTGCATCGCACGGGTAAGAACCTAGTAAAATCAAATAGCACATGTAGAAAGTTAAAAGAATAATTCACATGTGAAATAAATGCAACATGTAGTTTTCTATAGAACATGTCAAGTATGATATGTTAAATCACTAAGTTGGACATATAATATACTCTTTCTGTCCCGGAATGACTTGAACAGTTACTGTTTCGCTCGAGTTTTAGCGAACGAGTTTTTTATTAGTATACGAAATGATAAAGTAATTTAAAAAAATGTGTATGATAGAGGAGGGGTAAAACTATTATACCCCACCTTAAAAGTCACTTTATTATTTCAAATACTAATAAACAATTCGTTCACTAAAACACGAGCAAAAAAGATAAGTGCTCAAGTAATCTTGGGACGGAGGGAGTATTAAAATACTAAAATTGATTGTCAAAGCAAAATTACGAATACAACATAACATTCAAATTAATTTGTTAGTGAGTTTTGATTAAATGGTATTTTGTGCTATGAGTTAATTAGTTAAATATATGGACTATACATGATTGAAAATAAATAAATAAAATAAAGATATATGTTAAATAAATGTACTGATTTGGAGTTTTTGGTTTAACTTTAATAAATTGAGTTTAAATAAACTGTGCTAATATTTAATAATCCAAATTAATCATAAATAAATCATATTCATTACAAAGAATTTGAAGAAGAGTTGTACTGTGCTCGAGCCGATCAAACCCAACCCTATATACGTCCTTGATTGAGTCAGACACTAGATCCTAAGTCCCCTACTCTTTAAACTCTGTTTTTTATAATAATAAAAAATAGGGAATTAAAAATCATATCCTAGAATTCAAATTGATCACAATATATTTAATTATTCGCTCATAACAGTCATATGTTCGGACCATTAGGTAAAGGTAGAGATGTTAATCCGGGCCGGGCTAAACGGGCTGGCCCGTTTAAACCTATTATATGCAGGGTTAGGGCAGAGCAATGGGAGACCCGTTTAAAATCGGGCCTTTTTGGCCCTGACTGATTAGCCCGCGGGTTAACCGGGCCAGCCCGTTTAGCCCGTTTATATTTATATATACTCAAATTTTTTATTTATTTTTTATTTTCTAATTTTTCTATTAATTTTTTTTAAAAGTTTTTTCACAAATTTAAATAAGGCAAAAATCAATTATGGCCAATCAATTACAAATTAAATATTTTTATTTGATTTAGTCAATTAATAATTAATCATCTCCAATTCAATATTTTTTAACAGTTTTTAATTTCTATTGAATTGAATAAATAAGTAAAATATTAATTCAATATAAAATAATAACATAATATTTTTATAAATTCTATTATGAAATTTGTTCATAATATGAAACTGATATCATTATAATTATAAATTAATATTATGGTATTAATTTATAAATGTGATGATACAAATTTTATATCATTAATTAATTTCATGGGAACTTTGCTCAATTATATTATTAAAGATGATGAGAACTAATTTTATATTTTGAACATTTGTTATTAATTATGATGGGGCAGTCTGGATCGAATTTTTGTCATTATGTAATGTTAATGTTTGAACATTTTTTTTTTTTTTTTTTTTGAGCCCGTTAGGTGGCCCGTTTAGCCCGTAACCCGCTAGGGTTAGGGTTAGGTCTCAACTATTAGAGACCCGTTTAAAATGAAAAGCTTAAGACCTGGACCGTTTGGCAGAATAGCCACTGTAAGAAATTTGGCCTAATGGGTTAGAAGTAAACCCGATTTACAATCTCTAGGTAAAAGCATAGACTTATTGGAACAAAATGATTGTTACAAGTTTAATTTTGTTGGCATAGTTAACTACAAATTTCAACTCATTAACATATTGAATCAATTAAGATCCATGCATGGGAGTAAATTTAGGCACTCAATAGGTTTTTTTTATTCTTTTGAGTTACATATATTATTATTATGCACACTTACCAAAAAACTCTGTCTAGTATTTCTTGTGTCAAGATCCCCTGAACACTCGTGTGCAGATTGACCCTTTTACAGTTGAAAAACATGAAAACTTGAAATGTGTATTGATAATTTAATTATATATTTAGTTACCAAAAGCCAAATTGAACACCTTTTCCTTCAACTTCTCTATTACATGGTAGAATCAGTTCTTGTCAAAAACAGAAAATATTTTTTCTGCAATTTCAATATTTAAACTTAGTCGAAAAGAGTATCAAGAATCTTCTAAATTAGGATAAACTAATTTTCCGTGATTGATATATTTTGTAATTAATTAGTCAACTCTATTTCCTAGAATTAGGCCCATCACAGCGTGTATATATCCCATGTGAATGTCATTGTTGTAATCAATGAAATACAATTATCCCATTTATATATGGTATCAAGCTCTCAAATTTATATATCATATTGTGACACCTCTCACAATTTATATCACATATGCCAATTTTCTAAGGAACAGCGACGGGGGTTCACCGTCTATTAAATTAAATGTAGAGCGACACTATTAACATCCATATAATTTTTATAGTCGTGATGGAAGGCGTCGAATGTCTATAGTTAAAAAAATAAAATAGAAAAGAGTTATCAATTTAAGGCATAAAAGATAATAATTAAAAGATTTTTTTATATCAGGGACTAAAAAATAAAAAAAATATCAATTTGGGTCTGAAAAATATAAATTATCAATTTATAACTTTCATATATTTTTTTTTTCAAAAGCCAAGAAGCTTAGTTTATTTCACCGCAAGAGAATTGTTTAACGGAAGTCAAACCATAAAATCTGGCGGATCAGTCCAAGCAGTAGGGCTCTCAAACGAACGAGAGGCCCAAGCAAATGTGTGCGCCATAGCATTGGCATCACGTTTAACAAAACCAACCGATAAATTCGGTTTAGTGGAAATAATTTGTTTACACCTTTCAACATAGTCACCAAAAGTAGAATCCAACGAGGAAGAGTAGCGTCAACCACCAATTTAGCATCTCCCTCAATCCTGACCACACCCAAGTTGAGCTCATCAGCCCATGAAAGTGCCTCCATAAAACCCATGGCTTCCCCTACCTCCACATCTACACATCCTAGGAAATTAACGGTACGTCCAGGAACGAACTCCCCTCTGCTATTCCTCAATACCATACCAACCAAAGTTTTGGAAATGCTCGATGAAAAAAAAGATCAACATTCACCTTAAACCCTCCTTCCGTCGGGGATGCCACGCCCACATGTTGAAGGAGATGTGCGGGCATGGACATTAGAACGCAAACTCTTCCCATTCCCCCAAAAATGTAAATCATTTGCTCTAACCATCTCAAGCGGAGTTTTACATTTCCCTCCCATAACTTTGCATTTCTTTCCTTCCATATCTGCCAAATAAGAGTTGCAAAGATAGCCCCATCCTTCCCAGCAACCAACCTCAAAATTAATTCCTTAAGTGAATCAATGTGATAAATCGTCGCATCAATTCTGTGATGATCAAATTCAAAGTGTTGAGCAAGTGTGATAGTCAAACTAAGTCAAGAGTGGTGTGTATTATTCTGGCCGGATTTGGTTAGATTCGAACCAGGGTTATTTCGCTTGAACAGACTTCAACTAAGAAAAGGCTGCGACAAAAAGCCGATCCAAGGCGGTTATAACCATTTTCCTTGCACAACACAACAATTCTAGAGCTGGAATCTCGTGCCTTGCACGCGACTTTTACCAGAATTAGCTTGGGGGTTTCACTTGTCATCATTAGGAGGGTTGATTGCAGTTGATATCATCTTCGATTGAGCGGTTTACAAAGAGTACACAAAACTTATGGTTCTTATGATAGTTTGAGAGAATTGATTCAATTGAGATGAATAAGTGGAGTGTAATCTGTAATTGCTTGTTCATATAGTGAAAGTGAGGTGCCCCGATCCGTGGATGTTGGCATTCTCGGTGGATACAATATTAGTTCTTTGTCTTTAACAAGTGGCGTCGTGCGTGGGAAGCATGTTGAAGGATTATGGCGTGAATGAAGCTAGATATTGAGAAGTTCTGAGGGCAAAAATGACTTTGGGCTTTGGAAGATTAAGATAAAGGCTCTTCTCACTCACCATGGGCTGTTGAATGCTCTGAAATCGGCAAATCAGTGGCCGACATCATCATCAACAAATGCAGCTGAAAATCAAGCCAAGAAGAATGGAATTCTGGAAAAGGCTCATAACACCATCATCTTGTGCCTTGGTGATAAACCACTGAGGGAAGTTGCAAAAGAGAAGACTTCTCTTGACTTGTGGAAAAGATTTGAGGATTTGTATCAAGCAAAATCGGCCCTAACAAGTTGTATATGAAGTAGAGGCTCTTAGCATTCAAAATAACAGATGAGAAGGGCTTAAATTAGCAGTTGGATGAGTTCTTGAGGGCCATGGATGATCTGGAGAGTCTAGAGGTCAAACTGGAGGATGATGACAAAGCTCTAATCTTATTGAACTCTACTAAGTCCTTTGAAAGTTTCAAAGATACTTTGTTGTTTGGAAGAGCAGGAACAACTTCGGTTTTGATGGAATTCGGTTTTGATGCAATTCAAATAGCCATTAAAACCAAGTGTCTGCCGGATGAAGGATGTCGAGAAAAAAATCAAAGGATGGAGAAGGTTTGAATGTCAAGTTCAAGGAAGGAAAGAGGAAGTTCAACAATAAAAATGATGGAAATGGGGCATCATTTGATCAGAAGGAAGGGTTTGTGGAAAAGATAAAATGCTTCTCTTGTCACAAGACATGTCACTTAAAGAAGAATTGTCCAGAAAGGGAAAAGAACAAGGACAAGAAGGCACCAGAAAACTCAAAGGATACAGAAGCAGCTGTTGCTGAGGAAGGTTATGAAAGTGCAGAAGCTATGACAGTAACTGACAATAAAATGCCTGAAG
Source organism: Stenogyne calaminthoides (assembly GCA_037126765.1). Taxonomy (NCBI): domain Eukaryota; kingdom Viridiplantae; phylum Streptophyta; class Magnoliopsida; order Lamiales; family Lamiaceae; genus Stenogyne; species Stenogyne calaminthoides. The sequence goes on along the minus strand of JBBCBC010000008.1, from coordinate 19,350,713 downwards.
AATGGGTTTTTGACTCTGGATGTTCCTTTCACGTGTGCCCTACAACAAGATGGTTTGAAGATCTGAAGATGAGTGATGGTGGTTTAGTACTTCTAGGAAATGATGTGGGCTGAAAGCGAGAGGGATTGGCTCTTCACCAATGTTTGATGGAAAGATCAGGCTTTTCACCAATGTTAGATATGTTCCTGGACTCAAAATAAATCTTATCTCTCTTGGATCACTGAACGCTATGGGATATGAGTTCAATATAGAAAATGGCTCTATTCATGTCACTAAGGGTAGCAGAGTGGTGATGAAGGGGGACAAGTCTAATGGACTCTACATTTTGACAGGAGAAAAAAGCAGTTAATGAAATGCTTGTTGATGCCACCATAAACTCATCTGATACAATCATGTGGCACAAAAGGCTTGCTCACATTGGAGAGAAAGGGCTTCAAGCTCTATCTAAGAAGGGAGTCTTCTCTGGAAGCAACTTGTCAAAGCTGCAGTTCTGTGAGCAATGCATTGTGGGAAATCTAAAAAAGACCATTCTCAAAAGGTACTCACTCTACTATTGAAAAAAGTTTGATTATATGCATTATGATATATGGGGTCCATCTAGAGTTGAATCATATGGTGGAGATAGATACTTCATGACAATCATACATGACTTTTCAAGAAAGCTGTGGGTGTTTATCTTGAAATAGAAGAGTGCTGCTTTAAATAGATTTAAGGAATTGGCTGTTGAGTATGAGAACAAGTTAGGGAAGAAATTGAAACATCTGAGAACTGACAATGGCCTTGAGTATTTGTTAGAAGAGTTCCAATCTTTATGTAGAGAGAAAGGCATAACAAAGCATAGAGCAGTGCCTGCTAACCCTCAGCAAAATGGACTTGCTGAGAGAATGAGCAGAACTATTCTTGAAAGGGTCAAATGCATGCTTTCTGATGCCAAGATTCCAAAATCTTTCTGGGGAGAAGTTGTTAATACAACTTGCTACTTAATCAACAAGTCTCCATCTGCTGCAATAGACATGAAAACACCTGATGAAGTATGGTATGGGAAGTTATCTGATTACTTTAAACTTTGAGTATTTGGTTGTTCTGCATATGTTCACATCAAACAAGATAAGCTTGAACCCAGGGCTTTAAAATATATCTTTGTTGGTTATCTAAAAAGGGGTCAAAGGCTACATACTCTGGTGTTTGGAACCAGGAAATCAAAAGTGTATTGTGAGTAGAAATGTGACATTTAATGAACAACAAATGGGATACAATACCAAGGGAGACTGCAAGATACTGATGGATAAATAGAAAATGATGACACATCAGTGGAGGTGGAGATGTAGGAATCAGGTGGAGATGGTGGATTTTTTGAAAATCCTGAAGTAGAAGACGAAAATGGAGCCGATAAGCATGAACAACCTGATAACATCAGAGATTAAAGCCTAATAAGAGATAGAGTTAGAAGAAACATCAGGCCACCTACCAGATTTGGTCATGCTGACCTTGTCTGCTATTCTCTAGTCACATCAGAAGAAGTTGAATACCAGGAACCAAAAGACTACAGAGAGGCCATAACACGTACTGACAGAGAGAAATGGATTGTAACTATGGAAGAAAAGATTCAGCCACTTGAAAAGAATGGTACTTGGAAGTTAGTTGATAAGCCTTTGAATAAGAAACTTGTAAGTAGCAAGTGGGTCTTCAAAAGAAAGGTGGAGATGGGAGTTACTGAGCAAATTAGATTCAAAGCAAGACTTTTAACAAGAGGCTTCACACAAAGAAAATGAATTGACTTCAATGAGGTGTTTTCTCCAGTTGTAAAGCATTGCTCTATCAGGTTACTGTTGTCTATAGTGGTTTAAGAAGGTTTAGAACTTCAACAGATGGATGTCAAAACTACATTTCTGCATGGTGATCTTGTAGAAACTATCTACATGCAATAGCCTGAGGGCTTTATAGCAGAAGGAAATGAGAGCAAAGTTTGTTTATTGAAGAAATCACTTTATGGCCTAAAACAAAGTCCAAGACAGTGGTATATGAAATTCGTCAATGTCATGCTGTCTGTGGGGTTTGTCAGATGCACTTATGACAGTTATGTTTATGTGGAGATGCATGGACAGAAAGTTATCACTTATTTGTTGCTATGTGTTGATGACATGCTTATAGCTAGTAAGAGTTTGGCCAGAATCCAGAGTTTGAAAGGAAAGCTCAACTCAGTATTTGAGATGAAGGATTTAGGTGATGCTAAGAGGATTTTAGGCATGGTTATTGTCAGAAATAAAATCAAGGGAACTTTATTCTTATCTCAGACAGGTTGTCTTCAGAAAGTGCTTCAGAAATTCTTCATGCATCAAGCTAAGTCTGTTAACACTCCAATTGGTTAGCATTTCAAGCTATCAAAGGAGCAATCACCCAAGAACAGTGCTGAGAGAAAGCTTATGAGTAGGATTCCTTATGCAAATGGTGTTGGAAGTTTAATGTATGCAATGATATGCAGCAGGCCAAATCTTGCATATGCTATGAGTGTGGTTAGTAGGTTAATGGCTGATCTTGGAAGCAATCATTGGGATACTTTGAAGTGGGTGTTCAGATATGTGAATGACACAACAAACTCAGGATTGTTGTTTGAAAGAACTGAAGGTAAGGCAGATCTTATACTTGGATTTGTTGATGCTGTCTTTGCTCGGAATGTTGATCTTAGGAAATCATTAACCGTTTTCTTGTTGAAATTTATAGGCACGTAATTCACGTAAAACATGCGCAGCGGAATAAACAGTTCACCAACAACGAACACGTAATTGCATAATAGATTGACAGGATACATAAAGAATACTTACAAGAATTCGTAACAGGATTCGAGACATGATTCTTCAACTATGGTATCCACGTAACAATTGCTCACATATTTGCAGTGCTCTGCCAGCCTTGAACCACGAGATTGATTTGCTAGGAAAATCCTAAATCTAGGTTTTATGGAGAAGTAATATTTTTGTATTATCTTGTGTGTTTAGGATTTCCCATGAACTAGTATATATAGTGGAGACCTGACTTAATTCTTAAGCAGACCCAAAACAAGAAATAAATCTATAGGGATTTAATTTCCATATAGGCAAAGTCCCATATTAGAAATAAAACTATAGAGACTTTATTTCCCTATATATAAAATCCTACAATAATATTCCATATATATTATTGTTGGAAAATCTTATTTAATTAAATCTTATTTAATTAAATAACTTTAATTAATTCCAAATTAATTAATTAATAATAATTAATTCTAAATTAATATATTATTAATTTCTCCATAAATTAAATATCCATATCCAATATGATATTTAATCACCAGCTCTAATCTGTAAACAACCGTTACTTGTTGTGTGACATATAGGCCCTCGTATACCGAGCGGTTAGTTAAACTAACGGTATTAATTGAACCCTAGACAATAAATCAGACAATCTCAATATCACGAGTGCGTTGCTATGAAGAATCGCAACTACCGCAATATATGGGCTATCGTGATATCTTCCTTTCATTCACGAATACTCGATTAAGTCTTGAACTTGATGAAGTGTCTATTCAAATAACTTAATCATATTATCTCTAATCACTAATTGATCAAGTAAATCACACATAGCCACAAAGTCTAAGCTGCTGCGCCTCGGCCGACGACTTAGATCAATTATGACGAAAAAGATGAGTATTCTCTCTAAATCCACATTGAGGAATGAATCTATTCTTGGCTCGACTACCGCGCACATGCATTTCATGATGAACCCAATCAAAGCCATATCTACCCATGGAAGGGTGCAAAGCGTCGGTCATGGTCAAAGTTCATCCTCCACACATGTCGTGCGTATTGGCGTCAAGTTAAAGGAGTATCACGTCGCTCCCCACTAACCGAGACACCCTTGAGACACATGTATTGTGGAATTACATCAAACGGTTTCTCGGATGGGTATCTGGATACCCTCTAAGGTATTGTGCATCAATCATGAGATACCTAGTATCTTGTAGTAAGTGAGATCTTACTACACTCTCTAAGAGTATGATGCAGATCGCACACCAATCTCCATTGCATCATCAATATCCCATTCTTGATGATCCTTGACCGAGCTTATTTGAGAATCATGCTTAGGTCATCTGAATTCTCACTCACTCAATGACAACAGTGATTAGGAACACCAATTAGAATATATGCAAACAATTAAACATGATATTGAATAAGTATGATGCCAAACATTTAATATTAAATAAACAATAAATTAAATATCATCATCTTAATATTATGTCCTTACAAAGGATTGTCTCTAGGACACTAACACTAAGAATCTCCCACTTGGACTAGAGCCAATCACCTACATGCCTAATTCCTAGACCATCAAAATGTCTAGTGTGTACATGAACACTCAAAGCTTTGGTGAAAGGGTCAGCCAAATTTTCATCTGTGGGGACACGTTCTAACACTATTTCTCCTCTAGTTATTATCTCTCGTATTAAGTGATAACGCCTTGGTACATGCTTGTTTCTATTGTTGGACCTCGGTTCCTTAGCTTGCGCTACCGCACCGGTGTTGTTACAATACAACTTTATTGAATTTACTTCTTTTCGGAACTACCCTTAGTTCATTTAAGAACTGTTTTTATCGGGACAACTTCTTTGGCGAACCTGCATGAACAATGTACTCAACCTCGGTTGTTGAATCTGCAGTTGTCTCTTGCTTGAAACTATTCCAACTAACCGCCCCACCGTTGAGAGTGAAAACATAGCCTGACTATGACTTATAGTCATCCGCAGGTCGATGAAGCTGGCATCGGCATAGCCCGGTTGCAACTAGCTCTGTTGTCCACCATAGATAAGAAAGCATTCCTTAGTGCGTCGGGTACTTCACAATGTTCTTGACAACAATCGATGAGGCTCTCTTGGATTACGTTGGTATCTACCCGATCTGATCTCGACAACGAAAGGCCACATCGGGGCACGATCAAGTCATAAGCGTACATGATGGAGCCAATAGCAAATGCATATGGAACTTTAAGTCATGTGATGAATATCGGTTTACGTAGAAGGACAATCGCTTCTTTGGCGACAATCTTATGACGTGTCGGTTGAGAACCTCTCTTAGAGTTCTCCATCGCCAAATCGCTTGACACCTTATCTCGTGGGATGACTGTGGCACCCCAACATCTTCTTGGATCTATCCTATGGATCTTGATCCCTAAGATGTAGCGAGCTTCACCAAGATCCTTCATCATGAAGGTCTTGACAACCAATCTTTAACAATTTGCATAAAGCGGAATATTATTTCTGTAATTAGTATGTTATCTACATACACGACTATAAAGATAATATTCTTTCCGGCGTTTTTACGATAAACGCCAAGGATCTTCCGAATTTACGATGAAGTCAAAAGAGTTGATGGCTTCATAAAATCGGATATTCCAACTCTAGAAGCTTGCTTCAATCCATAAATGGATCGTTTAAGCTTGCACATAAGATTAGATTTTGGCTTAGATATGAAACCCTCCGGTTGAGTCATAAACACTTCCTTGTCAATGTTACCATTGAGGAAAGTTGTTTTGGCGTCCATCTGCCAAATCTCATAATCATAGTATCTTTCTACCCATAAGTAAAAAAATCGAATGGACTTGATTTTTAGCGGTGAGAAAGTCTCGTCATAGTCAATGCCTTGGCGTTGACTATAACCTTCGCCACCAACCTAGCCTTGTAGGTTTGTACTTTGCCATTTGCATCGATCTTACGGCGAAGACCCATTTGCAACCCATTTGCATCAGTCTTCGCTTGAAAACCCATTTGCAACCTATGGATTTTACCCCTTTTGGCAACTCAACCAAGTCTCAGACTTGATTGGTGTACATCGAGTCCATCTCGGATTTCATGGCTTCATGCCACTTCTCTGAGTCAACATCTAATGTTACCTCAGTGTAAGTTCTAGGTTAAATCTTTATCCGGGATCTCCACGTTATCTCTTCCTCTACGAGGAAGCCATAATATCTAGTGGGTGAATTACGAATCCTAGTAGACTTACGGAGTTATGGTTGTGCAGGCTGTACATTCTGATCGTGAAAATTTTGTGGTACAGCGAACTCATCTTCTACCGGAGAGTCCTCAAGAGCAATACTTTCAAATGCCTCTTGGGTGGGAGTTTGAACTATGTTGTTCTCATTCAACACACTTGGAGTTAGTTTGTGAAGGCAATGCAACTCCAATTCACGCTCCACTAGTTGAAAGAGGATCACCTAGTGATAAACTTCCACCATAAGAGTCGCTGAATGCTCCCACTGATTCTTTGTCATGTTGCTTTGACAAATTATCAGTCTCTTCGTTAATTTGTGGTTCTTGAATTTCTTCAAGTTCTATCCTCTTATGGCCTTGTTCCTTAAAGACATAGTCTTCTTTGAGGAACCTGGCCTGCCTAGAAACAATTATTGTTTGTTTCTCAGGTAGATAAAAGTAATATCCTTTAGTTTCCTTAGGATATCCCACAAAGTAACCTTTTCACCTTTGGATTCCAACTTATCGGCAAGCATCTTTTTCACAATCGTGGGGCAACCCCATGTCTTGATGTATGTAAAAGTTGGCTTCTTGCCACACCATAATTCATATGGGCGTATGCTCAATGATTTAGAAGGAATCTGATTCGAATGTAGATTGAGGTTTATGTAGCGTATCCCCATAAAAATGTTGGAAGACAGGAGAATCTCATCATGGACCTAACCATGTCCAACAAGGTTCGGTTTCTCCTCTCGGATACTCCATTCATATGGGGTGTTTCGGGAGAAGTCCATTGTGATTGGATTGTTGGAAAATACGGGGGTGCGGATCTATTAGAGGTGTATTTAAATACATATTTAAATTAAATAATTAATTACTTACATGAATCAATCCTAAATTAATTCAACATAATAATTAAATAAGCAACAACAACATGCGTACATGTAATTCACGTAAATCCTAAGCATCACGAAAATCTAGGAGTTACGAGATTACATACCTCTTGGAGTGACAACCGTTGAGACGATGGATCAACCCAAAGTGCTTTCTCAAATATGTCCCATGTCCACGAACGTAATCCGATGGAAGGATTCTCATGACGATTTTAATAAAGGAAAAATAAAAATTATTGCACCACCTTTTGTGAATTTCTAATTTATTGAAACATGGAATTGTGTTGGGGATGAAAAATTCATCCCCATTTATAAAGTAGGGAGTGGGTGAAAATTTGTGCCCCAAGAGGGTTATGGGAAATTTCTTTGTATCTTCCCAAGATACAATCTTGAATATATCTCATATATTCTATTTCCATAATAATCACAAAAATCTCTTCCTCCCTATCTATAGAATTTTGAAAAATTCAATGCACAAGAAAGGTAAGATTTTATTTCTTGAATTTATGGGATGATCTTGTATTGCAAGAATACTTATCTTTTGCCATAAAAAATCTTTTCAAGAAAAAATCTTTCCCTTTCTTGTCCCGTAATTTTTCGAAAATATGAGGAAAAATAGAGCGATAATATTTTCTTCTCCTTTTCATTAATTGGACTTATATTGGGCTATTTGAGGGGCCTTTAGAAGAATTAAGATTGGACCTCCAATGGGCTATGAAACTTTAATATTAAGCCAAAATAGTATTCAAGCCCATTAATATTAATTTACTCCACTATAAAATTAATATTCTATCCATCTTAATCCATATTACGACAATATGGCTCCTGATTATTATTTTCCGTGTTTTAGATTTATTAGTCCATTAATTAATTAAGCCACTGAAAAGTTTTATATTAATTAATATCTTTGTCCTTGGAATAAAGACAACACAACATTATTATCCATACTGGAAATAAATTTTCACTTGCAAGATTTGGTATGATATAACTTCTAAGCCCACCAAGGGGACAAATCAAGCAAGACGTGCTTGCACACGATTCTCTATATTAAATCTTAGCAATCGTCATATAACTAATAATATTGCCCAAAGCACAAGGTATTGAATCACATTGATTCTCTACCCAACATGAATCAAAACAATAATTATTAATTACACACGATCCTATTTAAGGGACATAGATTAAGAAATAACGAACCACTGAGATCTAATTCTTCTATATTCAGTACTGAAGAATTTATTCTCGATGTAGGTCTTATTTAGTGCATCATAATGCACTAGTGTAATCTCTTGGTCAAGACAAGCCAATCTGAGCCTTACACTTCAACCTTTCACGATGGATTGTTCATTTCCATCTAGGTTGTGAATTTGTACTTAGTTACAAGGAATTGTTAATGTGAGCTTCTGTGATCTGGTATCACCACATTAACTACAATGTAACTACGTACTATTTAATGAGCAATTATCGATAAATATATATAACATTCATTCATATTTAAAGCAACAGTGATAAATAATTTATTTTCAGTAAATAAGATAGAAATTCAGTTTGGTTATACAAAGTAAAAACTTACTTTCCAGTATAACCCCAACGTGGATTCCATGCAACTTCAGATAATCAGTGAATTCATGGCTAAGGTATTCACTGTTGGGATTATACTGAAAAGTATGCTTTTTACTTTGTATAATCGAAACTGAATTTTCAGACTTATTTACTGAAATAAATTGTTTATCACCGATATGATCGAATGTTACATATATTTACCGCATAACCTGCTCAATAATTGTGACGTTACATTGTAGTTAATTTAGTGATACCGCATCACGTAAGATTAAATTAATGTATCCGCTTGTAACTAAAAAGTACGCCATTCATTTACCTAGATGGAAATGAACAACCCATCACGAAGGTTGAGGTGTAAGGCTCTGCATTGGTTTTTTTGACCAAGAGATTACACTAGTGCATGACTGATATTGAATAGGACCCATGTGGAGGATAAATTCTTCAAGATCGACAAGGAAGAATTAGACCAAAATGGTTTGTTGTTTCTTAACCTTCGCCCTTTAAATAGAGATCATGTGGGATTGGTAACTATTGTGGACTTATCATGGGTAGCGAATCGAGAGATTCAATACTTTTTATCTTGGGCAATATTATTGGTCACATGTGATTGCTAAGATTTAATACGAAGAATCGTGTGCAAATACGCTTGTTTGATTTGCCCCCAGGAGGTTCATAAGTTTTATCATACCAAATCTTGCAAGTGGAATTAGTTTCCCAGTATGGATAATAATGTTGAACCGTTCCTCGACCAAGGACAAAATATATTGATTAACGGAAAGCTATTTCAAGAGGCTTGAATTAATTAATGGGCTAGATAATCTTAAACACGGAAATAATGACCGGAGCCATATCAATGTAATATGGGTTAAGATGGATAGTGCGATATTAATTATGTAGTGGGATTAATTAATTTTATGGGCTTGAATTATATTGTGGCTCAATATTAGATATTCAAGATCCATTAGAAGGTCCAATCTTAATTCTCCTAAAGGCCCCCCCGAAGAAATTTCAACAAATAGTCCATTAACCTAAAAAGGTGATTAAAATAAAATAAATATTGTTGCTTATATTTCCTCTAAATTTTTAGAAATTTATGGATAAAAAAGGGAAAAGATTTTCTTTGAATTTTGTTATGGAATGAAGATATGTATTCTTGGAATACAAGATTATCTCATTAAATTCAAGAAATCTCCCATTTGGTTATTCATAAGGGATATTTCGAAATTTTGAAAATAGAGGGCAAGAAAGATTTTCTTGAAAAGATATTATGGAAGATATGTATTTCTTGAAATACAAGAATATCACATAAATTCAAGAAGATCCAAATCTTGGAATCTTGCACTCCAAATTTTCGAAAATTCCATATATTGAGGAGGTGGGATTTTTGTGGAATATTTTAATTATGGGAAAAAGAATATAGGAGATATATTCAAGATTTCTTGGTGATCAAGAAAAGTCTTTTCCCACATTGATTTTCTACTAAAAATTTCGACACCCCCTCTCCTATAAATAGGGGATGATTAGTTCATTCCCAAGTACAATTCCATGTGCTAGAAATATTAGCAAATCCACAAAAGTGGTGCAACAAAGTTTATTTTTTCCTTTTGTTAATTGTTCGACGAGTGTCCTTCCACCGGATAGTTGAGCAAAATTTAAGGGAATACTTGGGAAGTCCTTTTGGTTAGTCAGGTCAGGCCGAAGTCACCGCCATCCAGGAATGCGTTCCGTAAACCCGTAGATTCCGCATCGTGGGTTTTTTCGTGGCTTTTTATATGCATGATATGTTGTTGCAATTATTATTTGAATTAATATAGGATTAATTCATGCTAGTAATAATTAATGAATTAAATTTGTATTTAAATATTCACCCCGAATAGATCTGTGCGAATCATTCCCCAACATTCACCTCCTCGATCTGATCGAAGAGTCTTAATACTCTTACCAAGTTGCTTCTCTACTTCAGCTTTGTACTCTTTGAATTTCTCAAAAGATTCGGACTTGTGTTTTATAAGATATACATATCCGTATCTCGAGAAATCATCGGTAAAAGTGATGAAGTAGCCGAAGTGACCCCTTGCTAGGGTGGGCAATGGTCCACATACATCACTATGAATCAACTCTAGAACTTCTTTGGCACGAATCCCTTTCCCAGAAAAGGGTTTGTTGGTCATTTTACCCTGAAGACAAGATTCACAACTTCCATAAGACTCTTAGTCGAATGGAGTTAAGTAGTCCAACTTTCTTAACCTTGCAATTCTTTTCTCGTTTGCATGACCAAGTCTACAATGCCACAAGTAAGTTGGGTTTTCACAATTATTAAGCTTGAATATTTTGTTTTGTATATTAAGAATATCATGTCCACAATGTAACAAATATAAACCATTCCATAAAGGAGCATTTCCATAAACATCACCATTAAGCAAAAAATAATAATTATTATTTGCAAAACGGAAGGAAAACCCTTCAATGTTTAACATTGGAATAGAAATAATGTTACGAGTAATAGATGGAACAAAATAACAATTATTCAGTTCTAATCTAAAACCAGAGGATAAGTCTAAAACATAAGTCCCAACACATTCAACAACAACTCTTGCTCCATTCCCAACGTGTAAGGCGACTTCACCTGACCTAACTGCTCTGTTATCCTTGAGACCCTGCACATTTGTACAAATGTGTGAGCCACAACTGGTATCTAATACCCAACAGTTAGAATCATTTGTGGACATGTTCATCTCAATAACAAACATACCTGTTCCAGTGGCTGAAGCACTCACCATGAGCACGAATGTCTCTTTAGCAGTGGAAGACTCAAAAGTCTTGAGCATGTTATGAAGATCAGGTATGGTCGATTCTGTCTTATTCATATTGAAGTTTACTACGAAACTCGAATATGAATCAGAAAGCGACTGAAGGATAGCGTAAACAACAACATTGGTTTTGAGCTCAATGCCCAAACGACCAAGTTTCTCGATTAGGCCTATCATCTTCAAAATATGAGGGGACACCTTCCCTCATTCAGCTAGCCTACATCTGAACCTGTGTTGTATGGGTGCGGGGCGTGGGTGTGGGGGCGTCACGATCTGAATCTGAGGGATACAGTTTTTGAAAAATTCGAGTGCGATTAAACAAGGATATCGTCTTCTTATTTATTATTTTATTATATATAATACCCGCAAAATATATAAAAATAACAATTAATATACCATCATCAATCCAACATATAAGCATAATAAAGTTTTTCAATCGATTAAAAATTTAAAACAAGTCACATCTTACATTACGTGACTCACGAGTTGAAAAAAGGTAAGTAAAATAATTAATATTTTCTATTAAAAGTTTTATTTTCTTATTTCAAAAATGACCCCCGAACGCTTTCTTATTTTAAGTTTTAAATTTTCTTCGTATTTTTTTTTTCAAAATTTGCCACATATTACTGGCCGAATCCCACAATCCCAGTAAATCGCCACTTTGTCCGCCAAGTATCCGATACTGCATTTTAGTATTTTTTGGAGAATCCGTGCATTAGAGATCTGAACAGATCTCTCATCACTTCATAAATCTCGGAATAAGATTCAGAATCAAAGAGTTCTTTCAGGTGACAGAGCATCTCAAAGGGAAGCATCTTCTCATGTTGCCTTTGCAACTCGGGAGTCATGTCGAGTAACATAACACACTGAGCCTGGGAAGCATCCTCTTGATGCTTCTTGAGGTCGACAACAAAAACGCTTGAACTTTCTTCGATTACCGACCTTAGGGGCAATAGGGATTGACGTGTCCAACACGTACTCAATCTTTTCTTGCCTTAGCACCAAATGCACGTTTCGGTGCCAGTCCAGAAAATTTGACCCAACTAATTTGTTCGTTTTCAGAACACTTCTCAATGACAAATTATTCATTTCAACAATCCTAGAGAAATAAAATAAAATGGGAATTAAACACATAATTCCTATGATCAATATTCAGCAATCAAAATAAACATGGCCTTTATATTTATTTTGTCTCCATTATTTTCACATACTTAACGACCTCAATGGAAAAATAGAACTAGCAGGTCTTTAAACCAATTGCAAGAATTGCAATTCCTAGTTGATTGAACCTAGTTCAATCGGATGTTCCTTAACTTTTCGTTTCCTGCTTTGGTGGTGAAACAAAGTTAAGTTGGTTTTCAACCATCAAACGACAACCTTCGTGTCCTGTAAAAAAGTCCCGTTAGGTGTAGATCCGAGCAAAAGACTTTGGTCTTAAGTACCCATTGGAAATAAATCTCCGGTTTACTTTTAATTTTGATGGAAGACATCGTTTCAAATTAATGAGAAAACTATATTTTAAGTGAGGAATGTTTTTAAAGGCGGGGTATTAATTGTTTAACCGAGATCCAACATGTTAATCTACATCACATTTGAGCAATTATTGGCGCCGCCTACCCAAACATGATTTTACGGACTTACACTTATATAAGCGCCGTTTACCCAAATAGTTAATACGGTCCGATTAATTATTGGGCGCCTACCCCCAAAAGCGATTATAATGCGGAATATAAATGTGTTAACGAACTAAATAAGTTAACCAAGTGGGATTTAGTAATTTATTAAAATTATCAAATAAAAAATTCAAAATCCAATTTTAAAAAATTAAATTCGAAAATTATTAATTACGAATACTAAAACAATTAATCCAATTAATTTTAACTTTTGGTCCAACCAACAATTTTAATTTTCAAAATTAATTCATTAATCCCAAAAATTATTATTTTATTTTAATTTTGTCAAGGGCTCATGTGCAAATTTCCAAATTGCACGGAAGGGTCTATAAAAAATCCATTTTAAAAGACAGTCATTCCCTAAATCAACTTTCTTAGTTTCCAAAACTGTTTCCAATCGGGTCAATCAACATCAACCAAAACCATCCAATAATTCATCATAGTTCATCAGAATTATTCCAAATAACTCGTAGAACATGCTTAACCATTAGTGTTCGATTAATCACAGTTTTAATCAATTCAAAGAACAACCTAATCGAAATTCAGAACCAAGTATGCAAAAAATCCAAAGGAATGAAACATCAATCAATGTAATTGTGCGCGTGATGGTCGCCGCCGCCCGTGTATTAGGCGTCGCGGTGCGACTTACGAAATCAAAATCAGTTGGGACACGCAGACTCATCCTGGAATCGAATTCAACGGAGGGGGTTCAAGCGTGAAATCAAGCAATTCGGCGGTGCGTTGCCTCGAATCAAATCAAAATAAGGCGTCTTGTCAGACATCTAATGAGATCGAGGAAATACGCTTCTTGAAACCGAAAGCAGTCGGTGGTGCTCCACCATGAATCAAAGCGAATCAAGGTGCATCGACAATGGTTGTGAATGACCACCCTCAAGACCCAAGCAAAATAGGGAACCTTTGCCGAGAGTCACGGCAAAGGCGGAGTCACGCTGTCGCGGTCCAATCCCGAAGTGCTGGTGTGGAGCTTCTTGTGACAGCAAAGTTGCAAATGAAGAAGCTCACTTTAGCATATCGCGTGTCATATCTGAGTCGGGTTGCGCGATTCAAGAGCAAGCGGTGGGGAGGTTTTCGAAAACCTTTAGCGTGTTGGAGAAGACGAGCTAGAAACAAAACAAACAAGGGTTTGATTTATCTAATAAACATACCCCAATACACAAACATATGTGTGGTGCGGTTTTGTCAAATGAGATCAAACATAATTGGTTTTAAAAAATTAATTTTAAAACCAATTCAATTACACAATCATCAAGAGCCTGAAGCTCTGATACCATTGCTGGAATTTATAGGCACGTAATTCACGTAAAACATGCGCAGTAGAATAAACAGTTCACCAACAACGAACACGTAATTGCATAATTGATTGACATGATACATAAAGAATACTTACAAGAATTCTTAACAGGATTCTTCAACTATGGTATCCACGTAACAATTGCTCACAGATCTGCAGTGTTCTGCCAGCCTTGAACCACGAGATGGATTTGCTAGGAAAATCCTAAATCTAGGTTTTATGGAGAATTAATACTTTTGTATTATCTTGTGTGTTTATGATTTCCCATGAACTAGTATATATACTGGAGACCTGACTTAATTCTTAAGCGGACCTAAACAAAAAAATAAATCATGAGGATTTAATTCCATATAGACAAAGTTTCATATTAGAAATAAATATGTAGAGACTTTATTTCCCTATATATAAAATCCTACAATAATATTTCATATATATTATTGTTGGGAAATCTTATTTAATTAAATCTAATTTAATTAAATAACTTTAATTAATTCCAAATTAATTAATTAATAATAATTAATTCTAAATTAATATATTATTAATTTTTCCATAAATTAAATATCCATATCCAATATGATATTTAATCACCGATTCTAATCTATAAATAATTATTACTTGTTGTGTGATCCATATGCCTCGTATATCTCTGAAGCGGTTAGTCAAATAATTGGTCTTAATTGAACCCTATACAATAAATCGAGACAATCTCAATATCTGAGGCACGCTATGCGTAGAATTTGCAACTACGCAATATGTGGGTTATCGTGATATCTTCCTTTCATTCCGCGAATACTCGATTAAGTCTTGAACTTGATGAAGTGTCTATTCAAATAACTTAAATCATATTATCTCTAATTACTAATTGATCAAATAAATCACACTTAGCCACAAAGTCTAGTTCGATGCGAGTCGACCAACAACTTAGATCCAATTATATATGACGAAAAAGATGAGTATTCTCTAAATCCACATTGAGGAATGAATCCTATTATTGGCTCAACTACCATGCATATGCATTTAAATGATGAACCCAATCCAAGCCATATCTACCCATGGAAGGTCATGCCGACATCGATCATGGTCAAAGTTCATCACTCCACACATGTCGTAAGATTGACCTCAATTCAAAAGGAGTATCACGTCGCTCCCACTAACCGAGACACCCGTGACACATGTATTGTGGAATTACATCAAACGGTTTCTCGGATGGGTATCTGGATAACCTCTGGGTATTGTGCATCCATCATGAGATACCTAGTATCTCGTAGTATGTGAGATCTTACTACACTCTCTAAAAGTATGATGCATATCGCACACCAATCTCCATTGCATCATCAATATCCCATTCTTGATGATCCTTGATCAGGGCTATTTGAGAATCTTGCTTAGGTCATCTGAGTTCTCACTCACTCAATGACATCAGTGATTCAGGGGAACACAAATAAAATATATGCATACAATCAAATATGATATTCGAATAAGTATGATGCCAAATATTTAATATTAAATAAACAATAATATTAAATATAAACTGAATATCATCTTAGTATTATGCCCTTACAAAGGATTTTCTCTAGGACACTAACACTAATAGTTACATCTTCACTTTGTATGACACTGCAGTGAGTTGGAGATCTATTCTTCAATCAGTGGTTGCACTATCCACCACAGAAGTTGAGTACATAGTGTTGGGATAACATATGCCAAGATCTATCGGGATGACCTCATAAACACAAATTTAAATTAATAATTATTACTAGCATGAATTAACCTAAGTGAATTCAAATAATAATTAATCTAACAATGACATGAAAATAATATTTCACGTAAAAGATCCTAGCATGCGGAATTTCTAGGAGTTTACGTAAACGTACCCATTGGAGAGACAATCTGAGACAGACAGGATCAAGTATCTGGATACCCACCAAAAGTCCTTCTCAAGTATTCCCAAGTCCCCATTCAATAACCCCGATGGAAGGTTCTCCAATGAAAAATTTATAAACAAAGGAAAAATAAATAATTGTTGCACCACCTTTGTGGATTTCTAATATTTCCAATACATGGAACCCTGGGGATGAAAAAAATTCATCCCCTTATTTATATAGGGGGGAACGAAATTTTTGACTCAAAATAAGGTTAGGAAAGATCTTTTCTTGATCTCCAAGAAATCTTGAATATATCTCATATATTCTTCTTTCCATGTGTATTTTTTTTTTTCACAAAAATCTCACACCCTTATTTAGCCAAATTTTTTAAAATAATAGGGGATCTTTCAAGATTGGATCTTTCTTGAATTTATGAGATATTCTTGTATTCCTAGTACACATATCTTTTTCCATAAAAAACTTTCCAAGAAAATCAAGAAAATCCTTCTTCCTATTATTTCTCTATAATTTTAGAAAAATCCCATTAAAGAAGCCAAGTGGGAGATTTCTTGAATTTATGGTATAATCTTATATTCCAAGAATACTTATCTCCTTTCCATAAAATCTTTTCAAGAAAATTCTTCTCCCTCTTTTCTTTAATATTTTCAAAAACATAAGGAGGAAATAATGCAACAATAATTTATTTTATTTTAAGCACCTTTTATTTATTGGACTATAATTGGGCTACTTGAGGGGCCTTTAGGAGAATTAAGATGAACCTTCCAATGTGCTTCTGAATTCCAATATTGAGCCACAATATAATTCAGCCCATTAATATTAATTAATGCCACTATATAATTAATATTGTACTATCCAACTTAACCCATATTACGGTAATATGGCTCCCGGTTATTATTTTCCGTATTTAAGATTATTTAGTCCATTAATTAATTAAGCCCCATTTGAAAAGCTTTATATTAATTAATATCTTTATCCTTGGGTAAGACAACCCAACTTTATTATCCATACCAGAAAAAATTAATTCCACTTGCAAGATTTGGTATGATAAAGGTTTCGGGCCCACCAAGGGGACCAATCACGCAAGACATTGCAAGCACACGGTTCTCTGTATTAATTTAGCAACTATCGTGGAATTAATATTATTGTCCAAGATATAGGGTATCGAAGTCGCAATGATTATCTTCCCATTTATAAGTTAAAGCAATAACTACTAATCACATACGCCTTATTAAGTGATGTAGATTAAGAAATCAACAACCACAGAGGTCCTAACAACTGCTTCATCCCTTAAGTCGATTGCAAATGAGTTTATCCTCTCTGCGGTCCGTTTAAACAGATCAGATGCACTTAGTGTAATCTCTAGGTCAAGACAAGCCCGATCCGAGCCTTCTTAATTGTAATCTCTAGGTCAAGACAAGCCAATCTGAGCCCTTACACATCAACTTACCAATAGATTGTTCGAGATCTATCTGTTGTGAAACACGACTCGCTTACAAGGCACCGTTAACGGATCTTCTGCGTGATCCGGTATCACAACGTTAACTACAATGTAACGCTCTGCTATGAACGATTTGGTAATAAATATATATAACATTAAATCATATTTAAAACAATGGTGATAAAAAAATTTATTTAGGTAAATAAATGTTTAATACATAGGTTATACAAAGTAAAAGCATACTTTCACGTATAACCCCAACACATAAATTTCAATGAAAGTGTGAAAGAAGAAATATGGATGAAAGGCATTACGAAAGAATTTGGTATAAAAAAAGAAGAGTGTGGATATTATGTGTGATAATCGAGCACCATTCATTTGGTGAAACATTAGGTATTCCATGAAAGATCCAAGCATATCGATTGTTAAACGCATTTTTGTGAGGATGAAGTGGAGAAGAACAGATTCATCAAGAAGGTTGGGCCGAGGAAAATCTGGCCAGAACATGCTTACTAAGTCCTTACACAGGAACAAGTTTAAGTATTGTTCGAGCTTGTAAAGCTTCGGACCTTGTGAGTGGATTGATAACAAGCGTTTGGAGATGATGGACACCAAATTTAACACTTTGGTTTGAGGTGGAGAATTGTGATGATCAAATTCAAAGTGTTGAGCAAGTGTGATAGTCAAACTAAGTCAAGTGTGGTGTGTATTATTGAAACAGTTACTGCGTTTAGAATCCAAGTTATTTCACCCAATCAAGCCTCAACTCAAAAGCTGCGGTGACCGGGTCTTTTAGCGGTTATAACCGTTTTTCTTGTTCAGCACATCAATTTCGGAGTCGAATTTAAAATTGCCTTTGCTTGTAACTTTTACCAAAAGTAGTTTGGGGGTTTCACTTGTCATCATTAGGAGGGTTGATTGCAGTTGATATCATCTTCGATTGAGCGGTTTACAGAGAGTACACAAAACTTAGGGTTCTTATGATAGTTTGAGAGAATTCGATTCAATTGAGATGAATTGTGGAGTGTAATATGTAATTGCTTGTTTATATAGTGAAAGTGAGGTGCCCTGATCCCTTGGATGTAGTCACTGTCCTCATTTATAGAACTAGTATTAGTTCTTTAACCGTCTAGTATTAATTCTCGGTGGATACAATATTAGTTGTTGTCTTTAACAAATTCCATACCCTAACTTTTCCTCGTTCCAGCATAACACGACAAACTCACATTCAGTAAAAAGGTGCCAAGAAGTTTCAACACATTGTTCACAAAAGACACAACTATTATCAAGCGTAATTTTTTTGGCCCGTAGATTCACCCTGTGTGGCAAACAATCCCGACAAACTCTCCAAAGATAATCTTTCACCTTCGGCAGAACTCTCAATCTCCACAAATTATTCCAATCCCTCCGCTTGGATCCTGGATCAAAAAGCTAGAGACATAGTCAACCTATAACCCGACTTGACCGAAAGTACTTGCCATCTCTCTACTAAAATGCCAAACTTGTTTGTCATTGCAACCAAACGGGCAATTCGGGTTCACAATACTTTAACGATATCATCCACGTCAAATATACCCTCACAAGCTCCACCCATTCAAGATTTTATGCCCAGATTAAGAAGTCAAACCAAACAACGTTTCCAATTCATCAAGGTGTGGAGTTTGGATGAAAAAATTATTGTCATAGTTCAAATGGCATGCATCATTCCACATTGAAATATTCTAGCCATTTCCAATTTTCCAACGAGTGTCTCTCCTTACAAAATCTGTTGCCCATGATGCGTCCATGCATAACTCGGGTTATGATCAATTTAGGCGATAAAAAATCACCCTTCGAAAATAACGTGCTTTTAAAAATCCTTTGAAAACCGGTTGCATCGGGGTCCCAAATAAGTCGCCACCGCAATTTTTTACCAAAAGCGATGTTTAATAAATGAAGATCTCAAATACTCTACCTCCAAATCTTTACTCACACATCTTTTCCCACCTCATCCATTTAACTCCTTTGACATCGCTCCGTCAACCCCCACCAAAAAGCATTCATCATAATATGCATCTCATCCAATAAAGTCGAAAGTAAAAAAAGTGCTCATGCAATAAGAAGGAATAGTTGCATGAGCAGTTGATTTAATTAAAAACTTCCTTGCCCGCTTTTGATAATTTCTTGTCTTTCCAACCTTGAAGTTTTTTTTCCACGGCTTTCTTTGGTGTAGTTAAAGATATCTCGTTTCCCTCGTCCCACCAATGATGGAAGACCCAAATTTCCCGTATTCAGAGGCTACGAACTCCCGAGAATGTTATAAAGCCATCCCAAACTATTATCCACCTTCACAAATTGAAAAATATTCCGATTTCTCATAATTGATGGCTTGTCCCGAAAACCATCTCAGACTATCCAAAAAACCGACACAACTTAGAACATTTAGCCTCTGTAGCTTTACAAAAGAGAAACAATCATCCGCAAACAGCAGATGAGAAACCGGAGGGGCATCACCTACACACCTTGGCCCCATGCAAAGAGTTCTCCATGACTCCCACATTTTAATGACATCTTATAATTCGTAGTTATCCAATTATATTTGTACAAATTACAATTCCAAAAAAATAACAAATATATTAATTTCACATGAGTGGAAAAAATAAGAAAAAGATAATAAAAATAATAATAATGTATTTAAATAAATATATAACTATAAGATGTCAAACATGATCTTAATATTCTTGAGTTCTAAATTAATAGTCTTTATTTTTTATGTATAAGTTTGATAGTTTTCTATATATATTTCATGTTTTGAATTGATAGGAAAATCTTTTATGCCCTAAATTAATAATTTTAATATCTTCATGTCCTGAATTGACATTATTCTTATAAAATATTATGCATGTGCATGTATTAAGTAATTTAGTAGGTGTTAAATTAATAGTCACACCCTTAAGTAGATTTTTTATGTTTTAAAGAGTAAGCAACGTTGATCCTAACAGTTGTTAGCGCTTTTTTTGGTCAAAAACGAAGTTCAACCATTCTAATCATTATTAAAAACAATTGAGCCGACATGACATCATAATTACATAGTATATAATTAAATATATATATATATAAAAATATTTGCTAGTGTAGAGACTTGTGACCTCTAGTTAGACATCTCACCGAGATTCCCTCACGAGAAGAGCTTGTAACGAATTAGTTTCAAGCGATCGGCCTGAAGGAAGAGCGAGGTTCAAAAGAGCTTGACGATCAACAAGAAGAAGAAGCGAGAAATGAAGCGATGAACCAAGAAGAGCGAAATACAAAAGTATTGAGCGATCAACAAGCCACTTTACTCCCCGGAGGTGAATCGAGTGAAGGAAGGCCCCGCCCCACGCCTTGTCAAGAGAGAAAGTTAGGGAGATTGAGTTAGTGGTTCGAGGATACTATTAATAGCTTCTTCTCTGTCCTAAATAAGCCTCATAAAGGAGAAAACAAGAGATATAAGAAGAAAAAAGCTCTCAAGAAAAATAAATAAAGGGGCTAATAAAATGAAATGCTAATAAGACTCATAATAGCTCCATACTCTATTCCTTCCGAGAATAGTAGAGCTATAACAAGAACTCATAAGTAGTGTAGTAGGTAGACCCTTATTCATTCCTTCCTTATATCGGGGAATTGTTAAGACGATTAGGATAGCTACATTTACAATAAAGAAAAGAAAGAGCTTTTAAGCTCGTTTTATGTCCTTTGTAATTGTAATGGTCTATATCGAAAGGGCGAAGAAATCTTTGTTAAAGGGCTCATAAATGATGTTTTTTACCTCGTGTCCTTCCGTTCTTTAAGTTGAAAGAATGAACTTCCTTTATCAAACAAAGGTCAGAGCTACGAAGTTTAGGAACTACTTCTCGTCTTAGAAGAGGCGTGAAACGTGGGTACTCACTCGGCACTTGGGTTTATGAAGAAAAAGGTGACTTTATCACTTTCATCACTACCTCCCGATTCACCTCGTTCTTTGTTAGGAAAAACGAAGATGCCTATTCACAAATTAAAAAGATGAAATATCGTGAATCCATCACTGAACCTCGTGTTATTCTCCTTGCCCACATGGGAGAGACCATTGGTTAGTCGGGGATTTCTTGCAGAGTAGCTTAAGGAAGACAAATGCAACGCGAGACAAAAAGGCGATGATTGCTAGAGGGAGGTGTGAACTAAAACCCGCAAGTACCAACCCCAGCGTGGTTACTACGTTGTCTTTATTATACAGGGGTGCAACTTCCCCATGCCAAAAGCGAAGCGACGATGGCTCCATCTTGGGGAAAAAAGCAGCAGGCGGCGTAAAGTTCGAGTTAAGCCTGGTAAAGACTAAATTGGCGCTTAAAGGCGCTCTCTTCTGCTCGTTTGTGGAATATCACCGGATGTTCCCTCACTCCTATCTTTGTCTTTCTCTGTGATCGGCCCCCCTTCCCCTCCCTCCTTTTTAGTGTCGGAAATAACTGGAGTATAGAAAGTGGTTGTGACCTCTCGTTAGGGCATCTCAATTTAGAGATTCCTCGCGAGGAGGAGCTTGTAATGTTAGTTGGTGTGCGATCGGCCTGGGAAAAGCGAGGTTTAAAAGTAGAGATCAACAAAGAAGAAGAGCGTAGATGAAGCGACTCTTGCTTTTAACATCTTGAATGATTCACCTCGGGATAGATCCCAGATTCCTTTCATCTTTTCTATCTAGCCGTGATCAAGTATTGACAAAAAGATCTCATTAAGATTGGACTGCGATAATCTTGATTTTGAAAATGGAATTTCCTCTTCCTGAGACAATCTTTCGAATTCGGCTTTCAAGCTAGTCTAAATCCTTGCTTTCTAAAATGACTATCCCGCCGAGGCCCGAGCGAAGGATTGATTTGTATGAAAGAGAATTTATTTCACCTACCCTTTAACCTTAAAGTGAAAGATGACTCTGAAGCTTGATTTCACACCAGCGGGTTTTAAGGATATTTCATTAACTAACCCTTTCTTACTCTCACTACTTCATCACCGCGGCGGATCGATTAAACACTTGATCAATCGCCTTACTTTTGAATTTTGCCTTAAAATAGATATTAGCGAGATTTTAAGATAAGGTAGTTTGATGAAGGACCCAATCGAACATTCATATTCTTTATTCACCTGTTCATCTTTGCATCCTTGCATTAATGGTTAAAATCGGGATATGCAAGTGATTCCTTACTTCCTATGCCATCGGTTCTATTATTATATTAGCCCGTTAAGCGATCGAACAACCGTTGAAGAGGTCTTGCCTACAACACCTTATCTTCGAGACCGAGGTCTCGAGATCAAAGTAGTTCGTAACCCTTTTTGATTGACCAGTTCCTATACTTTGAATGAAAAAAGCGAGTCCTAGTAAAGTAGTCTCGGTGAAAGGGCCCACCTCCCTCTCCCTTTCCCTATCACGGAAAGCAATCAATAATGACAACTCACCATGAAAGGGGCCGCCAAAGGTGTGAAAGATTTCTGTCTCTTTCAACGCTTGCCCTCTCAATCCAAAACAAAATCATTATTCAAGCCCAGAAGAACTTTCCTTCATTCCTTCCTTCGAATGAAAAAAAGCGATCAAGATTGAAAGATCAATCCAATCCTTCTCAGAATACAAATGAGATAAAAAATTCCATCATTAAAGCGAATAATGCAAAGTTAGCCCGGTTAGAAAAAACCCGAATGGCATAACCAAATAATTGTTTAGCTAAGGATGGATTGTGTGCAACGGAATGGATCAAAGAACTGAATACGCTTCCAATTCCGATTGCAGCTCCAGCTAAAGCGACATGGCAGCTCCCGCACCTATTAATTTAGCACCTTCCAACATTTCTTCGCGTCGACGACTCTCCTTACGCTTCATTTCTCATTTCTTCTCTTCTACGAGATTTCTTGATCATCTTCCCTTGAAGGGACTCAGTCTATTCTCTAGCCCCCGGTTGAACTGGTTTACGCGGATAATCAACTGCAAATGGATTGTGTTAAGCAAATAACTAGGCTTGATGACGAACCTTGAAATCATGCCAAAAAGTCGGGTTTTGAACACCAAAATAACTATTTTTTTTAAACACTTTATTATATTATTCACGCGTGGCTAACTCTCTATCTACTGACTCATTTCCTCGTTCTGCAGATACATCTCCGCGCTTGGGTTCGTACACAAAAAGAGAAGGCAACTCAAGTGGTCGCAAATTGGAAGAATAAGAAGATGCACTACCTTCCATCGCTAATTGGCAGCTACATTCTTCTAGTCCTATGGGAGATCCTTCCATTCGTTTGTTCCCAGGTTAGGAATGCCGGTGCCAGTGGTTGTTGTCCAAAAGAACCCTCATAAGGGGGTCGCAACACTCACTACGTGACCTATATAGTTTATATGAATAAAGTTCCTGTTCAATGTATTTCTCTTTGTTTCTCGGGGTTAAACGTCTAAATGATGAATTACAAATCCAATCTCCCTCTGGAAAGTCTTCCACTTGTTTACCAGCCAAGGTGCCATTAAAGAATAAAGAATAAGGCGAGGTTGGTCTCAGACTCATCATGGTGATCGCCCATGGTTAATAAGGGCAGAGCTTCCTCGCTTTCCCTTTTTCTTTTTTAGTAAGAGATCAACCTGTCGGGCACTTGGATTCAGACCCAATCTAGAAAGGGAAAAGAGAAAAAACATAAAAACCTGAGGGTCCTAGGGAGTGCCAGACGAGCTACTCAACAACCTCCACGATTGAAGAGTACATGCCTCCTATCGTGCTTTCCTCCCTGCCCTCCCTACTTAACAAAGCTGACTTCTCTCCTAACTTGCCTGCTTCCCCGGGAAAATGATTTACTAGCTATCCTATAACACTAACAAGCGACAGAGATCGTGAATCATGGACTGAAAGCAAATCAGAACAAGTGTCAGTTTAGGCAGTTGGGAATTCACTTTCTTGTTCTGGAGTCAAGCCAGCAAACTAAATACGTTCATAATATGATACATGCACTTTATGCACAACTTAAAAAGAAAAAGCGTAATAGCCATAGAGTAGTCCCAGAGAACGGAAAATGAATTTAGGTGCGAAGCGATCCCAGTCCAAGTGGCCTAGCCAAGTATAAGGACTTCACCCGAGAGCAAGATCTACTAAGGGAAAGAACCAGCACTTATTGAAGCTTTGATTCAAGCAAAGCTAGTTCGAGTTCAGGATACCATATGGTGCTAGTCGATTTCCAATTTATAGTCTTATAGTAGGATTGCCTAGGAAGATGGAGTCGGTATCCGTGTAGTAGCAGTCATCTCTGGAGATGTATGGATACATGTAAATCCTTGCATTTGCTGTGATAGCTGCTGATATGTGAACAGTATATATATATATATGTTATAGATCATCATCTATTCCTTTTCAAATAATAGCCCTTCATTTTTTCTCCAAAATAGCCTCTCAAAATTGCAAAATAGAGCCTTGAATAAGTATTAAAATTTGCAAAATAGCCCTCAATTTTGTTTTCAAATAATGTCTGATCGGCGCTTTTGATTTGGGTTCAGCCAGCCATCGCTTTATGCCAATTTTCCCCCTTTTGAATGCTTTGTGGGCGGTTCAAAAGTCAAGCTGTCCAACGCTTTGTTTGTAAACGCCTATCGATCGAACGGTCCAACCCGCATTAAAACACATACTATGGGCTTTATCGTACTAATTAAACTCTCGATCTCGAGGCAAGATCACTACTACTATAACTAGATAGATTAACTCATCAATGTTTTTTTATAATCAATGACATGGGTTGCTTAAATGCCTGAAATGTATCCTAAGGAAATGCAGAATAATGACAACTCAATTACTTTTAATTAATCTTGGTCAATTAATTCTTAATTAATTTGTTACTTGGCCTCAATATTAATTTAAATTAAATTAAAAGGTGTTAATTGAAGTCAAATTTTGTGGACCCAAGTTGTGCGTCCCTAGTTGAAGAGCCAATTATGTCCCACTTGTTGAGAGGGTACGATGCAGAGATCCACTATTCTGGACCTACCTGTAAAGGGTGCATGCATGTTGGGGATGGGTGGCTAAATACGTACGCGTATATGTTTAAATTGTTCATATATATTGGTAGTTTACACTTATTTTTGAGGAGTCAGGACTTAATGGACAGATTATTTATATGCAACATTTGTAATGATGTGTTGTATTTGTACGACACATTATTATTCTGTAGGGAGTGACTGCAAAATAGACAATATAAAGAAGTTTACATGGATACATTCGAATGTGAGTTGGTTACCTAAGGCGTAGTCTTGAAACAAATTATGTTTTTAACCTCCAAAGTCTTTAAAGAATGCGTAGGACACTTATTTTATGTTGGAGAATTGAGTTTGATCCAAGTGGAAAAATGGATTGGTCCATTTTAAATAAATCTTGGAGAGTTTAATTAAATTAAAAATGTTAAGTTGACATCTTTGAGCTAAATTTTATGCTGGCTCCACCATTTCGATTTTAGTGTTTTTGAGTTCATTACGAAGTGGGTTATAAGTTTTTGATGATGTATAACACGTGAGAAAATCAATTATATGTGAATGATATATTGACTCAAATATATGTGCTTGAAGCTGGAATGTTCTAGAAGAAGCATTTTTGCCTCCTCCTCCAGAATTTAATTCAAGGTAATAGTAGCCTCTAACTTTTCCTCCAACTTAATGTGAGTCCTGACATCAATCTTGCATTAGATAAATGCATGGCAATGAGATGAATGAATGACTCAACACTTGCGTTTTTAATCAAAATGAAGGAAGGAGCCATTGTGGGAGTGATGATGTGGGCATAGGAAGGATAATTGGGTGAGCATTAGTCCTACCCAGGAAGTAACGAAAAAGAAGGAAAAGAGAGAGTGGGAGGGGGTGGGGAGCGTGCAGCTCAAATGTGAGAAAATAATTGTTATCTCTGGCGCGTGGAATCACGTGCAACTAGGGGTCGTGCGGTGGGTCCGCTGACAGATTTTTTTTTAATTAATGTATATCAAGTACTCACTTCTTCCTTGATGAAAAAACACTAGAATTTGACCACAAAGAAAGAAAAAATGGGTTAAAATGGGTTTGAGTGGAATAAAATAAGGTAGTATTGTGAAAACAGATTAATATTATATTTATTTTCATTTTGGGGAGTGTTCAAGAATGTTGGGACTTCCAAATAAAAAAAATGTTAAGAATGTTGAGGCGGAGGGAATATTAGTTTTTTTTTTATGAGTGATGCTTGTATGCACCAAGAGTGGGTCTCATGTGCACCGAAACAAGACTACGCACTCATAATGATTTTAAGCGTGCAATTATACCAAAACAAACGTTTAATCTATTCCAAACAAAAAGCATTTTATTATGTTTTCGTATTAATATTCAGATTTTTTTGTAAATAAGTCACATTTTTTTCGAAGATAACAAGTTGCACGCTTCTAAAATGCACTGGAGTTCACGGTGCTTGGCGGATCATACAAAGACATCGTTGCGTTGAAATGCACAAGATGCAATTGGTGTAATTAAATTAAATTTTAATTTGGATGAGCCATCTACACCCTAAAACACTAAATCATGACTTATTTGGAGCTTGAACAATAAATCAATCAAAGGCCGAGTGAACCATGAACCACTTTCGAGTCGGGTTTGGGCGGGCGGTCTAAAAAAAAAAAACCGAACTAGTAAATTTTTTAAAAAATTGAATTGAAATCAATTGCACCAATTTAAAATTGGTGCAAATGATCATAGGAGATTTTTTTTTAATATATACACGTATTGTAATTTTTATTTTAGATCATTTTAAATTTTTTGGTCACAGAACATTGAAATTATATATACACAGGCATTGCATATTAATTTTACTCACTTATTTCATTTTTATATAAATTTTTTAGATTTTTGGTCAAAAAATATATTAGCAATATTTTTTTATAATTTACATATTGCAATTAATATTTATTTTAATATTTAATTATGGAAATTAGATTATAAATAAAAATAATTAATAAATAAATAAAGAAGAGAATAAAATAGGTGATTTTATTGTGGGACCCCTAAATAATTACTTTGAGGTAGAGGATGCATTGGATGGGGAAGGAGTTTTTTAGTGGATCACTTAGGTCCATATCCCTCTAAAATACTAGTAGGTCCATCCATTTAAAAAACATTATTAGTAGGTCCAAAAACTCATACTAAAAAGTGTTATTGGGTGGGAAAACCCATTTCTTGTTATTAAGCAAAACATTTCATTAACGGTGCATATAAAGCGTGGGTGAATGAATGGTGATTCGAGTTTTTTTCACTTTCAAGCTCATGTGTTGTGTCTTGCTTATAATCGAAAGTATGATGACAAGATAAAAAAGCGATAAATAACACAACAATGTATAGTAGTGGTTAGGAGACTCGGCTCCTATATCCACTGCTTGTCCTTCCTTCAAACACTTCTAAGGTTTTTTTTACCTTACCTCAGGAGTTCTTAACCTTTCTACTTTGAGCTTCGACTACCTCTGTGGTTTACTAACTCAAAGCCTCTGACTTATCACCCTCTCGGGCTCCTCTTAGATGTTTAAACGAGTTCACACTCCTTGGGACTTATCACCTCATCGGATTGCCCTGGCTTTACCTCGGCTTCACCATTAGTTTATCTCTTACGAGAATGGGTTTGAGTTTGGTGTTGTCTCCAACTATGATGAGATTTTCCTTACAATGGTTTAACCTCAATGCTAAGGTTGGGAAAAATCTCTCTAAGCTAGATATATATAAAAGTTGCTTAGGTTGGGTTCTAGAACACTCTTTGAATATATTTGTATATTTACGGACTTGTGTTCTAGGGTGGGAATGCCTTTGAGTATAACCACTCTTAGCTACAGCCAGCATCGTGTGCTATATTCTCCACATCACCAATTTAATTTGATGGAAGATCTTGATTTATAGTGTGGTTGGATATTACCGCTGGGAAGAATCTCATTCAAATCCATACTATTCTTTTACCTTGGAATCTGCGACTTTTTGGGCTGGTTGTCTTGCTCTCATTGGTCACATCAATTTGGTTCAGCGGTTTCATATTCCTCGGCCGGATTTTCGAAACATTAAGGATATCTTGGCATTAGGTTACATTGAGTCTTCTATTCTTGATGTTCTCTGGTTTCTTCTCATTTCGATTCTCTGAGTCTTAGGAGTTTCCTCAAAGAGCTTTCGGATTTTCTCGGTTTCATCTTGAGTCTTGATTCTCGGTTTCATCTTGAGTCTTCCATTCTCGATTTCATCTTGGTCTTGGCTTCTTTGGTCTTGATTTCTAGCACATTCTATGTCTGCAAGGCTATACAGTGTCACAATAACATCTGGTACTTTCTAAAAGGGAATCAGGCTAAATATCCAGATTATCCCCGAACATGTCGTACTCGGGGTTTTGGGATCTAATCAAAAATCCTCTTTATTAAATTCATTTCCCAACAATTTCCTTTTTTTTATGTCAAAACCATCTTGTTACAACACTCTTAACCTATACTCGAGGTTTGAGTTTTTATTACAAGAATGGTAAATCTTTAAATAAATCAATTAAAGAATGAATCTCCACTGAACAATTTCATCACTAAACAAATAAATAATCGGCATATCAAATATAAAGACATGAAAAAGATAATGAGGTATTATCTTTGAGCATAAAGATAAAGTTTCATTTATTTGTATGATGTCAATTCTGATTACAATGAACTTGTCGGAAAAGTAAAAATAAAACATAAAAATTACAAGTCTTGGTCTTGATGCTTGATCTTTTTGTTTTACACTTTCGCTCGTTCAAGTCTATCCCCGAGCTCTACAGTGTCTTCAATAACATCTTGAGTCCCCGTCTCTTGATTCAATCCAGACTTTTTTGTCCCGATCGAGCATCTTGACACTTTCATCTCGACCGAGTTGATTTCTTCGACTTGAGACATCCCGACCTCGTGTCTTTTTTTCTTCTTCTTGAAGTCTCGGATCTTACCGAGTCTCAGATTACTTTACATGTGCTATCTCGATTTCTTCTTTTACCGATCCGATTAGCTTCGACCGATCGGATCAACACATCTTCGAATCAATATATCGAGAATAAAGATCCGTAGAAATACATCATATCAAAGTTATCATATCGATCTTGATCACGCCCGATCTTGATCGATCTTTGCTTTCATCTTACGATCAGAACCTTCTCTTACGATTTCTTTAGGCTTTAGCTTTTCTTCTCATTCCGATTTGACGGTATGCTTCATCACTTGACTCACGAACTTCATCTAACCATCCGATCTTGATCACCCCCATCTACAACCTCGCCCGATCTCGATCATCTACTTCTAATTCCGAGTTCCCTCAATTTGTTCTCTCGTTCCCCCTCAACTTGTTATCTATAAATTTTCTTGAATAACCTGAGTTGATAATGTTTTGCATAGAATAAAATATCCCAACAATTTCTCGATTGATAAAAGACCTTAAAACGGAATATATGCATTTTTTAAAAACAGGTTTTTCTTTAAAGGATCGATTCAGATAGTCACTCTCGAAATTAGTGAACTTGAACTCTCGCTCGTACCACTTGTTGGTATCGGATCGAAGGAGACAATTTTAAAATGGATCGCTGGAGATCACATTGAAAAAAGTAATCTTTTGAGCACCTTTCTGATACCACTTGTTGGTCGATTGGGAAAACCCGTTTTGCGCGTCTTGAAGCGAAAACATTTCATGCGGTCTATATAAAGCGAAAGGGGTGAAGAAATGGTGATTCAGTTTTTAACCTTTCAAGCTCATGTGTGGTGTCTTGCTTATAATCGAGAGCGCGCTGCATGACAAGATAGAGCGTAAAAGTAAACAACACAACAATGTATAGTGGTTGGAGACTCAATCCCCACATCCACCTCCCCCCTATTTTATAAAAATTCCTAAAACATACTGGGTTTTTCTTCGACTACCTCTCAGTTTACTAACCTTTCTACTTTGAGCTTTAGACTCTACCTCGTAGTTTACTAACTTTCAAAAACCTCTTGGACTATCACCCTCTGCTCGCCTCTTAGATGTTTAACGAGTTCACACTCCCGGGACTTATCACCCTCACTCGAGATTGCTATGACTACCTCACTTCTGCAGTTCTATCTCTTCCCCCGGAATGGGTTTGGGTTTGGTGTTGTCTCCTATAAAGTAGATTTTCCTTACAAATGGTTTAACCTCAATGTTGAGGTTGAGAAAATCTCTCTTAAGATACATCCTCTGGGTTCTTAGGTTGGAGTTACAACACTCTTTGAATATATTTCAGATCCTCTACGACTTGTGTTCTAGAATTGGGAATGTTTAGTATAACTCTCTCTTAGCTCAGAGCATCGTGGTGCTATATTCTCCACGATCCACCACTTAATTTGATGGAAGATTTGTATTTATAGTGTGGATTTGAATGTTACCGCCGGAGAGAATCTCGTTTCAAATCCATACTATTCTTTGCTCAAATTCTACTTGATTTTTAGGAGGCTAGTTGTCTTCTCTCATTGGTCACACGCCACCGGATTCCAACGACCATATTCCTCGGCTTGATGCCTCGGGCATTCGGAATATCTCAGCATATACGGTCTTCGATGATGCGTAATAGTCTATTCTCATCGCCGAGTTTCTCGAGCTTTGATTCTCTGAGTCTTGAGTTTCTCCACGAGCTTCGCATTTCTCTTTAGTCTTTGAGTCTTGATTCCCTGTTTCATCTTGGTCTTAACATTCTCGGTTCATCTTGACTCTTGAACCTAATTTCCTCTTGATCTCATCTATCAAGATTATTTCTAATTACATGTCATACGTATACAGTGCGGAATAACATAATCAAAAAAAACTTTTATTAAATTCATTTCCCGAACAAAAAGACTCATTTTGGGATCTGTCGAAAATCCTCTTTATTAAATTCATTTCCCAACAAAAAGTTTTTATCCTTTTTCTTATTGTTTTCTTTTCTTTTTCTCTCTCTTTTTCTTACTTTTCTTACTTTCTCACTTTTTCGTCCTTTTCACGTTTTCTCTATTTTTTCTTTTTCATCAATCTTAGTTAATTTTTAAATTCTTCAATTTAGTTCCAAATTCAAAAGACAAACTTTTTACAACCTTTATTATGATTATTAATATTAAATTAATTTAAAATATTAATTAAAAATCATCACACAAGCGTATTAATAATTATAACGTGAAATTAAAAAACATATGTACAATTATTTAAAATTTACATTCTGATCTCAAAATTTACATATTAGCACATTTCATTACGGCATGAATATGTTAAATCAAAACACATGAAAGATTCCATCATCTATTTCAAATCCTACACCTGAAAGTTAAAAAACCCCAAATCTTCAAAAAATCAAAAAAAACTTCCATATCAACAACCCCATATCTTCAAAAAACACGATATTCATAAAAATCTTCAAATAAGAACTTTTCTCCTGCCCGGAAATGTGGGCCTCCTCCGCCACTAGCATCCATCCAACAACAACAACAAAAATCATCATAAAAAATCTAAAAACTTATGAATTAGACAAACTTAACACCAAGCCCCGAACCCCGAAATTCAAAAACCCAAAATTATAACCCGGCAAAATGAAATACAACTAACATACAACAAGTAAACCACTCAACAAGTAAGAAATACAACAGCAAAAATAGACAAGTAGCGCCACCACCATCTCGAGCCAACACCACCATAGACACCACCGTCTCGGTTGACTCATCTGCAAAAAAATAGGAGACTTCGATTGACTCTTCACTGGTTGCGAGATCTCATAACTTCGATTTGAGCAATGCGATTTGCGAGATCCACCGCGGTGTTGGCTACTATGGGTGGCGTTGGCGATCCCTCCATCACCACCCGCGTCAAAGATCGTGCCCAGCTTCAGCGGTGGCGGACTTCATCAATAACCCCACGAATCATTAAGAAGCGGCATCCATGGCCCGTGTGAAGGTGTCCATCGCGGCCTTCCGTGGTCATGATGGCTCAAATTCGAGGAGATGGTGGTCCTCAAAACATAAACAGATAGATTGTGATCACGTGGTGGTGTGGGATGGCGCCCGGTGTGGGAGACGGCGTGGCGATAAGTATTCAAGAAATCGAGTGGCGGTGGTCGTCGGTGGCGACATCGATTTGGGGAGAGGAGATTGGGTGGGAAGCTTGTGTTGGTGGTGGTTATTCAGATGGTGGGGATTAGGAATGTGGGGTGGGGATTTGGGAGGGAGAGAAAAGGAAAGAGAAATTTGGGGTGAGTTAGGTTTACGGATATATGAGGAGATAAAAGAGGTTTGACGATTCATGTTTAAGGGTATTGTGGGTAAAAAAGCATTAGCTATTTTAGACCTCTTAGTAATTAAAAAATGTGTGGACCTAATAGTGATGTGAGTCTATTTTTGGACTTATAAGTAATTAATTGAGGTTTTTAGGTAGGAGTATAACTTTTTGAAATGGCACATATGTTGGTAACCATGTGGCAAGTTTCTCACCACCCAAATTCTCAAGCCAGATTAGTGAGTGATTAGAGGCAAAATTAATTAAATCAACCTTTATGGTTGAATATTTACTCTTTAGCTATGAAAAGAGGTCTCAATCTCTACATTGAAAAAATCATCTGAAAATCATCTCATCATCTCAATATTTTCATTATTTTGAGAATATTTAAGCAAGGATTCTAATTATATATGAAAAGTTGAAAGAACTGTCATTGCTTCGAGCAGTGTAGTTGAGCGTTGGTACCTTGAGAGTTCATTTCTCTTAAATGCATGAAGTTTAATAGGAGAGCAAATTGAGCTTTTAGGGCAAGTGATTTACCTTTGCCTCGTCCGGGATTTTAATCGAGAATATTTTTTGTTTTTCTTACCCTCGCATTATTCTCTTTAGATCTGCATTTTAATTAAATGGGAAATTTGATTTATTTGGAATTTAATTCCAACAACATTTATGTATTTTTTAATAAAAAGTTCCAAATTTTTTTGAAGAGGATCAAAAAACAATTAATGGGCCACAAAAAAAAGTTAAAAGAAGTTCTTACCTGACAACAAATCTTAGTCATTACAATTAAAATTTACAGGGTTTTTCATAAGTCGAAATATTTTCGCATAGTGCCTCGTTAACAACATTATAAAACCTTATCATTTATCCCACTGATCTCTCGCTTGATTAAAAGAGATTTTTATGATATTCATTGCATAAAACATCTTTTCATCTGTAATAATGGTAAATGGAAAGAATTAATCTTAAGGAATTTATTTTTTATCGAAATAAAGATGTTTTATTGATCATAGCAAATGGAGTATAAAGAATCCGTCATTTTAGCCTAAACAAAAAAGAGCACCATAGCAATTAATAAAGATACACAAATTATTGCTTGACTAATGGACTTCAATTACAGACAAACTCCTCATATATACAAATAAACTAAGCGAAATTTTGTGTAAAGATAATTTTTACGGTAAGGCGTTCCACAATCTTTAGAAAAATTAAACCTACTACATTTAAAGTGTTAAAATGTCATTTTTCCAATTATACTCCATCATGTTCTCACACAAAACATATTCCCACTAAGCAAATTATGGACCCCCATTATATATCGAAAACCGGTCCGACCTTCATTGGGTGGCCCGAATTTAGGATGGGATTGCTACTTTTGAATGAGATAATTGATGAGGCAAAGAAGAAAAAGGAGAAGATGGGTTGTCTTCAAAAGTCGAATTTGCTAAGGCCTCACGACTCCATAGCTGGTCCTTTCTAAACGAATGATGATGGTAGGCCTTAATTTCTTATCCAAAGTGGCGTTAAGGGATTACAATGTGCATCTCTTGTCATTCTGAAAGAACAATCTTGTTAATGGAAGCCTATCCGAATTCAAAATTGGAAGGGGACTTCAACAAGTGGTGATCCCTTTACCATTCTTTATACTTGATCGTAGCGAAAAGATTGAGCCTCTACCAACATAACAATACAACTTGGGATCTTTGGAACCGCTTGAAGTGGAGTGAGAAAGGTTAAGATTTCACTTAATACGCAGATGATAGCACTTTTTATCCGTCTAAGCAAATGGAAAAATATCAAAACATCAAACATATTTGAGAAACTCCGGTGCCCTATCCTATTTCTGTGGATTTTGATAAATTTTGTTTATGGGGCTATAATTTCTAGATTTCGATACCACTAGGCATGGCCACTAAGATCGACGCGAGGTTGGAACCCAAAAAATCGTATTTGTCAAGTTCAAACAATATCCCACATCGAACAATATGGGGAGAATCATGGGGTATATTAGGACGAACCCTATCTCAATTGGTATTGAGGCCTGGGAGATGCCCAAAAATTGAATCCGTATTGCCTACCCCAAAATGGCATAATATCATACCACGCGATTATCCCCATCCAGGTCAAGTAATAGTGGCATTATCGAGCCACGGTCCCAGCAAAATCTACATGAGTAGTCCCCTGTTGAACAAATATAAGCGGAGCCCAGAAATAAACGGGGTCTTCATGGACTAGGCGGTGTGACCTAGATAGAGCCAAGTCGTTTATGAGGTTCTAAGTGGGTCTTTGTCAAGAGGATTTATCGGGTTCAAAACAATATTCCACATCAAAATAATATGGAAGAATCACGGGTATATTAGATGAACCCTATCTCAATCGGGTATGAGGCCCGGAGATGCCAAAAACAACCGCAGCGAAGTTTCCGCCTAAAGTGACAATATCATACCAATGCGGATTTGGTCCATCCAGGTCATAATAAAGGTTGTCTGTCAAAACCCTAAATCCGGCGAACAGGCCTCGTAACCGCCAACTCGCGCCTTGTGAGCGGTTCTCGGCCGGGCCCAACATGGTCGAGCGCCTTACATGGCGCTGAAGGTGGGGTGCTCGATCGAAGACATCTGGCTGACCAAAGAGCTTGGTCGAGCGCCTTCCCGATCGCATCCGCCCACAACCCATCACCTCCCACCGAGACCCACTCCAATTGTAACTCTGTCTCCTCCGCTTAACACTTCTCTCATCAGTAGTAAAGTGGTTTCGCCCATCTCGCTTCTAAGGCTACCAAGCCATGCATAATCTCTGTCTCTCTAAGGTCACAACTTTAGTCAATATGTGTTAGGATTCTCACTACTAGTAGCTCTCGTGACAACATTTCCGCTCACCAACACCACCAACAATAATAATGAAGAGAAAGTGAATACCTATCGTGGAGATCTCCGTTTCCTCGTGGATCTCCGCAAATGAATTGTTGGTGGTGGTGTACTTGGTTCTTCCTCAACAATCACATATGTTCATCTAGAACCCCTTGTTCTACACATTGAGTTCGAAATGTCTAACTCCACAACCGGTCTCGTAACCACCTACTTCGATATCCCCAACCACTAGACAACACCTCCTCATTGAATATCACTGGATGACATCCTCGACTACGAATTATCTTTTCGACCGGCTTCATCCCAAAAACAATAGCCAAATTCATCACCACCATCCAACAAACGACACTTACCGTGACTTAGAATCCAACTTTCATCTCAATAGCTGAAGATCAATGTGAACATACTTAAACACACCCAAATATACGGTGAAAAGATGATTTACCTCCCCATCCACCAGGCCTCCTCGTATGCCATTTTCAAGGAGTTGAGGGTCCTCATATCAAGTAGGCCGCAGTTGTTGCTACAATGCTTCGCCTAAAACATCTTCGGCAAAATTCTACACTTCAATCTCTTACATTTCTAAAGACGCCCACATAACGCCTCGCTCATAATGCCCGCCACACCATTCCCTCATTGGGGTTCCTCCACTTTTCTCCATTCAAATTCCATTCACACACAAAAATTCTTTTTTGAACTTACGGAGCTCGTGATACTCCACCATTATCGATCTCAAACACTTCACCTGAAAGACCCTGCTTCAGCTTTCACAAGTGGCCTTCAATTTCCCGAAAGATTAGCGCATCGACGATTTTTTCAAGAAATAAACTCATACCTTCCTCAGAGAGGCCGCCAATGAAAGTCATGGTATCATGATGTTCCACCAAGGGATGTCACCGTGCTGACCCTCATAAGTCGGGCCACAGGAGTAACTCCACTTCGCTTTTTCAAAGTTCTGCTCTTCGAATAACAGTTTCGCCACCCTTTCGCTTTCTTCAATACACATTCTCACATAACCCGGTCAATTGTCTTGGAGGTTCAGCAATATCTTTTCAACACATAACTTTCATTCCTTTCACTATGTGGCCAAGACGACAATGCCACAAATCAAGATTCCTTTCCACTAAGAAGAGCAATGTTGTCCGTGTGTCGCCTCATTACATACAACGCTCCTCCTTATCGCCTCGAGCCACTACTCGCGACACCTTGATATCTTCCTGTTACACCTAAAATTCACCTTTAGCCCCCATCACTGGCGCTGCCCAATCAAATCAAATTCCTCTTCAATCCGTGAATATGTCTCACATCTTTCAATCGTAACATCTCCATTTAAGGTCTTAATCCCAACATTCCCCTTCCTTTGATTTCCAGAGGCTCATCATCACTTAGATAAACCCTCCTAAAGTTCCCGTATGTACTCTCCATTAAATCAAGATCGCCGCATCTAATGAAACGATGTCTATAATCTAACACCCACGATTCCAATGGATCGCTTTCAAGATTAATGCATCTCGAGTCCTCATCGCTGGGCGGAGCTCACGAGTTGTCATTCTTTCGTGCATTCTCCCTTACTATTAATTTTTGTAATGACCAAGTTCATGACAATTATAACACCTAACTCAATCTTGTCCTCTTTGGCTTATCTTTTGCCCTTGACTTGATCTACCCCGATTTCAAGGCCCCTTTCGATTCGGGGATCATTGCTTCCAGACTCAAGGCCGATCCCGGTGGGCCACACCCAACTCTTTTCCTCGCGAATTTTAGCTCATGATCGATCTCTAACCTCATCAAACTTAGTTTCACTTTACCTCGCTGGAGCACTCAGTGTCGCTACCATCCCACTCCAACTCTTCGCAAAGAAGACAACAAAATTAGTGGCTTTGAACCTCATCATCAAAATCCTCAATCTCAATCGAGCTCAATTGGCTATGATCATATGCTGAACTCGCTGGAGATGATCGGGCTACTACGTGATCCCTCTCGCCATCCTCGTGTCAATAACTCTCCACATCATATGAACCTTGTTCGTCAAGACGTTTTTCATATCCTCTACCAAAATTCCAAAGATCTCCTTTCAGGTTTTTCGCTTTCATCAGA
Source organism: Stenogyne calaminthoides (assembly GCA_037126765.1). Taxonomy (NCBI): domain Eukaryota; kingdom Viridiplantae; phylum Streptophyta; class Magnoliopsida; order Lamiales; family Lamiaceae; genus Stenogyne; species Stenogyne calaminthoides. The sequence continues at coordinate 19,312,935 of JBBCBC010000008.1, read as the reverse complement.
TAGGCGACGTTCTCGCAGCTACGCCGCATTTAACCACACTTCCATCGCTTCTTCCTCACCAGTTAACTTCCACTGCCGTCATTCATATCTTCGTGTCGTGAACCTAGCGCGATATAGACTTTACCGTGACAGTAATCATCGATCCGCACTTCAATCAAAATCCGTCGCATCAAACTTAACAGCGATTTCTTCAAATACCCATCATAATTGCTCCCCACCGTATCCCTGAACTGATGCTCGATACTGTTAGATTTAAACAACAATTATGAGAAAATGGCGGGAAACAAGAATTGCGAACACACACCTGTTACTCAATATCAGAATGACTATTACGCTCAGGGCACTACCAGCAAAGGAGATTTACTATTGCAGTATTTTAAAGACAAAGAGGGCAAATACAATGAGTCAAAAGAGTTTAAATATGAGATCACGAAAAACCCTAACCAAGAATAGAAATGGTAATCACGATTTGCCTGTCAGCTTGTCGCCGAAGCCCAACATCGTCGGCGCCATACGGCGCTGAAAGTGGGTGCTCGATCGAAAGAACATCTGCCGAATTAAAGAGCTTCGTCGAAGGCCTTCGCGCCGCATTCAACAACCCAACAATATTTCGGGGCTAAATGCTTTCAGATAATCAGGTGCAGGCGTAATCATGGACTCCATACTTCTAGTGATGTAAAATAAAGCTAAACCGCTGGTTAAATGCAGGATAAATATTGTCTCCAGGAGAATAACACTTGTTCACGTTTTTCGCCATACCAATTATATTGCCTATCTTCTACCGTGTTCCAAAGAAACCCTGCTTAAATTATGAAATGGTATGAACGTAAATTCAATCGGGTCGAACGATATTTTAAAGAAAAAGTGTGGGGACTCGTCAGTGGACCTCGTCTTTATCAGGCTCTTCGGGAAAATGGACTGGAGATTTTAACGAAATCGTAATGTTGCGGGCGTGCTGTCAAGTCTGGGCACGGGGGGAAGGGGAGGTGAACGAGGGCAAATGATTCTAAGTAGCATAGAGTGAGGGTTAGTAGTACACATCTATCTAGATGGTGGAAAGACGCTAGAGTTATACGAACCCGATGAGACTGGGGAGATTTTGAAGAGTATTGGGGAAATGATGGGTGCCTATTTTTCGGGAGTGATAGACGGTAGACAATGAGAGATTTAGTGAGAAATTTTATAGATCAGGAAGAAGCAAGATCCCAAAAAGACGAAAAGCGTGAGTAACACGGGGCTTGGGGGGCTGAGGGACGAGTGAATTTAGTTGGTGTCGGAGTTACGCTATAGAGAACTGCTAACTTCTCTAATCGGGGCTTGGCCGGATCTACAAAATGTGTTTCCACTTCCAAAAAGACCGAAAAGCAAGAGTGGGAATGGAAGGTTACACCAAACGGCTCTTCCTTTACTTCTAAACGTTGCTTATAAACATCTTTTTTCAAAGTAGACTCAATTGGCAGCCGACGGAAAGATCAAGAAAAGCGTATTCTTGAGATTATGAAAAGCCACGCCCGAGGCGTAACACAAGCGAGTATGGAAGATTCTAAAAGAGCGAGTGGCGACTAAAGATAACCTCCTAACCCGCGAACCTCATCTCAAATAGCCAAGCAGATTTAATGCTATGGTTCTGCAACAAGTTAAGAAAAATATTACATCTTTCACGTCTCTACTACAAAAAAAATTCAGCTCGGCTTATACCAATGATGGGCATTGATGGCACACCGCCCAATTAATCACTTGATGTTCAACACACCAACCCCGCTTTAATGCATATCCGATAGAATAATGCGGGTCCATTTGAAATTTTAGAAACGAGCATCATCTTTCAATGAAAGAATAAGAGATACTTTCTGACGACAACCAGAGCAACGTAAGCGATTTAAATGGCTGCAACGGAAAGGTGTAAGCTGCGATGGTTAAAAATATCAAGACTCAGGCACCGAGATTTTGGTCGCTCGGTCAGCGTAGCATCAATCATGGCGATGGGCGGAATTTCTTTATCGCATTTTCACATGTAATGTACTTGTTAAAATATAAGTCTTGATCTATTCGAAAGGAATTTAAATATATATTTAATTAATCAATTAATTACTAACATGAATTAATCCTAAATCAATCTTAACTTAATAATTAAACAAGCAATAAGCAATGATACAGACATCGTGAATCCACGAACTTAAGCATGTGCGGAATCAAGGAGTTACGAGATTATTTACCTCTTGTAGATGTCCATGAGACGATGGATCAACCAGAAAGTGCCTTTCCCAAATACGCCCACGTCCATGAACGAATCCGTGGAAGGATTCTCAAATTAACCATTTTAATTTAGTGCCGAGAAAAGTAAAAAATATTTTGCGAACCACTCTTTTGTGGATTTTAATTTTCCAACACATGAATTACATTTTTCTTATCCTATTTATATAAAAGCAAGGGGGACGGTACCTGAAGTCTTTGGCCCGTAAATTACTCATTTTTCCATCAAGAGATAATCTAATATATCCACATATTCTATTTCAAAAATATCTCCCAACAAAAATCTTCCTCCTTTCTTGCTCACATATTTTTTGAAAATTATGGATAAATAAAGAATAAGACTTTTTTTCTTTCTTTGAATTTAGGATAAACTTGTATCTCAAGAATACTTATTACATAAAAATCTTTCCAAGAAAATCAAGAAAAATATCTTTTCCTTACTCATATTTTTTCAAAAAATTTCAAGAAAATTAAAGCAAAATATTTTCTTCTCCTTTTCATTAATTGACTTTTAATTTTGGGCTATTTGATGTGTCTTTAGGAGAATTAAGATCGACTTCCAATGTAAGCTATGAACTTTGTATTATTTAGCCAAAATATTATTCAAGCTCATTAATATTAATTTATTCCACTATAAAATTAATATTGAACTATCCATCTTAACTCATTACATTGCTTACTTCACAATAATATGGGCTCTTGGCCATTATTTCTTCGTGTTTAAGATTATCTTAGTCCACTTCAATTAATTAAGCCAATGAACAAGATTTATATTAATTAATATATTTGTCCTTGAGTAAAGATGCCTCAACATTATTATCTATACCTAAAATACCTAATTTCAGCATTTGGTATGATAAAAGACTCGATCCCACCAAGGGCTAAATCACAAGACGGCAGTACACGATTCTCTGTAGATAGTCTAGCAATCGTCAGGTAACCGAGAATATTGCCCATATAAGGTATCGAATCACATTGATTTCTTCCCATCATAAGTCAAAAGAATAGTTATTAATTTCACACGATCTATTTAAGAAATCCAGATTAAGAAACACCCAACTAATCGAGGTCTTATTCTGTATATTCAGAACAAGAATTTATCCTCCTCAGAGGGTCCTATTCAACAGATTATCATGCACTAGTGTAATCTTCGGGTCACATGTCAACTTGTTTTACACTCAACCTTTTACATGATGGATCGTCATTTATCTGGTCAGGAATTTGTACTTTCTGATCACGATGATCTAATTTGATCTTTCTCGTGATCTCGGTATCACCAAATTAACTTCAACGTATAATGCATTTTTATTTATCTAACGAGTTTGTAATAAATATACATAACATTCATTCATATTTACCAATGCTGATAAATAATTTATTTCAAGAAATAAATAAGAAATTCGCCGTTATACAAAGTAAAAAGTATACTTTTCAAGAGCAACCTCAACAATCTCCTCCACTTATACTAAAAGTCCATGGTAAGATAGTTACACGTTCGTGTTCTAGTGACATCTAATGTCACTACATCAACTCTAATAATATTTTCTCCCACTTATACTAAAGCAGATTGGCAACTATTTCGACACTCCATTCCTTCCACATGTCTCTCGATGTACCTCCGAGGCGCACTTTGTGAACGGATCTGCTAGATTGTTCCGCATTTCCAATCTTTGCCAATTTCTATGTCTCTCTAACACCGTATAAGATGGTATTTACGTGGTTCGCTGCCTTGTGGGCTCTTCTTGCCCATAGAATTTTCAGAATCGCCTCCCACAAGTGCTATCACAAGAAACTATGATCGGTGGCTGGGCAAATCCAACAACGCCCAAGTCCACTAGGGAAGTTCTGGAGCCAACCGCTTTTTTGTCAGCTTTCACAAGTAGCTATACATATTCCGCCTATGGCAGAATCGGCGACAGATTTCGCTTAACGCTTCCACCATTACGCTCCTCCCCTACGCAAAACACACTATCCGAGGTCGACTTTCGAGTCTAAACTGACATTAAAATCCGGTCCGTAATCGACGGGATTAGACTGCTCGACCGAGCAATCCAACATTCTCGTCTCAGGTCCTCTTCGGGACATTTCAAAATGTTTTTTATCGCAATTCCAATGCTCTTTCCGGTTGCTTTTGATATCTTGCCACCATGCTCACGACGAAGAAGATATCCTATTCGTGGCACAACATTTTACATGAGGCTTTCTACGTACCAGTTATGCTTAATGTCCTTCATGTCATCTATCTCCTTTTGGGTTCCTTCGGGGACACATCTCGACGTACGGATTCAAATTCTAAAGGTACAAACCTTCTTGAATTCGTGATGCTGAATCGCTTTCAAACGATGTCTATATATGAGGCTTATGGAAGCTAGATCATCATTTTCATGATCTCGAGGATCTTCGATCCCGTGACGTGACCCAGCTCTCCCAAGTCCTTCATATCAACCTGCTTTGATGCCCATGCCCTACATCCATAAACATTCATACATTGTTCCCGGCGAGCGTAATGTCGCCTAATGATAAGCATCAAGAATACCAAGGCAGCTCCTACACGCTTCTTATAAACACAATCTTCGAAATTATTTGATCAAAAACCATAGGATTTATAACTTGATCAAAACATCGATTCCAATCACTTGTGATGCTCGGGCTTCCATCCCATAAATGGATCTCTTACTTAAACCGTGACGCTTTCGCCTTTTTTTTTCCAATGAAGCCTTCTTGTCAGATATAGATTTCAAGACTTCCAAGTTTGCCTGACATCCATTCGGCCAGATTCAAATCTAGGCAGGCAAGAATCAACAAAAGAATACCGATGGACTTGAGCATATTACGACGTAAAAGCTAGTTTCTCATACGATCCTCTTCGAAAGTACCCTTTTCGCCACGAGTCTCGCTTTTAAAAGTTTCAACCTTTCCTGTCCGGCCCCTTTTTCAGTATACCCACTGCGATCCAACGGATTTCACCCCCATTAAGTGGTCTGACTAGCTCTATTGAATTTTATCAGGATCCATTGAACCCATCTCTGCCTCTGACAAGGTTTCCAAGATTTTGCATCCTTATTCCTCGATCGGCCTCGTCAGAGAATTCACGGATCCGATTCTTTCTCCCGGCATCGTTCAAGACTCTCCATTCCCCAAGAACGCTTTCAAGTTGCTTAACAACCTCTCTACTCACGAGCGAGGTACCGACAGGTAGATGTGACGCTTACACATCCTTATACGGAAACAAAGCTCTATTCCCCTAAGTTTTTCTAGCGTAATCTCTTTCTGTGCTTTTATCATTCATATATTCTTCTTCCAAAATCTAAAAGGCGTGATTTCGATGCCATTTAATTCGGATCTTCTGGTTCATAGAACATGCATCCTTTGTTCCTTCCTGGTACCCTATAAACAACCTTAATCTTAACGCGGCATCCAATTTATGTTTTCTTATCCAACACGGGGTTTGACACACCCCAGATCCTCACGCTAACTGCAGTACACTGGCCATACTTCGCTCACAATTAGGGTGGCTTTGGGAACCACCTGATGTCACTAAGTTTAGAATATAAGCTGTTGCAGCAAAGGCATAACCCCAGTAATCACTTTAGTACATCCAAGATAACTCATCATCGACCTTACCATTTCTAAGTCAGTTTCGCTTTCTTCGCTTCAAGAACTCCCATTTTGTTGAGGGTATCAAAAGTACTAACTCGATATGCAATCCCTTCATCCGGCTGTGTAGTTCGGAATTCATCACGAGGTATTCGCTTCCACGCATCGACGAGAAACTTTGATACTTTTCCTTATGATTCTCTTCGCTGAGCTTTTAAATTCTTTCAATTTATCAAAGGTCTCGATTTATGCTTCATTAGGAAAACATGCCCATAAAGGTGAGTAATCAATCTATAAACATAACGAACACTAGCCATCTTCTACTTTTGATTTGCATCGATCATTGAATATTATCGGTGTGGAAATCCATCTCTAACACTTTCTCTTTAGTCAAGCCCCTCGCTCCAACGCCCCTCTCGTCATCTACCCTCCAAGCATGATTCATAAGCTGGAAATGGTTCAATCAGAGGATCAAATGAACCATCTTTGACAACTTCGATCCTTCGAAGTTAATATGACCTAATCTAAAAAGCAAAGAAGTGTCTTCGTCACATTGGTCAATGTTTACTAAAACAAGAGACAAGGCGGTGATTTATTCTACGAAAGTGATTACATTTAATAATACAGATTGTTCCGCAAAGTTCTATGACAAGATAACCATATCGCGTGATGAAAAAACAAGAATATTTTTTATTAAAAACGAATGTATATCCATCGCCAAATAGTTTTTGAAACGTAATAAGGTTTTTCAAAATAAGAACATAAAAGAATATCTCTGTACCAAGATTTTATTTTCAAAAGACAAAAGTATCGCCTTCCATCAAGCCAAATTACCACTCTCAGAAGACGCCAATGGGTGATGAGGATCTTCTTCCAACTATTGCTTCTAGTCCACTTGAATTCTCGTAATGTGAAAACAAACATGATCGGGATCTCGGTATCCATCACCCACGAACAACGGGTAACATACGCCGCTAAACAACTTTCAGTCAACTAGTGCATGGTAATTACCTTTCTTTCCATTCGCTTGCCTGGAACAGTCGACCTCCAATGTCCCTTTTTCACCGCACTTAAAACACTCCCCTTCTTCCGATTCCTAAACTAACCGGATCGCCTTTACCTTTACTTTTCAGAGAGCTTATTGTGATCCGACCGTTTCATCTTCACTATGATCTTTGCTTCCACTGCCTAGATCTTGAAAGCAAAGCTTCTAACAACAAAGCCGTCATTCCAAATGTTTCTATCGCTCCCATGACCTCTTGTAGAGTATCCATAAGAACATGTGTGTGATGCTCATCACAAAACAAACAAAGAAACCTACAAAGCATCTTCGAAGAGCAGAACAAGAATTCATTTGAGCCCCATCATCGTTTCAGCACGAGGCAGTAAGTTTCTCAAAATGGCTACCGACTTTTAAAAGAAATATGATCTCACAGTGTTCCTCTGGCTATCTTTAACTCGGCCAATACCATTATGGGATTAAACCGCTCCAATTTTTCGTCAAAAACATTTCTCGAGATTACGCATGATCTCCGCACTGCTTTTAACATCCTTATGAATGTGTTTACATCATCGCATAATGAAGTCAAGATTATACACTTCATAAATTTGTCGGGCTCCTCGCTTCCCTGCATTTTATACATGATCTCTTCAGCCATTTAATCTTCAAGAAGTTCCTGTGCTCGATCCGCTAAGAACCCAATGTTGTGGTCAGGCAAAGGAGTACAATTTCATATTTCTTTTTCCAAACTTCAGCTTTTCACCGCAGAAGTCGGGTTTTCTTTTGTTATATTTCAATGTGTGGATTAAAGCTCGTATGACGCATATCGAGAATAAATACGATTGCGGTCAATATCCCAGATCAAACACAAAAGGTATCATATACTCGATCACATGGTTCATATTGAAATCTAAAAAATATGAACATGTATTTACCCAACATCTCAAAATAAAGGAATGAGTCTTGTGAGATTACTATTTAATTCATATTCAAGTTGAAAGTTACAAACAAGACGGGCCATAAACCTTAATTAAAAGAAAATTAATTAATAGTTGGTTCCTGATTAATTAATACAAAATTGATGTGACTTTGCCAAGTATATGCATATCAATTTGCACGTAAGTACAACTATGATTAAATATAGAATTACTACTATTTTGATCGATCTCTTGAGGTCATCGCCGCCACTAATAATAATTCACAATCATCTTCATAATTTATTCAAGGAAAAGCTTTCTTTTGGTCGTCTCAGGAATTCTTCCAAAAGATTTCACAAATTAAATAAATCACGGAGGTCAAAAATTAATTTATCTCAAACCTGAATTAATTATTTAAAAACATACTAAGAATTTTGAATTGAGATTTTCAAGGAGCAATTTTCATTTAAACACATTTAAACAAATTAAATAAAAGCATACAGTACATAACAATAACCGCCAGCGTAAATAAACATATTAGTACATATTATCCAACCCGCTGGCGGTTTGATTTTTCGCTTGATTTTTGAAGAACACCGCTCAATTTCTCCCACTGCTTGCCTCATCAAAATTCCATCTCTAATCGCCACGCCAAGTAGTCGCGACGACGACGTCTGATCCCACGGCCGTCGGCGACTGGCCAGTTGGCGGCTTTAAAGATCGCTATTGCCGCCTACGACCAGAAGACACCAGAGGATTTACGGTCTCGCCCAGGCGCTCGCCAGTGTCCATTGCCTTCACCTCGGCCATTCCACCACAAGACGGCATACCATGAGGCCAGCCGCGACCTGCCGTTCAGATGTCAGTTCACCCCACCGTGCCGCGTATGCAACGCCTGCGACACCGCATCGCCACACAAGGCCAGGTCTCTTGCACATTTTCGCGATGCATCGCCGCTTATATACTTGCTTCGGGTCTGCTTAACTCCTCAAGCTTCGCTTCTTTCGTTTTCGATCAAAGCTACAATTTATTTAACGAGAAAATAAATACATTTGAATTCCAGACTACCTATTACATCGAATAAATCAAATAGCCTAATCTACTTTTAATTTTTCTCACGAGAAAAATATATTCGAACGAGTCAATTAAACGAAAACATACGCATGAAAATTAAAACACATTAAATATAATGACAACGATACCAAGAAAATGGCACCTTAATAATTCTACTAACTAATTTCTTTTCAATAAAATTTAAATTACCAATAAAATTTAAATATCAATTTAAAAGTTATATTTCCAAACCGGTGTCTCCGAGCATCGCATTGTTGGGAAATACGGGTGCCTCGGATCTATTCGGAAAGGAATTTAAATACAGTTTAAATTAATCAATTACTCATTAACATGAATAATCCTAAATCAATTCAACGTAATACTCAAACAAGCAACAAACAATGATGCTGCGACATCGCAATCCATATGTAAATCTCAAGAAAGTAGAATATAGGAGTTACGAGATTACTTACCTCTTTGTAGAGACAAATCATGAGTATTTATGAATCAACCCAAAGTGCCTTCCTAACATTGCCTCACGCCCACGAACGTGAATCCGTGGAAGGATTCTCAAATCTAATGAAAAAGTAGTATTATTTCATACTAATTTTAAGCGATTTCTAATTTTTCCAACACATTAATCAGATCGGATGAAAAATTATCCCTATTTATAAAAGTGGTGGGGGAATTTTAAATTTTAAGCCTTATTCCATAAAAATCAAGAAAAATTCAAGAAAAATTATCTCTTTTCCTTTACTCATATTTTCGAAAATTCTCATGAAAAATTAGTAAAAATATTTTATTCTCCTTCATTAATTGGACTTTAATTTGGGCTATTTGAGGGCTGTCTTAGAAGAATTAAGATTGACCTCCACGGCTATGAAACTTTAATATTTAGCCAAAATATTATTCGCTTCCATTAATTTTAATTTATTCCACTATAAAAATTAATATCGAATCATCCATCCAACCCACATTGATACCTCTTCACAATACGGGTTCTTATCATTATTACCTGCGGTTTAAGATTATCTTATCTACCAATTAATTGCTGTCACCCAACAATCTTATATTAATTATCTTTGTCCTCGAAGTAAAAGTTATTTCAACATTATTATTCATACCGAAAAATAAATTTTCACTAAGTAAGATTTGGTATGATAAAGACTTTGCGCCCACCATGACAAATCAAGCAAAGACGCGTTTGCATTACCCATTCTCAGATAAATCTTAGCAATTTCGTGGTAACTAATAATATCGCTTCAAAGATATATGTAGATTTAATCACATCGATTCTCTCTTCCCATCATAAGTCGCCAATAGTTATTAATTTCACATGATCCTATTTAAGGAACGTAAGACTAAGAACAATCTAATCATCGAGGTCTAAATTTTCAGATATTCAATACCGAAGAATTTATCTTTCCCAGAGGTCCTATTCAACAAGATCATCATGCACTAGTGTAATCTTCTTGGTCAAGACAAACCAACTGGTGCCTTACACTTCAACCTTTCAGCGACGGATCGTTTCATTTCTATTCGGGGTTGTGAATTTGTACTGATCACGAGGACCAAGACCGATCTTTCGTGATCTGCATCACCAAATCGACTTCAACGAATACGCATTTTACTATCGGAACTGGTTTGGAAATAAATATATAAATATCTATTCCATATTTTTAGTAATATACATAAATACTATTTCAAGAATAAACAAGAAATTCAATTTCATATACAAAAGCAAAAAACATATTTTAAGATAACCCCAAATGGTGAGCTTTCACAACATGATTCTATATTCAGATTCCCCAGACGTAGGTTGGAATCTTTAATAAAATTCATTTTACCTGCTAAAAAATAATAAATACATAACTTAGAGCTCTAAAAGATTAATTTCATATAAGATAAAATTAATAGTTGAAAATAAATAAATTCAGGGGGACATCGTGAATTTTCTCGGGAGTGTAGGGTCCGCTCGCTTGTTTCTCGCGAGTAAACGATAAAAAATAACAATATTAGCAATATATCTTATTCAAAGTTTAATTGGGGAATTATTTGAAAATATCTAAAACATTTAACGAACTTATGAACAAAAACGTAATGCGTAAAGATTAGCAATTGTCAATAGTATCAAGAAGAATTTCTAATTTTATTTTTTTCATTGTTTTTCAACTTCGCCCTAAATGTTACTTTTATAGCATCCAAAAATTTAATGTTGAGCTTCGGTCATCATGCAGTCATTAATCGCTTCCTCAAATCATAGCCAAGATCCCGTATTAATGACCAATATTTCGTGTTTTAAATATTTAATTATATTTTAACTACGTAGAATAGCCGATCAATTAATTCAGATGGGCAAAAATGCGTAGTAACTTTATTGCTTATTAACTTGTT